>CM040424.1:13632265-14832265 GCA_022702705.1 Papilionanthe hookeriana x Papilionanthe teres
TATATTTCATTTTATAAATCGTTTGATAATTTAAATAATCATTGTGGGTAATGGATCCACTTGTTCAAGTCGTAAAATTTTGGGAGGATTGCCATCCTTATTTATAGCATAATTATAGCAACATCCATATTGGATAGTCATTCAGCCTTTTCCACGTATCAACCTGTTAGGTTTGGAATAGGTTCTTGTTCTTAATCGTCCAGCTTGTCCGAGGTCTTGTACTTTCATTACATGTTCGACAATGGCAGCTTGCTTGTCTACATAAAAGGCTCTGGTGAATAGCTGAATGCCTTCTAATATATTAACAGTTCAACTTTTAATATATTAAAAATTTTCAAATGTCATTCATTTAATAACATGGACCTGCCTTAATTCTTCTTCAGAAGTAATACATTCATCTGTTGAAATTTCTAGTGATGTGAGATCTAGTGCTGGTTCATAAGGAGTCGAACTGAATATTGTTCCTTCAATCCTTTCTTCTTCTTAATTCATTAGTTCCTCTCCTAAGACAAAGTATGTCTCTTTAGGAATATCTTCGAGGACTGGAAATTCAAATTCATTATATTCCTTCATGGATTCCTTCAAATCTTTTAAGTCGTTCGTTTCAATTTCTCCTTTCAGCTCTAGTCAATCTGGAGTTTAAATTCTTTACTCCTCTTACAAATGCCTTTTCAGCTTCATGAGATGTAGTTACCACTATTAATTTTAGTATTCGATTGTCAATTTTCTATTTTTGTTTTCTTTGAACCATTTTGATGTCTTGTTGATTAAGTTTGAATTCTAATACTGATGGTTTTCTTTTTACTTATTCTTGATTAGAAATAGATAATAGAGGACCATCATAAAGTAATTCAACTTGAGACAAGTCGAAATCAAAGTGGATTCTTGATCCTTTTTCAATACATCATCTGTCCAATGCCAAACACACACCACTTCGAAAAGTGAACAAGAGTCTGTTATTCAACATTTCCCTACAAGCAACAGGTTAATGGAAATATATCAGACCAAATTTCAGTTTAATTTATCAATACAAAATTTATTATTGTTGAGAAATGATATTCACAAACATATGTTATGTGAAAAAAAAGGAGATGTTCAAAAAGAGACAGTGGTTGTCAAAATTTCATTCGTAATTTTATTCATTATTATCTCAGTTTACAAACAAGTCATGATTTTTATGTCACATAATATTTTTTGAAGAAACATCTGTTGATTGGTGGTAAGACTCTTTCTCCTTGACAATCTACCAATTGGTATGATCCTCCTGAATGTGTTTTTAATAACATACGGACCCTCCCACATTGTTTCAAATTTTCCACCTATTCTTCGATGATCAAGAATAGGTCTTCAAAGAACTAAAACAAACTCAATAATTTGAAAGGTTCTAAGACGAACCAATTTGTCGTGGGCCCATATCATTTTTGCTTCATATAGCTCAAGATTTTGCTGAACTTAAAGACGTTTGCCTTCTAAACTCTCAAGTTCATCAAGTCGTAATTTGGCATTTTCTTCTTCCGTTATTTGTTTGCAACAACAACTCTGAGAGAAAGAATTTGTACTTTGAGTTGCAAAATATCCTTAGAACCATATACAAAAGCAAACGGTGTTAACCGTGTTGGTGTTCGGTATGTAGTCCTATAGGCCCATAGAGCTTCTATCAATCGCTCATGCCATTGTCTTGGACTATTGATCCCAACAAATATTTACCTCTATGTTTTAGATATAAAATTACACTTTAATTATTTATAAAATGTGATACTGTGCAAGTATACGTATCATTTATCAAGTAAAATAAGACTTTTTAATTAAGCCTCGAGATATCGAACCCACAGGGAAATGTCTAAAAATTTAAAGAAATAAGAAAAATAACTTTTTACTTTTTAAAATGACTTTGTAAAGTATGTTTTAAGATATAAAGTTTTTCAAATTTTTTTTTGGTATTTTCTGAATAAAAAGTAAAGCAAACAACTAAAGTTAATAAAACTATAAAATAGAATGAAAGCAAATAAGAATAAAATATCTTTTTCCTCTTTCAATGAATCAGTAATAATTATGGAATTTCATTGTGGAAGTATCTAAAATGTGTTGTGCACAATAGAAGCAATTATATTATTTACCCTTACTTTGTTCTATAAAGAGCATTTTTTAATTTAATGATTTGAAATCTTGTAGATGGGTTAGGCAGGAAAGATACTAGCTCTCACTCTAGAGTTCCCTCGATTCTCTCCTCCTGGGGGCTAACATCACATAACAAAATTTTTCACATCAAACCAAATTAGGGGGCATTAGCCTGTCACTCTAAAGTCCTCAAAGTTTACTCGCCATTATAAGCATATCTTCCTATTTATTTGCACTCAATCATTTGAACTACAATTCCATCCATATAATTCCATGTGATTCTTTCCAATTGTTGATTGAGACAAAGCTGCTATGGATCTTACATAATCTCCCAACAAATTTTAACATCTTAATTGGCAAAATTAAGAAGTAAATGAAGTGCAAGTTAGTGAATCATCCCAACTTCTTCCAACAATGAAATCGTATAATTCACTACTTCATAATTTAAAATGGAAAAAGATAAAGACCCATGGAGAAAACACAATCACAACTTGATTTGAAGGTAGAAATCATAGTGAAAACACAACAAGTTTTACTTAAAAACCAAATGTAAAATAAAGATAAGCACTTATCTGAAAATCCTCTCCACAAGACTCTTGAAGTTACTTTGAAACTATGATTTCCCCTTACAAGACACAATAAAGGTTGGTGCACAACTCTTTGGACTCCAAATATCTATGCTACTCTTAATAAAAACTAGATACAATTGATAATAAAAGTGGTAAAGTGGAATGGTGTACTCTCTCTAACATAAACTTGACTCATAACACTAATCACACCCTCCAACCACAACCCTTTTTCTGATCTTCAAGTCTTCTATTTAAAATTTTCCAAAAGGTGCCTTGGTGTCTCTTTAAAATGTGTCCTAATTCAATGTATCAACTAATAATGCATCCATCTGTTCAAATTTTAAAAGCATTTTCACTCATTTTAATCATACCTGTAAGAAAAATACAAAAATACCTTCCATTAAAGTGCAATATCATCAAAAATAGGTATAAAAATGTGCTTAAAAATACTATATATTTTAGGTATATTAAAGTCCCCAAAACTTAAAATGTTACTTGTCCTCAAGTGACACTCAATCACTTAGAAAATCTTAACATGCAAATTATGTAAATGATTTTCTTTAGGAAGGTTTCAAAATTTTATTCTAGAAATGAAAATAGTCCAATTTAGAAAATATTTTAGTAAATGAGACCAACTTAAAGTTTAGAAGTTTCTTAAGTAAAGGATAATGAAAAATATTAGTTCCTATCTAATTCAGAAATACTTGTAGATTTTTCAAAATATAGGATTCAAACATTTCATCTTTCTCACTTAAAATTTTTTATTTGGAAATAATTTTACTTACAATATTATAACCTTAAGCTTTAGGTTTTCTTAAAACATATATTTTAAACTTTAGGTATGGAATCAATTTTTGATTAGGCCCTTATATCCTTAAGCTTCTACTTCATTTTTACGTACTATTTTTCTTTTTTTGTTCTTTTCTTCTTTTTCTTTTTTATAATGTAAGGTAAAGATTATTATAACTTGATTGACCTCTAATGATTTTGAATTCCATCCTTTCATTTACAATAAAGGTCTGATATATATCCTTCACTTAAAAATCATAATAATAGTGTTGAAAATTATTTCTCAATAAAAGAAATTTAAGCTTTGAAAAATAAAAGTCAAATATTCTATTTATCTAAAAATACAAAATTTCTTACTAAAGATAATTTAACTTTATTTAACATTTCTTTACTAAGAAAATTTTAACTTTAAACTTTTCATCATTACTATAAATTTTAACTAAATTCTCTTACTCATTTCTATATTCAAAATTTTGCTTCCCTAATATAACTTCATATACATAGTTATTTTCAATCAAAAATCAAATTTTATTTAAGTATTCTTGAGAAGAAATAAAATTTTAGTTTTTGAAAATTTTATTTTTAAAATTCCCCCCAAAATTTAAATTTTAATTAAAATAAAACATTTAAGCATAAGAAATGATTCATGGGTAAAAATTAAAAAACTAAAATAACATGCTTGCAGGAATCATAATATTCTAAATATGCAAGTATAACAGTTTAAAAATAAGGAGTGAAAAGAAATCAAATTCAGTTTTTCATAAAACAGAAGTTTCAAAATTTCAATGGACTTCTACAATAGTGGAGGTTTTCGTAGTAAACACACACACCACAAATCATAACATACTAGAAAATAAATGGTAACAAATTTTGAAAAGTTTAAACATGCTATATAAATAGCGATTTCTAAAAGTGTTCTAAATTTTTCTAATATTAATAGAAATTAAATTAGACACTACTAAAAACTTAAACACTAAAAACACATAAAATCATTTACTACCACAAAAACATCACTACAACATAAAACATTAATCCAACAAATAAACATCTGAATGTGCATTATAGAAACAGTCTAACTATAATCTACACAACATCAAAGTTCACAACAAACTACATCACATCTCATATGAAAATGTTAAAATAAAACATCACAACACAAAAAAAATTCACAACACAACATCACAAACTCAACACAACAATCCTAATCATCATCCTCATCATCATCATCTTCATTCGAATCTCTGGATGGCAAATAAAGTATTTAAAAAAGATGAGGAGGCATCTCAGCACTGTGATCTCCTCTAATCACTCCATGTATTGCTGATAATTCTCCTCGTATTCATCATGTTTTACAATATACCTTTCAATATTTTCAATTTTCCCATCCATATCTCTAACATGCTTCAGGTAAGACTTTCCTTCTTTAAAATATTCCATATTATCCAGTTTGTGAATCTCTGGAAGTTGATGCATGTGCAGTAGAATCACTAGAAGTAGAAGCAGCTGAAGCAGAAGCACTGGAAGCTCTAAGAGATTCTCCTTTCCAGCCAAATACTGAATGTACAGTGTATGTGTTCACATTTACACTGGTAATAGGTCTAAGTGGCTGAAGAACCTCTTCCCACGTACCAGCCTTAACACCACACTGCTCACACAGTGAATAAATCAAGGATGGAAATCCCATACATGCAGTAGTAGCAGCTCTGACACAGTTCAGAATATAATAAAAAATAATAGCCCTAATATCTAAAGGTTTTCCCTGCTGAATACAATGGTTCTAAACAGATCTCTCCCTTGTAACTTCACTAACATGACTTGAAGGTAGAAGCTTATATGAGATAAAATAATGTCATGCCTTTGAAGTAGCATTCAATTTAGAGGCTTGAAAATTTAATCTTCTATCATTTGTAATCTTCCAAAAACCTCTTCCATCAGTAAGAAAGTCTATAATCTCATCTAACTCTCCCTCAGTAGGATAAAAATTTACATAAAAACAAAAAAGTGTAGGAGGTAATCAGTAAAAATTATTAATTACTGCAGACAAAATATCCACTTGTTGCCTCCTAAGCATCACCAAATTATCTTCTGCTGCAGGCAAGTTAGCATAGAACTCTCTCACCATAGAAACAAATGCAACAGCGGAGAAGCAACAATATCTTTCACAATTTCTTTTTGTAATAATTTCTTCAATTTCTCCTCTTGGTTTACTAAAATCTTGCTCTGGAATCAATTTCTGTGATGCAAGTACATCAACGTAACGATTCTCCACTTTATAACTGACAAATTTGTCGAAATCAAAATTTTCTTTTCTTTTCGAACGCTTTGACTTTGGTGTCATCTCTAAAAATTCAAAAAAAAATCACCATAAATTTAAAATTTAAACTAAACTTTTTAATTCAACTTCCAAAGGCAAACTCCACTAAATCCAAGCAATTTCTAATGTTTTCTAAAATTTTCATCATGAATAGTGATTTTTAGATCTTTCAATATTGCACTCAAATTACATGGCGAAAATAAAAAAATTGTACTTAGGAGTAGTGATCATACCTTATGGAAATCAAATTTAATAAATTTCGAGGACCTCTGCTCTAAAATGATCCAAATATTGATGACCTAGGCTCCTATTTTGCAAAACAGAGAGGTTGAAGGTGATGTGGATGTTAAAAAGGGCAAATTTTGGGTTTTTAACTGTCGAAAATCAATTTTCGCGAACTGGAGCCTATGCGCGAGGATATGGCGCTTAGCCGCGAAATCTAGCACTTATTCGCCATCGGTTTGGCGCTTAAGCACCAGTGCCCAAATTTTGACAATAAAGTTAATTCCATAAAAAATCCAAGTTAATCACCTATATTAACTTCAAATAATTATTTCTCCTCATAAACTCTTCTATTACACCAAATGTACACATTAATTTTCAATGATTCTACACAAATTTCACACAAACACAAACTTATATGTCATCAAACCTTAAAAAACACCTAATAAAAACTACAAATTTCTATGCAAGCACTTTTGATGAAATTCTTCACATACATAAGTTCAAACACAAGTAATTAAACACTAACATACATCATTAAGATGTAAAAAACATATGTAAAGTGCAAGAAACACAAACCTTAATTAAAATCACACTTAAAATACTAAACACACATAATCAAACTACAAGATCACACATAATTTAATTCCAATCTCCATTAGGTGGACTATATCCAGAACCACCATTAGTTCCATTTGAACCATCTGGAATGTAAATTTGATAAAACAGATGATGATTAAAAGCTCTTACATCTTCTTCTTCTATTAATTTGTTCTTCAGATACATCGCTCTATTTGCTTCTTCCACATGACTTATATGACTGAATTGCATTTTGAGTTGCCATCCAATATGCACTAAATGAGAATTAATTTCATTTTCCTATGCCTCAATAGACTCTACATCTACCTCAAACTTTGTAATTCTTTATGCTATTCCTTGGACAATCATAGTCAGAAATCCATTATATAACTCTTGCGAATTATCACAAATAAACTTCTTCTTTTTGACGTCCTCTTTCTTCTTAACTTCGCTCTCCCAAGAAGATATTTTTGCACTAAACATACTCTTTCAGAAGACTCAGAAATGAAAATAAGAACTGGGGCAAGTATTTCATAAAATTAGGGCCTTTTATATACTTGGATAGCTACAAAACCGACCCTAGATGTGTTAAAACTCCTTAATAACTCCAAAAACTACTCACCCACGATTTTGGCTTCTAGAACCTCATTTTTCATGTTTTTTATAATTGTGGTGCCTATACGCCAACCAGCCGGCGCTTAGCCACCAGTGCACATTTTTGCACAGTTCTGCTAAATGTCAAAAATCTTCATCTTGATTCCTTTTAGTCAATAATAAGGTCAAATAAACACCACTATAGCATAAAAACTCCAAAATGCTACCACATTTCTCAAATCAAACAAAACAAAAGAAAATAAAGCAAAAATAAAATAAAGAACACAATAAATATGGGTTGTCTCCCACAAAGCGCTTGGTTTACCGTCATCAGCCTGACAATCCAGAGTTTATTCTGAGTGACCCAACATCAAATTTTCATCAGGTTTACATTGATCGATTGAAAAGTAAGGTTTAAGTCTATGACTGTTCACTCTAAATATGTTTCCAGTCTTAGGATCTTGAATATCCACAGCTCTATAAGAATAAAATTTCATCACATTAAATGAGCCTGTCCACCTGGACTTAAGTTTTCCAGCAAAAAATCTCAATCTAGCATTATATAGTAAAACTTTTTTCCCTAGCTCAAGATTTTTAGTAAGAATCTTCTGATCATGCCACAACTTCATCTTTTCTTTATAAATCTCAGCATTTTCATAAGATTATTCCTTATCATTTCAAGCTCATTTAATTACAATAATTTTTTTTCTCCATCATATTTCAAATTATAATTGAACTCTTTAATAGTCCAATATGTTTTATGCTCAAGCTTAACTGGTAAATGACAAGCTTTTCCAAAAACTATCCTATATAGGGACATTCCTATAGGAGTTATGTACGCAGTCCTATAGTCATACAAAGCATAATCTTGTTTAATTGACCAATCCTTCCTGTTTGGATTAACAGACTTTTTAAAAATTATTTTAATTTCACGATTAGATAATTCAACCAAACCACTTGTCTGCAGATGATAAGCAGTAGCAATGCGATTATTAATATGATATTTATTTACTAACTTTTCCATAATTGCATTTCTAAAATGACTTCCCCCATCAGTTATGATTACTATTGGTATTCCAAATATGCAAAAAAAATTCTTATTTAAAAACTTTGCAACACTTTGAGCATCACATCGAGGTAAAACAACAGCTTCTATCTATTTTGATACATAGTCTACTGTTATCAAAATGTATGTATTTCTGAAAGATGGTATAAATGGTCCTATGTAATCTAATCCCCAAACGTCACATATTTCAACTTCCAACAAATAATTGAGGGACATCTCATTTTTCTTGAAATATTGCCTACACATTGACATCAAACACAATTTTTAATATAAACATTAACATCCTTAAAAATTGTAGGCCATTAAAATCCAGATTGTAAGACTTTATATGATGTTTTATCAACTCCAAAATGTCCTCCAAAATCAAAATTATGAAATTTTTGAATAATTTCATACGTTTCTTCTAAATGCACACATCTTCGAATAATCAAATCCTTTCCTTGTTTATATAAAAATGGGTCATCCTAAAAATAAGTTCTAGTTTCAGATATAAATTTCTTTCTCTCCTGGTATGTCAAACCATAGGGTAAAATATCACTGACAATAAAGTTTACAATGTCAGCATACCACAGAACACGCCACTCATTAACAGTGAGCAATTTTTCATCAAAAAAATTTTCATTAATTTCTTCAACATCACAGAGAGATTTTTTCTGTTTCAAGCTTGGATAGAAGATCATCAATTTAATTATTAGCACCCTTCCTATCTACTATCTCGAAATCAATTTCTTTCAAAAGAAAAATCCATCTAATCAATCTTGGTTTCACATCCTTCTTCTTCATTAAATACTAAGAATGATTAGTATCCATCACACATTTAGTTCCAATTAAATATGATCTAAATTTATGAAAGGCAAATACTATAGCTAATAACTCTTTCTCAGTAGTGGTATAATTAATTTGAGCTTCATTAAGAGTTTTACTAGCTTAGTAAATCACTTTGAAAATTTTATCATATTTATGACCTAAAATAGCTCCAATAGACTTAATCACTAGCATCACACATTAATTCAAAACGTTTTTCCGAATTTGGTGAAACTATAACAGGTGCAGTGATTAATTTTTCATTTAAAGTTTCAAAAGCTTTTAGGCAATCATCTTCAAAATTAAAAATTACATTTTTTTCCAGTAAACGACACAAAGGCTTCAAAATTTTTGAAAAGCCTTTAATATAACGTCTGTAAAAGCCAGCGTGTCCCAGAAAACTTCTAATTTCCCTTACAATTGTTGGGCAAGGTAAATTAGAGATCCTTTTTGCATGATCTATCTCCATACCATTTTCTGATATATGATGTCTCAAAACTATTCCTCCTGATACCATAAATTGGCATTTCTCCCAATTAAGAACCAAATTAGTTTCTTCATAGTGGTTTAGAACTTTAGATAGATGTTCTAAACATGATTCAAATGAAATTCCAAACAGTGAAAAGTAATCCATAAAAACTTCAATTCCTTTTTCTATTAAATCACCGAAACTTTCCTTCACACATCTCTGAAATGTAGCAACGGTATTACATAAACCAAAGAGCATTTTTCTAAAAGAAAATGTACCATAAGGACTGGTAAACGTTGTTTTCTCTTGATCCTCAAGAGCAATTTGAATTTGGTGATAACCAGTATATCCATCTAGAAAACAAAATTATTTATTCCCAGCTAGTCTATCGAACATCTGATCTTGAAAAGGAAGTGGAAAATGATCTTTCCTGGTGGCAAGGTTTAATTTTCTATAATAAATGCATATTCACCATCCTGTAACTTGTCTTACAAGTATTATTTCATTCTTTTCATTCACAGTCATAGTAACTACTCCTTTCTTAGGAACACAGTGAATAAGACGAACCCATGCACTATCTAAAGTAGGGAATATTATTCCAGCATCCATCCACTTTAAAATTTCTTTATTTACAAATTCTTTCATGATAGGATTTAATCTCCTTTGAGGATCAGCCAGAGGTTTACAGTTATCCTCCATAAGGATTCTATGCATACAAATTGAAGGATTGATTCCTTTAATATCAGCTATTGTCCATCCACAGGCTTTTTTATACTTCCTTAATATTTAAAGCAAACTCACTTCTGCTCTTTCAGTTAATTGAGAGGAAATTATAACTGACAAAGTTGAGAAATCACCTAAAAAGGAATACTTCAAATGATTAGGAAGATTTTTTAAATCAAGTTCAAGAGGGTTTTCAATTGATGGACCAAAAGATTCATCTTTTTCAGTCATGTCCAACATTTCAAAATTTTCATGAACATAATTTAAATCTTCCTCATGAAAATCATTAGAATCTTGTAATCCTCTTCTTGCTTGTGTTCCAATTCTTTACTTTCAGATTTCTCTTCATAAGTTAACTTGAAATGACCTTCACTCAAATATTTAATAACATCCATCATATAAAATTCATCATCTTTACCTCTTGTAGGATATTTCACTGACTTTGAAATATTGAATGTAACAGTTTGATCACTAACTCGCATTGTGAATTCCCCTTTTTGCACATCTATCATCGCTCTGCCTGTGGCTAGAAAAGGTCTCCCTAAAATTTCAGGTATCTCTTTATCTTCCTCCATATCCAACAAAATGAAATCAACAAGAAAAATAAATTGATCTACTTTTACCAAAATATACTCTATAACTCCTTTAGAATATGTGATCGAACGATCAGCTAATTGCAAAGCTACAGTGGTAGGGGTTATTTCTCCTAATCCTAGTCTTCTAAATGTTGATAATGGCATAATGTTAATGCTTTCACCCAAATCACATAAAGCTTTTCCAAAAAAATTTTCTTCCATTGCACATGGAATTGTGAAACTTCCACGATCTTTAAGCTTTTTAGGAAGCTTTTTCTAAATTATTGTACTACACTCTTCACTAAGGGCAACAGTCTCATTATCTTCAAACTTACTCTTTTTTTTGAGAATATCTTTTATAAATTCCACAAAGCTTGGCATTTTTTCTAAGGCTTCAGTAAATGGAATGTTCATTGTAAGCTTCTTCAATATCTTGAAGAATTTTAAAATTTACTTATCCAATTTTTGTTGTTGAAGTCTTTGATAAAATGGAGGTAGTGGCTTTTCTAAATCAACTTTAGGTGGAGAAATGGGTTTTTCCAATCATTTTAGAGTGTCCTCTTTTGGTTTTTCAATTTCTTCTTTCTCTACTTCAGTCTCTTTTTGAACTCTACCTTCCGACTCTCTTCCACTTCTCAGCTGAATAGCTTGTACTTGCTCTTTAGTTTTGTCTCTTAGATTTACTTCTGTATTACTAGGAAGTGTTCCTTAGGATCTATTACTTAATGAATTGGCAATCTGTCCCAATTGATTCTCAATATTTCTGATTGTAGCTCCTTGACTTTGTAATTGATTTCCCATTTGTAACACCACTTCTTCAATAGATAACTTCTTCTCCTTAAATTGTGAAGTATTTTTAAAACCTGGAGGATAGTTTGGTTTATATTTATTATTCCCTTGGTTGTTCGAGTTTCCCAATGGATTTACTTGGTTGTTCCCCCATTGTTGATTACTACTACCCTGATTATTGGTATTCTAGTTAAAGTTTGGATGGCTTTCTCAACCCTGGTTATAATAATTGGAATTTGGGTTATTAGGCTTACTTATAGCATTCAAAGTTTCTAGTAAACTTTGAGAATCAACCATTTGGCCTAATGAATTTTCTTCAATCATGGAAGTTGGCTGAGAAAAAATCATTAGAAATTTTTCTATGTTCCTTGAAATTGTAGCAACTTGATTTGCTAGCATTGTAAAAGCATCATTTTCATGAATGTTGGCTACCTTTTTAGGATTTAACCTTTCATAAGTCTATCAAAAACTATTAGTACCATTTCTTCAACTAAAGCATAAGCATCAGCAAACTGTTTAACATCAATGAACCTCCAGCAATGACATTGATAATAGATTTAAGAGATCCAACTAATCCATTGTAAAAGTCATTTTCATGAATCTGGTATCGAATGATGTGGACACTTTCTTAAGAGATGTTTAAAACGTTCCCATGCTTAATATATAGATTCTCTTTTAAACTGTCAAAAAGATGTGATATCATTTATAAGCTTCACAGTCTTTCATGGTGGAAAATACTTAGCAAGTAATTTTTATGCTGAATCACCCCAAGTTCTAATAGATCCAGGTGCTAACGAATTTAACCAAATCTTAGCTTTATCCCTCAGTGAAAAAGCAAAAAGTCTAAGTCTTATAGCATCATTTGAAACACAATCATATTTAAAAGTAGTGCACATTTCTAGAAAATTAGCAAGATTTAAATTAGGATCTTTAGTTGGTGCTCCCCCAAACTGATTATTGGATCTATATATGTAACACCAGGTTTAACACCCTACTGTAGGGTGTTGAATACTTTTGAACTTAAGAGATTAGAGGTTTAACACTCTGTATTGGATCTATATATGTAACACTAGGTTTAACACCCTACTGTAGCTGCTAAATCATTTGAACTTAGGAGATCCAACTATGTAACACCAGGTTTAAGTTAAAATGAATTAGCAGCTATAGCAGGGAGTTGAATACTACCATGAAGTTCATCCACTGTAGGGTTACCATAATCTCTTAAAGGTCTAAATTCTTGATGGATTTCAACATGTTGATGATCTTGATTTGCCATTTCTTGAATATTTTTATCTTTTTCTGAATTTTTATATTTTTATATTTTTTTATTGTTCTCTTTAATTTGGAATCACAAGGCACAAGTCTTTCAGAACCTGAAGTATGAATATTGAAAATTAAAAAAATAAAATAAAACACACTAACAAAAATAATGAAATGTAAAAACATAATTTTTCTTAAATTTTCTTTAAATAAAATTTTAATTAATGTTCTCGGCAATGGTGCCAAAAACTTGATTCCCGATGAATATCTACCATTACATTTTAGATATAAAATTATACTTTAATTATTTATAAAATGTGATACTACGGAAGTATACGTATTGTTTATCAATCAATATAGGACTTTTTAATTAAGCCTCGAGATATCAAACCCACAGGCAAATGTCTAAAAATTTAAAGAAATAAGAAAAATAACTTTTTACTATTTAAAATGATTTTTTTAAGTATCTTTTAAGATATAATGTTTTTCAAATTTATTTTTGGTATTTTCTGAATAAAAAGTAAAGCAAACAACTAATGTTAACACAACTATAAAATAGTATGAAAGCAAATGAGAATAAAATATTTTTTTCCTCTTTCAATGAATCAGTAATAATTATGTAATTTCATTGTGGAAGTATCTAAAATATGTTATGCCAAATAGAAGCAATTATATTCTTTACCCTTACTTGGTTCTATAAAGAACATTATTTAATTTGATGATTTGAAATTTTGTAGATGAGCTAGACAGGAAAGATACTAGCTCTCACTCTAGAGTTCCCTCGACTCCCTCCACTTAGGGGCTAACATCTCATAAAAAAATTTTTCCCATCAAACCAAATTGGGGGGCTTTAGCCTGTCACTCTAAAGTCCTTTAATTTTACTCCCCATTATAAGCATATCTTCCTATTTATTTACACTCAATCATATGGACTACAATTCTCATCTGTATAATTGCATGTGATTCTTTCTAATTGTTGATTGAGATTATACCGCAATGGATCTTGCATAATCTCCCAACAAATTTTAATATTTTAATTGGCCAAATCAAGAAGTAAATGAAGTGCAAGGTCGTGAATCATCACAACTTCTTCCAACATTGAAATATTATACTTCAGACAATTTCCTTCCATATTTAATTACTTCATCATTTAAAAAGGGAAAAGATAAAGAAAACTACTTAGAATCCATGGAGAAAACACAATCATAACTTGATTTGAAAATAGAAATCATAGTTAAAACACAACAAGTTTTACTTAAAAACCAAATGTAAAATAAAGATAAACACTTATCTGAAAATCCTCTCCACAAGACTCTTAAAGTTCCTTTGAATCTTTGCTTTCCCCTTACAAGACACAATAAAGTTTGATGCCCAACTCTGTTGACTCCAAATCTCTATTCTACTCTTAATAAAAACTAGATACAATTGATAATAAAATTGGTGAAGTGGAAAGTTGTACTCTCTCTAACATAAACTTGACTCTTAACACTAATCACACCCTCCAACAACAAATCTTTTTCTAATCTTCAAGTCTTTTTTACAAAATTTTCCAAAAGGTCCCATGGTGTCTCTTCAAAATGTATCCCGATTCAATGTATCGACCAAGAATGCATCCATCATTCAAATTTTAAATGAATTTTGGCATTGATGGGAAGTTAGTGAAGTTTAAACCAAAGGATGCTTCAAAAACCCCTTGAAATTCGAGCCAAATTTAAATAAATTCATCACTTTAACTGTGGCGCCAATACGCCAGCCATCCGGCGCTTAGGTGTCAGAGGCCAATTTTTCACATCTTTCAATTTTTTCTCCAAATTTGATCCTCTTTTGTTCCTTTCATCATAATCACTCATTTTAATCATACTTGCAAGAAAAACACAAAAATACCTTCCATTAAAGTGAAATATCATCAAAAATAGGTACAAAAATGTGCTTAAAACACAATATATTTTAGGTATATCAACTATTAATTAATGTCTTTTTCAAAATTTGTGCCAATGTTTTGTTGAAGGAGCTAAACCATTGGCTTTAAGATAATGGATTGTAGAATATCTCTAGTCTATCCCATGTCTTTGAATAAAATTGTTCATTTTCGTATCTTTAAATGCAAGTTCATTGTCTGATATGACTCCTCGAGGAATTCCAAATCTATAGATAATATGAGTTTTAAAGAAGTAAAGAACTTGTTTTGCTTTGACTTCACTGAGCGGTATCACTTCTGCCCATTTGGAGAAGTAATCAGTAACTGCTAAAATAAATCAAAGGCCTTTAGATGATGGAGAGTCTATAGGACCCACTATGTCTGTGCCTCTACATTCAAATGGCCAAGAAGCAATAGTTGGATGTAATACATTTGGAAGTTGATTTAAAACCACTCCATGTATATGATATTAATGACATTTCTTAGAGACCTCAAGACAATCAATCATCATTGTTGGCTAGTAATACCAAATTCTTTTTATTTTCATCTTCATTTTACGTCCAGATTGGTGCACACCATATAGGCCTGAATGAACTTCTTTAACAATATATTGAGCTTCAGATTGGTTTAGACATCTTAACCACATTTGATCAACAGATTTTTTATAAAGAATATCATTCACTAGAGCATAGGACGATGCTCTTTATTGGATTTGGATTGCGATAGTTGTTTTTGGGTAACCTTCTGGTCTGCAAATATTGAATAATTCGTTGTCACCAATCATCCTTTTCTTTGTCAATTGTTGTTGTTGTTATGTTTTCACCAATTTTGTGTAGATTATCCATGTCAATTTGGGAAATAACTTGTCGTCCTTTTATAGAGATTAGAATATCATCTTCTTCTAGACAAGTGAATTCTTTTGCAAGTTTTGTCAAAGCATCTGCTAAAGAATTGTCTCATCTCAGAATTAGGAAGAAAGTTACATCAGGAATCTGCTGAAGTAGTTTTAGAGTGTAAAGGGAATATTGTTCAAGTCGAGGTTTTAATGTCCTGTATTTGCCTGTAATTTGATTGATGATCAATTGAGAGTCTCTGTAAATGTCAATGTTTTCTATTTCCATTAGTATTGTCAATTCGAGACCGGTTATGAGTGCTTCATATTCAGCTTCATTATTCATGCATGGTACAGTCAAATGATAGGAAAATGGCATCATTGCTTTGTCAGGAGTGATGAAAATTTATCTTACTCCAGCCTTGCCTGGTATGATAGTCTGTTTGTCTTTGTCTTTTGAGTAGATGACACTCCATCAAAATACAATTCCCATTGTTGTATATTTGAACTTTTTATTTCTAAAATTTGTTCATCAGCTAAATTATCATTAAGAGGTGATCCAGTTGTAATTGGGTGCGCTGCTAAGAAATCTGCCAAGATTTGTCCTTTAACGGCACACAGTGGCTCAAATGTTATGTTACATTAGAGCAGTATCATTGCCCAGCTTGCCAATCTTCTAGAAAGTGTTGTTCATGTCATCAAATATTGTGATGGGTTAACTCTTGAAATAATAGTTACCTTATGAGAAAGCATATAATGTCCTAGCATTTGAACTGTGAAAATCAAACCTAAACATTTTTTCTTAATTGTTGGATATTTTATTTCAGTTGGAATCAAACAACGGCTTAATTATAGAATGCATTTTTCCCCCTCGTCATTACTTGAGCTAGTAATACTCCAAGGGAATTATCTAATGTCGTAGTGTAAATGATTAGAGGTCTTCATAACACAGGGGCTGCTAAGACGGGAGGTGTTGTCAAATATTGTTTGATGATTCCAAAGGCATGTTGGCATTTTCATGCCACACAAATTTGGTATCTTAGGGCATTAAGAAGCTGACACCTACATTATAAATTAGAAATTACACATCGTAAATATGATAGTTTTCCTTAAAAGGATCGCAATTGAGTTAAATTTTTAGGAGGAGGAATGTTTAGGATAGCTTTAATTTTGAGGGGATTTATTTCAATCCCACGATGTCGAACAACAAATCCTAAAAATTTCTCT
Organism: Papilionanthe hookeriana x Papilionanthe teres; assembly: GCA_022702705.1. Lineage (NCBI taxonomy): Eukaryota > Viridiplantae > Streptophyta > Magnoliopsida > Asparagales > Orchidaceae > Papilionanthe > Papilionanthe hookeriana x Papilionanthe teres. The sequence continues at coordinate 13,649,114 of CM040424.1, forward strand.
AAAGTAACACCGAAAACACATTTTAATATATTCTTTTTAAGATATTATTGAAGTAATCGTTCGAATACAATTCTCAAATCGTTCACATGATCGTCTTTTTGTATACTATTAACAATAAATCGTCTACATAATATTCGACTTGTCTGTGTATGAGTTCGTCAAAAATCCGTGCCATGGCTCTTTGATAGGTTGCACCAATATTTTTTAATACAAATGGCATAACTTTATAGCAGTATATCCCTATTGTTGTCCTGACGGCTGTATTCGCTTCATCTTCTGAAAATTTTTTTATTTGATTATATCCTGATGATCCATCCATAAAAGAAAAATATTGCATGTTTAGATGGAATTAGTAAAGGAAATTCATCCTTTGGACATGCTTTGTTCAAATCCCTGAAGTCTATACAGACCCTTATTTGACCATTTTTTTTAACTGGCACTACATGAGCCAGCCATGTTGGATAATTTTCTTCTCGTATGAAACTATCCTCTATTCATTTCTTGGCTTCGGCAATGACTTGTTGTTCTATTCCGACATGCATCTTTCTTGGATCTTATTTAACAGGGATTGCAATTTGATTTTACCCAAGTTTGTGGACTGCAACTTCTAGAGCTAGTCCAGGCATTTCATCAAAAGTCCAGGTAAAAAAGTCTTTGTATTCTTTTAACAGTTGAGTTATTTCTTTTGCTTCCATGTCATTAAGGAATGAACTAGTGAAATTTAGTTTTGGGTCTTCATCAGTCCCTAAATTTATTTCTTTTAATTCATCAATTGTTAATTTAATTTCTTCTTTTAATTCTTGAGGGGCATCTTCGATTAGAATTTCAGATATTTGTTCCGAATCAAGTTTTTCGGTGATGACTAGGCAAAATTCTGTATCATCTAACGGTTCTAGAGTACCGAATCCAATTCCCTTTTTGGAGTTAGGGTTTCATTTATTGTTATCCCAAATTCGTTCAATAACGTGTGGTTCTTTTAAAGGCCATCATTTGAGCTTTAAACAATTTTGAATAAATTTTTGTGCCCAAGGAGAATACAACTCAAAAGGGATTTTCATTGATTCTGGAAGATTTTTATCTTCAAATTTTACATCAGTTTCACTACTTGTAGAAGTAGAGCTAAGTCTAAACTTAATTGGCTTTTTATTATCAAAATATACTTCTTTGACCACTAAATTTTCAATCTTAGAAGTAGAGATTGGAGTTAGGGTCATAGCATGTATATAATGATTAATCTTTTCATACATAGATTCAAATTATTTTTCTTTGTCTTCTTCTTCAAGTGATATCTTGAATTGAGGTTCTTTTAGTGTCACCGATGTTGTCTTTTCTTCTTTTACATCTTTTTTAGAGTCCAGATGAATACTGAACTTCAAAGATTCTTCATTTTGACAATTAGGTCTTCTTTCTCTTGTTTTCGTCCCCGGCCTCGACCTCGAGTGCGAGTCTGATGAGAATTATCACTTTTTGTCTGCATTGAAGAAGACTAGTATTTTTCATTTATTTTATTTTCTTTGTCTTCCCTTTTGGAATCACCACTGCTTCTCTGGAGAATACTGTCCATTTTATTGGAGCATAATATGCAGCATCTTCATGTATTCTGATTTTATTGACTGAAAATGGTTGCAGATCTTTAATGATACAACATTCTTATCCTTTTTGTAAATATTTTATGCATTGATGTAGTGATGAAGGAAGCATTTTATGTTCATGAAGCCATGGTCTGCCAAGTAGAGCATTAAAAGAGTTATCAGAATTGATGATATAGAATTTCGTCGTTGTTACCCAATCATCCATCTTTAAAAGTAATTTTATTAATTCCAGAGCCCGTTCTTCTTTTGTTAAACCCTCGTAACATCATTGTATCTCTTGATAGTTGGGATGCATTAATATCAAAATATACAAGATTCCTTAAATTCATTATGTTAATCGAGGCACCTAGATCAATAAGCACCCTTAAAAGTGTTGTGTCATTTATATTTTCTGTGATGTACAGTGGACGATTATGATCAGTCGTCTCAAGTAATAAGTCATTGTTAGAAAAGGTGATTTTTTTCTATTCTTGTTTTTCTTCTAAAGGAAATGCTTCATTCTGAGTAAGTCTAGCAAGTTGAGCTAAGTAAATGTCTGGGTCTAAAAGGGCCTTTATTAATGACTCCCTCATTTTTTTGGAAAGCATAAGGGCATTATAAATGCTCAATTTTTTTGGTAGTTTCCTCAGATGAGCTAATATATTGTAATCCACTTTGTGAATATTGTCTTCATTTCTCTCAGATAATTGTGTATTTATTGGAGGAACAATCTTTTCTGATGGAACCATTTGATTTTCTTTTTCTTGGGGAGTCATTCTAGGAGATAGAACTTTTCCACTTGACAAATTGATTTTAACTATTTCTTCTAGTTTACTATATGACTCTTTTGTTTCTAAGTCTGAAGATTCTAATTCTATAGAAATTGGTGTTCCTTGCAATTGGAATGTGATAGTGTCTTTGTGGTAGTCAAAATTGTCATTAATTTTATTGTCATTTTGGATGTCGTGGGATTGGTCGATATCGTACACGATTTGAGTATTGTCTATAGGATTAAAATTGGTACTATCAATTTCAGAAGCATCATCTAAAATAGACAAAATGTAAGCAGAACTTGAAGTATTATTATTCATAGTAGTGGTAAAAAGGAAGTCATACAAGGTCAACAGGTCGAGGGATTTTCTTCCTTCATCCGAGAAAACTATCCTAATAGAAGATGAAGGAAGATGAGAATTAGAAGATACAAAAGGAACATCAGTTCTTGTGTCTAAAAGACCTCTAATGCTTTTCGGTTCTTTATCTTTCTTTTTATGAGTAAGGTTTAATAATTACTTAAACCTAATGTATGTAAGGTTTAAGTTGATTAATTTTGTTTAGTATGGGTTAAACATGATCAAAGTTTAATAATTACTTAAACCTAATGTAAGTAAGGTTTAAGTTGATTAATTAGGTTTAATATGGGTTAGACCTAATTAGGGTTTAATAATTATCTAAACCTAATTTAAGAAAGGTTTAAGTTGATTAATTAAGTTTAATGTGTGTTAAACCTAATTAGGGTTTAATAATTACTTAAACCTAATGTAAGTAAGGTTTAAGTTGACAAAGTAAGTTTAATATGGGTTAAACCTAATCGAGATTTATTAAGTTAAACCTAATGTGATTAAGGTCTAAATTGGTTTAATTATGTCTAATTGATGTATTAAACTTAATAAGGGTTTAGTTATTACTTAAACCTAATTTAAATAAGGTTTAAATTGATTATTTAGGTTTAATATGGGTTAAGCCTAATTAAGGTTTAATGATTATTTAAACCTAATGTAAGTAAGGTTTAAGTTAATTAATTAGGTTTAGTATGGGTTAAACCTAATCATGGTTTAATAATTAATTAAACCTAATGTAAGTAATGTTTAAGTTCATTATTTAAGTTTAATATGGGTTAAACCTAATTAGGGTTTAATAATTACTTAAACCTAATGTATGTAAGGTTTGAGCTGATTAATTAGGTTTGATATGGGTTAAACCTAATTAGGATTTAATAATTTCTTAAACCTAATGTAAGTATGGTTTAAGTTGATTAATTAGGTTGAATGAGTGTTAAACCTAACCAGGGTTTAATAATTACTTAACCTAATTTTAGTAAGGTTTGAGCTGCTTAATTAGGTTTGATATGGGTTAAACATAATTAGGATTTAATAATTACTTAAACCTAATTTAAGTAAGGTTTAAGTTGATTAATTAGGTTTAATGTGTGTTAAACCTAATTAGGGTTTAATAATTACTTAAACCTAATGTAAGTAAGGTTTAAGTTGATTAATTAGGTTTAATATGGGTTGAACCTAATCAGGATTTATTAAGTTAAACCTAATGTGATTAAGGTCTAACCTGGTTTAATTAGGTTTAATTGATGTATTAGACATAATTAGGGTGTAATTAACACTTAAACCTAAGGTAAGTGATATTCTTACCTCAATTTAAGCTAAACCATAGGATAGTCCGAGAAGTAACAAAGGTTCTCCTCAAGCTTAGTGACATTCCTTAGTTTTCCCATTTAGATTTCAAAAATAGTTATTACTGTTTGATCTTTCCAATTTGATATTTGTTTTTCCACTCTTAAAAACTTAAAATTTGAAATTCTTGAAGGGAAAACTACTAATATAAATCGAGAGTTTCCTTGTGCGGCTTCGATCACTTAAGATGTAATTAATTATAGAGGCTTACCTCTATAGGGAACTGACCGGTGAACTTTATATATGCAATAATGTATGAACTCAAATTTATATATGTTTATAATGATTTTGTAAAGTTTGAACACTCAACGAAAGTATATGTATCGTATCAAGTAATACAGGGTTCTAATGGAGTCCTAGTTATCGATCCCACAGGGAAGTACAGAGTAGAAGAAAGTGTTTCACAATATATAATATATCACTGAAATCCAATACTTAATTTGCACTTAAAGTTCACTAAATAATACTACTACCACTATGCAGAAAACAGTAATAATTAATTAAACTACAATTAATTCTAACAACTTTGAAAACCAAATTAACTAGCAGACACACTAAACTATGTATTTGAAAGGTTTTTGATATATGAGAAAAGTATTTTTCCTCTTGCAATGAGAATATGATGAGTGGATTGATATGAAACAAATATCTATGTTATTGCGCCAAATAGGAGCATAGATGATTCTTTACCCTTAAAAGAGTACCCCCTCTTCTAAACATGAAAATGACATTGACATATACTAAGTTTAGTTACTAAATCCAAGGCTAGGCTGGGAGGATACCGGCTCTCACTTCGGAGCTCCCACACACCCTTCACCTAGAGGCTAACCTTCGAGTTTAGTCACTAATATTGGAACCAATTTGGGGATTTTAGCCTGTTACCCAGAAATTTTCACATTGAAGTCCATCAAAACACATTTCCCTATTTATTTTCACACAATTCCCATGAACTACGCAATTCATCCATGGAAATTAAATGGATCTTTTATTATTGATGTGGGACATTAAATCCTTCCAGAATTAATTTTGAACAACATATTTTAACATTTCAATTGGCTAAATCAAAAAGTAAATTAAGTTCAAAATGATAAACCATCATAATTTCTTCAATACATTAAAAGCACATCAAATCCACATCAATCCATCATCACATCTTTATGCAAGAAGAAAGACAAGGGACACTACTCAGAATTCATGAAGAAGATACAATAAAACATGGATTTTATATATAAAAGAAAAGTCATACAAACCATAAAAGAAAATACAATTTATCTCTTTCTCTTCCCCAATGCAATTCCCTTGAAGTTCCTTTGAATCCTTTCATCTCTTCTTTACAACACTTAATTCTCTCTTTAGAATGGAAAGGAAGAAGTAATCTCTCACTTTACTCCTCCTTCACAACTTAGAGAAGAATTCCTCTCAAATCCTCACTTCTACACACTCTTCTCCTAAACCCTAACACTTAACACACACTAAAACTACTCTAAAAGACACAAGACACACTGAACACCACACCATTTTCGTCCAAAAATAGTTATTTATAAGTTAGAAACAAAATCCCAAGAGTTTCCATAGGCATCCCTTTAAAAGTTGCCATAACTCTTCAAATTTGAATTCCACCAACTTCGGGTGCCGGTGGCGCTCTATCGTGTCATTAAATGATGAAGTCTCTGGAAAATGGCTCCGGCGGCGCCATAACATGTTTACCACAATTTTGCTCCTTTTAGCTCCTTTTTGCTCGATTACGTTCCTTTTCACTTCTTTTCACTCCAATCACCTAAAATCATCATACATGCAATATATCATGAAAAATTCCTTTCTTAAATGTGCAATATCACTAAAAATGGGTAAAATTATATAGAAAAAACCGTATATTTTTTTGGTGCATCAAAATCCCCTAAACTTTAACTATTACCTTCCTCAAGTAATCTTTTTACTACATAAAATATAACTCTAGGCAATGTACTTTTCAACTTTAAGACACTAAAATTTTTTCATTCAAAAGAATATATTGGTTAGATTTTAAGAAAGAAATTTAGTAACTCAGGTCAACACTACATGTATAAGAATATTCAACAATCAAGTTTAAGGGTTCTAGTCTTATATTTATTTCAAGATGAACCATAATTTGTCACATTAAGAGTGCCTCAAAAGACTATTTGAAAAATAAGTTCATGCAAACTTCATTAGAATGTAGGCCAATACTTTAAACATAAATTCATAAATGAAATCAAGCTCTCCCTTTAGGGTGACTCATGTGAAGCAAATTTTTGATTTGGCATCTCCTCAAGCTTCTCCTCATAAATATTTTTCTTTCTTGTTCTTTCTTTTCTTTTTCTTCTTTATTTTTGGGATTATTTTTCAATCCTTCTTTTCTTTTCTTTTCCTTCCTCTTTTTCCTTTTAATGAGAATTATTATATCTGGATAGCCTTTAATGATTCTGAACATCACTCTCCTCTTTCTAAAGTTCAAACTTGAGAAACCTCTTTACTTTATAGTTAAATACAAGCATTATTATTCATCATAAAGTTACAATCTCTTCTTAACACACAATACTTTAAGTCCCTTAACATTTCAAAAATACAGTTTTCTTTACTTTAAATAGTTGACTATAATCAAATCATTTCATACCAAATATCTTACTTCTATAAAATTAACCTTTATTACTAAAAATTTTCATCCTATCCTTCCATTATATTCAACTGAAATAAAAAGTTTTAGTTACTTACAGTGAGGTTCAACTTCTAAAAGTTATGCTAATAAATTTTGAAAATTTAATAATTGAGAACAAATAAAAGTTAATATTTCTTCACCCTCCCCTAAACTTAAATTTTTCAGTAAATTTGAAACAGTAGAGAATATAAGAAAACTAAACTTACTTTGCTGGGATCTTGAAATCTTCAACAGCTATCTGGTATTAGTCATAATTTATAACTAGCAGGCATGAAACAGTTTGTAGCAGTGATATAATAATTTTAAATATTTGCATTGGTAAAGAGAAATTAACTTTAAACATCTAAACATCTAACAAAACACTATAATACTAATAAAACAATCACAATATTACAATATCCAGCTAACAATTTTAATGTTTCAGTACAACATAATAATACACCAATAGTGTTTACATCATATGAAAAACAAATAACTACTACAACTCAGTAGTACAACAAAAGGGTTACACATCACATGAAAATCAAATATCTACTACATCATAACAGTACAAGACAACGTAATAAGAATAACAGAAATAGAAACAAATAATCTTCCAGTCTCCATCACTAGGATCATCAACAGGGTCATCAGCAGGGTCATCAGCAGAGTCAGGTCTATATGGTGTATAGCTGGGGCAAGTAGGAAATATCATATCAGACTCCCCCCTCATAAATCTGACCTGATCATCATAATAAGAAATAACGAACTCAACTCTCCTCTGCAGATAATCTTCATTCACATTACTCCTCGCCTCAAACACATCCATCCTACCATAGAGTATATCCACACTAGCACTCTGTAATCTCAATTGCTCCATAATATCATATAAGGTAGGCGGCTAAGATGTATATGGAACATTATAAATCGTAGTAGGAATATCAGTACTCCTACGCTCAACTCGGATAGTAGTCTTTGTAATTGGTCTCAGAGGTATAGCCACTTCTTCAGAACTAATGAGCTCCACTCTAGACTGAACACACAGGGCATGAACTAAGGCAGGATGTCCTAATCCTCAAGTGGTCTGACCTTTAGCAATTGTCTGAATGTTCTTCTAAACAATAGTTCCAATATAAATCCTTTTCATCTTCTGAATTCAATAGTTCATAATCGCTCTATCGCTTGTAATTTCGCTGTGGTTGTAAGATGGTAATAGTCTCATAGAGATGAAATAATGTCAAACTTTTGATCCAATATTCAATGTGGAAGCGGGGAAAATAATTAACTGTTTTTTACTTACTTTCCATTCCCCTCTTTTGTCAGTCAGAAAAGCAATAAATTCTCTCATATTATCCCCTTGAGTGTCAAAGTTTTCGTATTCACAAACAAATGGTTCTCGAGTCAGATAGAAAGCATTGATACGCTGAGGAGTAAACTCAACCCTTTTTCCTCTAATAAGCACGTACTCAGTCTCAGTCCAGAGTACATTAGCATAGAATTTTCTAACAACTCCCATAACAGCATTCGTAGAAAAATAACAAAATTGGTCCTAGTTTTACTCTGCAATTAACTGTTCTACAGATCCACTAGGATTATCAAAAGCTCGATCCTGGATACACTTCTTGTTGTAAAGGTAAGGGTTAAAGCGAAATTGAGCTTTGATATTAACGAACTTCTCCTCATCAAAATCTAGTTTCCTCTTCCCTTTGCTCTACCTTGGAGTCATTTGAATTTTTAAAATTTACAAGAAAATTCCAATAAATCCTAAATTCAGAATGTAACAAACTCTAAACACTATTCTAAATAAGTAAGAGTAAATTTCATCATGGAAATCTCAAAATCTCTTTAAAACTCTAAAAATTCCAACCTAAGAAATATGAAAGATTTCCATGGTGAAAATAAAAAATGTTTAACTTAAAGTGAAGCTCTTACCAAGAGAAGTGTAGATTCGACCTAGAAAAGCTTTGAAATCACCTTGAATCTGAGATCTAGCAAGCCCAAGATCTTCAAAATCATGAAAATGGAGGAAGAAGGCGAAGGCAATGGAAAAATTTACGGGTCCCAGGGTAAATAACGCGAAAACAAGGGTTTTTTGCCTTTTACTGGATTCGGGTGCAGGCGGCGCTCTATCTAAGAAAAAAGCCAAACTCTCTAGATTTGGGTGCTAGCGACGCCCATTCTAGCGCCGGCGGTGCCAGTCCAAAATTTTTTTCAAGTCCAAAATTTTTTTTGTAATTTTGATTGTTTCGATTTCCACAATTCCGTTTAACACTTCGATAGGCATTTACATAATTTCACAAGCAATACAACAACAACAACAACAACAAAGCCTTAATCCCACTAAGTGGGGTCGGCTACATGAATTCTTTTTCTCCATTGCGTCCTATTTAGTGTCAAATTTTCGTTTAATTCTAATAAATTAAGATCATTTTTTATGCAATAAGCCCAAGTTTTCCTAGGTATGCCTTTGCCTTTCTTAACATAAGTTGTATTTAAAACATCTACTCTCCTAATCGGATCATCGGGTGGTCGACGTCTAATGTGACCAAACCATCTAAGGCGACTCTCTCTAATTTTATCCGTCATCGGTGCAACTCCAACCCTTTTACGGATATATTCATTTCGCATTTTGTCTCTAAGTGTAAAGCCACTCATCCACCTAATCATTCTCATCTCGGCAACACTTAACTTAACATTATGCTTCTCTTTTAAAGACCGACATTGAGCACCATAGAGCATTGAAGGTCTCACCACCATCTTATAAAATTTTCCTTTCAATCTAAGCGGTACTTTTCTATCACACAATAGGCCGGACACATTCCTCCACTTCAACCAACCAACCTGAATTCTACTATTAACATCCCCATCTATATCACCATCGCTTTGAACAATGGACCCGAGATATCTAAATCGTTCACACCTTTTAATAATTTGATTACCCAAAGTTACACTGTTGTCACTAGACCTACTATTACTAAAATTACATTCCATGTATTCGGTTTTAGTTCTACTCGAACGAAGACCTTTAGACTCCGATGTAGACCTCCATAATTCAAGTTTTTCTGGACTTTTTCTCTTGTCTCATCCACGAGGAGGATATCATCGGCAAAAAGCATACACCGAGGTACATCCTCTTGTAAATGCCCGGTAAGACCATCCATAAATAAAGCGAAAAGATATGGGCTTAAAGCGAGATCCTTGATGTAAACCAACAGAAATAGTAAAATACTTGGTCGATCCTCCTTCGGTTCGAACACATGTAACGGCTCTAGCATACATATCTTTAATGACTTGAATATAAGTCATATCAACACCTTTCTTCTCGAGGACTCTCCAAAGACCATCTCTAGGAACCTTATCGTAAGCTTTTTCTAAATCGATAAAAATCAAATGTAGATCCTCCTTATTATCTCTGTACTTCTCCATCAAACCTCTCAATAAATATATAGCTTCCATGGTAGACACGCTCGGCATAAATCCAAATTGATTATGAGAAATCTTCGTAATACGTCTTAACCTATGTTCAATTACTCTCTCCCATAATTTTAAAGTATGACACATCAATTTAATTCCTCTATAATTTGCACACTCTTGTGCATCTCCTTTATTCTTAAAAATGGGGACCAAAATGCTCTTTCTCCACTCCTCAGGCATCCTTTTAGTTTTTAAAATAATATTAAAAAGCTTAGTAAGCCAAGAAACCCCCAAATCACCTAAACATTTCCACACTTCAATTGGGATATCATCAGGTCCTACAGACTTTCCCCCTTGGTTTTCTTTAAAGCCTCATCAACTTCTTTTCTACTAATGCGACGGTAAAAATGAAAAGTTTTATTATTATTAACGATATTAAGATCACTAAGGTCGATCGTACTTTCAGCATCATCATTAAAAAGTTTATCAAAATAACTCACCCACCTATGTTGAATATCTTTTTCTAAGAAAAGCACTTTTTGATTTTCATCTTTAATACATTTTACTTGAGTTATATCTTTACATTTCTTTTCTCTTTGTTTGGCTAGTTTATACATATATTTTTCACCTTCTTTAGTATCTAACATGTTATAAAGATCACTAAAAGCAAAATTTTTAGCGTCACAGATTATTCTTTTAGACTCCCTACGGGCCGTTTTATATTTTTCCCAGTTCTCTACGCTTTTACATTTAAACCAATTTTTATAGCACAACTTCTTATATTTTATCTTTTCTTGCACATTATTATTCCACCACCAACTATTTTTATTTATAGAAACTTTTTCTTTTGATTCTCCAAGTACATCTTTAGCCACTTGTTTAATAGTATTAGTTAATATTTCCCACATAACATTCACGTCTTCATGAACATCCCAAATATTTAAATCTTGAATTTTACTCATAAAAATAATTTTATTTGTGTCTTTTAGGTGCCCCCATCTTATTCTACGATGTTGAATCCTAGTATTCTTTATTTTACAACTCTTCATCTTAAAATCTAGAACTAATAATCGATGTTGGGTACTTAATTGCTCACTTGGAATAACCTTACAATCCTTACAATCTCGACGATCTCTTCTTCTCATAAGAAAATAATCGATTTGTGTTTTATTAGATCCATTCTTATAAGTAATAAGATGCTCATCTCTTTTCTTGAATAAAGTATTAGTAATAATCATATCATACGCTAAAGCAAAATCTAAAATGGCTCTACCTTCTTCATTAATCGCTCCATAACAGTAGCCACCATGAATATTTCAGAAATCTTCTACCACTCTACTGACATGTTCATTTAAATCTCTTCCAATAAAAAATCTTTCTTCGAGGGGTATCAAGTGTATTAAGTCTTCTAGATCATTCCAGAATTTATCTTTAGAGCCTATATCTAAACCAATTTGAGGAGCATAAGCACTTATAATATTAAAAATCTTAGTATCAATAATAATCTTAAGTGTTATAATTCTATCTCCAACTCTATTAATTTTGACAACATTATCTTTCAAACTTTTATCTATAATTACACCTACACCATTTCTAGTACGACTCTTACCAGAATACCATAATTTAAAACCTAAGTTATCAATCTCCTTAGCTTTTTCTCCAACCCATTTAGTTTCTTGAATACATAGGATATTTATCTTTCTATGGATCATAATATCAACCAATTCCATTAGTTTACCATTGAGAGTACCTATATTCCAAGATCCTATCCTAATACTAGTATAATGGACTAACTTCTTTAACCGCATCCGTCCGTAATGTGGTAACCCTTGCTTACTTGACACTACACCCGGGCGTCGGTGTAGCGGTCCTTGCACACTTTCCACTGTATTCAGGCCATACAGCGCGTCGCTTCCAGGGTACGCCCTAGCACTTACACAATGATCAAAAGGATTCATGTCATGAATTTTTTTTTCGACAAGTTTTACGCTGGCTGTCGACTACCTAACGCAACACTCCACTTTTCACATCCGGGCTTGGGACCGGCAACGGCAGAGTTAAAATCTTTACACAAACAATACACAACAAACTTATATATATAAAATCTAAGTTACAACTTAAATACCAAATATGGTCATTCAAACCAAACCAACTTTTAGATGTTTAGTGTTGTAAGTATTCTACGATAGGCAAACACTAAAATCTAAGCACACAATGAAAGTAAGCATATTCAAATCCAAATTCAAAACAAAGTAAAGTAAATACTACACATACCAAGCATAATTAAGCAAAGCCAACTAAACATACAACAAACATAAGTAGAATCCATCAATTACTCCACATCTATTTCAGAACTATTCTCTCCTCTAATGTCTCCAATCGATTGCTGATGCACAAACAAATTATAAAATGGACGAAATAGAAATTTGTCAAACAATTCCTCAGCAATCACCACGTTCTTCTTCATCAAGTTAATCAAGCCCATCTTAATTCGACCAGTGTGATTAAATTGTTCCTTCATTCTCCAATCTATATGATCGAATAAATCAGACATATTATTGATTGCACTCATAACGTTCTGTACCCATTTCTCCAACTGTTTGATCCTCTTTAATATCATTCTGAAACCATCAGGAAAATAGGGTTGAATCAGTTGTGAATTCTGTGTTGTTTGATTAACAAGCAAATTCATGTCATCTTCATCTCCCACTGTCTGCTAGTCATAAGGATTAGTTGGATCAATAGGCCTCCATGGAAGAAGAACCTTTTCCCAAATTTCATAAGGAGCTTGTGATTGACAACATAACAGAAATATGGTGGACGGGTGTCCAAGCCCATATTTAGATCCATGAATAATTAATTCCAAAACTAATTTCATAATAATATTACCAATGTCAATCGGCCTCCCAGTTTGTATACAGAAATTCAAAATGGCGCTTTCCTTTGTTACCTTTCTAATCTTCAATGTTGGAAATAACTTTGCCGAAATAAAGTAGTGCCACTGCTTCGACACTGGATTGAGAGATGTAGATGGGAAACTAATGTATCCATTCTCTCTAATTTCCCAATCCTCATTCTCATCCGTCAATTATCGATACACTTCATTCATATTATCTCGCGTGGCATTGAAATTAGAATAATGGCAAATGGGTACGTTTTCGATGATAAAGAGATCGTTAATTCATGTAGGAGTGAATTGCACAAATACGAACCCTTGGTTGATCCCGTGAAGATTTGCATAGAATTCTTTCACGACAGGAACAACAACGGCAGAGGTATTGTATTAAAGCACTTCCCAAAGTCTTTCCTTAATAATCTCTTCAATTCTAGTAGTAGGATTATCCATACCTGGATTTATGAAGCCACTTTCCTTGATAATCCTTCTCTTCATCATCACTTTGTTGAACAAATGCTACGCCTCGAAACTTATGAACTTCCTTCGGTTAAAATGCGAGATCGAGGGGTTTCAATGGAGTAGGAATCCATGGGATACGAATTGGGAATGGTAGTTTTTGTTTTTCTTGAGTTAGGAAGTCAAAAATGGAGTTTAGGGAGTTATAAGGATAAAGATCTTGCCCAAAACTGCCAAAACTTGCATTTTGAAACTTAAAAACCGTCAATAGGTTTTGGGCGCCGGCGGTGTTCAAACCTGGAAGTTCAGTATATGTTCTGTTATAGGGCGCCGTCGGTGCCCATTCTGGCACGGGCGGTGGGCACCGACGGCGCCAGTGGTCAAAAATTCACACTGAACCTCGTTTGGCCAAAAATATTCCAATTTCTTAATTTGATCCAATAATTATCCATTTTAAAAGTATTTAGGAGTAATTAAGATTCAAAAACAACTATCTAGAAAGTATAATTACAACAAAGAAGCAAACACACCACAAAGATACATATGGGTTGCCTCCTATAAAGCGCTTCGTTTAAAGTCGTCAGTCCAACAAATCATTCAGTTAATCGATATGACTAAGCATTAAAACCTCTTTGAATTCAGGTTGTAACCCGTCAAAGTAAGGCTTTAATCGATGCCCATTAAACTTGAAAATCTTTCCAGTATCAGGATCTTTAATATCAACAGCTCCAAAAGAATGAACTTTTACAAGTGTAAAAGGTCCTAACCATATTGGCTTGTGCTTTCAAGGAAATAACTTCAATCTTGTGTTGTATAATAAAACTTTTTGTCCAAATTTCAAGTTCTTTTTCAATATCTTCTGATCATGCCATAATTTCATTTTTTCTTTATAAATCCTATCATTGTGGTAAGATGCATTTCTAATCTCTTCAAATTCATTCAATTGCATAAATCATTTCTCTCCAGCATTTTTCAAATTAAAATTCAACTCTTTTATCACCCAATATGCTTTATGCTCCAATTCGACCGGTAAATGGCAAGTCTTACCAAACACTAGTTTATAAGGAGACATTCCAATAAGGGTTTTACAAGAAGTCCTATAAGCTCACAAAGCAGTATCTAATCGAGCAGACCAATCTAATTTATGATTATCCACAGTTTTCCCCAATATTCTATTAATTTCACGATTAGACACTTTTGCTAAACCACTAGTCTGAGGATAATAAGCAGTAGAGATTCTATGAATAATATTATATTTCTCAATTAATCTCTTAATCTAATTATTCCTGAAATGGGATCCACCATCAGTTATGATCACTCTTGGCATTCCATATCATGTAAATATATTTTTCTTTAAAATTTTTGAAACACTCTGAGCATGAAATCTTGGTAAAGCAATAGCTTCAATCCATTTCGAGACATAATCAACGACAACCAATATATATAAATTTCTAAATGAAGGAGTAAATGGTCCCATAAAATCTAATCCCCTTACATCAAAAATTTCAACTTTCAAATTATAATTTAGAGGCATTTCATTTCTTCTAGAGATATTACCTACTCTCTGACATCGATCACATGATTTAATATATCTATATACATCTCTAAAAAGAGTAGGCCAATAAAATTCAGATTGTAAAATCTTAAAAACAGTTTTATCATTACCAAAATGACATCCAAATTCAGAATCTTGACATCGTTGAATAATCAAATTAGTTTCTTCTTGTGCCACACATTTCCTAATAATCAGATTCTTAAACTATTTATATAGATGGGGCTCATCCCAAAAATAAAATTTTGCATCATATTTAAACTTCTTTTGTTATTGCCTTGTTAAATCAGATGGTATAATATCACTTACAATATAATTCACAATATCATCATACCAATGCAAGTTACTTCCTATAATAGTATAAAGTTCCTTATCAGGGAAAATTTCTGTAATTTCCTTTTCAAATTCAGAATTTATCATACTCTATTCTTGACAGATGATCAGCCAGTTAATTATCAGCTCCCTTCCTATCAACTATCATAAAATCAAATTCTTGCAAAAAAAGTATCCATCTAATGAGTCTAGGTTTCCCATTCTTCTTTTACATTAAATATTTGATAGCCGAATGGTCTATATGCATAATACTTTTAGCTCCAATTAAGTAAGGTCTAAATTTTTCAAAAGCAAATACTATAGCTAATAACTTTCCTTCAGTAGTGGTATACATAATTTAAGCCTCATTAAGAGTTTTACTAGCATATTAAAAAACTTTGAAAACTTTATCATGCCTTTGCCCCAACGCTACTTTGATTGCATAATCACTTGCATCACACATAAGTTCAAATTGTTTATCCCAATTTGTTGAAACAATAATAGGTGCAGTGATTAATTTCTCTTTCAATAATTCGAAAGCACTCAAGCATTCATCATTAAAATCAAACTTTCTATCATTTTCTAACAGTTGGCACAAAGGTTTGGTAATTTTAGAAAAATCTTTAATATATCACCTGAAAAATCCAGCGTGTCCTAAGAAAATCCTCACCTCTCTCACAGTAGTGGGTGGTGACAACTTGTTGGCATTATTTTTAGATTATGTGTTTTAAAAAAGGGGGGTCGCCTAACAGAAATTGTCGGCGAATTTTTAATTTAATTTAAATAAATAATTTGAAAAGTAATATTTGATTTTAAAAATAATTTTAAATTTGAAAATTTTAAGATATGAAATCAAACCGATCTCACATCTCGAATAGTTTATATAAACGAGCACCGCATCACAACCGTGTATCTATCTCGAAGAATAGACGCACTTGTTTGGTGATGGGGCTCGATTAAATAAACTAGAAGATTTGTGAAATCCGTTTAGTCTGCGAACCAATTTTATAAGCCGACAAATTCCCCGCTTAATATGAAAGCATTAAACGGGGTTTATGTTACTCAGGTTCTTAAAATTCCCTATAAGGGCAAGCCCCTATAGTTAATTACATCTTAAGTGACGGGAATCACCTAAGAAAACTCTCGATAATAATCAGTAGTTCAGCTCTCAAGAATTTCAAAGTTTAAGTTTTCAAAGGATTGAATTTTGGAATTTCAATAGGGAATGGATCAAGTTTGGAACATTTTGTTTTGGGAATTCAAAGGAAGAAAGGTAGGAGAAATCACAGATTCGAAGCGAACTTCGGTAATTTCCCAACTATCCTATTGTTTGGCTTGGATTTAGGAAAGTCCTAATGTTTGCTTAATGTTTTGATCTTGCCAATTTTAATTAATTTGGACTTATATTTGTATGATAAAATCATACAAATAGCCTGGAAGATGTGCGGGTTTATGTCGTATCGGACGACTACCTCGGAATCCTAAAACCGGTTAGGGCTTAATTTGTAATGCAAATGCCTAACAAAGGTTGAGGATTTATGTTGCACTAGGCAAACTACCTCGAAGTCCTATGGCTTGGTTATTTAATTCTAAGAATGATTTTGCTGATGATGATGGTCGTGCTGCCCACCATGCTCCGAGCTCCTTGTTGTTGCAGAGGTTTAGTTTTAGAAGTCATAAATCAGGAGATGAGAAAAGTGTTTTGGTTTAGAGGAATTCTTAATTTCCAAGTGTTTTTTATGTTTTAATTAAAATAAATCTTAAAGTTGATTATAACAACACCGGTTAAGATCCCACGGTTCCATCCTTCCGCATCGTTATTTTTATCGGATTCACTTAGTCCGGATGAATTTGCTAAACTATCCTAAATGAGTTCCACACTTTCATTTAGACCGTGGGAAATCCCGTTAGCAACACGTAGGTTACATCATCCGAGGTATTCCCGATCATCCAACAAGACGTTTTAATTTAGTTGTAATTGCAGTTTTGTGTTCTGTTTGTGATTAAATTTTGAGTTGTTTTATATTTTGAAATGTTATGGCGGTGAATTTTATCTTGCATTGACATTTAATTTAGTTTTGGGTTTTAGTTTTAGGGGCTACCCTAGAGGTGTGGGTTTTCATGCAACAGTTGTTTATCATGCAAGAAAAGTAAAGTGCATTTGCAATAAAGTAAATTGCAAGAAGGTAAATTGCAATAAAATAAAAGCGTACCTGGAGGGTCTTCCCGTCATCCCAAGATGCACTTAAACACAATTTAGAATATTTAAGCAAGTTCCTAGGTAAAGCTAAGGGAAGGGTTATGGTTTTCTCCTATGACGTCTAGGTTCTTGTGTTTTGGTTTGAGGACGATTTTCTTCATCAAAGAACAATTAAGTTCAATTGTTCTTATAAATATCCTATCACATTGAGGAAGTGCTTAAGAAGAATCTTAAACATCTTTTCAATATTGCTAGAATTGTTTTAAGTCCAAATGAATTTAATTATACAGATGAATTAATCGTCCGGGAGTTCAAGTTTTGTTGTTATCTTACTCAGTGAATTAGGACATTTGAATATCCTATGAGGGAAGTAAAATTTCATTTAACATTCTGTTTAGGAGTTATGACAACAAAAGCTTTCGAGGGCAAATTGATGTTCAAATGGTTTATGATTTAATTTCAATCAACGGGTTTAAATTTGGAATAGTGTTCAAGTTGCATTATATTTATTTTTGAATTTCTTTGTCTTAGGTGATGTTATTTTTAATTCAATTTAATTTAACTTTAATTTAATTTAATTTATTTTTGTTTTAATTTTAATTTAATTTAATCTAATTTTAATTTTAACTTGATTCTATTATTTAATTTAATTTAATTTAATTCAATTTGATTTGATATGATTTAATTTAATTTAATTTAATTTAATTTAATTTAATTTGATTTAATTTAATTTAATTTAATTTTATTTTATTTTATTTTATTTTATTTTATTTTATTTAATTTTATTTAATTTAATTTAATTTAATTTTTAATTTTAATTTAATATTTTTTTTATGTTTTAAAGATGATTTAATTGTAATTGTTAAAGTATTTATTTAATTGAAATTTTAAAAGGATTTAATTTAAATAATTTAACTTTAATTTAATATAATGATTAAGTATTTTGGCATTTTAAATCTTAAATTTGGATTATCATTTTAATTAGGAATTAAACATTATTGAGATGATTAATTTAGGGATTCTTAAATTAAAGAACAAATCTCTTCCTAATAATATCCCCATTTTAATAATTCCAATTTTATTATTCTTCCAAATTTAATCAATTATTTAATTAAGATTTATTTTAATTATTTTTAAATTGTTTAGTAGGTTTTTACCCTTTAATTATTTAAATTTCAATCATCCAAATCAGATTAGGATCAAATATTTTACTCTTTAATTTTATTAAGCTTAAAGTTTTAATTAAAGATTAAAATTTTAATTACTTATTTTGCCCTTCAAGCTTAATAATTTCATAACTCACTAAATTGAGCTTAAATGATCTTGAAATTTTTATGTGACTTCATTCATATGTTATTAAAGACATGAGAGGAGAAAATGTGATTTTTCTGTATTTAATTTATTTATGTAATTATTTTTGGTGGAAAATAGAGATTTCCAAG
The DNA here is from genome assembly GCA_022702705.1 of Papilionanthe hookeriana x Papilionanthe teres. Classification (NCBI taxonomy): domain Eukaryota; kingdom Viridiplantae; phylum Streptophyta; class Magnoliopsida; order Asparagales; family Orchidaceae; genus Papilionanthe; species Papilionanthe hookeriana x Papilionanthe teres. The sequence continues at coordinate 13,668,075 of CM040424.1, forward strand.
GAAAATTTAATAATATGACCAAGGGAAAGTTTCTGTAATTAAGAAAATTATGGGACATTCCTAATGACCAGAGGACCACTTGGACCAATTTTGGTGATTTTTTGAATTATATTTTTTTTATTATAATTATTTTGAGTTTTGGAGTATTAATTAATTTAAAAATAAAATAAAGGTTGAAAAATAAATTTTATATTCTTCAAAAATCTCTCTGATATCAAGGAAATCAGAGAATCAAATTTTATAATTTTCTGATTTTTCTTTGATTTATTAGAATTATTTTAGTGGAAATGCTAAAAAATACATTTTTTTAATTTTAAAATTACCTTAGGGCTTTAAAATTTAATATCTCATCATATAGACCAAAGAAAAATATGGGGTTTGTTCCTAAGTGATTAAAATTTAAAATGTGACATTTTGGTGAATTTTATTGTTTTTTTGTGATTTTTATTATTTTTTAATTATTAAAATATTAAATAATACAAAAAATCAACTTTTTTAGAAAATTTAAATTTAGATTTTTTTTAAATTCCCCTAATATCAGAGAGGCTCCAAAACCAATTTGGTGAATTTTTGGAAAGTATTTTGAAAGTTATGAATTTTTAAAATTTAAATTGGCTAAATGGCTTAATCAACCCATTTAGTAGGGCTAACTAAGTCCAATTGACTTTAAATTTTTATGGTGGGTTCCTCTGATCCTAAAGGTCAGTGGAGAATTGATTTCAAGTCAATTTAATGTATGATTAGCTCTAATTAATTAAGAATCTATTTTGGGTGTTTAAGCCAATTAGGATTATTCCAAGTGGATTAATTCAAAACCTATTTTTCCTAGGGTCCTCTGGTCATAAGAAATATCACAAAATTTTCCTAGAATTTATTTCACAACATGCTAATTATTAGGTTTAAAATACTCAAAACAGCAACATGAATTTGAAAAATCAATAACTTCTCATAGGGATGGCCTCTGACCTTGGAAAATTCTGGGAATATTCCCAAGTTCAGAGGCTTCAAAAGCCCTATGGTCTCATGCCATGGTGAATTTCTTATATGCATGGAGAATTAAAATAATGCAGCGAGTAAATAAATTATTAAAAATAAAATACTTGATGAAATTAAATTATTTCTTTTCCACATTATTCTCCTCTGTTCACTGAGCAAGAGGGTATTTTTATTTTATTTTTCTTATTTTCCTACACAAAGTTATGCATTTTTAAAGTTTAGGGAATTAAATAAATAAGAAAATCCCTATTTTTCTATTTATTCGAATCGGCGCCGCGTCAACCTTAGCATCCCTGAACAGCCACGCGGCGCTTTCTGATTCGACGTCGCCATCCCACTCAGTGCTCCAGGGGCCCACTGTATCGTTCCGTCTCCTCATCCTATGCGATCCTGGCCGTCCGTCCGCGCGTGTATTAAATGAACGGCATCCGTTCATCGTCCATACTAAATCCCTAATATCTCACTCAATACTTAACGGATTTTCGTGTTCTTGTGCTTTATGGATTCGTCTTGAAGAGACGAATACATTTATACGGTGATCGTGCATTGAAATTAAGGCATTTGAAATGGAGAATCTCCAGAAGCTCGGGATAAAGAGTTAGCTCATACCTTTGCTCAGAGAAGTGTGGCTTCAATCCGAGGTTTGTGTCACCTTCGATTGGGTCCCGAGCAAGCTCCGGATGAAGTCTCCTGGTCGCAGTGAATTGTCTAGGTATGATTTCGACCAAGCCCGATCACAAAGCTTGGAGTCCGGAACGGATGGGTGGCTTGGAGAGGGGGCTTTTGCTGGTGGACTTCTTCCCTTGGTCTGGTGAAGGTGTAGGACCAATCAATTTGGGGATTGGTCCACTGTGAAGAAGTGTCTTAGTTTTTGTGCTAAAATTTGAACTCAAAATTGAGCTCAGCTTGAGGGAATTGGGGCTGGAATCTAGTGGGGATCAAGTGCTCTATGTGTAGAGAGTGGTCTGGAATGATTTTGGCAGAGTTTCCCTAAGGTTGGTTTAGCACCTCTCATGGCCGAGAGAGGGGGTGTTTAAATAGGAGAGGCTGGAGGTTTGTGCAGTCAATTGACCATGGACATTTGTAAAGGGCTTGGATTAAAATGGTATGGGGAGAGGCTCATTTTAGGTCCAAATGGGTAAACCCACCATTTTGCACCCTTCCAAGTTCTGGTTTTGGGCTGGGAGGATCATGTGAGTCAACCTACCAAAGGTAGTGAAGTCCACATCAAGGATTAGGTGGCAAAGTATGGTTTAGAGTGTATCATGTTTAAGGTAAAAAGGGTTTAAAAAAGCATTAAGAAAGAGATCCCCTCTCTTGCCATTAATGGTTTGGTGAGGTAGAAAGTGGATTCCATGGCTCTCATGGCTCCTATGGGGCTCATGCATGGCTTCATGGCTTGCCTATGGCTTGCACATAGCTTGGCTTACTTGTATGAAAATGGATTTTGACATTTTTGATAAATGTATGAGAGGTTAACATGAAGCTTGATTTAGAGCAAATTCATATTTGATTGGAACTTTAGGGATGGTTTCAATTGAAGTCATGATGAAGAAGAGTGTCATATGGGCTTTGTATGAATTTTGGGCCTTTAAAATTTAGTGAAGATGGGCTTTTAAAATGATTTAGGGAAGTGGGCTTTTGGATTTCAAAACAAATTTTAGGTTGATAATTTTGTAAAGGATTGGATCCAATAAGTGTTGAATTTAACTTAGGAAGGTTTCATGCATGATTTGGAATTGATTTGAAGTGGTTTGGGCTTGAATTGGGTTGGATTTGGACCCCTTTGGTAAATGGGCCAATATAGGTCAAATTGGGCTAACTTGGGCCAATGTTGGGCTAGGGTTGAAATTGATGTAAAATAAATGTTGGGAAATGTTTATGGGAGTGTTTGAAAGAGGTTTTGGCTTTGGTTGGGTTTTGATTTTGGGTTTTGGGCTTATTTGGGTTAGGTTAGGTTTTAGGTCAAAATTGGGCCTCTTAGCTTTGGGTTGAATTTGAGTGGGGTTTGGGTCTAAATTTTGGGTAAATCATGTTAGTGTTTTGTTTGTGGGGATGTTAGGGAAGGTTTAGAAAAGGTTTGAGATTAATTGGAGTTGAATTGGGTTAGTTTGGATTAGGTTTGGGTCATGGGTCCAAATTGGGCTTTAAGGCCAAAAGTGAAATTTGATTCAAATGTCAATCAAATTGGACTTGGATTTGGTCTAGATTGGTGTTGGGAATGTTGAATTGAAGTTTAGAATTGAATTGGACCAGAATTTGGTTCAATTGGGTAGGTTTGGCTTGACATTGGGTTCACTTAGGGTCAAAAATTGAAAATTTGGAAAATTGAAGATTAGGTGAATGTAAGTGGAATAAAATCATTTTGGTTGAGCCATGAAGCCATATCAAGCCCACATGAGCCATGAAGGGACTCATTTGAGGCATCCACTATGTTGTTCCTAACCCTCTTAGCCAAGGGCTTAGGGGTTAAGGACCATCCAAGTGAATCACCTTCATGAGTCAGGAGGTCAAGTTAGGTATGGGTGTGTTTTTAGGAGGTGTGTGAAAGTGTAGTGTATAAGTGTAGTGTGTGTGTAGGTCAATCCTCCACCAGACCAGGCCACCCAGGGCAGTCCTAAGGCCAAAGAGTCCTATAGGAACTCACCCTTTAAACTTCCACATTTGATTTCAACCCTCTAGGTGATTAGGGGTCTACAGTCAAGTTTGTGGAGTTTGCAGGGAGTTAAGAAGTGGTTTGAATTTCTAAGTGGTGGGTCCCAATTCTAATCCTCTAAGATAGTCAAAGGAAAAGCCTAAGGCTAGATCTTAAATACTAAAAAGAAGAAGAGAAGACCTCATCAAAAAATGAGGTCAACAAATGGACCCCCAATAGGTGTGGTGTGCTAACCAAGCACACCGCGCGTATTGGCGTTGACCGAAAAGATCAACAAAACCAACACAGATGTCCAAGTGACAAACTTAGGACGAAGTAGAATAATTTCAGCTGGGGAGTGTCAAGTATATCTTTGAGACTAGAGATTCCTGAACTCTAGCTGGGGAAAGGAAAAGGAGGTGAATCCCAAATCACATGATCAGGGGGAATTCGATTTAGATTTCATTTTGTTTCAGTTTAAGTTTTGATGTGTAAGTTTAGATTTTAGCTTGAGTTTTAATTTAAATTAATGTTTTGTCAAAATTAATTTGAAGGGATTTGAACTTGAAATGAAAATTGGAATTTTGTGGTTTTAGATGTAACATCTTCAACCTCAAAAGAAAATTGAATTGATCGAATTGAATCATTGCAACGAGGAGAGATCTCAGAGCAATGCGGTATTGGATGTAAAATCCTTAACTTCAAGAGTTTGATTTTGATGTATTTCATTGCGATAGGGAAAGAATCCCAAAGCAATGCAGTCTCGGATGTGAAATTCTCAATCCTAAGAATTTGATTTTGATGTATTTCATCGCAATAGGGAAAGAATCCTAAAGCAATGCAGTTTCGGATGTAAAATCCTCAACCCCACAAATTTGATTTTTGATGTATTTCATTGCGATAGGAAAGAATCCTAAAGCAATGCAGTCTCGGATGTAAAATCCTCAACCCCAAGAATTTGATTTTTAATGTATTTCATTGCGATAGGGAAAGAATCCTAAAGCAATGCAGTCTCGGATGTAAAATCCTCAACCCCAAGAATTTGATTTTTGATGTATTTCATTGCGATAGAGAAAGAATCCTAAAGCAATGCAGTCTCGGATGTAAAATCCTCAACCCCAAGAATTTGATTTTTTGATGTATTTCATTGCGATAGGAAAGAATCCTAAAGCAATGCAGTCTCGGATGTAAAATCCTCAACCCCAAAAATTTTGAATTTGATGTATTACATTGCGATAGGGAAAGAGTCCTAAGACAATGCAGTCTCGGATGTAAAATCCTCAACCCCAAAAGTTTGAATTTGATGTATTTCATTACGATAGGGAAAGAGTCCTAAGGCAATGCAGTCTCGGATGTAAAATCCTCAACCCCAAAAGTTTGAATTTGATGTATTTCATTGCGTTAGGGAAAGAGTCCTAAGGCAATGCAGTCTCGGATGTAAAATCCTCAACCCCAAAAGTTTGAATTTGATGTAATTCATTGCGATAGGGAAAGAGTCCTAAGGCAATGTAGTCTCGGATGTAAAATCCTCAACCGCAAAAGTTTGAATTTGATGTATTTCATTGCGATAGGGAAAGAGTCCTAAGGCAATGCAGTCTCGGATGTAAAATCCTCAACCCCAAAACTTTGAATTTGATGTATTTCATTGTGATAGGGAAAGAGTCCTAAGGCAATGCAGTCTCGGATGTAAAATCCTCAACCCCAAAAGTTTGAATTTGATGTATTTCATTGCGACAGGGAAAGAGTCCTAAGGCAATGCAGTCTCGGATGTAAAATCCTCAACCCCAAAAGTTTGAATTTGATGTATTTCATTGCCATATGGAAAGAGTCCTAAGGCAATGCCATCTCGGATGTAAAATCCTCAACCCCAAAAGTTTGAATTTAATGTATTTCATTGCGATAAGGAAAGAATCCCAAGGCAATGCAGTCTCGGATGTAAAATCCTCAACCCCAAGAATTTTGAATTTTGATGGGTAATTGATTTTGCAAAGATTTGCAGTGTGGAATATTTGTGTTTCGAGAATTTCATGAAAGTTGTAAAAGATTTTTTTTTTTTGGAAAGAAAAAAATTAGGAGGGAATATGTAAATACTACATATCCCATTCAAAAGAGTTGATTGGAAGTTGCTGGTTTGGATTGGATACAATTCCTCGCCATCAGATTCGATCCGTGTCAATGGAATCAACCGCTTCCATCCCAGACAAGGGAGAGAGTAGAACGGATTGGATTTCAGATTTGGAAGGTTGAGTTTGAATTTGATTGAGATTTGATTTGAGATCTGGAAAGATTGAATTTGAAATTTGATTGAGATTTGATTTGAAATTTGGAAAGATTGAATTTGAAATTTGATTGGGATTTGATTTGAAATTTGGAAAGATTGAATTTGAAATTTGATTGAGATTTGATTTGAAATTTGGAAAGATTGAATTTGAAATTTGATTGAGATTTGATTTGAAATTTATGTTCATTTTGTTTGTCTTTTAACGATTCAAATTTATTTTATCATTTATTTAATGTTCATGTGAATTTGGTGTTCATCATTTTTTAGATTTTTAAGGAAAGTTTTCTTTTATTGTTTTTTTTTCTTTTCTGTTCTTCGTTCGAAGTTCATTTAACTTTAATGACGTTTCTCAGTCAACTTGCACAAAAGAGGTGAAGGCCAAAAATGTGACATGGTCACTTTCATTCCAATCATGTTGAAGATACATCATACAACTCGATCTGGAATACATCTCATACAATCCATATAGACTGAAAACGGACTATGTATGATCTTTGTCGATCCATCCAAAAAAGTATCTATCAGAAATCCATGTCTGAATAGTGAGGTACATGGTCAATAACATCACCTTCCAAGCCATCCTTGGCAAGGATGTCGTATGGATGTACGTGTTGACCTCATTTTTGATGAGGTCTTCCCTTCTTCTTTTTAGTGCTTAGGATCTAGCCTTAGGCTTTCCTTTGACTATCTTAGAGGACTAGAATTGGGACCCGCCTTTTAGAAATTCAAACCACTTCTAAACTCCCTGCAAACTCCACAAACTTGACTATAGACCCCTAATCACCTAGAGGGTTGAAATCAAATGTGGAAGTTTAAAGGATGAGTTCCTATAGGACTCTTTGGCCTTAGGACTGCCCTGGGTGGCCTGGTCTGGTGAAGGGGCTGACTTACACTACACTTACACACTACATTTCCACACACTTCCTAAAACCACACCCATACCCAACTTAACCTCCCGACTCATGTAGGTGATTCACATGGATGGTCCTTAACCCCTAAGCCCTTGGCTAAGAGGGTTAGGAACAACATAGTGAATGCCTCAAATGAGTCCTTTCATGGCTCATATGGGCTTGATATGGCTTCATGGCTCAACCAAAATGATTTCTTTCCACCTAAATTCACCCAATCTCCAATTTCCCAAATTTTCAATTTTTGACCCCGAGACCCTACACCTACTAAACCTACCCAAAACTCTTCGAAATTACCCAAATTTTTGCAAAATTTCCAAATTACCCAAAATTTTCCAAAATCAATCCCAAACATCTCCACATCACTCAAATTGATCATCCATACCCAAAAATACCAAAAATTCCAAGAAATACCCCCCAATACCCTCCAAATACCCAAAATACCCTTCTTGGCCTAAAAATCCAAAAATTCAGAAAATTCCCAGAAAATTCCAGAAAATCCTAAATATTCCCAATTTCATTTTGTCCAACTACACTATGGGCCAATTTTGTCAATTTACCCTACTTTTGTCAAAACCCCCAAATTGACCCATTTTAACCCAAAGTGAACCCAATGTTAAACCAAACCTACCCAATTGACCCCAACTTTGGTCCAATTCAATTCTAAACTTCAATTCAACATTCCCAATACCAATTTAAACTAAATCCAAGTCCAATTTGATTGACATTTGGATCCAATCTCACTTTTGGCCTTAAAGCCCAATTTGGACCCATGACCCAAACTTAACCCAAACTAACCCAATTCAACTCCAATTAACCCCAAATCTTTTCTAAACCTTCCTTAACATCCCCATAAACAAAACACTAACATGATTTGCCCAAAAATTTGAACCCAAGTCCCACTCAGACTCAACCCAAGGTCAAAAGGCCCATTTTTGACCTAAACCCAAACCTAACCCAAATAGGCCCAAACCTCAAAATCAAAACACAACCAAAGCCAAAACCTCTTTGAAACACTCCCATAAACATTTCTCAACATTTATTTTACATCAATTTCAACCCTAGCCCAACATTGGCCCAAGATAGCCCAATTTGACCTACATTGGCCCATTTACCAAATAAACCCAAATTCAACCCAATTCAAACCCAAACCACCTTAAATCTATTTCAAATTATTCATGAAACATCCCTAAACCAAAACCAACAACTATTTGGCCCAAACTTCTACAAAAATTCCCATCCATGAACACATCCTTAAACTTAAAAGCCCATCTTCATTAAATTTTAAAAAGCCCAAATTATCCTAAAGCCCACATGACACTTCCCCTCATCATCCATTTGATCAAAATCACCCATAAGTTTCAAAATCATCAATTAAACCATTCCAAATCAAGCCACATGTCAAATTACCCCCTAAATGTCAAAAATTTCTAAAACCCTTTTCATGAAACAAATCAACCTTTTCCCAAGCCAAATGAAGCCATGAACAAGCCATTCTCAAGCCACATGAAGCCATGAGGGCTTTGACTTGTCATTAGTCCATTTATGGCAAGAAGAGGGGGTTCTTTCTTAAACCTCCTTTAACCCTTTTTACCTTAATCATGTCACACACTAAACCATGTTTAGCCACCTCATCATGGATGGAGACTTCACCACTCCTTCTAAGCCGACCTAAATGATTCCCTCAGCTCAAAATCAGAGCTTGGAAGGGTGCACCAAGCCCAAAATGGTGGGTTGACCCAAACCAAGCCAAAGTGAGCCTTCTCCCATTCCATTTAAATCAAACTCCTTTACACATGTCAAACCTCGATTGATCGCACAAGCCTCCAGCCCCGACCCACCCGAGCTTCGAGGGTGACCCGACCTCAGCCGGCCGGCCACCTGGTCGCCGGAAAACACCATGCCCGAAACCTCGGGAGGAGCCAAATTTTGGAATTCCACCTTCGTTGAGCCGCCTCACTCCAAATGGCCATTGCAGCTGTTCTTCTCCTCACCGAGCGAGTGATCCCAACCATTAAACTCCCTGGAGAGCCTCCAGCCATGCCTATTTAAACCCCTCACCCTCTCGGCCAAAGGGGGGCTAAGCACAAACCTTGCCAAAACTCTGCCAAAATCACTCCAGATCACTCTCCATACATAGAGCACCTGATCCCCACTGAATTCCAGCCCCGATTCCCTCTAGCTGAGCCCAATTTTGAGCTCAAACTTTAGCCCAAAAACCGGGACATTTCTTCGCAGTGAGCCAATTCCCAAATTGATTGGTCCTACACCTTCACCGGACCAAGAGGAGAAGTTCCCCACCGAAAGCCCCATCTCTAGAGCCACCCAGTTGTTCCAGGCCTCCAAGCTTTGTGATCGGACTGTGGTCGAAGTCCAACCTAGACAATTCACTCGGACCGAGGAGACTTCATCCGGAGCTTACTAGGATCCAATCGAAGGTGTAACAACTCTCGGATCGAAGCTTCACTTCTCCGAGCAAAGGTATCGACTCCCTCTTCTTCCCGAGCTTCCGGAGATTCTCATTTTAATTTGAGTCGATTTAAATGCATGTTTATCGTATGGATGTGTTCGTCTCTTCAAGACGAATCTATAGAGCATAAGAACACGAAAATCCGTTGAGAATCGAGTGAGAAATTAGGGTTAGAAGGTTGACGGTCACGGGTGCACACCAGTCGTAGACGATGACCAGGAGCCGTTGGATCGCGCGTGTATCGAGCGGACGATTCAGATTGCGCCGGACCAGGGAATGTTACGTGAACCGCGGGGCCCGGGACGGATGACTCAGATGGCGGCGCCCAATCACAGCGCGACACGTACCCCTTCGGAGCTGCCGATGATTCGCTGGCGCCGCGTGGATAAGTAGATAAATAGGGTATTTAATGTATTTATTAAATATCAGAAACTTTAAAAATCCATATCTTTGTATAGAAAAATCACAAAAATAAAATAAAAATACCCTCTTGCTCAGTGAATAGAGGAGAATAATGTGGAAAAGAAATCATTTAATTTCATCAAGTATTTTATTTTTTATAATTTATTTACTCTCTGCATACATTTAATTCTCCATGCATGTATAGAATTCACCATGGCATGAGACCATAGGGCTTTTGAAGCCTCTGAACTAGGGAACATTCCCTGAATTTTCCAAGGTCAGAGGCCATCTCTGTGAAAAGTTATTTATTTTTCAAATGCATGTTGTCTGTTTTGAGTATTTTAATTCCAAAAATTAGCATGTTGTGAAATAAATTCTAGAAAAATTTGGTGATGTTCCTTATGACCAGAGAACTCTAGGAAAAATGGGACTTGAGTTAATTCACTCGAACAACTCTAATTGGCTTAAACACCTAAAATAGGTCTTTAATTAATTAGAGTTAACCAAGCATCAAATTGACTTGAAATCAATTCTCCACTGACCTTTAGGATCAGAGGAATTCACCATAAAAATTTGAGGTCAATTGGACTTGGTTAGCCCCACTAATTGGGTTAATTAAGCCACTTAGCCATTTTAAACTTTAAAAATTTATAACTTTTAAAATACTTTTCAAAAATTCACCAAATTGGTTTTGGAGCCTCTCTGATATCTGGGGAATCTAAGAAAATTAAAATTTCAATTTTCTGAAAAAGTTGATTTTTAATAATATTTTAATATTTTTAATAATTAAAAAATAATAAAAATCACAAAAATAATAAAGTTCACCAAAATGTCACATTTTGGATTTTAATCACTTAGGAACAAATCCCACATTTTTCCTAGGTCTATTTAGTGAGATATTGAATTTTAAAGTTTTAAGGTAATTTTAAAATTAAAAAAATGTATTTTCTAGCATTTTCACTAAAATAATTATAATAAATCATAAAAAAATCAGAAAATTGTAAAATTTGTTTCTCTGGTTTCCTTGATATCAGAGAGATTTTTGAAAAATATAAAATCCATTTTTCAACATTTATTTTATTTTTAAATTAATTAACACTCCAAAATTCAAAATAATTATAATAAAAATAATATAATTCAAAAAATCACCAAAATTGGTCCAAGTGCTTCTCTGGTCATTAGGAATGTCCCCTAATTTTCTTAAGGACAGAAACTTTCCTTTGGTCATGTTATCAAATTTTCCTTGAAAATCTCTATTTTCACCAAAAATAATTATATAAATAAATTAAATACAGAAAAATCACATTTTCTCCTCTCATGTCTTTATTGACATATGAGTAAAGTCACATAAAAATTTCAAATTCATTTGTGTTCAATTTAGTGAGTTATGAAATTATTAAGCTTAAGGGGTAAAATGGTAATTAAACTTTTAACCCTTAATTAAAACTTTAGGTTTAATAAAAAATCAACAAGTAAAATATTTGATCTTAATCTGGTTTGGATGATTGAAATTTAAATAATTAAAGGGTAGAAACTCATTAAACAATTTTTTAAAATGATTAAACTTTAATTAAATAATAGATTAAATTTGGAAGAATAATAAAATTGGAATTATTAAAATAAGGGATATTTATTAGGAAGAGATTTATTCTTTAATTTAAAAATCCCTAAATTAATCATCTCATTAATATTCAACTCTTAATTAAAATGATAATTCAAATTCAAAATATTAAAAGACTTAATCGTTAAACTAAAATTAAATTATTAAACTCTTTCAAAAATTTCAATTAAAATTAAAGATAAAACTAAATTAAAAATTAAATTAAATTAAGTAAATTAAATTGGATTAAATTAAATTAAATTAAAATTAAATAATTAAATTAAATTAAATTAAATTAAAATTAAATTATATAATTAAATTAAATTAAATTAAACAATTAAATTAAATTAAATTAAATTAAATTAAATTAAATTAAATAATTAAATTAAATTAAATTAAATTAAATTAAATTAAATTAAATTAAATTAAATTAAATTAAATTAAATAATTAAATTAAATTAAATCAAATCAAATTAATTAAACATCAAATCAAATTAAATTAAATTAAATTAAATTAAAAATCAATCAAATTAAATTGAATTAAATATAACATCACCTAAGACATAAAAGAAATTAAATATAAAGCAACTTGAACACTATTCCAAATTTAAACCCTTTAACTTAAATCAAATCATTTGAATACTAATTTACCCTTGAAAGCTTTGAGTATTATAACTCCTAAATGGAACATCAAATGAAGTGTTACCTCACTCATAGGATATTCGAATGTCCTGAGTTCACCGAGCAAGTTAACAAAACTTGAAAACCTCGGACGATCGATTCATTTATATAATTAAATTCATTTGGACTTAAAACAATCCTGGAAATATTGAAAAGATGTTTAAGATTCTTCTTAAGCACTTCCTCAATATGATAGGATATTTATAAGAACAATTGAACTTAATTGTTCTTTGATGAAGAAAATCGTCCTCAAACAAAAACACAAAGAACCTAGACGTCATAGGAGATGACTAGCTATAGGATTAGGAATTTGGTAGAAAACCATAACCTTTCCCTTAGCTTTACCTAGGAACTTGCTTAAATATTCTAATTGTGTTTTAAGTGTAGCTTGGGATGACGGGAAGACCCTCGGGTACGCTTTTATTTTATTGCAATTTACTTTCTTGCAATCTACTTTATTGCAAATGCACTTTACTTTTCTTGCATGATAAAACAATCGTTGCATGAAAACCCACACCTTTAGGATAGCCCCTAAAACTGAAACCAAAACTAAGTTAAAAGTCATTGCAAGATAAAATTCACCGTCACAACATTTCAAAATATAAAACAACTCAAAATTTAATCACAAACAGAACACAAAACTACAATTGCAACTAAATTAAAACGTCCTCGTTGGATGATCGGGAATACCTCGGATGATGTAACCTACGTGTTGCTAACGGGATTTCCCACGGTCTAAATGAAAGTGTGGAACTCATTCGGTTGAGTTTAGCAAATTCATCTGGACTAAGTGAATCCGATAAAAATAATGATGCCGGAAGGATGGAACCGTGGGATCTTAACCGGTGTTGTTATAATCAACTTTAAGATTTGTTTTAATCAAAATACAAAACACTTGGAAATTAAGACTTCTCTAAACCAAAACACTTTTCTCATCTCCCTGATTTATGATTTCTAAAACTAAACCTCTGCAACAACAAGGAGCTTGGAGCATGGTGGGCGGCACGGCCATCGTCATCAACAAAACTTGAACCTACTTCGACAAAACCTTCTTAGAATTAAACAACAAAGCCATAGGACTTCGAGGTAGCTTGCACTAGTGCAACATAAATCCTCAACCTCTTTGTTAGGCATTTGCATTGCAAATTAAGCCCTAACCGGTCTTAGGATTCCGAGGTAGTCGTCCGATACGACAATAAACCCTCACATCTTCTAAGTCTATTTGTTTGATTTTATCATACAAATATAAGCCCTAATTAATTAAAATTGGCAAGATTGAAATACTAAATAAACATTAGGACTTTCCCGAATTCGAAGCCAAACAATAGGATAGTCGGGAAATTACCGAAGTTCACTTCGAATCGGTGATTTCTCCTACTTTTCTTCCTTTGGATTCACAAAACAAAATGTTCAAAACTTGATCCATTCCCTATTGAAATTCCAAAATTCAATCACGAAAACTTAAACTTTGAAATCCTTGAAAGCAGAATTATTGATTATTATCGAGAGTTTTCTTAGGTGATTCCCATCACTTAAGATGTAATTAACTATAGGGGCTTGCCCTTATAGGAATTTTAAAGAACCCGAGTAACATAAACCTCGTTTAATGTTTTCATATTAAGCGGGGAATTTTGTCGGCTTATAAAATTGGTTCGCGGACCGAACGGATGTCACAAATCTTCTAGTTTATTTAATCGAGCCCCACCGTCGATGCGGTGTGTCTATCCTTAGGGATAGATACACGGTCCGTGGTGCGGTGCTCGTTTATATAAACTATTTGGGATGTGAGATTGGTTTAGTCTCATATCTTAAAACCTTCAAATTTAAAATTATTTTCGAAATCAAATATTACTTTTCAAATTATTTATTTTAATTAAATTAAAAATTCGCAGACGATTTCTGTTAGGCGACCCCTCTTCAAAATAAAACACAACCTAAAAATATGCCGACAGATTTCTGGCGACTCCGCTGGGGAAAATTCCTCTCTCCATTATAATCAAATAATTCTGCTTTCAAAAAATCGGTAGTGCATCCATGTCCTTAGTGGATCAAACTACCCTTCTTTCCGTTGGAATACTATGTTCATTTCTACCTTGAACAAGTATAGCCAACATTCTCCCGGATTTAGGAGCCACTTGTTTAGACACCCCTAAACGAGAGAGGTTCCGAGATCCTTTTACCTCATTTTTGAGGTGGGGTGGACCCCAATAGGTGTTAGTTTAGGAGTGATCCTTCGAGTCGAGAAGTCTTGCTTAAGACTTTCTTTTCCTTTCCGAATCGGATTCCTTACCTTCTCTACACCTTTGAACATTCCGTTCTAAATAAACAAACCCTCTAATAAGTGATTCTTTTAACAAATGATTCTTTTTTATAAATACATGAACAAAGAATGAGTTCGGACTCTTTTCAATTCCTTACTTTTCGTCCTGAAGAAAAGAAGCATAACTTGGGACTGACAACCAGAGTCTACCTTGCAGAAATGGAAGCCCCAAGCTGATTTTCTCCTTCACCAACGGACTGGACTTCGCTGTCTATAAGGATGAGCTGCCCGACAATGGGATCATCCGATTTGGACAGGGATTTGAAAACACGAACGTCAAGGTCACCGACGTCTCCCTCTTTGCACTAACGAACAAGGTATCTGAAGTTGAGGAGCCACTGCTTGAGTTCAACCTTAGATCGACCCAAGAGTTTCCTCCCCTGCAGAGGATCCCGATTAGAAGAAGTACTGCCGTCCGCAAGAGGACTGTTCTTACTACCCCCACTGGTCTAGTTGTTTCTGCACCTACCCCGACTCTCGCCAAATCGAAGGGAAAGAAATCCAGAACTATGGTAAACCTGTTACCGTGGAGGGTACGGATCTTCCTGTAAGACCTTCTGTTTTCGAAATTGGGTCCAGTTCAAAGATTCCGTCGCTGACAAAGACCCAAAGAAGAAATAGAAATAGAAGGATTGCCAGAGAGGCTAGAGCTGTTGAGATTGCTTTCCTGGAGGAAATTCCAGAGTTGCCAGAATATACACCGCTACCAGAATATACACCACTGCCCGACTACATACCACTTTTGGGAGGAAGCAGGTTCCATCCCCTCTCCGCCGCAGAGGATGAGGAGAATGTTCGCAAGATTGCTGCCACATTACCTCGGCCCGCATACTACAACGATAGCCGCAAGAAAAGAACTAGAACTACGCCGTTTGCTCGACTGCAAACTTTGGTAGAAAAGCTAGCAAAGAAGGAAAACTGCGCCGTGTCGGAAATTCTACGAAGGATAGGGCGGGTGCCAGTCAAATCCCATCTTGGGCCCCGAATAGAGCCCGCCATCATGATAGAAAAGCCAAGCAAGAGAATGAAGGCTAGCCCGCCTGTCGTAGTATCAGGATTACAGATTAGGGAGGATACCACCTTCCAGCATTTGGCCAACAGACCATCTGGTCCTAGACCTTGCGCTGCTAGAAGGATGGTGTGGCGTCCCACTACGGGGCGATTGAGATTGAAACGACGGCCCGAGAGAGAAAGTCTCGCCAGGAGGCTGGAATGCGAAGAAAGTGCTACTTGCGATGAAGGGGACTCGTGAAAAAAGGACCCGGCAACCATCGCATGACAACCACAAAGATACACGAAAGCTCCGCTAGAAGATGCCATGGAAAAGTTGAGAACCGACATCCGACGGTTGGCAAAAGAAAGAGAAGAAAAGTTCGGAGATGAGATCGACTCATCGGAATTCATGGACAATGAATATGCGAGAAATCAACATGGTTGAGACACGAGCTTCATCGGCTTCTCGAGGTGCTCCTGCGAGTTGCAGAAGAGAGGAGCCGAGGCGATGAAGAGACGGCTTCGGGGAAAAGGACGACACGATCGCTCGAATGGCAAAGAGGATGGAAGAGATGGCCATAGCTTTGGCCACTCTCCAGAGTCAAGTACAACCACATAGAGAGACACCCCCAGAAGTCATTCACATCGTAGACGGAGGAAAGGAGATTACATCCGTCAATGGGGATGACCAGCTGAAAAAGGATACAGCACAAAGTATGATCCCTGAAAAGGATATCAAGAACTTGGTAGAACAGCGAGTGCGAGAAGCCTTAGCACAATCGAAGAACGGGACATCCATTCGGACGGGTAGACCTTACCCAGAAGAATTCGACGCTGTCCAATACCCGAAAGGCTTCGTACCACCTCGGTTTAAGACCTTCGACGGACCCGGGAATCCCCGACAGCATGTTGCACACTTTCGTGCCAGTTGTTGCAATGCCGGCGGGAGCGATGCGCTACTCTTCCGACGGTTCGTTAGCGGTCCGTCGGGAATCGCCTTCGGCCGGTATGCGGAATTACCCGACGGTTACGTGAAGACATTCTCGGAGCTAGAGAATCTCTTCATTAAGCGATTTGCCGGAGCTCAGCACCACATCACTATAGGTGATTTAGTGGTAGAGAAACAAAGGCCGAATGAAACTCTAGTGGATTACATACTTCGATGGAGGAATTTAAGCATGAAGTGTGAACCACAACTGCAAGAACAACATGCGATCGGCATCTTGCTTAAAAGCATTCACGGCCGATAGCACTTCTCCTCGAGGGATTCACTATTAAGACTTTTGAGAAGTTGTTAAGCAAGGCCGGAAGCTTGCAAGAAGAGGCGAAGCAATTAAGTTTTGCGGACAAGACCGACAAACGAAGCCGGTGAAGACCTTCGAGAAGAAATCCGGGATCGTTGCGGCGGTTGACAAAGGCAAACAACCGATGCAAATACCACCAGAACGGCCGCAGACAACCACAACAAAATTACCGGCAACCCCGGTCCAGGCTATCGGTCGTCTCCACGGTATGAACAACCGTCTCGTCCGCAATGTACATTGAGGGAGCTTCGAGCGAGAGAATATCCGTTCGAGAATGAAGCGGTACCGAAGATGTTCCGCGGCTTAATGAAAACTCCAGATTTCCAGTGCCGAGCCCAAAAGACCAGAGGAAGTCAACAAGAAAGGTGATCCCGACTTTTGCCCCTACCATCGGATGCTTGGGCACAAGATAGAAGACTGCATTACCTTCGAAAGTTGGCTCAACGACAACCTTCGGAAAGGAAATATAACAATCCCGAAGGAGTACATGAAGGAACCCCGGAAAGGAGGTTCCGTCGATGTTATCTCAGCCGATCCCGTCATTCAGATAGACCCATATGCAACCAACGATGGATGGACTACCGCACTGGACAAGGTCTTCGAAGAAGATTTTAGATAACATCCGAACCGCTTCGGTGCGAGCTTCGATTCGGAGTTCGAGACCCGTTAAGCGGTACTTATCACTTGCGATAGAAGAACCACCTCGACGAGGAGACAATCGAAGAGAAGAAGAAAATTGACGAAGAAGAGGGGACCGAGATTCCTAAGGCTAGACTAGGGGCTGCTTATCCTAGGATAGTTGTTTCCGATTCGGGGGAGAAATCCCTCGAACCTTTGATTTTGTATGATTATCTGCTCACTTCGGTGGGATCATATAATGATAAGGGTGATGGCGTTGGCTACGTTTTGACTGTTTCTAACGATTACGTAACTAGCGACAATCCGGGCGTCAATTTCGATACCAACAACAATTCTCGAATCATACAAGATCTCGATGATCAAAATGACGAAGAAGGCATCCATCGAGGAGGCTACGAGAGCTCGACGAAGCAACGGCTCTATCCGTGAGTTTCGAGGAGCTCCGGTTACGATAGAGTTAGAGCCTTCGATTTTGAAGATAATCCGGGAGAGCCGATCATTCCGATTCGGGAGGAGACACCGACAAACTCGACACTAGATTCGGAAGAAATTACGGAAGTCGACTTAAGAAGTGGAAAAGTTCTACCTCCAAGAATGGGTCCAAAAGACAAAGGAAAGCGGTGGTTGTTCGAGAAGAACCAACCCCGGCAGAAGAAATACCCATTCAGAAGAAGCCGAGACGCATGAGAATAAAGTGGACTACAACGTGCTAGCCCATCTTAGGAAACTACCGGCCAAGGCGAGCATTTACGATGCTCTCATCTTATCGAAGGAGATGAGGGAAGCTCGATCGAGGCCTTACTTGATCCGGAAATTTGCTTAGCACAAATGGCCGGAGATTCCTTAGATGAGGTTTGCTCATTAAAGGAACGACGAGGTGTTACCTTCACGGACGATGACCTACTTACTTGGGACGACGGATCACAACCGACCGTTGTACATTTCGATTACAATTGGGAAGTTTACGCTCTCGGAGTATTGGTGGATCCGGGAGCATCAATCAATATAATGAGTCTTCGAACACTAGCATACTTGGAAATTGATGCTCGTGAGCTCGAGGCCGACAAAATGTTATTAAGAGGATTCAACCAGAAAGGAGAAAGAGCCCTCGGGTCAATAACGCTGCTGATGAAGACCGGTGACTTAGGAAAGACAACAGCGAAATTTCATATAATCGATTCAGAAACGTCGTTCAACGCTCTGCTGGGCCGACCATGGATACATGAAAACGAGGATGGTACCATCATCTGCGCATCGGTGCATCGAATATTACGATGGAGGGGAACGAGTGCATCGAAGGCGACTTACGACCATTCTCCGTACATGAGATTGGAATCCATGAAGATGCGGCTTATTATGCACCGCAAAGAAAACAATCTTCTCCGAGAGATACCGTAACAAATGAAGCAAAGAAAGTTCGAGACAACGAAGAACTCGAAGTTCTAGTCCAACGGTCACTCACCGCTCCCTTCGGCGAGATGGTGAAGGTTTCTCCACGACTCGCATCCGAGGTCGAGGCCGGGGACGAGGCCGTGGTAGAGACGCTAGGACAATTGGACGGAGGAAACCAACCATCGATGTTGATTGGGATGATAGTTACGAAGAAGAAAAAGAAATCAAGCAGAAGCGACAACAATAAGTCGAAAGAAGCCGCAATACGAAGATCTCCCTCGAAGATGAAAAGAACGAAGAATACAAATCGATGTACGAGAAGATTAACCACTACGTACATGCTATGACCCTAACTCCGATCCATTCTAATAAGATCGAGGGTATGGAGGTCAAAGAGGTACGTAATGACGGTGCTAAAGCCGATCAAATTCTACCGCGGTGCTTCTTCCTCCAAAGCGAAAATAATGTACAATTCGAAGATGTCACTTCATCGGAATTAATGGAATTACCTTTTGAGTGGTACTCTCCCTGTGTTCGAAATTTAATTCAACGTGGTTTCTTACCTCGACAATGGACGAGAGGCCGATCACAACATTTTGAAAAGTTATGGAACAACTCCGGTCGTCCTCCCAATTCAAAGTATGGACTCGGATTCGGCACGGTAGGGTCGATTGACGATGCGAATTTTGCTTGGTTGTCACTGCAAGTCCGATGAAAGCTGCATGGAAACTACGGACGAACTCGAAGATTTACAAATTGGAGACGCTCCACAGAATTCGAAGAAGAAATTAAATCCACGATAGATGAGTTAATGGAAGTTAACTTAGGTACTAGCGAAGAGCCTAGACCTACCTTTGTTAGCTCCTTACTCGACAAAGAAGACTCCAAAGAAATAATTAAATTGTTAATGGAATTTAAGGATCTGTTTTGCTTGGAGCTACGATGAAATGCCGGGATTAGCTCCGGAGGTTGCGGTCCATCAAGCTAGGAGTGGATCCTGCTCGTTCCGATCGGACAAGGTCCCGGAAGAATGCGTCTAGAAATCGAACAACAAGTCATAGCCGAAGTTAAAAAGCTAATAGACGCTAAATTTGTCCGTGAAGAACAATACCCGACTTGGCTAGCCAATGTGGTGCCGGTCGAAAGAAGAATGGTCGGATCGAGAATTTGTGTGGACTTCGGAGATTTAAACGAGGCATGTCCAAAAGATGAATTCCCTCTACCGATTCAGAAGCGATGATCGATATTGCTTCGACACATGAAATATTCTCATTCATGGATGGATCTTCGGGATACAACCGGATAAAAATGGCTCCGAGAAGATGAAAAGCTTACGAGCATTCGAACGCCGATCGGAGTATTTTGCTACACGGTGATGCCATTCGGACTGAAGAACGCAGGAGCGACTTACCGAAGAGCAATGACAAGAATTTTTGATGATCTCATCCACGATCAAGTCGAGTGCTACGTGGACGATGTCGTCATCAAAAGCAAAGTAAAGGAAAACCCCTGTATGATTTGAGAATTGTTTTCGAACGATTAAGACAATTTAACCTTAAGATGAATCCCTTAAAATGCGCCTACGGCGTCACCTCCGGGAAATTCTTAGGATTCGTTGTCCGACATCGTGGAATTGAAATCGACCCGGAGAAGATTAAAGCTATCTTAGAAATGCCGCCTCCCAAAATCTTAAAACAACTACGATCTTTTCAAGGGAAGTTGGCATATCTTCGACGCTTTATCTCGAACTCGTCGAGTAGGTGTCGGCCTTTCTCGGCGCTAGTTAAAAAGGACGCCAAATTTATTTGGGAAGAGAAATGTCGAAGGCCTTCGATGACATTAAACAATATTTAATGACACCTCCTGTCTTAGCGGCCCCGATCTCGGAGTAGACCGCGATACTTTACACCGCGGCTTTAGATGACTCTCTCGGAGCCATGTTAGCCCAGGTCAATGATGAGGGTAAGGAAAATGCTCTTTACTACTTAAGCCGTCGTTTACTTCCGACGGAAGTAAGGTATCCCGCAATTGAAAAGCATTGTTTGGCCCTGATCTTCGCCGCTCAAAAGCTCAGGCACTACATGCTTTCTCATAAGGTCAACTTGATTTCGAAGTTTAATCCATTGCAATACTTGATGACTCGTCCAACACTTTCCGGCGGACTTGCCGGATGGTCGATGATATTATTGCAATTCGATATAACTTTCGTGCCTCTGCGTGCTGTGAAGGGAAAAGTCTTAGCGAGACTTTCTCGCGGCACACCCTTTGCGGCAGAATCTCCTCTCGATGACGATTTGCCGGATGAACAAATAATGAACCTAGAAGACTTTGATGATCGACGTTGGGAATTGTATTTCGACGGAGCATCTTCGGCACACAAAGACGAAGAATCGCAAGTGATAGTGCCGGTAAGGCAGGAATCGGGCTAATCTTTATAACACCGGAGCGGGGGATGTTAAGATACTCCTACCACTTGACGGAACCGTGTACAAACAATGAAGCAGAATACGAAGCCCTCATAACGGGATTGGAATTAACCATTCGAATGGGGATAACGAGACATCAACATCTACGGGGATTCACGGTTAATCATTCAACGGATCGCCGGACGGTACGAGAATTCTAAAGCCAAGACTCGAACAATACTTCCAATATGTCATACGAATTGTTGGAACAGATTCCAAATGTGACGATCTACAAAATTCCTAGAAAAGAGAATGCTTTAGCGGATGCTTTAGCCCGTCTCGCAAAAGAATTTGCATGTTTGCAAGATGAATCGAGTGGAAGTGTCATTTCACGGACGTCGGGTCCTATCACGGCTTGACATAGACATGATACACAAATCGAAGGAGAAAAAGAATCGGTTGCGGCGGTGACGGAAAACACGGAAGATTGGCGACGGCCATTGATGAGCTACCTGCAAACGGGAAAGCTACCGGACGATAGGTCGCTAGCCCATCGGATCAAGAAAAGAACTACGTCCTACGCATTAATAAACAACACATTATACGGAAGGTCTTTTGATCGAATGTGGCTAAGGTGCCTAAGCGGGTCCGAGGCCCGTGAAATTGTTAAAGAGGTGCATTCGGGACTGCGTGGCGCTCACCGGTCGGGTCCAAGATGAAAATGAAAATTAAAAGACTAGGGTACTACTGGCCCTCGATGATGACCGATCGCATGAAAATCGCCGAGAGCTGTCATCAATGCCAAGTGCACGGAGTGGTTCTACACCAACCTCCAAATGTGCTACACCGACAATTGCGTCGAGGCCATTTGAATGTTGGGGCACGGATATAGTGGGTCCGATAGAACCACCATCTTCGAGAGGACATCGTTTCATTCTTGTGGCTACGGATTACTTTTCCAAGTGGGCGAAGCGGTTCCACTTAGAGAAGTGAAAGCACACCACGTGCTACGGTTTTTCGAGAACCGAGTTGTCTACCGTTTCGGAGTGCCGCGCGAGATCATCTCGGATAATGGGTCGGCATTCGAAGCACACAAATCAACAATTTTGTCGGGAGACACGGAATCGGCTGGCGATACTCGACAATTTACTACCCAAGAGCAAACGGTCTCGGCCGAGGCTTTTAATAAAACTCTCGTTCAAATCTTAAAGAAAACCTTGGACGATAATAAGAGAAATTGGCACGAGAAATTGTTAGAAGCCTTATGGGCCTACCGGACAACCTTCGAACTCCTACTCGAAGCTACACCTTACGCTCGCGGTGTATGGGTCCGAGCGAGTGTTACCTTTAGAGGTTCGGCTTCCTTCACTCGGAATTGAAGTTGCAAACAAGATCACGACGAGAAGAAAACGCCGGACTACGACTCGAAGAATTAGAAAGCTTGGAAGGGAAAAGACTTGCGGCGCAACGAATTTAGAACTATACCGAGCTAAAATGGTTCAAGCCCATGACAAGGCGGGTCCGCCCGAGAACTTTCAAAGTTGGTGACTTAGTTCTCGTTCTCAAGAGACCTATTCTTGCACACCGCGAGATAGGAGGAAAATTTGAACCCACTTGGGAAGGACCGTTTGTGGTTGAAGCGATATACTCGGGGAGGTTCCTACCAGCTAGTGAATTGCCAGGGAGAACGACACATGCTTCCGATCAACGGACGATACTTGAAAAAGTATTACGCTACCTGATGTTTCGAAGGAATGAATCCTTCATCCCTAAGAAACACGGGCAAAGTAATTACTTATGATTGGGTCCGAACCCAAAAATAATAAAATGTGCTAAGATAAATAAAATCGTGATAATTAAGTTTTCCTTGTTCCCTTTTTTTTCAAATCAAAATCTCTTCCCTCATCTTATCTTACTTCATTCCTGTTAAATTTCAAAATATAAGAATAATAAAAAAATGTATCTTTAATAAACATTTTCTTAATGTTCTTGTTCTTAGTACAACCCCGATCCTTTTCCTTGTCTTTTCGCGAGGAAATGTCGAACGGGCGGTTGGTCTTGAACTTTAAGAATGGCGTAAGCCTTGCACTCGATGAAAAGAGGGTGAAAGATGGAGCGATAATCGAGATTGACTCGGATTTCGCACCGAGCGGGCCTACGATACGAGGAAAGTGAGCGGGTCCCGGTTAACGAGAAGAACTACCCGGGCGGACAGTGATGAAAGTGGGTGGCCCAAGCCACCAATCCAACAACAAGAAAAGAAAAGCAAACACCGAAGAAGACAAGAAAATAAAGTCCGTAGTCGCTACGGCGGAGGGCGGAGCTTGTCGGCGCCGCGCCCGCAGAGATTCAAGAAGTTCGGAGGGCTACTCTCGCTGACCACGCAACGAAGAAATAAGAATCGCCGTATCCGTAAAATGTTAACAAAACTAGCTGCGGACCGGCGCGACGAGGCAGTCGTTGATACCGGCACATACACTTCGAGGAAACCGGTTCACCGGGAACTCGAAGAAAGGAGGCCGGCTCCTAGAATAACGAAAAGAACCGGGGAAATCTCCGGAAGATCGGAAGAAAGAAGGCTACCACGCCACGGATAGAACCACCGAGCGGTGCATGACCTTATTGCGAAGCAACCCGGGGGATGTCCCGACGGGCATCATCCACGAGGAGCCAAGGTATGCAGGGGAACGTGAAGGGATTGAACCATATATCCCACAATATGTCACAAGGCCTCGCCATTTGCAGATCATTCCGGAATACGAGCTGGAGAGAATGCAAAATATTGAAAAAAAAACTTTCGAATACTTCGAGAGAATTAAAGGAAGAAGAATCAACATACTAGAAGGCCTCGAGCTACACACTGACGTATTCTCAGAATATGAACAACAGCAAATCGTGGATTGTATCCGAGATTTGAAGAGAATGGGCCGAGCGAGCCGCCGAGGAAAACACATACTCGGAACCCCGGAGATGGATGCCGGGGAAAGGAAGAATCACAATACAATGCGGATGCTTCTACAACTTTCGTTGAAGACGGGAAGGGAAACCCACGGGAATACTCCGTCATGGGCGAAGTAGATCCGATGCCATCGGTTATCAAGAGAATGGTAAAAAGATTGATAACATGGAGGATACTGCCGGCGGATTGCATACCCAATAGTTGCATTATCAACATCTACAAACGGAGTGATCGCATACCCCCACATATTGATCACCACGACTTCGTCGGACCTTTCGCACGGTCTCTTTCTTGAATGAGTGTAACATCATGTTCGGATGCGACCTCCGGATAGCGAGGCCCGGGTGAGTTCCGAGGGCCGATAAAGATACCTTTACCGGTGGGTTCCGTCATGATACTGCAAGGTAACGGAGCGAGATATCGCAAAGCATTGCATACCGGGAGTGCCGGTGGAGCGAATCTCGGTTACTTTCGGGAGAATGGACGACGAGCAAAATACCTTACCATTTCCGACCGGACCCGAGTGGAAAACCTCCGGCCTTACGAGTCGTGAGTTACATGGGAAATATCACACCTCCAACGTACATCCAGCCGGCATCCTTGCCAAGGATGGCTTGGAAGGTGATGTTATTGACCATATACCTCACTATTCAGACATGGATTTTTGACAGATGCTTCTTTTGATGGATCGACAAAGATCATACACAGTCCGCTTTGAGTCTACATGGATTGTATGAGATATATTCCAGATCGAGTTGTATGATGTATTTTCAACATGATTGGAATAAAAGTGACCATGTCACGTTTTGGCCTTCACCTCTTTTGTGCAAATTGATTGGGAAACGCCATTAAAGTTAAATGAACTTCGAACAAAGAACAGAAAAGAAATAAAAAAAAAGAGAATAAAAGAAAACTTTCTAAAAAAAAAAATCTGAAAAATGACAAACACCAAGTTCACATGAACATTAAATAAACAATAAAATAAAATTTAAATCATTAAAAGATAAACGAAATCAACACAAATCTCAAATTCCATCCTTCCAAACTTCGAATCAAATTTGATCTTCCTAAATCTCAAATCGAATCCTCGATCGAATCCCAAATCCACTCTCGATCAAATTTCAAATTTGATCTTCCTAAATCTCGAATCAAATTCTCAATCAAATTTCAAATCCAATCTCGATCAAGTTTCAAATTTGGTCTTCCAAATTTCAAATCAAATCTTAAATCAAATTTCGATTGAGTTCAAACCCATCCTTCCAAATCTCAAATTCAATCTTTCCAGATGTCAAGTTTCAATCAAATTCAAATTCAATTTCTTCCAGATCTCGAATCAAATATCAATCAAATCAAATTCAAACCTTTTGGGTCGAGGATTTTACATCTAAGACCGCACTGCTTTAGGATTCTTTTCCTATTGCACTGAAATACATCAATTCAAACCTTTTGGGTCGAGGATTTTACATCCAAGTACCTTGCTTTAGGATTCTTTTCCTATTGCCTTTGAAATACATCAAAATCAAACTTTTGGGTCGAGGATTTTACATCCAAGACTGCACTTGCTTTAGGATTCTTTTTCTATTGCCTTTGAAATACATCAAATTCAAATTCAACTCTTTTGGGTCGAGGATTTTACATCCAAGACTGCCTGCTTTAGGATTCTTTTCCTATTGCACTGAAATACATCAAATTCAAATTCAACACTTTTGGGTCGAGGATTTCACATCCAAGACTGCACTTTGCTAGGATCCTTTTCCTATTGCATTCGAAATACATCAAATTCAACCTTTTGGGTCGAGGATTTTACGTCCAAGCTGCCTTGCTTTAGGATTCTTTTCTATTGCCTTGAAATACATCAAATTCGAACCTTTTGGGTCGAGGATTTTACATCCAAGACTGCCTTTGCTTTAGGATTCTTTTCCTATTGCCTTTGAAATACATCAAATTCAAACCTTTTGGGTCGAGGATTTTACATCCAAGACTGCTTGCTTTAGGATCCTTTTCTATTGCCTTTGAAATACATCAAAATTCAAACTTTTGGGTCGAGGATTTTACATCCAAGACTCGCCTTTGCTTTAGGATTCTTTTCTATTGCCTTTGAAATACATCATATTCAAATCTTTTGGGCCGAGGATTTTACATCCAAGTGCTACCTTCTTTAGGATTCTTTCCCTATTGCAATGAAATACATCAAAATTCAAACTTTTGGGTTGAGGATTTACATCCGAGACTGCATTGCTTTAGGATTCTTTCCCTATTGCGATGAAATACATCAAAAAAAAAAAAAAAAAAAAATCAAACTCTTGGGGCTAAGGATTTTACATCCAACACCACTTTGCTCTGAGATCTCTTCTCATTGCAACGATTCAGTCTAATCAATTCAATTTTCTTTCGAGGTTGGAGATGTTACATCTAAAACCTCAGAACTCCAATTTTCATTTCAAATCAAATCCCTCAAATTAATTTTGATAAAACTTCAATCTAAAAAAAAACTCTCCAAGTTGAAATCTAAACTCACACATAAAAATCTAAAACAAAATAAAATCGAAATTCCCCCAGATCATGTGATTTGGGATTCACCTCCTTTTCCTTTCCCCAGCGAGAGTTCAAGAATCTCCGGTTCCAGAGATATACTTGACACTCCCCGGCGGAACTCTTCTACTTCGTCCTAAGTTCGTCACTTGGACATCTGTGTTGGTTTCGTTGATCGCTTCGGTCGACACCAATACGCGCGGTGTGCTCCGTCGGCTCACCACACCTATTGAGGTCCATTTGTTGACCTCATTTTTGATGAGGTCTTCCCTTCTTCTTTTTAGTGCTTAGGATCTAGCCTTAGGCTTTTCCTTTGACTATCTTAGAGGACTAGAATTGGGACCCGCCTTTTAGAAATTCAAACCACTTCTAAACTCCCTGCAAACTCCACAAACTTGACTATAGACCCCTAATCACCTAGAGGGTTGAAATCGAATGTGGAAGTTTAAAGGATGAGTTCCTATAGGACTCTTTGGCCTTAGGAGCCGCCTACAGGTGGCACAGTACAGTGAAGGGGCTGACTTACACTACACTTACACACTACATTTCCACACACTTCCTAAAACCACACCCATACCCAACTTAACCTCCGACTCATGTAGGTGATTCACATGGATGGTCCTTAACCCCTAAGCCCTTGGCTAAGAGGGTTAGGAACAACATAGTGAATGCCTCAAATGAGTCCTTTCATGGCTCATATGGGCTTGATATGGCTTCATGGCTTCATGGCTCAACCAAAATGATTTCTTTCCACCTAAATTCACCCAATCTCCAATTTCCCAAATTTTCAATTTTTGACCCCCGAGACCCTACACCTACTAAACCTACCCAAAACTCTTGAAATTACCCGAATTTTTGCAAAATTTCCAAATTACCCAAAATTTTCCAAAATCAATCCCAAACATCTCCACATCACTCAAATTGATCATCCATACCCAAAAATACCAAAAATTCCAAGAAATACCCCCAATACCCTCCGAATACCCAAAATACCCTTCTTGGCCTAAAAATCCAAAAATTCAGAAAATTCTTAGAAAATTCCAGAAAATCCCAAATATTCCCAATTTCATTTTGTCCAACTACACCATGGGCCAATTTTGTCAATTTACCCTACTTTTGTCAAAACCCACAAATTGACCCATTTTAACCCAAAGTGAACCCAATGTTAAACCAAACCTACCCAATTGACCCCAACTTTGGTCCAATTCAATTCTAAACTTCAAATCAACATTCCCAATACCAATTTAAACTAAATCAAAGTCCAATTTGATTGACATTTGGATCCAATCTCACTTTTGGCCTTAAAGCCCAATTTGGACCCATGACCCAAACTTAACCCAAACTAACCCAATTCAACTCCAATTAACCCCAAATCTTTTCTAAACCTTCCTTAACATCCCCATAAACAAAACACTAACATGATTTGCCCAAAAATTTGAACCCAAGTCCCACTCGGACTCGACCCAAGGTCAAAAGGCCCATTTTTGACCTAAACCCAAACCTAACCCAGAATAGGCCCGAACCTCAAAATCAAAACCCAACCAAAGCCAAAACCTCTTTGAAACACTTCCATAAACATTTCTCAACATTTATTTTACATCAATTTCAACCCTAGCCCAACATTGGCCCAAGATAGCCCAATTTGACCTACATTGGCCCATTTACCAAATAAACCCAAATTCAACCCAATTCAAACCCAAACCACCTTAAATCTATTTCAAATTATTCATGAAACATCCCTAAACCAAAACCAACAACTATTTGGCCCAAACTTCTACAAAAATTCCCTCCATGAACACATCCTTAAACTTAAAAGCCCATCTTCATTAAATTTTAAAAGCCCAAATCATCCTAAAGCCCACATGACACTTCCCCTCATCATCCATTTGATCAAAATCACCCATAAGTTTCAAAATCATCAATTAAACCATTCCAAATCAAGCCACATGTCAAATTACCCCCTAAATGTCAAAAATTTCTAAAACCCTTTTCATGAAACAAATCAAACTTTTCCCAAGCCAAATGAAGCCATGAACAAGCCATTCTCGAAGCCACATGAAGCCATGAGGGCTTTGACTTGTCATTAGTCCATTTATGGCAAGAAGAGGGGTTCTTTCTTAAACCTCCTTTAACCCTTTTTACCTTAATCATGTCACACACTAAACCATGTTTAGCCACCTCATCATGGATGGAGACTTCACCACTCCTTCTAAGCTGACCTAAATGATTCCCTCGGCTCGAAATCAGAGCTTGGAAGGGTGCACCAAGCCCAAAATGGTGGGTTGACCCAAACCAAGCCAAAGTGAGCCTTCTCCCATTCCATTTAAATCAAACTCCTTTACACATGTCAAACCTCGATTGATTGCACAAGCCTCAATACCGACCCACCTGAGCTTGAGGGTGACCTTACCACAGCCGGCCGGCCACCCGATCGCTCGGAAAACACCATGCCCGAAACCTTGGGAGGAGCCGAATTTTGGAATTCCACCTTGTCGAGCTGCCTCACTCCAAATGGCCATTGCAGTACTGTTCTTCTCCTCACCGGAGCGAGTGATCCCGACCATTAAACTCCCCTGGAGAGCCTCCAGCCATGCTATTTAAACCCCTCACCCCTCTCGGCCAAAGGGGGGCTAAGCACAAACCTTGCCAAAACTGCGCAAAATCACTCCGGATCACTCTCCATACATAGAGCACACGATCCCCACTGAATTCCGGCCCCGATTCCCTCTGGCGAGCCCGATTTTGAGCTCGAACTTTGGCCCAAAACCGGGACATTTCTTCGCAGTGAGCCAATTCCCAAATTGATTGGTCCTACACCTTCATCTGGACCGAGAGGAGAAGTTCCCCACTGAAAGCCCCATCTCTAGGCCACCCGGTTGTTCCGGCCTCCAAGCTTTGTGATCGGGCGTGGTCGAAGTCCAACCTAGACGATTCACCGGACCGGGAGACTTCATGCGGAGCTTACTAGGATCCAATCGAAGGTGTAACAACTCTCAGATCGAAGCTTCACTTCTCTGAGCAAAGGTATTGACTCCCTCTTCTTCCCGAGCTTCCAGAGATTCTCATTTTAATTTGAGTCAATTTAAATGCATGTTTACTGTATGGATGTGTTCGTCTCTTCAAGACGAATCTATAGAGCATAAGAACACGAAAATCCGTTGAGAATCGAGTGAGAAATTAGGGTTAGAAGGTTGACGGTCACGGGTGCACACCAGTCGTAGACGATGACCAGGAGCCGTTGGATCGCGCGTGTATCGAGCGGACGATTCAGATTGCGCCGGACCGGGGAATGTTACGTGAACCGCGGGGCCGGGACGGATGACTCGGATGGCGGCGCCCAATCACGGCGCGACACGTACCCCTTCGGAGGCTGCCGATGATTCGGCGGCGCCGCGTGGATAAGTAGATAAATAGGGTATTTAATGTATTTATTAAATATCAGAAACTTTAAAAATCCATATCTTTGTATAGAAAAATCACAAAAATAAAATAAAAATACCCTCTTGCTCGGTGAACGAGAGGAGAATAATGTGGAAAAGAAATCATTTAATTTCATCAAGTATTTTATTTTTTATAATTTATTTACTCTCTGCATACATTTAATTCTCCATGCATGTATACAATTCACCATGGCATGAGACCATAGGGCTTTTGAAGCCTGCGAACTTGGGAACATTCCCTGAATTTTCCGAGGTCGAGAGGCCATCTCTGTGAAAAGTTATTTATTTTTCAAATGCATGTTGCTGTTTTGAGTATTTTAATTCCAAAAATTAGTATGTTGTGAAATAAATTCTAGAAAAATTTGGTGATGTTCCTTATGACCAGAGAACTCTAGGAAAAATGGGACTTGAGTTAATTCACTCGAGAACAACTCTAATTGGCTTAAACACCTAAAATAGGTCTTTAATTAATTAGAGTTAACCAAGCATCAAATTGACTTGAAATCAATTCTCCACTGACCTTTAGGATCAGAGGAATTCACCATAAAAATTTGAGGTCAATTGGACTTGGTTAGCCCCACTAATTGGGTTAATTAAGCCACTTAGCCATTTTAAACTTTAAAAATTCATAACTTTTAAAATACTTTTCAAAAATTCACCAAATTGGTTTTGGAGCCTCTCTGATATCAGGGAAATCTAAGAAAATTAAAATTTCAATTTTCTGAAAAAGTTTATTTTTAATAATATTTTAGTATTTTTAATAATTAAAAAATAATAAAAATCACAAAAATAATAAAGTTCACCAAAATGTCACATTTTGGATTTTAATCACTTAGGAACAAATCCCACATTTTTCCTAGGTCTATTTAGTGAGATATTGAATTTTAAAGTTTTAAGGTAATTTTAAAATTAAAAAAATGTATTTTCTAGCATTTTCACTAAAATAATTATAATAAATCATAAAAAAATCAGAAAATTGCAAAATTTGTTTCTCTGGTTTCCTTGATATCAGAGAGATTTTTGAAAAATATAAAATCCATTTTTCAACATTTATTTTATTTTTAAATTAATTAACACTCCAAAACTCAAAATAATTATAATAAAAATAATATAATTCAAAAAATCACCAAAATTGGTCCAAGTGCTTATCTGGTCATTAGGAATGTCCCCTAATTTTCTTAAGAACAGAAACTTTCCTTTGGTCATGTTATCAAATTTTCCTTGAAAATCTCTATTTTCACCAAAAATAATTATATAAATAAATTAAATACAGAAAAATCACATTTTCTCCTCTCATGTCTTTATTGACATATGAGTAAAGTCACATAAAAATTTCAAATTCATTTGTGTTCAATTTAGTGAGTTATGAAATTATTAAGCTTAAGGGGTAAAATGGTAATTAAACTTTTAACCCTTAATTAAAACTTTAGGTTTAATAAAAAATCAACAAGTAAAATATTTGATCTTAATCTGGTTTGGATGATTGAAATTTAAATAATTAAAGGGTAGAAACTCATTAAACAATTTTTTAAAATGATTAAACTTTAATTAAATAATAGATTAAATTTGGAAGAATAATAAAATTGGAATTATTAAAATAAGGGATATTTATTAGGAAGAGATTTATTCTTTAATTTAAAAATCCCTAAATTAATCATCTCATTAATATTCAACTCTTAATTAAAATGATAATTCAAATTCAAAATATTAAAAGACTTAATCGTTAAACTAAAATTAAATTATTAAACTCTTTCAAAAATTTCAATTAAAATTAAAGATAAAACTAAATTAAAAATTAAATTAAATTAAGTAAATTAAATTGGATTAAATTAAATTAAATTAAAATTAAATAATTAAATTAAATTAAATTAAATTAAAATTAAATTATATAATTAAATTAAATTAAATTAAACAATTAAATTAAATTAAATTAAATTAAATTAAATTAAATTAAATTAAATTAAATAATTAAATTAAATTAAATTAAATTAAATTAAATTAAATTAAATTAAATTAAATAATTAAATTAAATTAAATCAAATCAAATTAATTAAACATCAAATCAAATTAAATTAAATTAAATTAAATTAAAACTCGATCAAATTAAATTGAATTAAATATAACATCACCTAAGACATAAAAGAAATTAAATATAAAGCAACTTGAACACTATTCCAAATTTAAACCCTTTAACTTAGATCAAATCATTTGAATACTAATTTACCCTTGAAAGCTTTGAGTATTATAACTCCTAAATGGAACATCAAATGAAGTGTTACCTCACTCATAGGATATTCAAATGTCCTAGTTCATCGAAGCGAGTTAACAAAACTTGAAAACCTCGGACGATCTATTCATTTATATAATTAAATTCATTTGGACTTAAAACAATCCTGGAAATATTGAAAAGATGTTTAAGATTCTTCTTAAGCACTTCCTCGATATGATAGGATATTTATAAGAACAATTGAACTTAATTGTTCTTTGATGAAGAAAATCGTCCTCGAAACAAAAACACAAAGAACCTAGACGTCATAGGAGATGACTAAGCTATAGGATTAGGAATTTGGTAGAAAACCATAACTTTTCCCTTAGCTTTACCTAGGAACTTGCTTAAATATTCTAATTGTGTTTTAAGTGTAGCTTGGGATGACGGGAAGACCCTCCGGGTACGCTTTTATTTTATTGCGATTTACTTTCTTGCAATCTACTTTATTGCAAATGCACTTTACTTTTCTTGCATGATAAAACAACCGTTGCATGAAAACCCACACCTTTAGGATAGCCCCTAAAACCGAAACCAAAACTAAGTTAAAAGTCATTGCGAGATAAAATTCACCGTCACAACATTTCAAAATATAAAACAACTCAAAATTTAATCACAAACAGAACACAAAACTACAATTGCAACTAAATTAAAACGTCCTGTTGGATGATCGGGAATACCTCGGATGATGTAACCTAAGTGTTGCTAACGGGATTTCCCACGGTCTAAATGAAAGTGTGGAACTCATTCGGTTGAGTTTAGCAAATTCATTCTGGACTAAGTGAATCCGATAAAAATAATGATGCCGGAAGGATGGAACCGTGGGATCTTAACCGGTGTTGTTATAATCAACTTTAAGATTTGTTTTAATCAAAATACAAAACACTTGGAAATTAAGACTTCTCTAAACCAAAACACTTTTCTCATCTCCTGATTTATGATTTCTAAAACTAAACCTCTGCAACAACAAGGAGCTTGGAGCATGGTGGGCGGCACGGCCATCGTCATCAACAAAACTTGAACCTACTTCAGCAAAACCTTCTTAGAATTAAACAACAAAGCCATAGGACTTCGAGGTAGCTTGCACTAGTGCAACATAAATCCTCAACCTCTTTGTTAGGCATTTGCATTGCAAATTAAGCCCTAACCGGTCTTAGGATTCCGAGGTAGTCGTCCGATACGACAATAAACCCTCACATCTTCTAGTGCTATTTGTTTGATTTTATCATACAAATATAAGCCCTAATTAATTAAAATTGGCAAGATTGAAATACTAAATAAACATTAGGACTTTCCTGAATTCAAGCCAAACAATAGGATAGTCGGGAAATTACCGAAGTTCACTTCGAATCAGTGATTTCTCCTACTTTTCTTCCTTTGGATTCACAAAACAAAATGTTCAAAACTTGATCCATTCCCTATTGAAATTCCAAAATTCAATCCCTGAAAACTTAAACTTTGAAATCCTTGAAAGCAGAATTATTGATTATTATCGAGAGTTTTCTTAGGTGATTCCCATCACTTAAGATGTAATTAACTATAGGGGCTTGCCCTTATAGGGAATTTTAAAGAACCCAGGTAACATAAACCCTGTTTAATGTTTTCATATTAAGCGGGGAATTTTGTCGGCTTATAAAATTGGTTCGCGGACGAACGGATGTCACAAATCTTCTAGTTTATTTAATCTAGCCCCACAGTCAGCGATGTGTGTCTATCCTTAGGGATAGATACACGGTACGTGGTGCGGTGCTCGTTTATATAAACTATTTGGGATGTGAGATTGGTTTAGTCTCATATCTTAAAACCTTCAAATTTAAAATTATTTTCGAAATCAAATATTACTTTTCAAATTATTTATTTTAATTAAATTAAAAATTCGCCGACAGATTTCTGTTAGGCGACCCCTCTTCAAAATAAAACACAACCTAAAAATATGCCGACAGTACGTTGGAGGTGTGATATTTTCCATGTAACTCACAGCTCATAAGGTCGGAGGCTCTCTAGCTCCGGGTCTGGCTGGAAGTGGTAAGGTGCTTTCTTGTCATCCATCCTTCTAAAAGTAAGCGAGATCCGCTTCATTGGTACTCCCGGTATGCAATGTTTAGCGACATCTCGCTCCATTGCCCTTCGGTATCATGACGGAACCTACCGGTAATGGTATCTTTACCGGCCCTCGGAACTCACCCGGGCCTCGCTATCGCGAGGTCGGATCCGAACATGATATTACACTCGTTCGAAAAGAACTGTGCAAAAAGGTCCGACAAAGTTGTGGTGATCTATGTGCGGGGTATGCGATCACCCTTCTTGTAAATGTTAATGATGCAACCGTTGGGTATGCAATCCGCCAGCGATACCCTCCATGTTATCATTCTCTTTACCATCCTTTTGATGACTAATGGCATTGGATCCACCTGGCCATGACGGAGTATCCCTGGTGGGTTTCCCTTCATGTCTTCTGTGAAGTTGTAGCAGCATCCACATTGTATTGTAATTCTCCCTTTCCCTGGCATCCATCTCCGGGGTTCCGAGTAAGTGTTTTTTCTTAGGCGGCCCACTCGGCCCATTCTTTTCAAATCCCGGATGCAGTCCACGATTTGTTGTTGTTCGTATTCTGAGAACACGCCTGTATGTAGCTCGAGGCCTTCTAGTATATTGATCCTCCTACCTCTGATTCTCTCGAAGTATTCAAAAGTTTTCTTCTCGACATTCTACATTCTTTCTAGCTCGTATTCTGGAATAATCTGCAAATGGCGAGGCCTGGTGACTTATTGTGGGATATATGGCTCAATCCCTTCACATTCTCCTGCATACCTCGGCTCCTCGGGGATGGTGTCCGTCGGGACATCCTCTGGGGTTGCTTCTGCAACAAGGTTATGCATTACTGGTGACTTTATCTGGTGGCGTGGTAGCCTTCCTTCTTCTGTTCTCCTTAAGATTTCCCTAGTCTCTTCTGTTATCCTCAGAGCTGGCCTCCTTCCTTCAGGTATCTGGTGAACTGGCGTCCTTGAAGTATATGTACTGGCAGTAGCAACTGCCTCGTCGTGCTGGTCCGCTGCTAGTTTAGTTAACATCTTGCAGATACAGCAATTTTTATTTCTTCGCTGAGTTGCTGTGAGAGTAGCTCTTCTTACTTCCTGAATTTCTGTAGGCGCGGCGCTGACAAGCCTGCCCTCTGCTGTAGCGACTACAGACTTGATTCTCTTGTCTTCTTCGAGTGCTTGTTTTCCTTTTCTTGTTGCTCGGAGTGGTGGCTTGGGCCACCCACTTTCATTATCGTCCGACCGGCGGTTCCTCTAGGTCAACTAGGACCCGACTCACTTTCCTCGTATTGCGGGTCCGCTGGTGCGAAGTCCGAGTCAATCTCTATTATCACTCCATCTTTCACCCTCTTTTCGTCGAGTACAAGGCTTACGCCATTTCTAAAGTTCGGGACCAACCGCCCGTTCGACATTTCCTCGCGAAAAGACAAGGAAAAGATCGATGGGTCGTACTAAGAACAAGATCATTAAGAAGATGTTTATTAAAGACAGTTTTTTAATTACTTCTTGTATTTTTAAATTTAACAGGAATGAAGTGGGATAAGATCAGGAAAGAGATTTTGATATGGAAGAGAAAACAAGGAAAACTTTATTATCATGATTTTATTTATTTTAGCATATTTTTTATTATTTTTGGGTTCGGACCCAGTCATAAGTAATTACTTCGCCCGTGCTTCTAGGGATGAAGAATTCATTCCTTCGAAACATCAGGTAGTGTAATACTTTTTCAAGTATCGTCCATTGATCGGAAGCATATGTCGTTCTCCTTGGCAATTCACTAGCTGGTAGGAGCCTCCTGAGTATACTACTTCAACCACAAACGGCCCTTCCCAAGTGGGTTCAAATTTTCCTCCTATCTTGCGATGTGCAAGGATAGGTCTCTTGAGAACGAGAACTAAGTCACCAACTTTGAAGGTTCTTGGGCGGACCAGCCTGTCATGCGCTTGAACCATCTTGGCTTGGTATAGTTCTAAATTTTGTTGCGCTGCAAGTCTTCTCCCTTCCAGGCTTTCCAATTCTTCTAGTCGTAATTTGGCATTCTCTTCTGTCGTGATTTTGTTTGCGACTGCGATTCTGAGTGAAGGAAGCTTGACCTCTAAGGGTAACACTGCCTCGGACCCATACACTAGAGCGTAAGGCGTAGCTTGAGTAGGAGTTTTGAAGGTTGTCCGGTAGGCCCATAAGGCTTCTAATAACTTCTCGTGCCAATTTCTCTTATTATCGTCCAAGGTTTTCTTTAAGATTTGAACGAGATTTTATTAAAAGCCTCAGCCAGGCCGTTTGCTTTTGGGTAGTAAATTGTTGAATACCGCCAGTCGATTCCGTGTCTCCTGATGAAATTGTTGATTTGCGTGCTTCTGAATGCTGACCCATTATCTGAGATGATCTTGCGCGGCACTCCGAAACGGTAGACAACTTGGTTCTTGAAAAACTGTATCACATGGTGTTCTTTCACTTCTCTGAGTGGAACTGCCTCTGCCCACTTGGAAAAGTAATTTGTAGCCGCAAGAATGAAGCGATGTCATTTTGAAGATGGTGGTTCTATTGAACCCACTATATCCGTGCCCCAACATTCAAATGGCCACGACACAATTGTCGGATGTAACACATTTGGAGGTTGGTGTAGAACTACTCCGTGAACTTAGCATTGGTGACAGCTCTTGGCGATTTTCATGCAGTCGGTCATCATCGAGGGCCAGTAGTACCCTAATCTTTTAATTTTCATTTTCATCTTCGGACCCGACTGGTGAGCGCCTCAGAGTCCTGAATGCACCTCTTTAACAATTTCACGGGCCTCGGACCCGCTTGAGCACCTTAGCCACATTTGATCGAAAGACCTTCCGTATAACGTGTTGTTTATTAATGCGTAGGACGAGTTCTTTTCTTGATTCGATGGGCTAGCGACCTATCGTCCGCTAGTTTTCCTGTTTGCGGGTAGTTCATTAATGGGCGTCGCCAATCTTCGTGTTTTCACGTCACTTGTTGCAACTGATTCTTCTTCTTTTTCTGATTTGTGTATTGTGTCTATGTCGAGCTGTGATAGGACTTGACGTCCGTGAAATGACACTTCTACTGAGTCATCTTGCAAACAGGCAAATTCTTTTGCTAGACAGGCTAACGCATCTGTTAAAGCGTTTTCTTTCCTGGGAATTTTGTAGATTGTCACATTCGGAATCTGTTCCAACAGCTGTATGACATACTGGAAGTATTGCTCGAGTCTTGGTTTTAAAATTTTGTACTGTCCGGTGATCTGTTGAATGATTAACTGCGAATCCCCGTAAATGTTGATGTTTGTTATCCCCATTTGAATAGTTCATTCCAGTCCTGTTATGAGGGCTTCGTATTATGCTTCGTTGTTTGTACACGACTCTGTCAAGTGGTAGGAGTATCTAAACATCCCCTGCTCCGGTGTTATAAAGATTAATCCGATCCCTGCCTTACCGGGCACTATCACTTGCGATTCTTCATCTTTGTGTGCTGAAGATGCTCCGTCTAAATATAATTCCCAACGTCGATCACCAGGGTCTTCTAGGCTCATTATTTCTTCATCTGGCAAATCGTCATTGAGAGGAGATTCTGCCGGCAAAGGGTGTCTTCGCGAGGAAGTCTGCTATGACTTATCCCTTTACGGCACGAAGAGGCACGAAAGTTATATCGAATTGCAATAATATCATTGACCATCTGGCAAGTCTGCCGGAAAGAGTTGGACGAGTCATCAAGTATTGCATTGGATTAAATTTCGAGATCAGGTTGACCTTATGAGAGAGCATGTAGTGCCCGAGCTTTTGAGCGGCAAAGATCAGGGCCAAACAGTGCTTTTCAATTGCAGGATACCTTATTTCTGTCGGAAGTAAACGACGGCTTAGGTAGTAAAGAGCATTTTCTTTACCCTCGTCATTGACTCGGGCTAACAGGGCTCCGAGAGAGTCGTCTAAAGCCGCGGTATAAAGTATCGACGGTCTACACGAGACCAGGGCAGCTAAGACGAGAGGTGTCATTAAATATTGTTTAATGTCCTCGAAGGCCTTCTGGCATTTCTCTTCCCAAATAAATTTGGCGTCCTTTTTAACTAACACCGAGAAAGGCTGACACCTACCTGACAAGTTTGAGATAAAGCGTCGAAGATATGCCAACTTCCATTGAAAAGATCGTAGTTGTTTTAAGATTTTGGGAGGCGGCATTTCTAAGATAGCTTTAGTCTTTTCCGGGTCGATTTCAATTCCACGATGTCGGACAACGAATCCTAAGAATTTCCCTGAGGTGACGCCGAAGGCACATTTTAAGGGTTTCATCTTAAGGTTAAATTGTCTTAATCGTTCGAAAATAATTCTCAAATCATATAGGTGGTTGTCCTTTACTTTGCTTTTGATGACCACATCGTCCACGTAGCATTCGACTTAATTGTGGATGAGATCATCAAAAATTCTTGTCATCACTCTCTGGTATGTTGCTCCTGCGTTCTTCAGCAATATACTCCGATCGGCGTTTTGAATGCTGTAAGTTTTTCATCTTCTGGAGCCATTTTTATCTGGTTGTATCCTGAAGATCCATCCATGAATGAGAATATTTCATGTGTCGAAGCAATGTTGATCATTAATTCTGGGATCGGTAGAGGGAATTCATCCTTTGGACATGCCTTGTTCAAATCTCTGAAATCCACACAAATTCTGATCTGGCCATTCTTCTTCCTAACTGGTACCACATTGGCCAACCAAGTCGGGTATTGTTCTTCGCGGATAAATTTAGCGTCTATTAGCTTTTTAACTTCAGCTATGACTTGTTGTTCGATTTCTAGACGCATTCTTCTGGGACCTTATCTGACTGGGACAGAAGTAGGATCCACTCCTAGCTTATGGACTGCGACCTCTTGAGCTAAACTTGACATCTCAACGTAGCTCCAAGCAAAAAAGTCTTTAAATTCCATTAATAACTTGATTATTTCTTTGGAGTCTTCTTTATTGAGTAAGGAGCTAACAAAGGTAGGTCTAGGTTCTTCGCTAGTACCTAAGTTAACTTCCGTTAACTCATCTATTGTAGATTTAATCTCTTCTTCAAATTCTGGTGGAGCGTCTCCAATTTATAAATCTTCAAATTCTTCTGTAGTTTCCATGCAGTTTTCATTAGACTCGCAAGTGACAACTGTCGGCATATTTTCAGGTTATGTGTTTTATTTTAAAAAGGGGTCGCCTAACAGAAGTTGTCGGCGAATTTTTAATTTAATTTAAATAAATAATTTTGAAAAGTAGTATTTGATTTTGAAAATAATTTTAAATTTGAAGGTTTTAAGATATGAAATCAAACCGATCTCACATCCCAAATAGTTTATATAAACGAGCACCACACCACAAACCGTGTATCTATCCCTAAGGATAGACACACCACTCGACGGTGGGGCTCGATTAAACAAACTAAAAGATTTGTGACATCCGTTTGGTCCGCGAACCAATTTTATAAGCCGACAAATTCCCCTGCTTAATATGAAAGCATTAAACAGGGTTTATATTACCCAGGTTCTTTAAAATTCCCTATAAGGGCAAGCCCCTATAGTTAATTACATCTTAAGTGACGGGAATCACCTAAGAAAACTCTCGATAATAATCAATAATTCTGCTCTCAAAGATTTCAAAGTTTAAGGTTTCAAGGGATGGAATTTTGGAATTTCAATAAGGAATGGATCAAATTTGGAACATTTTATTTTGAGAAATCAAAGGAAGAAAAGTAGGAGAAATCACAGATTCGAAGCGAACTTCGGTAATCTCCCGACTATCCTATTGTTTGGCTTGGATTTAGGAAAGTCCTAATATTTATTTAATGTTTTGATCTTGCCAATTTTAATTAATTAGAGCTTATATTTGTATGATAAAATCACACAAATAGCCTAGAAAATGTGAGGGTTTATTTCGTATCGGACGACTACCTCGGAATCCTAAGACCGGTTAGGGCTTAATTTGCAATGCAAATGCCTAACGAAGAGTTGAGGATTTATGTTGCACTAGGAAAACTACCCCGAAGTCCTATGGCTTTGTTATTTAATTCTAGGAAAGTTTTGCTTGAAGTAGACTCGAGTTTCGTTGATGACGATGGCCGTGCTTGCCCACCATGCTCCGAGCTCCTTGTTGTTGTAGGGGTTTAGTTTTAGAAGTCATAAATCAGGAGATGAGAGAAGTGTTCTGGTTTAGAGAAAATCTTAAAATCCAGGTGTTTTTTAATATTTTAACTAAACAAATCTTAAAGTTGATTATAACGACACCGGTTAAGATCCCACGGTTCCATCCTTCCGGCATCATTATTTTTATCGGATTCACTTAGTCCAGATGAATTTGCTAAACTCAACTGAATGAGTTCCACACTTTCATTTAGACCGTGGGAAATCCCGTTAGCAACACGTAGGTTACATCATCCGAGGTATTCCCGATCATCCAACAGGACGTTTTAATTTAGTTGTAATAGTAGTTTTGTGTTCTGTTTGTGATTAAATTTTGAGTTGTTTTATATTTTGAAATGTTGTGGCGGTGAATTTTATCTTGCAATGACTTTTAATTTAGTTTTGGTTTCAGTTTTAGGGACTATCCTAAAGGTGTGGGTTTTCATGCAACAATTGTTTATCATGCAAGAAAAGTAAGTGCAATGCGAGTTAAATAAATTGCAATAATGTAAATTGCAAGAAAGTAAATTGCAATAAAATAAAAGCGTACTCGGAGGGTCTTCCCGTCATCCCAAGCTGCACTTAAAACACAATTAGAATATTTAAGCAAGTTCCTAGCTAAAGCTAAGGTAAGGGTTATGGTTTTCTACCAAATTCCTAATCCTATAGCTAGTCATTTCCTATGACGTCTAGGTTCCTTGTGTTTTTGTTTGAAGACGATTTTCTTCATCAAAGAATAATTAAATTCAATTGTTCTTATGAACATCCTATCATATCGAGGAAGTGCTTAAGACAAATCTTAAACATCTTTTCAATATTTCTAGGATTGTTTTAAGTCCAAATGAATTTAATTATATAAATGAATTAATCGTCCAGGGATTCAAATTTTGTTGTCTTGCTCGATGAACTAGGACATTTGAATATCCTATAAATGAAGTAACATTTCATTTAATGTTACGTTTAGGAGTTATAATAACTAAAGCTTTTGAGAGTAAATTGGTGTTCAAATGATTTGTGATTTAGTTTAATTTCCATTAATGGGTTTAAATTTTGAAAAGTGTTCAAGTTATTTTTAGATTTATTTTAAATTCTTTATGTCTTTGGTGATGTTATATTTAATTCAACTTAATTTAATTTAATTTAATTTAATTGAGTTTTAATTTAATTTAATTCAATTTAATTCAATTTAGTTTGATTTGATGTTACATTAAATTAATTTGATTTAATTTAATTTTAATTTAGTTTGATTTAATTTATTTTCATTTAATTTATTTAATTTAATTTAATTTAATTTAATTTTATTTAATTTAATTTTATTTAATTTAATTTTTAATTTAATTTAATTTAATTTAATTTAATTTAATTTTTAATTTAATTTAATTTAATTTTTTATTTAATTTAATTTAATTTATTTTAATTTGATTAATTTAATTTAATTTAATTTAATTTAATTTAATTTAATTTAATTTTTAATTTAATTTTATTCATTTTAATTTTAATTAAAATTTTAAAAGAGTTCAATAATTTGATTTTAGTTTAATGATTAAGTCTTTTAATATTTTAAATTTGAATTATCATTTTAATTAAGAATTGAACATTAATGAAATAATTAATTTAGGGATTTTTAAATTAAAGAATAAATCTCTTCCTAATAATATCCCTATTTTAATAATTCCAATTTTGTTATTCTTCCAAATTTAATCAATTATTTAATTAAGGTTTAATCATTTTAAATTGCTTAATGGGTTTCTACCCTTTAATTATTTAAATTTCAATCATCCAAATCAGATTAGTATCAAATATTTTACTTGTTAATTTTTTTTATTAAACCTAAAGTTTTAATTAAGGATTAAAAAATTTAATTACCATTTTACCCTTTAAGCTTAATAATTTCATAACTCACTAAATTGAGCTCAAATGAACTTGAAATTTTTACGTGACTTCACTCATATGTCAATAAAGACATGAGAGGAGAAAATGTGACTTTTCTGTATTTAATTTATTTATATAATTATTTTGGTGGAAAATAGAGATTTCCAAGGAAAATTTAATAACATGACCAAGGGAAGGTTTCTGTCCTTAAGAAAATTTGGGGACATTCCTAATGACCAGAGGACCACTTTGACCAATTTTGGTGATTTTTTGAATTATATTATTTTTATTATAATTATTTTAAGTTTTGGAGTGTTAATTAATTTAAAAATAAAATAAATGTTGAAAAATGAATTTTATATTTTTCAAAAATCTCTCTGATATCAAGGAAATCAAAGAATCAAATTTTATAATTTTTTGATTTTTCTATGATTTATTATAATTATTTTAGTGAAAATGCTAGAAAATACATTTTTTTTAATTTTAAAATTACCCTAGAGCTTTAAAATTTAATATCTCACTAAATAGACCTAAGAAAAATGTGGGGTTTGTTCCTAAGTGATTAAAATTCAAAATGTGACATTTTGGTGAATTTTATTATTTTTGTGATTTTTATTATTTTTTAATTATTAAAATATTAAAATAATATTAAAAAAATCAACTTTTTTAGAAAATTGAAATTTTAATTTTCTTAAATTCCCTTGATATCAGAGAGGCTCCAAAACCAATTTGGTGAATTTTTGAAAGATATTTTGAAAGTTATGAATTTTTAAAGTTTAAAATGACTAAGTGGCTTAATCAACCCAATTAATAGGGCTAACCAAGTCCAATTGACCTCAAATTTTTATGATGGGTTCCTATGATCCTAAAGGTCAGTGGAGAATTGATTTCAAGTCAATTTGATGTATGGTTAGCTCTAATTAATTAGAGATCCACTTTGGGTGTTTAAGCCAATTAGGGTTGTTTTAAATGAACTAACTCAAAACCTATTTTTCCTAGGGTTCTCTGGTCATAAGGAACATCACCAAGTTTTCCTAGGATTTATTTCACAACATGCTATTTATTGGAATTAAAATACTCAAAACAGTAACATGAATTTGAAAAATCAATAACTCTTCATAGGGATGGCCTCGACTTTGGAAAATTCGGGGAATGTTCCCAAATTCGGAGGTTTCAAAAGCCTTATGGTCTCATGCCATGGTGAATTGTATACATGCATGGAGAATTAAATGTATGCAGAGAGTAAATAAATTATAAAAAATAAAATACTTGATGAAATTAAATGATTTCATTTCCACATTATTCTCCTCTGTTCACTGAGCAAGATGGTATTTTTATTTTATTTTTCTGATTTTTCTACACAAAGTTATGAATTTTTGAAGTTTAGGGAATTAAATAAATAGAAAATACCCATAATTTTCTATTTATCTACGCGGCACCAACTCATCCTCGGCATCTCTGAACGCACACACGTCGCTCTCCCATTCGACGCCGCCATCTGAGTCAGCGCTCCCGGGGCCCGCTGTATCGCTCCGTCTTCTGATCCGACGCGATCTGAGCCGTCTGTCCGCGCATGTATTAAATGGACGACATCCGTTCATCGTCCCCAAGTGTCCTCACCCGAGAGCCGTCCACACT
This sequence comes from Papilionanthe hookeriana x Papilionanthe teres, assembly GCA_022702705.1. Taxonomy (NCBI): domain Eukaryota; kingdom Viridiplantae; phylum Streptophyta; class Magnoliopsida; order Asparagales; family Orchidaceae; genus Papilionanthe; species Papilionanthe hookeriana x Papilionanthe teres. The sequence goes on from CM040424.1 coordinate 13,711,992, forward strand.
AAATCCCTAATATCTCACTCGATACTCAATGGATTTTCATGTTCTTATGCTCTATGGATTCGTCTTGAAGAGACAAACACATCTATATGGTTATCATGCATTGAAATTAAAGCATTTGAAATGGAGAATCTCCAGAAGCTCGGGATGAAGAATTAACTCATACCTTTGCTCAGAGAAGTGTGGCTTCGATCTGAGAGTTGTTACACCTTCGATTGGATCCTAGCAAGCTCCAGATGAAGTCTCCTGGTCTGGTGAATTGTCTAGGTTGGATTTCGACCACAGCCGATCACAAAGCTTGGAGGCTGGAGCAACTGGGTGGCCTGGAGATGGGGCTTTTGCTGGTGGACACCTTCCCTTGGTCTGGTGAAGGTGTAGAACCAATCAATTTGGGAATTGGTTCACTGTGGAGAAGTGTCCTGGTTTTGGGCCTAGATTTCAACTCGAAATTGAGCTCACGGAGAAGAAATGGCGAGAGGGATCTCAATGGGGATCAAGTGCTCGTGTATGGGGAGGAGTCCGGAACAATTTTGGCGAGTTTCCTTAAGGTTTGTTTTCGGCACCTCTCATGGCCGAGAGGGGTGGTGTTTAAATAGGGGAGGGTGGAGGGCCTCCCAGGGGAGAGTTAGGGCTTGGGATCGAGTCTGCTCTTGGCAAGAGAAGAACGAGCTCCAATGGCCACCGGGGATGGGGCGGCTCGACGAGTGAGAATTCCAAGTTTGGCTCACATGTGAGCTCTCGGCCATGGTGTTTTCCGGCGGCTGGTGGCCGGCCGGCTGTGCATGGGTCACCCTCAAGGTCGAGTGGGTTAGGGTGGGACTTGGTGCAAGCAATTGGCAAATGCCATGTGTAAAGAGCTTGGATTGAAATGGAATGGGGGGAAGACCATTTTGGGTTCAAATGAGTCAACCCATGGTTTTGGGCTAGGTTCACCACCCAAGGCTTGGTCTTGGGCTGAAAAGGGTCACTTGGATCAGCCAAGAGAGAATGGTGTGGTCTCCATCCATGATGAGGTGGCTAAGCATGGTTTAGTGTGTGACATGCTTAAGGTAAAAAAGGGTTTAAGGAGGATTAGGAAAGGGGGCCCTCCTTTTGCCATTAATGGCTTGATCACATGTCAAGCCTTCCATGGCTTCATGTGGCTTGTCCATGGCTTGCATGGCTCATCTTTGGCTTGGGAAAAGTGAAGTCAATTTCATGGAAATGGATTTAAGGAAAATTTTGGTATTTAGGGGTGATTTGGCATGAGGCTTGATTTGGAATTATTTGATGATGAATTTAGGACCTAGGTATTGAGTTTAATTGAAAGTATGATGAGGAGAAATGTCATATGGGCTTTGGGACCAATTTTGGGCCTTTGGATGTGGTGAAGGATGGGCTTTTAAAATGGTTTAGGAAAGTGGGCTTTTGAATTTTAAAAGGGATTTTGGGTTGAAATTTTGTAAAGAGGTTGGGCCAAATAATTGTTGGGTTTAACTCATGGATGTGTCATGAGTGACTTGAAGGAAATTGGGGGTGATTTGGGTTTGAATTGGGTTGAATTTGGGCTCTTTTGGTGAATGGGCCAATATAGGTCCAAGTGGGCCAAGTTGGGCCAATGTTGGGCTAGGGTTGAAATTGATGTAAAATTAATGTTTAGAAATGTTTATGGGAGTGTTTCAAAGAGGTTTTGACTTTGGTTGGGCTTTGATTTTGGGGTTTGGGCTCATTTGGGTTAGGTTTGGGTTATGGGTCCAAATTGGGCTTTAAGGCCAAAAGTGAAATTGGATCCAAATGTCAATCAAATTGGACTTGGATTTGGTCTAGATTGGTATTGGGGATGTTGAATTGAAGTTTAGAATTGAATTGGACCAAAATTGGGGTCAATTGGGTAGGTTTGGTTTAACATTGGGTTCACTTTGGGTTAAAATGGGTCAAATTGGGGGTTTTGACAAAAGTAGGGTAAATTGACAAAATTAGCCCATGGTGTAGTTGGACAAAATAAAATTGGTAATATTTGGGATTTTTTGGAATTTTCTGGGAATTTTCTGAATTTTTGGATTTTTTGGCCAAGAGGGGTATTTTGGGTATTTGGAGGGTATTGGGAGGTATTTTTGGAATTTTTGGTATTTTTGGGTATGGATGATCAATTTGGGTGATGTGGAAATGTTTGGGATTGATTTTGAGGAATTTTGGGTAATTTGGAAATTTTTGAGAAATTTAGGTAGTTTCAAGGATTTTGGGTAGGCTAAGCGGGTGTAGGGTCTCGGGGGTCAAAAATTGAAAATTTGTAAAATTGAAGATTGGGTGGATGTAAGTGGAATGAAATCATTTTGGTTGAGCTATAAAACCATATCAAGCCCACATGAGCCATGAAGGGACTCATTTGAGGCATTCACAATGTTGTTCCTAACCCTCTTAGCCAAGGGCTTAGGGGTTAAGGACCATCCATGTGAATCACCTACATGAGTCGGGAGGTCAAGTTAGGTATGGGTGTAGTTTTAGGAAGTGTGTGAAAGTGTAGTGTATAAGTGTAGTGTGTGTGTAAGTCGGCCCCTCACCGGACCGGGCCACCCAGGGCGGTCCTAAGGCCAAAGAGTCCCATAGGAACTCATCCTTTAAACTTCCACATTTGATTTCAACCCTCCAGGTGATTAGGGGTCTACGATCAAGTTTGTGGAGTTTGCGGGGAGTTAAGAAGTGGTTTGAATTTCTACAAGGTGGGTCCCAATTCTAGTCCTCTAAGATAGTCAAAAGAAAAGCCTAAGGCTAGATCCTAAGCACTAAAAAGAAGAAGAGAAGACCTCATCAAAAATGAGGTCAACAAATGGACCCCCAATAGGTGTGGTGAGTCGACGGAGCACACTCGCGCGTATTCGCGTTGACCGAAGAGATCAACACAACCAACACGGATGTCCAAGTGACAAACTTAGGACGAAGTGGAAAAGTTTCCGCTGGGGAGTGTCAAGTATATCTTTGAAACTGGAGATTCCTGAACTCTCGCTGGGGAAATGAAAAGAAGGTGAATCCCAAATCACATGACCTGGGGGAATTTCAATTTAGATTTTATTTTATTTCAATTTAAGCTTCGATGTGTGAGTTTAGATTTCAATTTGGAGTTTTAATTTAGATTGAAGTTTGTCAAAATTAATTTGAAGGGATTTGATTTGAAATGAAAAATGGAATTCTGAGGTTTTAGATGTAACATCTTCAACCTCGAAAGAAAATTGAATTGATCAAATTGAATCATTGCAATGAGGAGAGATCTCAGAGCAATGCGGTATTGGATGTAAAATCCTTAACCTCAAGAGTTTGATTTTGATGTATTTCATTGCTGTAGGGAAAGAATCCTAAAGCAATGCAGTCTCGGATGTAAAATCCTTGACCCAAAAGTTTGAATTTAGATGTACTTCATTGCGATAGGGAAAGAATCCTAAAGCAATGCAGTCTCGGATGTAAAATCCTCGACCCAAAAGTTTGAATTTGATGTATTTCAGTGCAATAGGGAAAGAATCCTAAAGCAGTGCAGTCTTGGATGTAAAATCCTCGACCCAAGAGTTTGAATTTGATGTATTTCGATGCAATAGGAAGAGAATCCTAAAGCAGTGCAGTCTTGGATGTAAAAATCCTCGACCCAAAAAGTTTGATTTTGATGTATTTCAATGCAATAGGGAAAGAATCCTAAAGCAAGTGCAGTCTTGGATGTAAAATCCTCGACCCAAAAGTTTGAATTTGATGTATTTCAGGTGCAATAGGGAAAGAATCCTAAAGCATACGGTCTTGGATGTAAAATCCTCGACCCAAAAGTTTGAATTTGATGTATTTCAGGTGCAATAGGAAAGAATCCTAAAGCGAGTGCGGTCTTGGATATAAAATCCTCGACCCAAAAGTTTGAATTTGATGTATTTCAGTGCAATAGGGAAAGAATCCTAAAGCAATGCAGTCTTAGATGTAAAAATCCTCGACCCAAAAGTTTGAATTTGATGTATTTCAGTGCAATAGGGAAAGAATCCTAAAGCAGTGCAGTCTTGGATGTAAAATCCTCGACCCAAAAGTTTGAATTTGATGTATTTCAGTACAATAGGGAAAGAATCCTAAAGCAGTGCAGTCTTGGATGTAAAATCTTTGACCCAAAAAATTTGAATTGGATGTATTTGATCTTGTAAAGATCCGTAGTGTTGATTTGAAAAGTGTGGAATTTTGGTGTTTCGAGAATTCCATGAAAGTTGTAAAAGGTTTTCATAAAAGGAAATATGTTAGGAGGGAGTATGTAGATGTTACATATCCCATCCAAAAGAGTTGATCGAAAGTTGATGGTTTAGATTGGATACAATTCCTCGCCATCAGTTTCGATCCGTGTCAATGGAATCAACCGCTTCCATCCCAGACAAGGGATAGAGTAGAACGGGTTGGATTTCAGATTTGGGAGATTGAATTTGAATTTTCGATTGAGATTTGATTTGAGATCTGGAAGATCGAATTTGAGATTTGATAGAGATTTGAAATCTGGAAAGATTGAATTTGAAATTTGATTGAGAATTTGATTTGAAATTTATGTTGATTTCGTTTATCTTTCAATGATTCAAATTTTATTTTATCGTTTATTTAATGTTCATGTGAATTTGGTGTTCGTCATTTTTTTTTTAGATTTTTTTTTAAGGAAAGTTTTCTTTTATTCTCTTTTTTTTATTTCTTTTCTGTTCTTTGTTCGACGTTCATTTAACTTTAATGACGTTTCCCAATCAATTTGCACAAAAGAGGTGAAGGCCAAAAACGTGACATGGTCACTTTCATTCCAATCATGTAGAAGATACATCATACATCTTGATCTGGAATATATTTCATACAATCCATGTAAACTCAAAACGAATTGTGTATGATCTTTGTTGATCCATCCAAAGAAGCATCTGTCAAAAATCCATGTCTGAATAGTGGGGTACATGGTTAATAACATCACCTTCCAAGCCATCCTTGGCAAGGATGCCAGCTGGATGTACGTTGGAGGTGTGATATCTCCCATGTAACTCACAGCACGTAAGGCCGGAGGCTTTCCATCTCTGGGTCTGGCTGGAAATGGTAGGGTGTCTTCCTGTCATCCATTCTCCTGAAAGTAACTGAGATCCGCTTCACTGGTACTCCTGTTATGCAATGCTTAGCGATATCTGCTCCGTTGCCCTTCGCATCATGACGGAACCCACCGGCAAAGGTATCTTCACCGGCCCTCGGAACTCACCCGGCCTCGCTATCCGGAGGTCGCATCCGAACATGATGTTACACTCGTTCAGGAAAGAGACCGTGCGAATGGGTCCGACAAAGTCGTGGTGATCTATGTGTGGGGGTATGCAGTCACCCTGTTTGTAGATGTTGATAATGCAGCTATTGGGTATGCAATCTGCTGGCAGTACCCTCCATGTTATCAATCTCTTTACCATTCTCTTGATGACTAATGGCATCGGATCCACTTGGCCATGACGGAGTATTCCCGGAGGGTTTCCCTTCCTGTCTTCCGCAAAGTTGTAACAACATCCACATTGTATTGTGATTCTTCCTTTCCCTGGCATCCATCTCCGGGGTTCTGAGTAGGTATTTTCCCTTAGGCGGCCTGCTTGGCCCATTCTTTTCAAATCCCGGATACAATCCACGATTTGTTGTTGTTCATACTCTGAGAATACGTTTGTATGTAGCTCGAGGCCCTCTAGTATGTTGATCCTTTTGCCTCTAATTCTCTCGAAGTATTCAAAGGTTTTCTTTTCAACATTTTGCATCCTCTCCAGCTCGTATTCCGGAATGATTTGTAGATGGCGAGGCCTGGTGACATATTGTGGGATATATGGTTCAATCCCTTCACGTTCTCCCCGCATACCTCGGCTCCTCGTGGATGATGCCCGTCGGGACATCTCCCGGGTTGCTTCCGCAACAAGGTCATGCATCACCGGTGGTTCTATCCGGTGGCGTGGTAGCCTTCTTTCTTCCGATCTTCCGGAGATTTCCCCGGTCCTTTCGTTATCTTAGGAGCTGGCCTCCTTTCTTCAGGTTCCTGGTGAACCGGTGTCCTTGAAGTGTACGTACTGGCAGTAGTAACTGTCTCGTTGCGCTGGTCCGCAGCTAGTTTTGTTAACATCTTACGGATACGGCAATTCTTATTTCTTCGTTGCGTCGCTGTGAGAGTAGCCCTTCGAACTTCTTGAATCTCTGTGAGCGCGGCGCTGACAAGCTCGCCCTCCGCCGTAGCGACTACAGACTTCATTTTCTTATCTTCTTCAATGTTTGCCTTTCTTTTCTTGCTGCTGGATTGGTGGCTTGGGCCACCCACTTTCATCACTGTCTGCCCGGGCATTTCTTCTCGGTCAACTGGGACCCAGTCACTTTCCTCGTATTGTAGGCCTGCTGGTGCAAAATCTGAGTCGATCTCGATTATCGCTCCATCTTTCACCCTCTTTTCATCGAGTGCAAGGCTTACGCCATTCTTAAAGTTCAGGACCAACCGCCCGTTCGACATTTCCCCGCGAAAAGACAAGGAAAAGGATCGAGGGGTCGTACTAAGAACAAGAACATTAAGAAAATGTTTATTAAAGACATATTTTTTTTATATATTTTTTTTCTTTTTTTTATTTTAAAATTTAACAGGAATGAAGCGGGATAAGCTCAGGGAAGAGATTTTGATTTGGAAAAGAAAACAAGAAAAAACTTTATTATCAGGATTTTGTTTATTTTAACACATTTTATTTTATTTTTTTATTTTTGGGTTCGGACCCAATCATAAGTAATTACTTCGCCCGTGTTTCTTAGGGATGAAGAATTCACTCCTTCGAAACATCAGGTGGCGTAATACTTTTTCAAGTATCGTCCGTTGATCGGAAGCATATGTCGTTCTCCCTGGCAATTCACTAGCTGGTAGGAACCTCCTGAGTATACTGCTTCAACCACAAACGATCCTTCCCAAGTGGGTTCAAATTTTCCTCCTATTTTGCGATGTGCAAGAATAGGTCTCTTGAGAACAAGAACTAAGTCACCAACTTTGAAGGTTCTTGGGCGGACCAGTTTGTCATGGGCTTGAACCATCTTAGCTTGGTATAGTTCTAAATTCTGTTGCGCTGCAAGTCTTTTCCCTTCCAGGCTTTCTAATTCTTCTAGTCGTAATTTGGCGTTCTCTTCGTCGTGATCTTGTTTGCAACTCGCGATTCCGAGTGAAGGAAGCCGCACCTCTAAAGGTAACACCGCCTCGGACCCATACACCGGAGCGCAAGGTGTAGCTTCGAGTAGGAGTTCGAAGGTTGTCCGGTAGGCCCATAAGGCTTCTAACAACTTCTCGTGCCAATTCCTCTTATTATCGTCCAAAGTTTTCTTTAAGATTTGAATGAGAGTTTTATTAAAAGCCTCGCCGAGGCCGTTTGCTCTTGGGTAGTAAATTGTCGAGTATCGCCGATCGATTCCGTGTCTCCCGACAAAATTGTTGATTTGTGTGCTTCGAATGCCGACCCATTATCCGAGATAATCTTGCACGGCACTCCGAAACGGTAGACAACTTGGTTCTTGAAAACCGTAGCACGTGATGTGCTTTCACTTCTCTGAGTGGAACTGCCTCTGCCCACTTGGAAAAGTAATCTGTAGCCGCAAGAATGAAGCGATGTCCTTTTGAAGATGGTGGTTCTATCGGACCCACTATATTCGTGCCCCAACATTCAAATGGCCACGACGCAATTTTCGGGTGCAGCACATTTGGAGGTTGGTGTAGAACCACTCCGTGCACTTGGCATTGGTGACAGCTCTTGGCGATTTTCATGCAGTCGGTCATCATCGAGGGCCAGTAGTACCCCAATCTTTTAATTTTCATTTTCATCTTTGGACCCGACTGGTGAGCGCCACAGAGTCCTGAATGCACCTCCTTAACAATTTCACGGGCTTCGGACCCGCTTAGGCACCTTAGCCACATTTGATCAAAAGACCTACTGTACAATGTGTTGTTTATTAATGCGTAGGACGGAGTTCTTTTCTTGATCCGATGGCTAGCGACCTATCGTCCGGTAGCTTTCCTGTTTGCGGTGTAGTTCATCAATGGTCGTCGCCAATCTTCTGTGTTTTCTCATCACTGCTGCAACCGATTCTTTTTCTTTTTCTGATTTGTGTATTATGTCTATGTCGAGCCGTGATAGGACTCGACGTCCGTGAACCGACACTTCCATCGATTCATCTTGTAAACGAGCAAATTCTTTTGCGAGACGAGCTAAAGCATCTGCTAAAGCATTTTCTTTTACGGGAATTTTGTGGATCGTTACATTTGGAATCTATTCCAACAGCTGTATGGCATACTGGAAGTATTGTTCGAGTCTTGGCTTTAAAATTCTGTATTGTCCGGCGATCTGTTGAATGATTAACTGCGAATCCCCGTAGATGTTGATGTCTGTTATTCCCATTTGAATAGTTAATTCCAGTCCCGTTATGAGGGCTTCGTATTCTGCTTCATTGTTTGTACACGGTTCTGTCAAGTGGTAGGAGTATCTTAACATCCCCCGCTCCGGTGTTATAAAGATTAGCCCGATTCCTGCCTTACCGGGCACTATCACTTGCAATTCTTTGTCTTTGTGTGCTGAAGATGCTCCGTCGAAATATAATTCCCAACGTCGATCATCATGGTCTTCTAGATTCATTATTTGTTCATCTGGCAAATCGTCATTGAGGGGAGATTCTGCCGGCAAAGGGTGTGCTGCGAGAAAGTCTGCTAAGACTTGTCCCTTTACGGCACGAAGAGGCACGAAAGTTATATCGAATTGCAATAATATCATTGACCATCTGGCAAGTCTGCCGGAAAGTGTTGGACGAGTCATCAAGTATTGCAATGGATTAAACTTCGAGATTAGGTTGACCTTATGAGAAAGCATGTAGTTCCTGAGCTTTTGAGCGGCGAAGATCAAGGCCAAACAATGCTTTTCAATTGCGGGATACCTTACTTCCGTCGGAAGTAAATGACGGCTTAAGTAAGTAAAGAGCATTTTCTTTACCCTCATCATCGACACTAGGCTAACGAGGCTCCGAGAGAGTCGTCTAAAGCCGCGGTGTAAAGTATCAGCAGTCTACCTGAGACTGGGGCTGCTAAGACATGAGGTGTCATTAAATATTGTTTAATGTCCTCGAAGGCCTTCTGGCATTTCTCTTCCCAAATAAATTTGGCGTTCTTTTTAACTAGTGCCGAGAAAGGCTGACACCTACCTGACAAGTTTGAGATAAAGCGTCGAAGATATGCCAGCTTCCCTTGAAAAGATTGTAGTTGTTATAAGGTTTTGGGAGGCGGCATTTCTAAGATAGCTTTAATCTTTTCCGGGTCGATTTCAATTCCACGATGTCGGACAACGAATCCTAAGAATTTCCGGAGGTGACGCCGAAGGCGCATTTTAAGGGATTCATCTTAAGGTTAAATTGTCTTAATCGTTCGAAAACAATTCTCAAATCATACAGGTGGTTGTCCTTTACTTTGCTTTTGACGACCACATCGTCCACGTAGCTTTCGACTTGATTGTGGATGAGATCATCAAAAATTCTTGTCATTGCTCTCTGGTAGGTTGTTCCTGCGTTCTTCAGTCCGAATGGCATCACTATGTAGCAAAATACTCCGATCGGCGTCCTGAATGCTGTAAGCTTTTCATCTTCTCGGAGCCATTTTTATCCGGTTGTATCCCGAAGATCCATCCATGAACGAGAATATTTCATGTGTCGAAGCAATGTCGATCATCAGTTCCGGGATCGGTAGAGGGAATTCATCCTTTGGACATGCCTTGTTCAAATCTCTGAAGTCCACACAGATTCTGATCTGACCATTCTTCTTTCTGACTGGTACTACATTGGCTAGCCAGGTCGGGTATTGTTCTTCACGGACAAATTTAGCGTCTATTAGCTTTTTAACTTTGGCTATGACTTGTTGTTCGATTTCTAGACGCATTCTTCCGGGACCTTGTCCGATCGGGACGAAGTAGGATCCACTCCTAGCTTATGGACTGCAACCTCTGGAGCTAATCCTGGCATCTCGTCATAGTTCCAGGCAAAACAGTCTTTAAATTCCATTAATAACTTGATTATTTCTTCGAAGTCTTCTTTATTGAGTAAGGAGCTAACAAAGGTAGGTCTAGGCTCTTTGGTAGTACCTAAGTTGACTTCCGTTAACTCATCTATTGTAGATTTAATCTCTTCTTCGAATTCTGGTGGAGCGTCTCCAATCTGTACATCTTCGAGTTCGTCTGTAGTTTCCATGCAGTTTTCATTGGGCTCGCAAGTGACAACTAAGCAAAATTCAGTATCGTCAACTGACCCTACTGTGCCGAATCCGAGACCATGCTTTGAATTGGGTGGACGACCGGAATTATTCCATAATTTTTCAAAATGTTGTGATTGGCCTTTTGTCCATTGTCGAGGTAAGAAACCACGCTGAATTAAATTTTGAACACAGGGAGAGTACCACTCAAAAGGTAATTCCATTAATTCTGATGAAGTGACATCTTTGAATTGTACATTATTTTCAGTTTTGGAGGAAGAAGCACCACGGTAGAATTTGGTTGGCCTTGCACCGTCGTTACGTACCTCTTTGACCACCATACCCTCAATCTTGTTAGAATGAATCGGAGTTAGGGTCATAGTATGTACGTAGTGGTTAATCTTTTCGTACATCGATTTATATTCTTCATTCTTTTCATCTTCGAGGGAGATCTTGAATTGCAGCTTCTTTCGACTTATTGTTGCTGCTTCTTTCTTGATTTCTTTTTCTTCTTCAGAACTATCATCCCAACCAACATTGATGGCTGGTTTCCTCTGTCCAATTGTCATAGCGTCTCTACCACGACCTCGTCCTCGGCCTCGACCTCGGATGTGAGTTGTGGAGAAACCTTCACCATCTCGCCGGAAGGGAGTGGTGAGTGATCTGTTGGACTAGAACTTCGGTGTTCTTCGCTGTCCTGAACTTTCTTTGCTTCATTTGTTACGGTATCTCTGGAGAAGATTGTTTTCTTTGGCGGTGCATAATAAGCGGCATCTTCATGGATTCCAATTTCATGTACGGAGAATGGTTGTAAGTCACCTTTGATGCACTGTTCCCCTCCATCATAGTATTTGATGCACTGGTGCAGAGATGATGGTACCATCCTGTTTTCATGTATCCATGGTCAGCCCAAGAGAGCGTTGAACGACGTTTCGAATCAATTATATGAAATTTCGCGGTTGTCTTTGCTAAGTCACCGGTCTTCATTAGTAGCGTTATTGACCCGAGGGCTCTTTCTCCTTTCTGGTTGAATCCTCTTAATAACATTTTGTCTGCTTCGAGCTCACGAGCATCAATTTCCAAGTATGCTAGTGTTCGAAGACTCATTATATTGATCGATGCTCCTGGATCTACCAATACTCTGGAGAGTGTAAACTTCCCAATTGTAACTGAAATGTACAACGGTCGGTTGTGATCTGCCGTCCCAAGTAGTAGGTCATTGTCCGTGAAGGTAACACCTCGCTGTTCCTTTAACGAGCAAACCTCATCTAAGGAATCTCCGGCCATTTGAGCTAAGCAAATTTCTCGGATCAAGTAAGGCCTCGATCGCAGCTTCTCTCATCTCTTTTGATAAGATGAGAGCATCGTAAATGCTCAGTTTGGCCGGTAGTTTCCTAAGATGGGCTAGCACGTTGTAGTCCACTTTATTTCCATGTGTCTCGGCTTCTTCTCGAACGGGTATCTCTTCTGCTGGGGTTGGTTCTTCTTGAACAACCACCTGCTTTCCTTTGTCTTTTGGACCCATTCTTGGAGGTAGAACTCTTCCACTTCTTAAGTTGACTTCTGTAATTTCTTCTGAATCTAGTGTTGAGTTCGCCGGTGTCTCCTCCTGAATCGGAATGACAGGCCCTTCCGGATTATCTTCAGAATCTGAAGGCTCTAACTCTATCGTAAGTGGAGCTCCCCGAAACTCGCAGATAGATCCGTTGCTTGTTGAACTCTCGTAGCCTCCTTGATGGATGTCTTCTTCGTTATTTTGCTCGTCAAGATCGTGTATGATTTGAGAATTGTCCTTGGTATTGAAATCGATATCCGGATTGTCGCTAGTTACGTAATCGTTAGAACATGATCAAAAACGTAGCCAACGCCATCACCCTTATCATTATATGATCCCACCAAAGTGAGCGAGATAATCATACAAAATCAGAGGTTCGAGGGATTTCTCCCCCGAATCGGAAACAACTATCCTAGGATAAGCAGCCCCAAGTCTAGCCTTAGGAGCCTCGGTCCTCTCTTCTTCGTCGATTTTCTTCTTCTCTTCAATCGTCTCCTGTTGAGGTGGTTCTTCTATCGCAAGTGATAGTACCGGCTTAACAGGTCTCGAACTCTGAATTGAAGCTCGCACCGAGGCGGTTCGGATGCTGTCTAAAATCTTCTTCGAAGACCTCGTCCAGGCGGTAGTCCATCCATCATTAGTCGCATAGGGATCTATTGGAATGACGGGATCAGTTGAGATAACCTTGACGGAACCTCCTTTCTGGGGTTCCTTCATGTACTCCTTCGGGATTGTTATATTTCCTTTCCGAAGGTTGTCATTGAGCCAACTTTTAAAGGTAATGCAATCTTCTATCTTGTGCCCAAGCATCCGGTGGTAGGGGCAAAAGTTGGGATCACCTTTCTTGTTGACTTCCTCTGGTCTTTTAGGCTCGGCGACTGGAAATCCGGAGTCTTCATCGGACTACGGAACATTTTTGGTACTCGCTTCATTCTTGAACGGATATTCTCTGCTCAGAAGCTCCCTCAATGTACGTTGCGGACGAGGCGGTTGTTCATACTGCGGAGATGACTGATAGCTGGACCGGGGTTGCTGGTAATTCTGTGGTGGTTGCTGCGGCCGTTCTGGTGGTATTTGCATCGGTTGCTTGCCTTTGTCAACTGCTGCAATGATCCCGGACTTCTTCTCGAAAGTCTTCACCGGCTTCTGCTTGTCCGTCTTGTCGGCGAAACTTAATTGCTTCGCCTCTTCTTGCAAGCTTCCGGCCTTGCTTAACAACTTCTCAAAAGTCTTAATAGTGAATCCCTTGAGGAGAAGTGCTATCGGGCCGTGAATGCTTTTAAGTAAGATGCCGACTGCATGTTGTTCTTGTAGTTGTGGTTCACACTTCATGCTTAAGTTCCTCCATCGAAGTATGTAATCCACCAAAGTTTCGTTCGGCCTTTGTTTCTCTACCACTAAATCACCTATAGTGATGTGGTGCTCGAGCTCGGCGAATCGCTTGATGAAGAGGTTCTCTAGTTCCGAGAACGTCTTCACCGAACCATTCGGTAATTCCGTATACCAGCCGAAGGCGATTCCCGACAGTGCCGCCGACGAACTCGTCGGAAGAGTAATGCATCGCTCCCGCCGGCATTGCAACAACCGGCACGAAAGTGCGCAAAATGCCTGTCGGGGTTCCTGGCTCCATCGAAGGTCTTGAACGAGAGGTGGTACGAAGCCTTTCGGGTACTGAACAGCCGTCGAATTCTTCTGGGTAAGGTCTACCCGTCTGAATGGATGTCCCGCTCTTTGATTGTGCTAGGGCTTCTCGCACCTGCTGTTCCACCAAGCTCTTGATATCCTTTTCAGGGATCATACTTTGCGTTGTATCCTTTTTTAGCTGATCATCCCCGTTGACGGATGTAATCTCCTTTCCTCCGTCTACAATGTGAATTACCTCTGGTGGTGTCTCTCTTTGTGGTTGCATTTGACTCTGGAGAGTGGCCAGAGCTACGGCCATCTCTTCCATCCTTTTCGCCATTTGAGCGATCGTGTCGTCTTTTTCCTGAAGCTGCCTTCTCATCGCCTCGGCTCCTCTCTTTCCGCGGCTGCAGGAGCACCTTGCGAAGCTGATGAAGCTCGTGTCTCAACCATGTTGATTTCTGTGTATTCGTCGTCCATGAATTCCGATGAATCAATCTCGTCTCTGAACTTTTCTTCTCTTTCTTTTGCCAACGGTCGGATATCGGTTCTCAACTTTTCCATGGCATCTTCTAGCGGGGCTTTCTGTGCGTCCTTGTGGTTGTCGTGCGATAGCTGCCGGGTCCCCTTTTCACGAGTCCCCTTTATCGCAGTAGCTCTTTCTTCAGATTCCAGCCTCTTGGCGAGGCTTTCTCTCTCGGGCTGCTGTTTCAATCTCAACTGCCCAGTAGTGGGACGCCATACCATCCTTCTAGCAGCAGAAGGTCCAGGGACCGCATGGTCCGTCGACCAAATGCTCGGAAGGTGGTATCCTCCCTAATCTGTAATCCCGAGACGACAACGGGCGGACTAGCCTTCATTCTTTTGCTTGGCTTTTCTCGTTATGATGGCGGGTTCTACTTGGGGCCCAAGACGGGATTTGATCGGCACCCGCCCTATCCTTCGTAGAATCTCCGATACGGGCGCTTTTCCTTCTATGCTAACTTTTCTACCAAAGTTTGCGATCGAGCAAACGGCGTAGTTCTAGTCCTCTTCTTGCGACTATCGTTGTAATATGCGGGCCGAGGTAATGTGGCAAGCAATCTTGCGAACATTCTCCTCGTCCTCTGCGGCGGAGAGGGGATGGAACTCGCTTCCTCCCAAGAGTGGTATGTATTCGAGCGAGCGGTGTATATTCGGCACGTGTATATTCGGCAGCTCCGGAATTTCCTCCAGAAAGCAACCTCAGCAGCCTCCGCTTCTCTGGTGATCCTCCTACTTCTATTTCTTCTTTGGGTCTTTGTCAGTGACGGAATCTTTGAACTAGACCCGATTTCGAAAACAGAAGGTCTTACAGGGAGATCTGTACCCTCCACGGTGACAGGTCCATCATAATTCTGGATTTCTTTCCCCTTTGATTTGGCAAAAGTCGGGGTAGGTGCAGAAACAATTAGACCCGTGGGGGTAGTAAGAACAGTCCTCCTACGGACAGCAGTACTCCTCCTAGTCGGGATCCTTTGCAGAGGAGGGAACTCCTGGGTCGACCTAAGGTTGAACTCAAGCAGCGGCTCCTCAGCTTCAGATACCTTGTTCGTCAGTGCAAAGAGGGAGACGTCGGTGATCTTGACGTTCGTGTTTTCAAATCCTTGTCCAAATCGGATGATCCCATTGTCGGGCAGCTCATCCTTATAGACGGCGAAGTCCAGCTCGTTGGTGAAGGAGAAAATCGGCTTTGGGGCTTCCATTTCGCAGTGGTAGATTCCGGTTGTCGGTCTCAAGTTATGCTTCTTTTCTTTAGGACGAAAAGAAAGGAATTGAAAAGAGTCCGAACTCATTCTTGTTCATGTATTTATAAGAAGGAATCACTTATTAAAAGAATCACTTATTAGAGGGTTTGTTTTTTTTTTAGAACGGAATGTTCAAAGGTGTAGAAAAGGTAAGGAATCCGATTCGGAGTTGGAAGGGAAAAGAAAGTCTTATGCCAGACTTCTCGACTCAAAGGATCATTCCTAAACTAACACCTATTGGGGGTCCACCCCACCTCAAAAATGAGGTAAAAGGATCTCGGAACATCTCTGTTTAGGGGTGTCTAAACAGTGGCTCCTAAATTCGAGAGAATGTTGGCCATACTTGTTCAAGGTAGAAATGAACATAGTATCCCAACGGAAAGAAGGGTAGTTTGATCCATTAGGGACATGGATACACTACCGATTTTTTAAAGCAGAATTATTTGATTAAAATGGAGAGAGGAATTTTCCCCAGCGGAGTCACCAGAAGTTGTCGGCATATTTTCAGGTTATGTGTTTTATTTTGAAAAGGGGTCGCCTAACAGAAGTTGTCGGCGAATTTTTAATTTAATTTAAATAAATAATTTTGAAAAGTATTATTTGATTTTGAAAATAATTTTAAATTTGAAGGTTTTAAGATATGAAATCAAACCGATCTCACATCCCAAATAGTTTATATAAACGAGCACCACACCACAAACCGTGTATCTATCCCTAAGGATAGACACACTGCTTGACGGTGGGGCTCGATTAAACAAACTAAAAGATTTGTGACATCCGTTTGGTCCGCGAACCAATTTTATAAGCCGACAAATTCCCTCGCTTAATATGAAAGCATTAAACAGGGTTTATATTACTCAGGTTCTTTAAAATTCCCTATAAGGGCAAGCCCCTATAGTTAATTACATCTTAAGTGACGGGAATCAACTAAGAAAACTCTCGATAATAATCAATAATTCTGCTCTCAAAGATTTCAAAGTTTAAGGTTTCAAGGGATTGAATTTTGGAATTTCAATAAGGAATGGATCAAATTTGGAACATTTTATTTTGAGAAATCAAAGGAAGAAAAGTAGGAGAAATCACAGATTCGAAGCGAACTTCGGTAATCTCCCGACTATCCTATTGTTTGGCTTGGATTTAGGAAAGTCCTAATATTTATTTAATGTTTTGATCTTGCCAATTTTAATTAATTAGAGCTTATATTTGTATGATAAAATCACACAAATAGCACTTAGAAAATGTGAGGGTTTATGTCGTATCGACGACTACCTCGAATCCTAAGACCGGTTAGGGCTTAATTTGCAATGCAAATGCCTAACGAAGAGTTGAGGATTTATGTTGCACTAGTGCAAACTACCCCGAAGTCCTATGGCTTTGTTATTTAATTCTAGGAAAGTTTTGCTTGAAGTAGACTCGGGTTTTGCTTGATGACGATGGCCGTGCCGCCCACCATGCTCCGAGCTCCTTGTTGTTGCAGGGGTTTAGTTTTAGAAGTCATAAATCGGGAGATGAGAGAAGTGTTCGGTTTAGAGAAAATCTTAAAATCCAGGTGTTTTTTTAATATTTTAACTAAACAAATCTTAAAGTTGATTATAACGACACTAGGTTAAGATCCCACGGTTCCATCCTTCCGGCATCATTATTTTTATCGGATTCACTTAGTCCGGATGAATTTGCTAAACTCAATCGAATGAGTTCCACACTTTCATTTAGACCGTGGGAAATCCCGTTAGCAACATGTAGGTTACATCATCCGAGGTATTCCCGATCATCCAACATGACGTTTTAATTTAGTTGTAATTGTAGTTTTGTGTTCTGTTTGTGATTAAATTTTGAGTTGTTTTATATTTTGAAATGTTGTGGCGGTGAATTTTATCTTGCAATGACTTTTAATTTAGTTTTGGTTTCAGCTTTAGGGACTCATCCTAAAGGTGTGGGTTTTCATGCAACAGCTTGTTTATCATGCAAGAAAAGTAAGTGCAATGCGATTAAATAAATTGCAATAATGTAAATTGCAAGAAAGTAAATTGCAATAAAATAAAAGCGTACCTGGAGGGTCTTCCCGTCATCCCAAGCAGCACTTAAAACACAATTAGAATATTTAAGCAAGTTCCTAGGTAAAGCTAAGGTAAGGGTTATGGTTTTCTACCAAATTCCTAATCCTATAGCTAGTCATTTCCTATGACGTCTAGGTTCCTTGTGTTTTTGTTTGAAGACGATTTTCTTCATCAAAGAACAATTAAATTCAATTGTTCTTATGAACATCCTATCATATCGAGGAAGTGCTTAAGACAAATCTTAAACATCTTTTCAATATTTCTAGGATTGTTTTATGTCCAAATGAATTTAATTATATAAATGAATTAATCGTCCAGGGATTCAAATTTTGTTGTCTTGCTCAGTGAACTAGGACATTTGAATATCCTATAAATGAAGTAACATTTCATTTAATGTTCTGTTTAGAAGTTATAATAACTAAAGCTTTTGAGAGTAAATTGGTGTTCAAATGATTTGTGATTTAGTTTAATTTCCATTAATGGGTTTAAATTTGGAATAGTGTTCAAGTTATTTTTAGATTTATTTTAAATTCTTTATGTCTTTGGTGATGTTATATTTAATTCAACTTAATTTAATTTAATTTAATTTAATTGAGTTTTAATTTAATTTAATTCAATTTAATTCAATTTAGTTTGATTTGATGTTACATTAAATTAATTTGATTTAATTTAATTTTAATTTAGTTTGATTTAATTTATTTTCATTTAATTTATTTTCATTTAATTTATTT
This sequence comes from Papilionanthe hookeriana x Papilionanthe teres, assembly GCA_022702705.1. Classification (NCBI taxonomy): domain Eukaryota; kingdom Viridiplantae; phylum Streptophyta; class Magnoliopsida; order Asparagales; family Orchidaceae; genus Papilionanthe; species Papilionanthe hookeriana x Papilionanthe teres. The sequence continues at coordinate 13,729,943 of CM040424.1, forward strand.
AATTTAATTTAATTTAATTTTTTAATTTAATTTAATTTAATTTAATTTAATTTTTAATTTAATTTAATTTAATTTAATTTAATTTAATTTTAATTTAATTTAATTTAATTTTTTATTTAATTTAATTTAATTTATTTTAATTTGATTTATTTAATTTAATTTAATTTAATTTTTTATTTAATTTAATTTAATTTAATTTAATTTTTAATTTAATTTTATTCATTTTAATTTTAATTAAAATTTTAAAAGAGTTCAATAATTTGATTTTAGTTTAATGATTAAGTCTTTTAATATTTTAAATTTGAATTATCATTTTAATTAAGAATTGAACATTAATGAAATAATTAATTTAGGGATTTTTAAATTAAAGAATAAATCTCTTCCTAATAATATCCCTATTTTAATAATTCCAATTTTGTTATTCTTCCAAATTTAATCAATTATTTAATTAAGGTTTAATCATTTTAAATTGCTTAATGGGTTTCTACCCTTTAATTATTTAAATTTCAATCATCCAAATCAGATTAGGATCAAATATTTTACTTGTTAATTTTTTTTATTAAACCTAAAGTTTTAATTAAGGATTAAAAAATTTAATTACCATTTTACCCTTTAAGCTTAATAATTTCATAACTCACTAAATTGAGCTCAAATGAACTTAAAATTTTTATGTGACTTTACTCATATGTCAATAAAGACATGAGAAGAGAAAATGTGATTTTTCTGTATTTAATTTATTTATATAATTATTTTTGGTGGAAAATAGAGATTTCTAAGGAAAATTTAATAACATGACCAAGGGAAGGTTTCTGTCCTTAAGAAAATTTGGGGACATTTCTAATGACTAGAGGACCACTTGAACAAATTTTGGTGATTTTTTGAATTATATTATTTTTATTATAATTATTTAATGTTTTGGAGTTTTAATTAATTTAAAAATAAAATAAATGTTGAAAAATGAATTTTATATTTTTCAAAAATCTCTCTGATATCAAGGAAATCAGAGAATCAAATTTTACAATTTTCTGATTTTTCTATGATTTATTATAATTATTTTAGTGAAAATGCTAGAAAATACATTTTTTTTAATTTTAAAATTACCCTAGAGCTTTAAAATTTAATATCTCACTAAATAGACCTAAGAAAAATGTGGGGTTTGTTCCTAAGTGATTAAAATTCAAAATGTGACATTTTGGTGAATTTTATTATTTTTTTTATTTTTATTATTTTTTAATTATTAAAATATTAAAATAATATTAAAAAAATCAACTTTTTTAGAAAATTGAAATTTTAATTTTCTTAAATTCCCTTGATATCAGAGAGGCTCCAAAACCAATTTGGTGAATTTTTGAAAGATATTTTGAAAGTTATGAATTTTCAAAGTTTAAAATGACTAAGTGGCTTAATCAACCTAATTAATAGGGCTAACCAAGTCCAATTGACCTCAAATTTTTATGATGGGTTCCTCTGATCCTAAAGGTCAGTGGAGAATTGATTTCAAGTCAATTTGATGTATGGTTAGCTCTAATTAGTTAGAGATCCACTTTGGGTGTTTAAGCCAATTAGGGTTGTTTTAAATGAACTAACTCAAAACCTATTTTTCCTAGGGTTCTCTGGTCATAAGGAACATCACCAAATTTTCCTAGGATTTATTTCACAACATGCTATTTATTGGAATTAAAATACTCAAAACAGTAACATGAACTTGAAAAATCAATAACTCTTCATAGGGATGGCCTCCGACTTTGGAAAATTCAGGGAATGTTCCCAAATTCAGAGGTTTCAAAAGCCCTATGGTCTCATGCCATGGTGAATTGTATACATGCATGGAGAATTAAATGTATGCAGAGAGTAAATAAATTATAAAAAATAAAATAGTTGATGAAATTAAATGATTTCTTTTCCACATTATTCTCCTCTCGTTCACGGAGCAAGAGGGTATTTTTATTTTATTTTTCTGATTTTTCTACACAAAGTTATGAATTTTTGAAGTTTAGGGAATTAAATAAATAGAAAATACCCCTAATTTTCTATTTATCCATGCGGCGCCAACTCATGCTCGGCATCTCCGAACGCACACGCGTCGCTCTCCCATTCGACGCCGCCATCTGAGTCAGCGCTCCCGGGGCCCGCTGTATCGCTCCATCTTCTGATCCGACGCGATCTGAGCCGTCTGTCCGCGCATGTATTAAATGGACGGCATCCGTTCATCGTCCCCAAGTGTCCTCACCCGAGAGCCGTCCACAATAAATCCCTAATATCTCACTCGATACTCAATGGATTTTCATGTTCTTATGCTCTATGGATTCGTCTTGAAGAGACGAACACATCTATACAGTTATCATGCATTGAAATTAAAGCAATTGAAATGGAGAATCTCCAGAAGCTCGGGATGAAGAATTAACTCATACCTTTGCTCAGAGAAGTGTGGCTTCGATCTGAGAGTTGTTGCACCTTCGATTGGATCCTAGCAAGCTCCAGATGAAGTCTCCTGGTCTGGTGAATTGTCTAGGTTGGATTTCGACCACAGCCGATCACAAAGCTTGGAGGCTGGAGCAACTCGGGTGGCTTCGGAGATGGGGCTTTTGTTGGTGGACACCTTCCCTTGTCTCGGTGAAGGTGTAGAACCAATCAATTTGGGAATTGGTTCACCGTGGAGAAGTGTCCCGGTTTTTGGCCTAGATTTCAACTCCGAAATCGAGCTCACAGAGAAGAAATGGCAGGGGGATCTCAATGGGGATCAAGTGCTCTGTGTATGGGGAGGAGTCTGGAACAATTTTGGTAGAGTTTCCTTAAGGTTTGTTTTCAGCACCTCTCATGGCCGAGAGGGGTGGTGTTTAAATAGGGGAGGGTGGAGGGCCTCCCAGGGAGAGTTAGGGCTTGGGAACAGCTGCTCTTGGCAAAAGAAGAACAGCTCCAATGGCCACTGGGGATGGGGCAGCTCAGCAGGTGAGAATTCCAAGTTTGGCTCACATGTGAGCTCTCGGCCATGGTGTTTTCCGGCGGCCTGGTGGCCGGCCGGCCATGCATGGGTCACCCTCAAGGTCAGGTGGGTCAGGGCTGGGACTTGGTGCAAGCAATTGGCAAATGCCATGTGTAAAGAGCTTGGATTGAAATGGAATGGGGGGAAGACCATTTTGGGTTCAAATGAGTCAACCCATGGTTTTGGGCTAGGTTCACCACCCAAGGCCTGGTCTTGGGCTGAAAAGGGTCACTTGGGTCAGCCAAGAGAGAATGGTGTGGTCTCCATCCATGATGAGGTTGCTAAGCTTGGTTTAGTGTATGACATGCTTAAGGTAAAAAAGGGTTTAAGGAGGATTAGGAAAGGGGCCCCTCCTTTTGCCATTAATGGCTTGATCACATGTCAAGCCTTCCATAGATTCATGTGGCTTATCCATGGCATGCATGGCTCATCTTTGGCTTGGGAAAAGTGAAGTCAATTTCATGGAAATGGATTTAAGGAAAATTTTGGTATTTAGGGGTGATTTTGCATGAGGCTTGATTTGGAATTATTTGATGATGAATTTAGGACCTAGGTATTGAGTTTAATTGACAGTATGATGAGGAGAAATGTCATATGGGCTTTGGGACCAATTTTGGGCCTTTGGATGTGGTGAAGGATGGGCTTTTAAAATGGTTTAGGAAAGTGGGCTTTTGAATTTTAAAAGGGATTTTGGGATGAAATTTTTTAAAGAGGTTGGGCCAAATAATTGTTGGGTTTAGGTCATGGATGTTTCATGAGTGACTTGAAGCAAATTGGGGTGATTTGGGTTTGAATTGGGTTGAATTTGGGCTCTTTTGGTAAATGGGCCAATATAGGTCCAAGTGGGCCAAGTTGGGCCAATGTTGGGCTAGGGTTGAAATTGATGTAAAATTAATGTTGAGAAATGTTTATGGGAGTGTTTCAAAGAGGTTTTGACTTTGGTTGGGCTTTGATTTTGGGGTTTGGGCTCATTTGGGTTAGGTTTGGGTTATGGGTCCAAATTGGGCTTTAAGGCCAAAAGTGAAATTGGATCCAAATGTCAATCAAATTGGACTTGGATTTGGTCTAGATTGGTATTGGGGATGTTGAATTGAAGTTTAGAATTGAATTGGACCAAAATTGGGGTCAATTGGGTAGGTTTGGTTTAACATTGGGTTCACTTTGGGTTAAAATGGGTCAAATTGGGGGTTTTGACAAAAGTAGGGTAAATTGACAAAATTGGCCCATGGTGTAGTTGGACAAAATAAAATTGGGAATATTTGGGATTTTCAGGAATTTTCTGGGAATGTTCTGAATTTTTGGATTTTTTGGCCAAGAGGGGTATTTTGGGTATTTGGAGGGTATTGGGAGGTATTTTTGGAATTTTTGGTATTTTTGGGTATGGATGATCAATTTAGGTGATGTGGAAATGTTTGGGATTGATTTTGAGGAATTTTGGGTAATTTGGAAATTTTTGAGAAATTTGGGTAGTTTCGAGGGTTTTGGGTAGAGCTAGGCGGGTGTAGGGTCCCGGGGGTCAAAAATTGAAAATTTGGAAAATTGAAGATTGGGTGGATGTAAGTGGAATGAAATTATTTTGGTTGAGCCATAAAGCCATATCAAGCCCACATGAGCCATTAAGGGACTCATTTGGGCATTCACTATGTTGTTCCTAACCCTCTTAGCCAAGGGCTTAGGGGTTAAGGACCATCCATGTGAATCACCTACATGAGTCAGGAGGTCAAGTTAGGTATGGGTGTAGTTTTAAGAAGTGTGTGAAAGTGTAGTGTATAAGTGTAGTGTGTGTGTAAGTCAACCCCTCACTGCGACCAGTGCCACCTGAGGCGGTCCTAAGGCCAAAGAGTCCTATAGGAACTCATCCTTTAAACTTCCACATTTCATTTCAACCCTCTAGGTGATTAGGGGTCTACGATCAAGTTTGTGGAGTTTGCAGGGAGTTAAGAAGTGGTTTGAATTTCTACAAGGTGGGTCCCAATTCTAGTCCTCTAAGATAGTCAAAGGAAAAGCCTAAGGCTAGATCCTAAGCACTAAAAAGAAGAAGAGAAGACCTCATCAAAAATGAGGTCAACAACAACCAAGCAAAATTCAGTATCGTCAACTGATCCTACTGTGTCGAATCCGAGACCATGCTTTGAATTGGGTGGACGAACAGAGTTATTCCATAAATTTTCAAAATGTTGTGATTGACCTTTTGTCCATTGTCGAGGTAAGAAACCACGTCGAATTAAATTTTGAACACGGGGAAAGTACCACTCAAAAGGTAATTCCATTAATTCCGATGAAGTGACATCTTCAAATTGTACATTATTTTCAGCTTTGGAGGAAGGAGCACCTCGGTAGAATTTGATTGGCTTTGCATCGTCGCTACGTACCTCTTTGACCACCATACCCTCGATCTTATTAGAATGGATCGGGGTCGGGGTCATAGTATGTACATAGTGGTTAATCTTCTCGTACATCGATTTATATTCTTCATTCTTTTCATCTTCGAGCGGGATCCCGAATTGCGGCTTCTTCCGACTTATTGTCGCTCGCTTCTTGCTTGATTTCTTTTTCTTCTTCGAACCGTCTTCCCAATCAACATTGATGGTCGGTTTCCTCCGTCCAACTCGTCCTAACATCTCTGCCACGACCTCGTCCCTAGCCTTGACCTCGGATGCGAGTTGTGGAGAAACCTTCACCATCTCGCCGTAAGGGAGTGGTGAGTGACTGTTGGTCTAGAACTTTAGGTTCTTCATCATCCCGAATTCCCTTTGCTTCATTCATTATGGTATCTCTGGAGAAGATTGTTTTCTTCGGAGGTGCATAATAAGCTGCATCTTCATGGATTCCAATTTCATGTACGAAGAATGGTTGTAAGTCACCTTTGATGCACTATTCCCCTCCATCGTAGTATTTGATGCACAGATGCAGAGATGATGGTACCATCCGGTTTTCATGTATCCATGGTCGGCCCAGTAGAGTGTTGAACGATGTTTCTGAATCGATTATGTGAAATTTTGCGGTTGTCTTTGCTAAGTCACCAGTCCTCATTAGCAGTGTTATTGAGCCGAGGACTCTTTCTCCTTTCTGGTTGAATCCTCTTAATAACATTCTGTCTGCTTCAAGCTCGCGAGCATCAATTTCCAAGTATGCTAGCGTTCGAAGATTCATTATATTGATTGATGCTCCTGGATCCACCAATACTCTGAAGAGTGTAAACTTCCCAATTGTAACTGAAATGTACAACGGTCGGTTGTGGTCTGCTATCCCAAGTAGTAGGTCATTTTCGGTGAAAGTGACACCTCGCTGTTCCTTTAACGAGCAAACCTTATCTAAGGAATCTCCGGCCATTTGAGCTAAGCAAATTTCTGGATCAAGTAAGGCCTTGATCAGAGCTTCTCTCATCTCCTTTGATAAGATGAGAGCGTCATAGATGCTCAGTTTGGCCGATAGTTTCCTAAGATGGGCTAGCACGTTGTAGTCCACTTTATTTCCATGTTTCTCGGCTTCTTTTCGAATGGGTATTTCTTTTGCCGAGGTTGGTTCTTCCTGAACAACCACCTGCTTTCCTTTGTCCTTTGGACCCATTCTCAGAGGCAGAACTCTTCTACTTCTCAAGTTAACTTCTGTAATTTCTTCCGAATCTAGTATTTAGTTTGCTGGTGTCTCCTCTTGAATCGGAATGACAGGTTCTTCTGGATTAGCCTCGGAGTGTGAAGGCTCTAACTCTATTGTGACTGGAGCTCCTCGAAACTTGCAAATAGATTCATTGCTCGTTGAACTCTCGTAGCCTCCTTGGTGGATGTCTTCTTTGTCATTGTGACTGTCGAGATTGTGTATGATTTGAGAATTGTCATTTGTATCGGAATCGATGTCCGGATTAGGTTGATTGTCGCTAGTTACGTAATCGTTAGAAACAGTCAAAACGTAGCCAACGCTATAACCCTTATCATTATAAGATCCCACCGGAGTGGGCAGATAATCTTACAGAGTCAGAGGTTCGAGAGATTTCTCCCCCGAATTAGAAACAACTATCCTAGGATAAGCAGCACCTAGTCTAGCCTTAAGAGCCTCGATCTTCTCTTCTTCGTCGATTTTCTTCTTCTCTTCAATCATCTCCTGTTGAGGTGGTTCTTCTTTCGCAAGTGATAGTGCCAACTTGACATGTTTCGAACTCTGAATTGAGGCTCGCACCTAAGCGGTTTGGATTTGATCCAAAATCTTCTTCGAAGACTTTGTCCAAGCGGTAGTCCATCCATCATTAGTCGTATAGGGATCTATTGGAACAACGAGATCTGTTGAGATAACATTGACGGAACCTCCTTTCTGGGGTTCCTTCATGTAGTCCTTTGGAATCGTTATATTCCCTTACCGAAGATTGTCGTTGAGCCAACTTTTGAAGGTAATACAATCTTCTATCTTATGCCCAAGCATCCGGTGGTAAGGGCAAAAGTTGGGATCACCTTTCTTATCGACTTCTTCGGTCTCTTAGGTTACGGTAGTTGGAAATCTGGAGTCTTCATCAGACTGCGGAACATTTTCTGCATCGCTTCATTCTTGAATGGATACTCCCTGCTCAGAAGCTCCCTTAACGTACGTTGCGGACGAGGCGGTTGTTCATACTGTTGAGATGACTGATAGCTGAGTCGGGGTTGCTGGTAATTCTGTTGAGGTTGCTGCGGCCATTCTGACGGTATTTGTATCGGCTGCTTGCCTTTATCGACTACTGCAATGATCCCGGACTTCTTTTCAAAAGTTTTCACGGGCTTCTGTTTGTCTGTTTTGTTGGTGAAACTTAATTGCTTCGCCTCCTCTTGCAAGCTTCCGGGCTTGCTTAACAACTTCTCGATAGTCTTAATAGTAAATCCCTTGAGGAGAAGTGCTATCGGGCCATGAATGCTCTTAAGTAAAATGCCGACTGCATGTTGTTCTTGTAACTGTGGCTCACACTTCATACTTAGATTCCTCCATCGAAGTATGTAGTCCACCAAGGTTTTGTTCGGTTTCTGCTTCTCTACCACTAAATCACCTATAGTGATGTGGTGCCGAGCTCCGGCAAATCGCTCGATGAAGAGGTTCTCTAGTTCTGAAAATGTCTTCACCGAACCGTTTGGTAATTCTGCATACCAATCAAAGGCGATCCCTGATAGGCTACTGACAAATTGTCTGAAGAGTAAGGCATCACTTCCGCCGGCATTGCAACAACTGGCACAAAATGTGCAACATGCTGCCGAGGGTTTCCAGTTCCATCAAAGGTCTTGAACAGAGGTGGTACAAAGCCTTTCGGATATTGGACAACGTCGAATTCTTCAGGGTAAGGTCTATCCATAAGAATGGATGTCCCGCTCTTTGATTGTGCCAAGGCTTCTCGCACCTGCTGTTCCACCATGTTCTTAATATCCTTTTCTGGAATCATGCTTTGTGTTGTATCCTTCTTTAATTGATCATCCCAGTTGACGGATGTAATATCCTTTCCTCCGTCTACAATGTGAATGACATCTGGGGGTGTCTCTCTTTGGGGTTGCACCTGACTCTAGAGAGTGGCTAGGGCTACAGCCATCTCTTCCATCCTTTTTGCCATTTGGGCGATCGAATCATCTTTCTCTTGAAGCTGCCTCCTCATTACTTCCGGCTCCTCTCTTTCGCAGGCTGCAGGGGCACCTTGTGAAGCTGACGAAGCTCATGTTTCAACCATGTTAATTTCTGCGTATTCATCATCCATAAACTCTGACGAGTCAACTTCATCTCCGAATTTCTCTTCTCTTTCCCTTGCTAATCGCCGAATATCAGTTCTTAGCTTTTCCATAGCATCTTTTAGTGGTCTTTTCTGTACATCCTTGTAATTGTCATGTGATAACTGTCGGGTTTCCTTCTCATGAGTCCCTTTCTTGCAGTAGCACTTTCTTCGGACTCAAGTCTCCGACGAGGCTTTCCTTCTCGAGCCGTTGTTTTAATATTAATTGTCCGGTAGTGGGACGCCATACCATCCTTCTAGCGACAGAAGGTACGGGACCGGATGGTCTGTCAGCCAAATGCTGGAAGGTGTTATCCTCCCTAATCTGTAGTCCTGAAACAACGACAGGCGGACTAGCTTTTATTCTCTTATTCGGCTTTTCTGCAGCGATAGCAGGTTCTACTCGTGGCCCAAGACAGGACTTGGCTGGCACCCGCCCTATCCTTCTTAAAATCTCTGATACAGAGCATTTTTCCTTCTTTGCCAACTTTTCTATCAGGGTTTGCAGTCGAGCAAATGGCGTAACTCTAGCCCTTTTCTTACGATTATTGTTGTAATATACGGGCTGAGGCAATGCTGCAGCAATCTTGCGAACATTTTCTTCATCCTCTGCGGCGGAGAGGGGATGGAACCCGTTTCCTCCCAAAAGTGATATGTATTCAGGCAGTGGTGTATACTCGGGCAGTTCTGGGATTTCCTCCAGGAAAGCAACTTCAGCAGCTCTGGCTTCTCTAGTAATCCTTCTACTTCTGTTCCTCCTCTGAGTCCGTGCAGTGGTGGAATTCTCGAGCTGGACCCGATTTCAAAAACAAAAGGTCTCATAGGAAGGTCTGTACCCTCCACGGTAACAGGTTCATCACAGTTCTGAATTTCCTTCCCCTTTAGTCTGGCAGAAGCAGGGGTAGGTGCAGAGACAACTAGACCAGTGGGGGTAGCAACAACGTCCTTCCGTGAACGAAGTACTCCTCTCGGTTGGAATCTTTTGCGAGAGGAGGAATTCATGAGTTGACTTGAGGTTAAACTCGATTAACGGCTTCTCAGTTTCCGGTACTTTGCTTGTGAGTGAAAAGAGAGTGACGTCGGGAATTTTGATGTCGGTGTCCCCGAATCCTTGTCCGAATCGAATAATTCCATTATTAGGCAGTTCGTCCTTGAACACGGCCAGGTCCAGTCCGTTGATGAAGGAGAAGATCAGTTTTGGGGCTTCCATTTCTGCGGGGCGGATTCCAAGTGTTAGTCCCTGAATCGTGCTTCTTCTTGTCGTAAAACTTATGACGAAAAAGAAAGAGTCCAAACACATTTCTATTTATCTTAGTGTATTTGTGGTATTAAAGGAAAATTATATTTTTTTCGAAAAAAATTGTTCGTTAGGAAGGAGAATTATTAAAAGAAGGAGAGTTGTAGGAAGGGTAAAAGGAATTGATTAGGAACTGGAAAAGGAAGAGAAAGTCTTGTAGAAACTTCTCGACCCTCAAGACCGCTCCTAAACTAATACCTATTGGGGGTCCACCCCACCTCAGAAATGAGGTAAAAGGATCTTGGAACCTCTCTGTTTAGGGGTGTCTAAACAGTGGCTCCTAAATATGAGAGAATGTTGTCTATACTTGTTCAAGGTAGAAATGAACATAGTATTCCAACGGAAAGAAGGGTAGTTTGATCCACTAGGGACATGGATACACTACCGATTTTTGAAAGCAGAATTGTCTGATTAAAATGGAGAGAGGAATTTTCCCCAGCGGAGTCGCCAGAAATTGTCGGCATTATTTTTAGATTATGTGTTTTAAAAAAGGGGGGTCGCCTAACAAAAATTGTCGGCGAATTTTTAATTTAATTTAAATAAATAATTTGAAAAGTAATATTTGATTTTGAAAATAATTTTAAATTTGAAAATTTTAAGATATGAAATCAAACTGATCTCACATCCTGAATAGTTTACATAAACGAGCACCGCATCACAAACTGTGTATCTATCTCGAATAATAGACGCACTGTTTGGTGATGGGGCTCGATTAAATAAACTAGAAGATTTGTGACATCCGATTAGCCTACGAACCAATTTTATAAGCGAACAAATTCCCCGCTTAATATGAAAGCATTAAACAGGGTTTATATTACTCGGGTTCTTAAAATTCCCTATAAGGGCAAGCCCCTATAGTTAATTACATCTTAAGTGACGGGAATCACCTAAGAAAACTCTCGATAATAATCGGTAGTTACGCTCTCGAGAATTTCAAAGTTTAAGTTTTCAAAGGATTGAATTTTGGAATTTCAATAGGGAATGGATCAAGTTTGGAACATTTTGTTTTGGGAATTCAAAGGAAGAAAGGTAGGAGAAATCACAGATTCCAAGCGAACTTCGGTAATTTCCCAACTCTCCTATTGTTTGGCTTGGATTTAGGAAAGTCCTAATGTTTGTTTAATGCTTTGATCTTGCCAATTTTAATTAATTTGGACTGATATTTGTATGATAAAATCATACAAATAGCCTGGAAGATGTGAGGGTTTATGTCGTATCGGACGACTTCCTCGGAATCCTAAAACCGGTTAGGGCTTAATTTGCAATGCAAATGCCTAACAAAGGTTGAGGATTTATGTTGCACTAGGCAAACTACCTCGAAGTCCTATGGCTTGGTTATTTAATTCTAAGAATGATTTTGCTGATGACGATGGTCGTCGTCTGCCTACCATGCTCACGAGCTCCTTGTTGTTGCAGAGGTTTAGTTTTAGAAGTCATAAATCAGGAGATGAGAAAAGTGTTTTGGTTTAGAGGAATTATTAATTTCCAAGTATTTTTTATGTTTTAATTAAAACAAATCTTAAAGTTGATTATAACAACACCGGTTAAGATCCCACGGTTCCATCCTTCCGGCATCGTTATTTTTTTCGGATTCACTTAGTCCAGATGAATTTGCTAAACTTAACTAAATGAGTTCGACACTTTCATTTAGACCGTGGGAAATCCCATTAGCAACACGTAGGTTACATCATCCGAGGTATTCCCGATCATCCAACAAGACGTTTTAATTTAGTTGTAATTGCAGTTTTGTGTTCTGTTTGTGATTAAATTTTGAGTTGTTTTATATTTTGAAATGTTATGGCGGTGAATTTTATCTTGCAATGACTTTTAATTTAGTTTTAGGATTCAGTTTTAGGGGCAACCCTAGAGGTGTGGGTTTTCATGCAACAGTTGTTTATCATGCAAGAAAAGTAAAGTGCATTTGCAATAAAGTAAATTACAAGAAGGTAAATTGCAATAAAATAAAAGCGTACCTGGAGGGTCTTCCCGTCATCCCAGCTGCACTTAAACACAATTTAGAATATTTAAGCAAGTTCCTAGGTAAAGGCTAAGGAAGGGTTATGGTTTTCTACCAAGTTCCTAATCCTATAGCTAGTCATCTCCTATGACGTCTAGGTTCTTGTGTTTTGGTTTGAGGATGATTTTCTTCATCAAAGAACAATTAAGTTGAATTGTTCTTATAAATATCCTATCACATTGAGGAAGTGCTTAAGTAGAATCTTAAACATCTTTTCAATATTGCTAGAATTGTTTTAAGTCCAAATGAATTTAATTATACAAATGAATTAATCGTCCGGGAGTTCAAGTTTTGTTGTTATCTTACTCAGTGAACTAGGACATTTGAATATCCTATGAGGGAAGTAACATTTCATTTAACATTTTGTTTAGGAGTTATGACAACAAAAGCTTTCGAGGGCAAATTGATGTTCAAATGGTTTATGATTTAATTTCAGTTAACGGGTTTAAATTTGGAATAGTGTTCAAGTTGCTTTATATTTATTTTTGAATTTCTTTATGTCTTAGGTGATGTTATTTTTAATTCAATTTAATTTAACTTTAATTTAATTTAATTTAGTTTAGTTTTAATTTTAATTTAATTTAATCTAATTTTAATTTTAACTTGATTCTATTATTTAATTTAATTTAATTTAATTCAATTTGATTTAATATGATTTAATTTAATTTAATTTAATTTGATTTAATTTAATTTAATTTAATTTGATTTAATTTAATTTGATTTAATTTAATTTAATTTAATTTAATTTTATTTAATTTTATTTTATTTTATTTAATTTAATTTTATTTTTAATTTTAATTTAATATTTTACTTTTTTTTATGTTTTAAAGATGATTTAATTGTCATTGTTAAAGTATTAATTTAATTGAAATTTTAAAAGAATTTAATTTAAATAATTTAACTTTAATTTAATATAATGATTAAGTCTTTTAGCATTTTAAATCTTAAATTTGGATTATCATTTTAATTAGGAATTAAACATTATTGAGATGATTAATTTAGGGATTCTTAAATTAAAGAACAAATCTCTTCCTAATAATATCCTTATTTTAATAATTCCAATTTTATTATGCTTCCAATTTTAATCGATTATTTAATTAAGGTTTATTTTAATTATTTTTAAATTGTTTAATAAGTTTCTACCCTTTAATTATTTAAATTTCAATCATCCAAATCAGATTAGGATCAAATATTTTACTCTTTAATTTTATTAAGCTTAAAGTTTTAATTAAAGATTAAAATTTTAATTACCATTTTGCCCTTCAAGCTTAATAATTTCATAACTCACTAAATTGAGCTTAAATGATCTTGAAATTTTTATGTGACTTCACTCATATGTCAATAAAGACCTGAGAGGAGAAAATGTGATTTTTTTGTATTTAATTTATTTATGTAATTATTTTTGATGGAAAATAGAGATTTCCAAGGAAAATTTAATAATATAACCAAGGGAAAGTTTCTATCCCTAAGAAAATTATGGGACATTCCTAATGACCAGAGGACCACTTGGACCAATTTTGGTGATTTTTTGAATTATATTCTTTTTATTATAATTATTTTGAATTTTGGAGTATTAATTAATTTAAAAATAAAATAAAGGTTGAAAAATGAATTTTATATTTTTCAAAAATATCTCCGATATCAAGGAAATCAGAAAATTAATTTTTACAATTTTCTGATTTTTCTTTGATTTATTAGAATTATTTTAGTAGAAATGCTAAAAAAAAAATTAATTTTAAAATTACCTTAGGGCTTTAAAATTTAATATCTCATCATATAGACCTAAGAAAAATATGGGGTTTGTTCCTAAGTGATTAAAATTCAAAATGTGACATTTTGGTGAATTTTATTATTTTTGTGATTTTTATTATTTTTTAATTATTAAAATATTAAAATAATACAAAAATCAACTTTTTTAGAAAATTGAAATTTTAATTTTCTTAAATTCCCTAATATCGAGAGGCTCCAAAACCAATTTGGTGAATTTTTGGAAAGTATTTTGAAAGTTATGAATTTTTAAAGTTTAAATTGGCTAAATGGCTTAATCAACCCATTTAGTAGGGCTAACCAAGTCCAATTGACTTCAAATTTTTATGGTGGGTTCCTCTGATCCTAAACATCAGTGGAGAATTGATTTCAAGTCAATTTGATTTATGATTAGCTCTAATTAATTAAGGACCTATTTTTGGTGTTTAAGCCAATTAGGATTATTCCAAGTGGATTAATTCAAAACCTATTTTTTCTAGGGTCCTCTGGTCATACGAAACTTCACAAAATTTTCCTAGAATTTATTTCACAATATGCTAATTATTAGGTTTAAAATACTTAAAACAGTAACATGAATTTGAAAAATCAATAACTTCTCGTAGGGATGGCCTCGACCTTGGAAAATTACGGGAATATTCCCGAGTTCGGAGGCTTCAAAAACCCTATGGTCTCATGCCATGGTGAATTTCCTATATGCATGGAGAATTAAAACAATTCAGAGAGTAAATAAATTATTGAAAATAAAATACTTGATGAAATTAAATTATTTCTTTTCCACATTATTCTCCTCTGTTCACTGAGCAAGAGGGTATTTTTATTTTATTTTTCTGATTTTCCTACACAAAGTTATGCATTTTTAAATTTTAGGGAATTAAATAAATAAGAAAATCCCTATTTTTCTATTTATCCAAATCGGCGTCGCGTCAACCTCAGCATCCCCAAACAGCCACGCGGCGCTTTCTGATTCGACGCCGCCATCCGACTCAGCGCTCCAGGGGCCCGTTGTATCGTTCAGTCTCCTCATCAGGCGCAATCATGGCCGTCCGTCTTCGCGTCTATTAAATGAACGACATCCGTTCATCGTCCCCAAGCCTCCTAGCCCGAGAACCGTCCATACTAAATCCCTAATATCTCACTCAATACTTAACGGATTTTCGTGTTCTTGTGCTCTATGGATTCATCTTGAAGAGACGAATACATCTATACGGTGATCGTGCATTGAAATTAAGGCATTTGAAATGGAGAATCTCCAGAAGCTCGGGATAAAGAGTTAGCTCATACCTTTGCTCAGAGAAGTGTGGCTTCAATCTGAGGTTTGTGTCACCTTCGTTTGGGTCCCAGCAAGCTCTAGATGAAGTCTCCTGGTCTGGTGAATTGTCTAGGTATGATTTCAACCAAGCCCGATCACAAAGCTTGGAGTCTAGAACAGATGGGTGGCCTAGAGAGGGGCTATTGCTGGTGGACTTCTTCCCTTGGTCTGGTGAACGTGTAGGACCAATCAATTTGGGGATTGGTCCACTGTGAAGAAGTGTCCTGGTTTTTGTGCTGAAATTTGAACTCAAAATTGAGCTCAGCTAGAGGGAATTGGGGCTGGAATCCAGTGGGGATCAAGTACTCTATGTGTAGAGAGTGGTCTGGAATGATTTTGGCAGAGTTTCCCTAAGGTTGGTTCAGCACCTCTCATGGCCGAGAGAGGTGGTGTTTAAATAGGAGAGGCTGGAGGTTTGTGCAGTCAATTGGGCATGGACATGTGTAAAGGGCTTGGATTAAAATGGTATGGGGAGAGGCTCATTTTAGGTCCAAATGGGTCAACCCACCATTTTGGGTTTGGTGCACCCTTCCAAGTTCGGTTTTGGGTTGGGAGGATCATGTGAGTCAACCTACCAAAGGTAGTGAAGTCCACATCGAGGATTAGGTGGCAAAGTATGGTTTAGAGTGTATCATGTTTAATGTAAAAAGGGTTTAAAAAAGGTTTAAGAAAGAGATCCCCTCTCTTGCCATTAATGGTTTGGTGAGGTGGAAAGTGGATTCCATGGCTCTCATGGCTCCTATGGGGCTCATGCATGGCTTCATGGCTTGCCTATGGCTTGCACATAGCTTGGCTTACTTGTATGAAAATGGATTTTGACATTTTTGATAAATGTATGAGAGGTTAACATGAAGCTTGATTTAGAACAAATTCATATTTGATTGGAACTTTAGGTATGGTTTCAATTGAAGTCATGATGAAGAAGAGTGTCATATGGGCTTTGTATGAATTTTGGGCCTTTAAAATTTAGTGAAGATGGGCTTTTAAAATGATTTAGGGAAGTGGGCTTTTGGATTTCAAAACAAATTTTAGGTTGACAATTTTGTAAAGGATTGGATCCAATATGTGTTGAATTTAATTTAGGAAGGTTTCATGCATGATTTGGAATAGATTTGAAGTGGTTTGGGCTTGAATTGGGTTGGATTTGGACCCCTTTGGTAAATGGGCCAATATAGGTCAAATTGGGCTAACTTGGGCCAATGTTGGGCTAGGGTTGAAATTGATGTAAAATAAATGTTGGGAAATGTTTATGGGAGTGTTTGAAAGAGGTTTTGGCTTTGGTTGGGTTTTGATTTTGGGGTTTTGGGCTTATTTGGGTTAGGTTAGGTTTTAGGTCAAAATTGGGCCTCTTAGCTTTGGGTTGAATTTGAGTGGGGTTTGGGTCTAAATTTTGGGTAAATCATGTTAGTGTTTTGTTTGTGGGGATGTTAGGGAAGGTTTAGAAAAGGTTTGAGATTAATTGGAGTTGAATTGGGTTAGTTTGGATTAGGTTTGGGTCATGGGTTCAAATTGGGCTTTAAGGCTAAAAGTGAAATTGGATTCAAATGTCAATCAAATTGGACTTGGATTTGGTCTTGATAGGTGTTGGGAATGTTGAATTGAAGTTTAGAATTGAATTGGACCAGAATTTGGGTCAATTGGGTAGGTTTGGCTTGACATTGGGTTCACTTAGGGTCAAAAATTGAAAATTTGGAAAATTGAAGTTTACGTGAATGTAAGTGGAATAAAATCATTTTGGTTGAGCCATGAAGCCATATCAAGCCCACATGAGCCATGATGGGACTCATTTGAGGCATCCACTATGTTGTTCCTAACCCTCTTAGCCAAGGGCTTAGGGGTTAAGGACCATCCATGTGAATGACCTTCATGAGTCAGGAGGTCAAGTTAGGTATGGGTGTGTTTTTAGGAGGTGTGTGAAAGTGTAGTGTATAAGTGTAGTGTGTGTGTAGGTCGATCCTCCACTGAGACCGGGCCACCAGTGGTGGTCCTAAGGCCAAAGAGTCCTATAGGAACTCACCCTTTAAACTTCCACATTTGATTTCAACCCTCTAGGTGATTAGGGGTCTACATTCAAGTTTGTGGAGCTTGCAGGGACTTAAGAAGTGGTTTGAATTTCTAAGTGGTGGGTCCCAATTCTAATCCTCTAAGATAGTCAACGGAAAATCCTAAGGCTAGATCCTAAGTACTAAAAAGAAGAAGAGAAGACCTCATCAAAAATGAGGTCAACAAATGGACCCCCAATAGGTGTGGTGTGCTAACCAAGCACACCGCGCGTATTGGCGTTGACCTAAAAGATCAACAAAACCAACACAGATGTCCAAGTGACAAACTTAGGACGAAGTAGAAGAATTTCCACCTGGGGAGTGTCAAGTATATCTCCGAGACCGGGAGATTCCTGAACTCTCGCTGGGGAAAGGAAAAGGAGGTGAATCCCAAATCACATGATCTGGGGGAATTCGATTTAGATTTCATTTTATTTCAGTTTAAGTTTTGATTTGTAAGTTTAGATTTTAGCTTGAGTTTTAATTTAAATTGAAGTTTTGTCAAAATTAATTTGAAGGGATTTGAACTTGAAATGAAAATTGGAATTTTGTAGTTTTAGATTTAACATCTTAAACCTCAAAAGAAAATTGAATTGATCTAATTGAATCATTGCAACGAGGAGAGATCTCAGAGCAATGCGGTATTGGATGTAAAATCCTTAACTTCAAGAGTTTGATTTTGATGTATTTCATTGCGATAGGGAAAGAATCCCAAAGCAATGCGAGTCTCGGATGTGAAATCCTCGATCCTAAGAATTTGATTTTGATGTATTTCATCGCAATAGGGAAAGAATCCTAAAGCGATGCGATTTCGGATGTAAAATCCTCGACCCCACAAATTTGATTTTTGAAGTATTTCATTGCGATAGGAAAGAATCCTAAAGTAATGCAATCTCGGATGTAAAATCCTCGACCCCGAGAATTTGATTTTTGATGTATTTCATTGCGATAGGGAAAGAATCCTAAAGCAATGCAGTCTCGGATGTAAAATCCTCAACCCCAAGAATTTGATTTTTGATGTATTTCATTACGATAGGGAAAGAATCCTAAAGCAATGCAGTCTCGGATGTAAAATCCTCAACCCCAAGAATTTGATTTTTTGATGTATTTCATTGCAATAGGAAAGAATCCTAAAGCAATGCAGTATCAGATGTAAAATCCTCAACCCAAAAATTTTGAATTTGATGTATTCATTGCGATAGCGAAAGAGTCCTAAGGCAATGCAGTCTCGAATGTAAAATCCTCAACCCTAAAAGTTTGAATTTGATGTATTTCATTGCGATAGGGAAAGAGTCCTAAGGCAATGCAGTCTCGGAGGTAAAATCCTCAACCCAAAAAGTTTGAATTTGATGTATTTCATTGCGATAGGGAAAGAGTCCTAAGGCAATGCAGTCTCGGATGTAAAATCCTCAACCCCAAAAGTTTGAATTTGATGTATTTCATTGCGATAGGCAAAGAGTCCTAAGGCAATGCAATCTCAGATGTAAAATCCTCATCCCCAAAAGTTTGAATTTGATGTATTTCATTGCGATAGGGAAAGAGTCCTAAGGCAAAGCAGTCTCGGATGAAAAATCCTCAACCCCAAAAGTTTGAATTTGATGTATTTCATTGCGACAGGGAAAGAGTCCTAAGGTAATGCAGTCTCGGATGTAAAATCCTCAACCCCAAAAGTTTGAATTTGATGTATTTCATTGAGATAGGGAAAGAGTCCTAAGGCAATGCAGTCTCGGATGTAAAATCCTCAACCCCAAGAATTTTGAATTTTGATGGGTAATTGATTTTGCAAAGATTTGCAATGTGGAATTTTGGTGTTTCGAGAATTTCATGAAAGTTGTAAAAGATTTTTTTTTTTGGAAAGAAACAAATTAGGAGGGAATATGTAAATACTACATATCCCATTCAAAAGAGTTGATCAGAAGTTGCTGGTTTGGATTGGATACAATTCCTCGCCATCAGATTCGATCCGTGTCAATGGAATCAACGACTTCCATCCCAGACAAGGGAGAGAGTAGAACGGATTGGATTTCAGATTTGGAAGGTTGAGTTTGAATTTGATTGAGATTTGATTTGAGATCTGGAAAGATTGAAGTTAAAATTTGATTGAGATTTGATTTGAAATTTGGAAAGATTGAATTTGAAATTTGATTGAGATTTGATTTGAAATTTATGTTCATTTTGTTTATCTTTTAACGATTCAAATTTATTTTATCATTTATTTAATGTTCATGTGAATTTGGTGTTCATAATTTTTTAGATTTTTAAGGAATATTTTCTTTTATTCTTTTTTTTTCTTTTCTGTTCTTCGTTTGAAGTTCATTTAACTTTAATGACATTTCTCAGTCAACTTGCACAAAAGAGGTGAAGGCCAAAAATGTGACATTGTCACTTTCTTTCCAATCATGTTAAAGATACATCATATAACTCGATCTGGAATACATCTCATACAATCCATATAGACTCAAAACGGACTATGTATGATCTTTGCCGATCCATCCAAAAAAGTATCTGTCAGAAATCCATGTATGAATAGTGAGGTACATGGTCAATAACATTACTTTCCAAGCCATCCTTGGCAAGGATGCCGTATGGATGTACGTTGGAGGTGTGATATTTTCCATGTAACTCACAGCTCATAAGGCCGGAGGCTCTCTAGCTCGGGTCCGGCTGGAAGTGGTAAGGTGCTTTCTGTCATCCATCCTTCTAAAAGTAACCGAGATCCGCTTCATTGGTACTCCCGATATGCGATGTTTAGTGACATCCGCTCCATTGCCCTTCGATATCATGACGGAACCTACCGGTAATGGTATCATTCGCGGCCCTCGGAACTCACACTGGGCTTGCTATCCGGAGGTCAGATCCGAACATGATATTACACTCGTTTAGAAAAGAAACTGTGCAAAAAGGTCTGACAAAGTCGTGGTGATCTATGTGCGGGGGTATGCAGTCACCCTTCTTATAAATGTTAATGATGCAACTGTTGGGTATGCAATCTGCCGGCAGTACCCTCCATGTTATCATTCTCTTTACCATCCTTTTGATGACTAATGGCATTGGATCCACCTGGCCATGACGGAGTATCCCTGGTGGGTTTCCTTTCTGTCTTCTGCGAAGTTGTAGCAGCGTCCACATTGTATTCTAATTCTCCCTTTCCCTGGCATCCATCTCCGAAGTTCCGAGTAAGTGTTTTCTCTTAGGCAGCCCGCTCGGCCCATTCTTTTCAAATCCCGGATGCAGTCCACGATTTGTTGTTGTTCGTATTCCGAGAACACGTCTGTATGTAGCTCGAGGCCTTCTAGTATATTGATCCTCCCGCCTCGATTCTCTCAAAGTATTCAAAAGTTTTCTTCTCGACATTCCGCATTCTTTCTAGCTCGTATTCTGGAATAATCTGCAAATGGCGAGGCTCGGTGACGTATTGTGGGATATATGGCTCAATCCCTTCACGTTCTCCTGCATACCTCGGCTCCTCGGGGATGGTGTCCGTCGGGACATCCTCCGGGGTTGCTTCTGCAACAAGGTTATGCATTACTGGTGACTTTATCTGGTGGCGTGGTAGCCTTCCTTCTTGTTCTTCTTAAGATTTCCTCGGTCTCTTCCGTTATCCTCGGAGCTGGCCTCCTTCCTTCGAGTATCCGGTGAGCCGGCGTCCTTGAAGTATATGTCGCGCGTGTAGCAGCTGCCTCGTCGTCTTGGTCCGTTGCTAGTTTAGTTAACATCTTGCGGATATGGCAATTTTTATTTCTTCGGCGAGTTACTGTGAGAGTAGCTCTTCGTACTTCTCGAATTTCCGTGGGCGCGGTGGCCGACAAGCTCGCCTCTGTCGTAGCGACTACGGACTTGATTCTCTTGTCTTCTTCGGTGCTTGTTTTCCTTTTCTTCTGCTTGGAGTGGTGGCTTGGGCCACCCACTTTCATTCTTGTCCGGCCGGGCGGTTCCTCTCGGTCAAGCGGGACCCGAGTCACTTTCCTCGTATTGCGGGCCTGCCGGTGCGAAGTCCGAGTCAATCTACATTATCGCTCCATCTTTCACCCTCTTTTCGTCGAGTGCGAGGCTTACGCCATTTCTAAAGTTCGGGACCAACCGCCCGTTCGACATTTCCTCGCGAAAAGACAAGGAAAAGGATCGGGGGCGTACTAAGAACAAGAACATTAAGAAAATGTTTATTAAAGACGAGTTTTTTAATTACTTCTTGTATTTTTAAATTTAACTGGAATGAAGTGGGATAAGATCAGGAAAGAGATTTTGATATGGAAGAGAAAATAAGGAAAACTTTATTATCATGATTTTATTTATTTTAGCACATTTCTTATTATTTTTGGGTTCGGACCCAGTCATAAGAAATTACTTCGACCGTGCTTCTAGGGATGAAGAATTCATTCCTTCAAAACATCAGGTAGCGTAATACTTTTTCAAGTATCGTCCATTAATCGGAAGCATATGTCGTTCTCCTTGGCAATTCACTAGCTGGTAGGAGCCTTCTGAGTATACTGCTTCAACCCCAAACGACCCTTCCCAAGTGGGTTCAAATTTTCCTCATATCTTGCGGTGTGCAAGGATAGGTCTCTTGAGAACGAGAACTAAGTCACCATCTTTGAAGGTTCTTGGGCGGACCAGCCTGTCATGGGCTTGAACCATCTTGGCTTGGTATAGTTCTAAATTTTGCTACACTGTAAGTCTTTTCCCTTCCAGGCTTTCTAATTCTTCTAATCATAATTTGGCATTCTCTTCTGTCGTGATTTTGTTTGCGACTGCGATTCTGAGTGAAGGAAGCTAGACCTCTAAGGGTAACACTGCCTCGGACCCATACACTAGAGCGTAAGGCGTAGCTTGAGTAGGAGTTCTGAAGGTTGTCCGGTAGGCCCATAAGGCTTCTAATAACTTCTCGTGCCAATTTCTCTTATTATCGTCTAAGGTTTTCTTTAAGATTTGAACGAGAGTATTATTAAAAGCTTCAGCCAGGCCGTTTGCTCTTGGGTAGCAAATTGTTGAATACCGCCAGTCGATTCCGTGTCTCTTGACGAAATTATTGATTTGCGTGCTTCTGAATGTTGACCCATTATCTGAGATGATCCTGCACGGCACTCCGAAACGGTAGACAACTTGGTTCTTGAAAAACTGTTGCACGTGGTGTGCTTTCACTTCTCTGAGTGAACTGCCTCTGCCCACTTGGAAAAGTAATCTGTAGCCGCAAGAATGAAGCGATGTCATTTTTAAGATGTTGGTTCTATTGAACCCACTATATCTGTGCCCCAACATTCAAATGGCCACGACGCAATTGTCGGATGTAACACATTTGGAGGTTGGTGTTGAACCACTCCGTGAACTTGGCATTGGTGACAGCTCTTGGCGATTTTCATGCAATCGGTCATCATCGAGGGCCAGTAGTACCCTAATCTTTTAATTTTCATTTTCATCTTCGGACCGCGGTCGGTGAGCGCCACGAGTCTCGAATGCACCTCTTTAACAATTTCACGGGCCTCGGACCCGCTTAGGCACCTTAGCCACATTTGATCGAAAGACCTTCGTATAACGTGTTGTTTATTAATGCGTAGGACGAGTTCTTTTCTTGATCCGATGGGCTAGCGACCTATCGTCCGGTAGTTTTCCTGTTTGCGGGTAGTCCATTAATGGTTGTCGCCAATCTTCTGTGTTTTCTGTCACTGTTTCAACTGATTCTTCTTCATTTTCTGATTTGTGTATTGTGTCTATGTCGAGCTGTGATAGGACCTGACGTCCGTGAACTGACACTTCTACTAACTCATCTTACAAACTAGCAAATTCTTTTGCGAGACGGGCTAACGCATCTACTAAAGCGTTTTCTTTCCTGGGAATTTTGTAGATTGTCACATTCAGAATCTGTTCCAACAGCTGTATGGCATACTGGAAGTACTGCTCGAGTCTTGGTTTTAAAATTCTGTACTGTCCGACGATCTGTTGAATGATTAACTGCGAATCCCCGTAAATGTTGTTGTTTGTTATCCCCATTTGAATAGTTAATTCCAGTCCTGTTATGAGGGCTTCGGATTATGCTTCGTTGTTTGTACATGGCTCTGTCAAGTGGTAGGAGTATCTTAACATCCCCCGCTCCGGCGTTATAAAGATTAATCCGATCCCTGCCTTACCGGGCACTATCACTTGCGATTCTTCGCCTTTGTGTGCTGAAGATGCTCCGTCGAAATATAATTCCCAACGTCGATCATCAGGGTCTTCTAGGCTCATTATTTCTTCATCTGGCAAATCATAATTGAGAGGAGATTCTGCCGGCAAAGGGTGTGCTGCGATGAAGTCTGCTAGGACTTATCCCTTTACGGTACGAAGAGGCACGAATGTTATATCGAATTGCAATAAAATCATTGACCATCTGGCAAGTCTGCCGGAAAGCATTGGACGAGTCATCAAGTACTGCAATGGATTAAATTTCGAGATCAGGTTGACCTTATGAGAGAGCATGTAGTGCCTGAGCTTTTGAGCGGCGAAGATCGAGGCCGAAACGAGTGCTTTTCAATTGCGGGATACCTTATTTCGTCGGAAGTAAACAACGGCTTAGGTAGTAAAGAGCATTTTCTTTACCCTCATCATTGACACTGATTAACAGGGCTCCGAGAGAGTCGTCTAAAGCCGCGGTATAAAGTATCGACGGTCTACACGAGGCCAGGGCTGCTAAGAAAGGAGGTGTCATTAAATATTGTTTAATGTCCTCGAAGGCCATCCGGCATTTCTCTTCCCAAATAAATTTGGCGTCCTTTTTAACTAATGCCGAGAAAGGTCGACACTACTGCGACAAGTTTGAAATAAAGCATCGAAGATATGCCAACTTCCCTTGAAAAGATCGTAGTTGTTTTAAGGTTTTGGGAGGCGGCATTTCTAAGATAGCTTTAATCTTTTCCGGGTCGATTTCAATTCCACGATGTCGGACAATGAATCCTAAGAATTTCCCGGATGTGACGCCGAAGGCGCATTTTAAGGGTTTCATCTTAAAATTAAATTGTCTTAATCGTTCGAAAATAATTCTCAAATCATATAGGTGGTTGTCCTTTACTTTGCTTTTGATGACCACATCGTCCACGTAGCATTCAACTTAATTGTGGATGAGATCATCAAAAATTCTTGTCATCGCTCTCTGGTATGTTGCTCCTGCATTCTTCAGTCCGAATGGCATCACTGTGTAGCAATATACTCCGATCGGCGTTCGAATGCTTGTAAGTTTTTCATCTTACGGAGCCATTTTTATCTGGTTGTATCACGAAGATCCATCCATGAATGAGAATATTTCATGTGTCGAAGCGATGTCGATCATTAGTTCAGGATCGGTAGAGGGAATTCATCCTTTGGACATGCCTTGTTCAAATTTCTGAAATCCACACAAATTCTGATCTGACCATTCTTCTTCCTAACTGGTACCACATTGGCTAACCAAGTCGGGTATTGTTCTTCGCGGAAAAATTTAGCGTCTATTAGCTTTTTAACTTCAGCTATGACTTGTTGTTCGATTTCTAGACGCATTCTTCTGGGACCTTGTCTGCCGGGACGAAGTAGGATCCACTCCTAGCTTATGGATTCGCGACCTCTTGAGCTAAACCCGGCATCTCATCGTAGCTCCAAGCAAAACGGTCTTTAAATTCCATTAATAACTTGATTATTTCTTCGGAGTCTTCTTTATTGAGTAAGGAGCTAACAAAGGTAGGTCTAGGTTCTTCGCTAGTACCTAAGTTAACTTCCGTTAACTCATCTATTGTAGATTTAATCTCTTCTTTGAATTCTGGTGGAGCTTCTCCAATTTATAAATCTTCAAATTCTTCTGTAGTTTCCATGCAGTTTTTATTAGACTCGCAAGTGACAACCAAGCAAAATTCAGTATCGTCAACTGATCCTATTGTGCCGAATCCGAGACCATGCTTTGAATTGGGTGGACGACCGGAGTTATTCCATAAATTTTCAAAATGTTGTGATTGACCTTTTGTCCATTGTCGAGGTAAGAAACCACGGTGAATTAAATTTTGAACACAGGGAGAGTACCACTCAAAAGGTAATTCCATTAATTCTGATGAAGTGACATCTTGAGTTGTACATTATTTTTAGTTTTGGAGGAAGGAGCACCTCGGTAGAATTTGATTGGCTTTGCAACGCCGCTACGTACCTCTTTGACCACCATACCCTCGATCTTATTAGAATGGATCACGGTCAGGGTCATAGTATGTACATAGTGGTTAATCTTCTCGTACATCGATTTATATTCTTCATTCTTTTCATCTTCGAGCGGGATCCTGAATTGCGGCTTCTTCTGACTTATTGTCGCTGCTTCTTGCTTGATTTCTTTTTCTTCTTCAGAACTGTCTTCCCAATCAACATTGATGGCTGGTTTCCTCTGTCCAACTGTCCTAACGTCTCCGCCACGACCTCGTCCCCGGCCTCGACCTCGGATGCGAGTTGTGGAGAAACCTTCACCATCTCGCCAGTAAGGGAGTGGTGAGTGACTGTTGGACTAGAACTTCAGGTTCTTCATCATCCCGAATTCCCTTTGCTTCATTCGTTATGGTATCTCTGGAGAAGATTGTTTTCTTCGGAGGTGCATAATAAGCTGCATCTTCATAGATTCCAATTTCATGTACGGAGAATGGTTGTAAGTCACCTTTGATGCACTGTTCCTCTTCATCGTAGTATTTGATGCACTGATGTAGAGATGATGGTACCATCCGGTTTTCATGTATCCATGGTCGGCCCAGTAGAAGGTTGAACGATGTTTCTGAATTGATTATGTGAAATTTTACGGTTGTCTTTGCTAAGTCACCGGTCTGCATTAGCAGTGTTATTGAGCCGAGGGATCTTTCTCCTTTCTAGTTGAATCCTCTTAATAACATTTTGTCTGCTTTAAGCTCGCGAGCATCAATTTCCAAGTATGCTAGCGTTCGAAGATTCGTTATATTGATTGATGCTTCTAGATCCACCAATACTCTGGAGAGTGTAAACTTCCCAATTGTAACTGAAATGTACAACGGTCGGTTGTGGTCTGCTGTCCCAAGTAGTAGGTCAGTGTCTGTGAAGGTGACACCTAAAAACCTCATCTAAGGAATCTCCGGCCATTTGAGCTCAGCAAATTTCTGGATCAAGTAAGGCCTTGATCAGAGCTTCTCTCATCTCCTTTGATAAGATGAGAGCGTCGTAGATGCTCAGTTTGGCCAGCAGTTTCCTATGATGGTCTAGCACGTTCTAGTCCACTTTATTTCCATGTGTCTCGGCTTTTTTTTCGAATGGGTATTTCTTCTGCCGGGATTGGTTCTTCCTGAACAACCACCTGCTTTCCTTTGTCCTTTGGACCCATTCTCAGAGTCAGAACTCTTCCACTTCTCAAGTTAACTTCTGTAATTTCTTCTGAATCTAGTATTGAGTTTGTTGGTGTCTCCTCTTGAATCGGAATGACGGAGTTCTTCGGATTAGCCTCGGAGTACGAAGGCTCTAACTCTATTGTAGTTGGAGCTCCTCGAAACTCGCAAATAGATTCATTGCTCGTTGAAATCTTGTAGCCTCCTTGGTGGATGTCTTCTTTGTCATTGTGACCGTCGAGATTGTGTATGATTTGAGAATTGTCATTTGTATCGGAATCGATGTCCGGATTAGGTTGATTGTCGCTAGTTACGTAATCATTAGAAACAGTCAAAATGTAGCCAACGTTATAACCCTTATCATTATAAGATCCCACCGGAGTGGGCAGATAATCTTACAGAGTCAGAGGTTCGAGAGATTTCTCCCCCGAATCGGAAACAACTATCCTAGGATAAGCAGCCCCTAGTCTAGCCTTAAGAGCCTCGATCTTCTCTTCTTTGTCGATTTTCTTCTTCTCTTCAATCATCTCCTGTTGAGGTGGTTCTTCTATCGCATGTGATAGTGCCAACTCGACAGGTTTCGAACTCTGAATTGAGGCTCGTACCGAAGCGGTTTGGATGTGCTCCAAAATCTTCTTCGAAGACTTTGTCCAAGCGGTAGTCCATCCATCATTAGTCGTATAGGGATCTATTGGAACAATGAGATCCGTTGAGATAACATTGAAGGAACCTCCTTTCTGGGGTTCCTTCATGTACTCCTTCGGGATCGTTATATTCCCTTTCCGAAGATTGTCGTTGAGCCGACTTTTGAAGGTAATACAATCTTACTATCTTATGCCCGAGCATCCGATGGTAAGGGCAAAAGTTGGGATCACCTTTCTTGTCGACTTCTTCCGGTCTCTTAGGTTACGGTAGTTGGAAATGCGGAGTCTTCATCGGAGCTGCGGAACATTTTCGACACTTGCCTCATTCTTGAATGGATACTCCCTGCTCGAAGCTCCCTTAACGTACGTTGCGGACGAGGCGGTTGTTCATCTTGTTGAGATGACCGATAGGCTGAGTCGGGGTTCTTCGGTAATTCTGTTGAGGTTCGTTGCGGCCGTTCGACGATATTTGTATCGGTTGCTTGCCTTTATCGGCTTGTTGCAACGATCCCGGACTTCTTTTCAAAAGTTTTCACGGGCTTCTGTTTGTCTGTTTTGTTGGTGAAACTTAATTGCTTCGCCTCCTCTTGCAAGCTTCCGGGCTTGCTTAACAACTTCTCGATAGTCTTAATAGTAAATCCCTTGAGGAGAAGTGCTATCGGGCCATGAATGCTCTTAAGTAAAATGCGACTTGCATGTTGTTCTTGTAAGCTGTGGCTCACACTTCATACTTAGATTCCTCCATCGAAGTATGTAGTCCACCAAGGTTTCGTTCGGTTTCTGCTTCTCTACCACTAAATCACCTATAGTGATGTGGTGATGAGCTCCGGTAAATCGCTTGATGAAGAAGTTCTCTAGTTCTGAAAATGTCTTCACCGAACCGTTCGGTAATTCGCATACCAATCAAAGGCGATCTACGATGAGACTGGCGACAAATTGTCGAAGGAGTAAGGCATCACTTCGTCGGCATTGCAACAAGTGGCACGAAAATGTGCAACATGCTGCCGAGGGTTTTCGGTTCCATCAAAGGTCTTGAACAGAGGTGGTACAAAGCCTTTTGGATATTGGACAGCGTCGAATTCTTCAGAGTAAGGTCTACCCATACGAATGGATGTCCCGCTCTTTGATTGTGCCAAGGCTTCTCGCACCTGCTGTTCCGCCATGTTCTTAATATCCTTTTCTGGAATCATGATTTGAGTTGTATCCTTCATTAATTGATCATCCCCGTTGACGGATGTAATCTCCTTTCCTCTGTCTAAAATGTGAATGACATCTGGGGGTCTCTCTTCGGGGTTGCACCTGACTCTGGAGAGTGGCTAGGGCTACAGCCATCTCTTCCATCCTTTTTGCCATTTGGGCGATCGTATCATCTTTCTCTTGAAGCTGCCTCCTCATTACTTCCGGCTCCTCTCTTCTGCGGTACGTGAGGGCACCTTGTGAAGGCGACGAAGCTCGTGTTTCAACCATGTTAATTTCGCATATTCATCATCCATGAACTACGACGAGTCAACTTCATCTCCGAATTTCTCTTCTCTTTCCCTTGCTAATCGCCGAATATCGGTTCTTAGCTTTTCCATAGCATCTTCTAGTGGTCTTTTATGTACATCCTTGCAGTTGTCATGTGATAACTGTCGGGTTTCCTTCTCATGAGTCCCCTTTACTGCGGTAGCACTTTCTTCGGACTCAAGTCTCCGGACGAGACTATCCTTCTCGAGTTGTTGTTTTAATCTTAATTGTCCGGTAGTGGGACGCCATACCATCCTTCTAGCGGCGAAGGTGCGGGACCGGATGGTGCGTCGACCAAATCTTTGCGAAGGTGGTATCCTCCCTAATCTGTAGTCTGAAACAACGACGGGCGGACTAGCTTTCATTCTCTTATTCGGCTTTTCCGCGGCGATAGCGAGGTTCTACTCGCGGCCTGAGACGGGACTTGGCGGCACCCGCTCTATCCTTCTTAAAATCTACGATACGGGGCATTTTTCATTCTTTGTCAACTTTTCTATCGAGGTTTGCGGTCGAGCGAAATGGCGTAACTCTACCCCTTTTCTTACGATTATCGTTGTAATATACGGAGTCGAGGCGATGCGACGACAATCTTGCGAACATTTTCTTCATCCTCTGCGGCGGAGAGGGGATGGAACCTGCTTCCTCCCAAAAGTGGTATGTATTCGGGCGGTGGTGTATACTCGGGCGGTTCGGGATTTCCTCCGGGAAAGCGACTTCGGCGGCTACGGCTTCTCTAGCAATCCTTCACTTATGTTCCTCCTGCGAGTCCGTGTCGGTGGTGGAATTCTCGAGCTGGACCCGATTTCGAAAACGAAGGTCTCGCAGGAAGGTACGTACCCTCCACGGTAACGGGTTCATCACGATTCTGAATTTCCTTCCCCTTTAGTACGGCGAGAAGGCGGGGTAGGTGCGAGAGACAACTAGACCAGGTGGGGTAGCAACAACGGTCCTTCGTGAACGGTAGTACTCCTCTCGAGTTGGAATCTTTTGCGGAGGAGGGAATTCATGAGTTGACTTGAGGTTAAACTCGATCGACGGCTTCTCGGTTACGGTACTTTGCTTGTGAGTGAAAAGAGAGTGATGTCGGGGATTTTGATGTCGGTGTCCCCGAATCCTTGTCCGAATCGAATAATTCCATTATCGGGCGGTTCGTCCTTGAACACGGCCGAGTCCGAGTCCGTTGACGAAGGAGAAGATCAATTTTGGGGCTTCCATTTCTGCAGGGCAGATTCCAAGTGTTAGTCCCTGAATCGTGCTTCTTCTTGTCGTAAAACTTATGACGAAAAAGAAAGAGTCCGAACACATTTCTGTTTATCTTAGCATATTTGTGGTATTAAAGGAAAATTATATTTTTTTCGAAAAGATTTGTTCGTTAGGAAGGAGAATTATTTAAAGAAGGAGAGTTGTAGGAAGGGTAAAAGGAATTGATTAGGAACTGGAAAAGGAAGAGAAAGTCTTGTAGAAACTTCTCGACCAGCAAGACCGCTCCTAAACTAATACCTATTGGGGGTCCACCCCACCTCAGAAATGAGGTCAAAGGATCTTGGAACCTCTCTGTTTAGGGGTGTCTAAACAGTGGCTCCTAAATCCGAGAGAATGTTGGCTATACTTGTTCAAGGTAGAAATGAACATAGTATTCCAACGAAAAGAAGGGTAGTTTGATCCACTAGGGACATGAATACACTACCGATTTTTGAAAGCGAGAATTGTCGATTAAAATGGAGAGAGGAATTTTCCCACGTGAGTCGCCGAAATTGTCGGCATTATTTTTAGATTATGTGTTTTAAAAAAGGGGGGCTGCCTAACAGAAATTGTCGGCTAATCTTTAATTTAATTTAAATAAATAATTTGAAAAGTAATATTTGATTTTGAAAATAATTTTAAATTTGAAAATTTTAAGATATGAAATCAAACTGATCTCACATCCTGAATAGTTTATATAAACGAGCACCGCATCACAAACTATGTATCTATCTCGAAGAATAGACGCATTGTTTGGTGATGGGGCTCGATTAAATAAACTAGAAGATTTGTGAAATCCGTTTAGTCTGCGAACCAATTTTATAAGCCAACAAATTCCCCTGCTTCATATGAAAGCATTAAAATGGGTTTATATTACCTGGGTTCTTAAAATTCCCTATAAGGGCAAGCCTCTATAGTTAATTACATCTTAAGTGACGGGAATCACCTAAGAAAACTCTCGATAATAATCGGTAGTTACGCTCTCATGAATTTGAAAGTTTAAGTTTTGAAAGGATTGAATTTTGGAATTTCGATAGGGAATGGATCAAGTTTGGAACATTTTGTTTTGGGAATTCGAAAGGAAGAAAGGTAGGAGAAATCACAGATTCGAAGCGAACTTCGGTAATTTCCCAACTATCCTATTGCTTGGCTTGGATTTAGGAAAGTCCTAATGTTTGTTTAATGTTTTGATCTTGCCAATTTTAATTAATTTGGACTTATATTTGTATGATAAAATCATACAAATAGCCTAGAAGATGTGAGGGTTTATGTCGTATCGGACGACTACCTCGGAATCCTAAAATCGGTTAGGGCTTAATTTGCAATGCAAATGCCTAACAAAGGTTGAGGATTTATGTTGCACTAGGCAAACTACCTCGAAGTCCTATGGCTTGGTTATTTAATTCTAAGAATGATTTTGCTGATGACGATGGTCGTGCTGCCCACCATGCTCCGATCTCCTTGTTGTTGCACAGGTTTAGTTTTAGAAGTCATAAATCAGGAGATGAGAAAAGTGTTTTGGTTTAGAGGAATTCTTAATTTCCAAGTGTTTTTTATGTTTTAATTAAAACAAATCTTAAAGTTGATTATAACAACACCGGTTAAGATCCCGCGGTTCCATCCTTCGGCATCGTTATTTTTATCGGATTCACTAAGTCCGGATGAATTTGCTAAACTCGACTAAATGAGTTCCACACTTTCATTTAGACCGTGGGAAATCCCGTTAGCAACACGTAGGTTACATCATCGAGGTATTCCAGATCATCCAACAAGACGTTTTAATTTAGTTGTAATTGCGGTTTTGTGTTACGTTTGTGATTAAATTTTGAGTTGTTTTATATTTTGAAATGTTATGGCGATGAATTTTATCTTGCAATGACTTTTAATTTAGTTTTGGGTTTCGAGTTTTAGGGGCTACCCTAGAGGTGTGGGTTTTCATGCAACAGTTGTTTATCATGCAAGAAAAGTAAAGTGCATTTGCAATAAAGTAAATTACAAGAAGGTAAATTGCAATAAAATAAAAGCGTACCTGGAGGGTCTTCCCGTCATCCCAAGCTGCACTTAAACACAATTTAGAATATTTAAGCAAGTTCCTAGGTAAAGCTAAGGGAAGGGTTATGGTTTTCTACCAAGTTCCTAATCCTATAGCTAGTCATCTCCTATGACGTCTAGGTTCTTGTGTTTTGGTTTGAGGACGATTTTCTTCATCGAAGAACAATTAAGTTCAATTGTTCTTATAAATATCCTATCACATTGAGGAAGTGCTTAAGAAGAATCTTAAACATCTTTTCGATATTGCTTAGAATTGTTTTAAGTCCAAATGAATTTAATTATACAGATGAATTAATCGTCCGGGAGTTCACGTTTTGTTGTTATCTTACTCAGTGAACTAGGACATTTGAATATCCTATGAGGGAAGTAACATTTCATTTAACATTTTTTTTAGGAGCTATGACAACAAAAGCTTTTGAGGGCAAATTGATGTTCAAATGGTTTATGATTTAATTTCAGTCAACGGGTTTAAAATTGGAATAGTGTTCAAGTTGCTTTATATTTATTTTTGAATTTCTTTATGTCTTAGGTGATGTTATTTTTAATTCAATTTAATTTAACTTTAATTTAATTTAATTTAGTTTAGTTTTAATTTTAATTTAATTTAATCTAATTTTAATTTTAACTTGATTCTATTATTTAATTTAATTTAATTTAATTCAATTTGATTTGATATGATTTAATTTAATTTAATTTAATTTGATTTAATTTAATTTAATTTAATTTGATTTAATTTAATTTAATTTAATTTAATTTAATTTAATTTTATTTAATTTAATTTAATTTAATTTAATTTAATTTAATTTAATTTTATTTTTAATTTTAATTTAATCTTTTATTTTTTTTTATGTTTTAAAGATGATTTAATTGTAATTGTTAAAGTATTAATTTAATTGAAATTTTAAAAGGATTTAATTTAAATAATTTAACTTTAATTTAATATAATGATTAAGTCTTTTGGCATTTTAAATCTTAAATTTGGATTATCATTTTAATTAGGAATTAAACATTATTGAGATGATTAATTTAGGGATTCTTAAATTAAAGAACAAATCTTTTCCTAATAATATCCCTATTTTAATAATTCCAATTTTATTATTCTTCCAAGTTTAATCAATTATTTAATTAAGGTTTATTTTAATTATTTTTAAATTGTTTAGTAGGTTTCTACCCTTTAATTATTTAAATTTCAATCATCCAAATCAGATTAGGATCAAATATTTTACTCTTTAATTTTATTAAGCTTAAAGTTTTAATTAAAGATTAAAATTTTAATTACCATTTTGCCCTTCAAGCTTAATAATTTTATAACTCACTAAATTAAGCTTAAATGATCTTGAAATTTTTATGTGACTTCACTCATATGTCAATAAAGACATGAGAGGAAAAAATGTGATTTTTATGTATTTAATTTATTTATGTAATTATTTTTGGTGGAAAATAGAGATTTCCAAGGAAAATTTAATATGACCAGAGGACCACTTGTAATATGACCAAGGGAAAGTTTCTGTCCCTAAGAAAATTATGGGACAATCCTAATGACCAGAGGACCACTTGGACCAATTTTGGTGATTTTTTGAATTATATTCTTTTTATTATAATTATTTTGAATTTTGGAGTATTAATTAATTTAAAAATAAAATAAAGGTTAAAAAATGAATTTTATATTTTTCAGAAATCTCTCTGATATCAAGAAAATCAGAGAATCAGTTTTTACAATTTTCTGATTTTTCTTTGATTTATTAGAATTATTTTAGTGGAAATGCTAAAAAATACATTTTTTTAATTTTAAAATTACCTTTGGGCTTTAAAATTTAATATCTCATCATATAGACCTAAGAAAAATATGGGGTTTGTTCCTAAGTGATTAAAATTCAAAATGTGACATTTTTGTGAATTTTATTATTTTTGTGATTTTTATTATTTTTTAATTATTAAATTATTAAAATAATACAAAAATCAACTTTTTAGAAAATTAAAATTTTAATTTTCTTAAATTCCCTTAATATCGAGAGGCTCCAAAACCAATTTGGTGAATTTTTAGAAAGTATTTTGAAAGTTATGAATTTTTAAAGTTTAAATTGGCTAAATGGCTTAATCAACCCATTTAGTAGGGCTAACCAAGTCCAATTGACTTCAAATTTTTATGGTGGGTTCCTCTGTTCCTAAAGGTCAGTGGAGAATTGATTTCAAGTCAATTTGATGTATGATTAGCTCTAATTAATTAAGGACCTATTTTGGGTGTTTAAGCCAATTAGGATTATTCCAAGTGGATTAATTCAAAACCTATTTTTCCTAGGGTCCTCGCGGTCGTAAGAAACTTCACAAAATTTTCCTAGAATTTATTTCACAACATGCTAATTATTAGGTTTAAAATACTCAAAACAACAACATGAATTTGAAAAATCAATAACTTCTCATAGGGATGGCCTCTGACCTTGGAAAATTTAGGGAATATTCCCGGGTTCGGAGGCTTCAAAAGCCCTATGGTCTCATGCCATGGTGAATTTCCTATATGCATGGAGAATTAAAACAATGCAGAGAGTAAATAAATTATTAAAAATAAAATACTTGATGAAATTAAATTATTTCTTTTCCACATTATTCTCCTCTGTTCACTGAGCAAGTGGGTATTTTTATTTTATTTTTCTGATTTTCCTACACAAAGTTATGCATTTTTAAAGTTTAGGGAATTAAATAAATAAGAAAATCCCTATTTTTCTATTTATCCGAATCGGCGTCGCGTCAACCTCAGCATCCCCGAACTGCCACGCGGCGCTTTCTGATTTGACGCTGCCATCCGACTCAGCGCTCTAGGGGCCCGCTGTATCGTTTTGTCTCCTCATCCGGCGCAATCCTGGCCGTCCGTCCGCACGTGTATTAAATGAACGGCATCCGTTCATCGTCCCCAAGCCTCCTAGCCTGAGAACCGTCCATACTAAATCCCTAATATCTCACTCAATACTTAACGGATTTTCGTGTTCTTGTGCTCTATGGATTAATCTTGAAGAGAAGAATACATCTATATAGTGATCGTGCATTGAAATTAAGGCATTTGAAATGGAGAATCTCCAGAAGCTCGGTATAAAGAGTTAGCTCATACCTTTGCTCAGAGAAGTGTGGCTTCAATCTGAGGGTTGTGTCACCTTCGATTGGGTCCCAACAAGCTCCAGATGAAGTCTCCTGGTCTGGTGAATTGTCTAGGTATGATTTCGACCAAGCCCGATCACAAAG
This sequence comes from Papilionanthe hookeriana x Papilionanthe teres, assembly GCA_022702705.1. Taxonomy (NCBI): domain Eukaryota; kingdom Viridiplantae; phylum Streptophyta; class Magnoliopsida; order Asparagales; family Orchidaceae; genus Papilionanthe; species Papilionanthe hookeriana x Papilionanthe teres. The sequence continues at coordinate 13,765,072 of CM040424.1, forward strand.
CTTGGAGTCTGGAACAGATGGGTGGCCTGGAGAGGGGCTTTTGCTGGTGGACTTCTTCCCTTGGTCTGGTGAAGGTGTAGGACCAATCAATTTGGGGATTGGTCCACCGTGAAGAAGTGTCCTGGTTTTTGTGCTGAAATTTGAACTCAAAATTGAGCTCAGCTAGAGGGAATTGGGGCTGGAATCCAGTGGGGATCAAGTGCTCTATGTGTAGAGAGTGGTCTGGAATGATTTTGGCAGAGTTTCCCTAAGGTTGGTTCAGCACCTCTCATGGCCGAGAGAGGGGGTGTTTAAATAGGAGAGGCTGGAGGTTTGTGCAGTCAATTGGCCATGGACATGTGTAAAGGGCTTGGATTAAAATGGTATGGGGAGAGGCTCATTTTAGGTCCAAATGGGTCAACCCACCATTTTGGGTTTGGTGCACCCTTCCAAGTTCTGGTTTTGGGCTGGGAGGATCATGTGAGTCAACCTACCAAAGGTAGTGAAGTCCACATCAAGGATTAGGTGGCAAAGTATGGTTTAGAGTGTATCATGTTTAAGGTAAAAAGGGTTTAAAAAAGGTTTAAGAAAGATATCCCTTCTCTTTCAATTAATGGTTTGGTGAGGTGGAAAGTGGATTCCATGGCTCTCATGGCTCCTATGTGGCTCATGCATGGCTTCATGGCTTGCCTATGGCTTCCACATAGCTTGGCTTACTTGTATGAAAATGGATTTTGACATTTTTGATAAATGTATGAGAGGTTAACATGAAGCTTGATTTAGAACAAATTCATATTTTATTGGAACTTTAGGGATGGTTTCAATTGAAGTCATGATGAAGAAGAGTGTCATATGGGCTTTGTATGAATTTTGGGCCTTTAAAATTTAGTGAAGATGGGCTTTTAAAATGATTTAGGGAAGTGGGCTTTTGGATTTCAAAAAAAAATTTAGGTTGATAATTTTGTAAAGGATTGGATCCAATAAATATTGAATTTAATTTAGGAAGGTTTCATGCATGATTTGGAATAGATTTGAAGTGGTTTGGGCTTGAATTGGGTTGGATTTGGACCCCTTTGGTAAATGGGCCAATATAGGTCAAATTGGGCTAACTTGGGCCAATGTTGGGCTAGGGTTGAAATTGATGTAAAATAAATGTTGGGAAATGTTTATGGGAGTGTTTGTAAGAGGTTTTGGCTTTGGTTGGGTTTTGATTTTGGGTTTTGGGCTTATTTGGGTTAGGTTAGGTTTTAGGTCAAAATTAGGCCTCTTAGCTTTGGGTTGAATTTGAGTGGGGTTTGGGTCTAAATTTTGGGTAAATCATGTTAGTGTTTTGTTTGTGGGGATGTTAGGGAAGGTTTAGAAAAGGTTTGAGATTAATTGGAGTTGAATTGGGTTAGTTTTGATTAGGTTTGGGTCATGGGTCCAAATTGGGCTTTAAGGCCAAAAGTGAAATTGAATTCAAATGTCAATCAAATTGGACTTGGATTTGGTCTAGATTGGTGTTGGGAATGTTGAATTGAAGTTTAGAATTGAATTGGACCAGAATTTGGGTCAATTGGGTAGGTTTGGCTTGACATTGGGTTCACTTAGGGTCAAAAATTGAAAATTTGGAAAATTGAAGATTATGTGAATGTAAGTGGAATAAAATCATTTTGGTTGAGCCATGAAGCCATATCAAGCCCACATGAGCCATGAAGGGACTCATTTGAGGCATCCACTATGTTGTTCCTAACCCTCTTAGCCAAGGGCTTAGGGGTTAAGGACCATCCATGTGAATCACCTTCATGAGTCAGGAGGTCAAGTTAGGTATGGGTGTGTTTTTAGGAGGTGTGTGAAAGTGTAGTGTATAAGTGTAGTGTGTGTGTAGGTCAATCCTCCACCAGACCAGGCCACCCAGGGAAGTCCTAAGGCCAAAGAGTCCTATAGGAACTCACCCTTTAAACTTCCACATTTGATTTCAACCTTCTAGGTGATTAGGGGTCTACAGTCAAGTTTTTGGAGTTTGCAGGGAGTTAAGAAGTGGTTTGAATTTCTAGGTGGTGGGTCCCAATTCTAATCCTCTAAGATAGTCAAAGGAAAAGCCTAAGGCTAGATCCTAAGTACTAAAAAGAAGAAGAGAAGACCTCAACAAAAATGAGGTCAACACAACTCTCAATCACTCTAATTTTAGCAGGATCGACCTCCATACCATGTTCAAAAATTTTATGCCCAAGCACAATTCCTCCTGCAACCATAAATTGACATTTCAACCAATTCAGAACTAGATTTGTTTTCTCACAGAGATCCAAAACTTTTGCTAAGTTTTCCAAGAAAATTTCAAATGAAGTCCCGAATACAGAGAAATAATCCATAAAAAATTCTATTCCATTATCAATTATACTACTGAAGATAGACATCATACATCTCTGAAATGTTGCAGGTGCATTACACAGTCCAAAAGGCATTCTTCGAAAACCAAAGATTCCATAAGGGCTAGTAAATTTTGTATTTTCTTGATCCTTAGGAGCAACAGGTATTTGATGGTAACTAGTATATCCATCTAGAAAGCAGTAGTACTTGTGTCCAACAATTCTATCAAGCATTTGATCAGAAAAAGGAAGAGGAAAGTGATCTTTTCTGGTGGCGACATTTAATTTCCTATAGCCAATACAAATTCACCATCCATTAATTTGTCTTGTGGGTATAATTTCATTACATTAATTCACTTCAATAGTCACTCCTCCCTTTTTCGGTACACAATGTATTGGACTCACCCAAGCACTATCCAAAATAGGATAAATAATTCCAGGATCCAGCCATTTTAAAATCTCTTTCTAAACTACTTCTTTCGTTATAGGATTCAATCTCCTTTGCAAATAAACTCTCAGTTTATGTTCTTCATCTAATAAAATTCTGTGCATACAAATCGAAGGACTAACTCCTTTAATATCTGCCAAAGTCAATCCAAAAGCTTTCTTGTATCTTTTTAAAATTTCCAATAACATCTGTTCTTGGTATTTGTTTAATTCCGAATATACAATAACTGACAAGGTAGATGATTCTCCTTAAAACATACATTTTAAATGATTAGGGAGAATTTTCATCTCAAGTTCAGGAGGTTTTATGATAGATGGAATTAAGCTTTTATTTCCACCTTCCATAGTGTCTAATACTTCAAATCTCTCCTGAACATACTCCAAATCTTCATTCTTCTTACTATCTGAATTTTCTTCATCTTCAATTTCTTCTTCAAATATATTTTCATATTCCATTTCTTTTTTAAATATATTCTCCAAATGATCGTTTCTAAAATATTCACATACCTCCATCCTAAAACATTCATTATCTTTTCCATTGAGGGATACTTCATAGATTTTAAAATATTAAAGGTCACCTTTTGATCATTAAATCCCATAGTTAATTCTCCTTTTTGAACATTAATCACTGCTCTTCCAGTAGCAAGGAATGGTCTTCCCAAAATGATTGGAATTTCTTTATCTGCCTCCATATCAAGTACAATAATATCCACAAGAAAGATAAATTTATCCACTTTAACTAACACATCTTCCACCACTCCTTTAGGGTAAGTAATGGAACGATCGACCAACTGAAGAGCCACAGATGTAGGATAAATTTCTCCTATTCCCAACCTTTTGAAAGTTGATAAAGGCATAAGATTTAAGACTAGCTCCCAGATCATATAAAGCTTTTCTGAAAAAATTTTCACCTATAGCACACGGAATAGTGAAACTACCAGGATCTTTATGTTTTTTAGGAAGCTTCTTCTGAATAATTGCACTACACTCTCCACTAAATGCAACAGTTTCATGATCTGTAAACTTTTTTTTCTTTCTCAGAATATCCTTCATAAACTTGGCATAGTCAGGAATCTGTTCTAATGCTTCAACAAAAGGAATATTTGTCGTTAATTTCTTAAGCATCTCCAAAAATTTTCCAAATATGTTATCCCTATTTTGTTTATGAAATCTTTAAGGAAATGGAGGTGGTTGTTTTTCAACAGTTATCTTCATTAGCTCAAGAGGATAATCCAAGTTTGGATAAATCTTGTTTGAACCCTTTTTGAATTCCTCCTTCTCCTTTTCTATTTCAACTTCTTTTTGCACTCTAATTTTCAATTCTTTTCCACTCCTTAATTGAATAGCCTTAAGTTGTTCCTTGTTTTGATCTTTTGGATGGATCTCAACATTATTTGGAAGTGTTCCAGAAGGTCTATTATTAAGTGCAGTGAAAATATGTCCTAATTGATTTCAATATTTTTTATAGCAACACCTTAAGCTTGTAATTGATTTCCTATATTTAGAATTATTTCTTCAGTATACAACTTCTTGTCCTTAAATTGCTGGTTACTATTAAATCCAGGATGATAAGATGGTCTAAAATTGGCATTTCTTTGATTGTTCAAATTTCCAAATGGATTTATAGAAATGTTAGCCCAATGTGGGTTAACATTGGCATTGCTATTATTCTAATTGAAGTTTGGGTGATTCTCCCAACCAGGATTATAATAATTCGAATAAGGATTGTTAGGTCTATTAATAACATTTAAAGTCTCAGAAGGTGTTTAAGATTTTGTTATCTGTCCAAATGAATATGTCTCCAACACTTGAGGTGGTTGAGAATAATTCATTCCATATTGATCTAATTTCTTTAAAAGGGCTGCAATTTGAGAAAATACTATAGTCATCATATCTGAATCTTGAACACTAGCTACTCTCTTAGGATTTACCTGTTCAGAGGGCCATTGAAAATTATTAGTAGTCATTTCTTCAATTAATGCGTGTGCTTCATCAAAGGGTTTTGACATTGACGATCCACCAGCAGCATCATCTATAATAGATCTCAATGATCCCACTAATCCATTATAAAATGTTTGAATTATTAACCAATCTGGTAAAGCATGATGTGGGCACTTCCTAAGAAGATCTTTAAATCTCTCCCAAGCTTCATATATTAACTCCCCTTCAAATTGACAAAAAGATGTAATATCATTTCTTAGTTTAGCAGTCTTTGATGGAGGGAAATATTTTGATAGAAACTTCTGAGATAATTTACCTCAAGTTCTAATAGATCCAGGTGCTAACGAGTTTAACCACGCCTTATCTTTATCCCTTAATGAAAAAGGAAAAAGACTAAGTATGACAGCGTCACTAGACACTCCATCATATTTATAAGTAGCACACAGTTATAAAAAATTACCGAAATGTAAGTTTGGATCCTCATTAGGTGTTCCTCCAAATTGATTATTTTTTACCATTTGGATAATAGCAGGTTTAAGTTCAAATTACTTAGCAGCAACATCAGGATTTTGAATAGTTATGTGAATTTCATCTGCTGTTGGGTTAGCATAATCTCTTAAAGTACTTAACAAATTTTCAATATCATTTCTCTGATTATCTTGATTATTCACTATTTCACAAGGATTTTCAATTTGATTTTGTTATTTTCTAATTTTTCAGACGGTACGTTCTAACTTAAAATCGTAAGGCACTAAACCGATAGATCCAAAACGACACATATACAAGCACCCAAATACTTTTAAAAAGTAAACAAACACATAAATACACACTAAAAAGTAAAGGTTTTATGTTACTATATTTTTAATAAATACCATTTATACTTCCTTCCTTACTTAGTTACTTAGTTACTCTGTTACCTTCCCCGACAATGGTGCCAAAAACTTGACCAATGAACTTTATATATGCAAGAATGTATGAACTCAAATTTATATATGTTTATAATGATTTTGTAAAGTTCGAACACTCAATGCAAGTATATGTATTGTATCAAGTAATACAGGGCTCTAATGGAGTCCTGATTATCAATCCCACAGGGAAGTACGAAGCAGAAGAAAGTGTTTGACAATATATAATATAGCACTGAAATCTGATACTCATGCACTTAAAGTTTACTACTTACTGCTACTACCACTATGCAGAAAACAGTAATAATTAATTAAACTACAATTAATTCTAACAACATTGAAAATAGAATTAAATAACAAACACACCAAACTATGTATTTGAAAGATTTTTTATAGATGAGAAAAGTATCTTTCCTCTTACTATGAGAATATGATGTGTGGATTGATATGGAATAAATATCTATGTTATTGTGCCAATTAAGTGCATAGATGATTCTTTACCCTTAAAAGAGTACCCCCTCTTCTAAGCATGAAAAGAACATTGACATATCCTAAGTTTAGTCACTAAATCCAAGGCTAGGCTGGGAGGATACCGGCTCTCACTTCAGAGCTCCCACTCACCCTTCACCTGAAGGCTAACCTTCGAGTTTAGTTACAAATAATAGAACCAATTTAGGGATTTTAGCCTGTCACCCTGAAATTTTCACATTGAAGTCCATCAAAATACATTTCTCTATTTATTTGCACTCAATTCCCATGAACTACACAATTCATCCATGGAATCTGAATGGATCTTTCATTATTGTTATAGAACATTAAATCCTTTCGGAATTAATGTTCAATAACAAATTTTAACATTTCAATTGGCCAAATCGAAAAGTAAATTAACTTTAAAATGAAAAACCATCACAATTTCTTCAATACATTAAAAGTACATCAATCCACATCAATCCATCATCACATATCTATGAAAGAAGAAAGGCAAGGGAGGCTACTCAGAATTCATGAAGAAGATACAATAAAACATGGATTTTATATATAAAAGAAAAGTAATACAAAACATAAAAGAAAATATAACTTATCTCTTTGTCTTCCCCAATGCAATTCCCTTGAAGTTCCTTTGAATCCTTTGATCTCTTCTTTACAACACTGGATTCTCTCTTTAGAATGGAAATGAAGAAGCAATCTCTCACTTTACTCCTTCTCCTTCACTCATTAGAGAAGAATTCCTCTCAAATCCTCACGTCTTCTCCTAAACCCTAACACTTAACACAAACTAAAACTACTCTAGAAGAGACAAGACACACTGAACTCCACACCATTTTTATCCAAAAACTGTTACTTATAAGTTAGAAATGAAATCCCAAGAGTTTCCATAGGCATCCCTTCAAAAAGTCGACAAAACTCTTCAAATTTGAATTCCACCGACTTCGGGCCCCTAGAGCGCCCGATAGGGTAGCTGCGGCGCTCTATCGTCCCATTAAATGCTGAAGTCTCTGGAAAATGGCACCGGTGGCACCCATTCTGGCATTGACGGCACCAGAACATGTTTTCCACCATTTTGCTCCTTTTTGCTCCTTTTTACTCTGAATTCATTCCTTTTGGCTTCTTCTGACTCCAATCACCTAAAATTATCATACCTGCAATAAATCATGAAAAATACCTTTCTTTAAAGTACAATATAACCAAAAATGGGTAAAATTATATAGCAAAAACTGTATATATTTTTGGTGCATCAAGAACTTTGGAACCCAACTTAATATAACCTTATTTAATCTTCTATGTTAAATAGTGGAACATTTCGATCAACATAAAATGGTTTGAATGAATAAAATGGATGTGATAAATTTTATAGTTTATTTAATCAAGCCTCACTATCAAGTAATGTGTCAATTCTTCGGGATAGGTACATCATTTAAATTTTTATAATTTATTTATTAAAACAGACACAATAAACTTGAAAAATATAGATCTCCTCATAGAGATCCCTCCTGACCTTAGAAAAATCCATGAAAATCCCCCATGACAGAGGGAACAAAATCCCTAAATCTCAAACCATGATGAAATGTTCAGGCAAACGGAGAATTAGAATACCAAATAATGTATTTAATTAATTAAAAATAAAATTTACTACAAATGAACTTGAAATCATATCCACATTATTCTCCTCTGTTCACTGAGTAAGAGGGTATTTTTATTTTTCTACTATAAATTAGTTGATTTAAATAATTCACAAAATCACTATTTTCCTATTTAAACGACGCGGTATCGTGACATCCTCGGTAGCTTCAAAGTCTCCATGAATCACTCTGCTATTTGATACCGCCTTCTGACTCAATAACCATGCATCCACGATTTATGCATTGTGGCTCTGCCCAGCGCAATCAGAGCCGTTAATTCAACACATGCTAAATCTAATGGTGCACGTTCATCGACTTTGGCTAGTTCGTCCCTAGAGTCATCCACCTTCTAGTCCTAAGATCTCGAGCTAGACTCAACCAAATCACTTCGGGTTTGATCCTAGAGCTTCCTCAAAGAAAGGTGAACCTATCTATATGACTTATACGAAATGAAATACAGTATACATGCATGGAGAATGAAGAATAGCTCGAGAGAGGGTTCAATATATTTATCTTAAGGGGGAGGCCTCAATCAGATGGTTGTAGTGATACACCTAAAATATATAGTATTTTTATGCACATTTTTATACCTATTTTTAATGATAGTGCACTTTAATGGAAGGTATTTTGTGTTTTTCTTACAGGTATGATGAAAATGGATGGTCATGATGAAAAGAGCAAAATTGGATCAAATTTGGAGCAAAAAAATGAAAAATAAAAAATTTGGCACTAGCGGCTAAGCGCCGCTGGGCCGGCGCTTAGCCGCCACAGTTAAAAATCAAGATTCAAATGGATTTGGCACCAATTTCAAAGGGGATGGGAAGCAACTCTTGGTGGTAACGTCCATAACTTCCTTTGGGTGGCAAGTTTGAATGAAGGGGTGCGTGCCTTGGTAGATACATCGAATCTGGACATATTTTGAAGAGACACCAAGGCACCTTTTGGTTTATTATTTAAAGAGAGTCTTACGAAAGATTTAGAGGAGGCAATTTGAGGAGACTCTTACATTGCATTTTGAAGAGTACTTCCATTGTTCTTCCACTGCATTTTAAAAGTTTTTATTTAGAGTAGGAGTAGAGAGTAGAAAGGAGAAAAGGGTCAGAGTGAAGTATTCTTCTTCCCACTTCTTTTCTTTCTTTTAGTTTAGTTTTTATTGAAGTACGAAGTACGTATTTTCGAGTCGACGGAATTGGGAGACTTTCTCTGAGAAGTTGTTTAACGAAGAGTCAAAGTTTCAGAGGAACTTCCTTAGTCTTGTGGAGAGGATTTTCAGATAAGTGTTTACTTTTATTTAGTTTATTAATACTTGATCTCGTTTATTATTTTTAATGTCGTTATTTTTAATTTAAAATCAATGTGTTTTTATATTTTCTCAATGCATTCTGAGTAGTTTACTTTATCTTTTTCTTTCTTAAATGAAGAAGAAATTAATTTAAAGAGAATTGTTGTGGAAAGTATAAGTGTTTAAAAGTTGGAAGAAGTTGTGAAGATTGATTCTAAAAACTTTTTTTACTTCTTAATTTGGCCTGTTAAGTTGTAAAATTTCTTAAGATTATGTAAGATCCAATGCGGTATTGTCTCATAAAAGTTAGTAAGAATCACATGAAATTATATGGGTGAGAACTGTAGTCCATATAATTGAATGTAACATTAGAAGATATTTTTATAAAAGGGAGTAAAATTAGAGGATTTTAGAGTGACAGGCTAAAACCCCCTAATTTGGTTTGAAGTTTTGGGTTTTATTATGAGAAGTTAGCCCCCAGGTGGTGGGAATCAAGGGAACTCTTGAGTGAGAGACTGGTATCTTCCCTGCCTAACCATGTTAAAAATAATATAAATTTCTAATTAACCTATGTTCTTTATAGAACCAAGTAAGGGTAAAGAACACATTTGCTTCTATCTGTCACAAAAAAATTTGAATACTTCTACAACAATACTTTAAGAATTATTACTACATTATGAAAGGAAAGAAAAAGATATTCTAGTTAATAGTATTTTACTTCCAGTGTTATTAGTTATTGTAATTTTAATTTCTTGTTTAGCATTTTATTAAGAAAATTTCAAAAGACATATCAACCTTCAAAACTTTTCAAAATTAAGACATACTTTTTCGAAAATAATTAAAGAAAATAAAAAGATAATTTCTATGATTCCTTTAAAGATTTCACATTTTCCCTGTGGGTTCAATATCTCAGGGCTTAATCTGAAAGTCCTATATTACTTGATAAACGATACATATACTAGTGTAGTATCCCATATTATAAAATCATTATTTTCATATCTTAAATCATCAGTGCATTGATCCAGCGGAACCAAGTTTCTGGCATTCGTTGCACTTATATTTATCGAGGATCAAGTTTTTGGCACCGTTGCCGGGGAAAATTAATTTAAATTGCATTTTAAAGAGAATTAAGAAATTATAAATTTTTACTTTTCTTTGTTTTTGTTAGTGTGTTGTATTTTCTTTTGTTTTATTATTGTATGCGTAGTTCAGGTTCTGAAGTACTTGTGCCTACGATTTTGAATTAGAAAGAACTATCAAAAAAATCAAAAAAATTAAAAATACAAAAAAAGAAAAAAATATTCAAGAAATGGCAAATCATCAAGATCAAAACGTTGGCATCCATCAAGAATTAAGACCTTTAAGAGATTATGTTAACCCTACAGTAGATGAACTTCATGGTAGTATTCAAAACTCTGCTGTAGCTGTTAATTCTTTTGAGCTTAAACCGGCTATTATCCAAATGGTGTCAAATAATCAGTTTGGGGGAGCAACAACTGAAGATCCTAATTTGTATCTTGCTAATTTTCTAGAGTTGTGTGCTAGTTTTAAATATGATGGTGTTTCGGATGATGCTATTAGACTTAGACTTTTTCCTTTCTCACTAAGGGATAAAGCTAAAATGTGGTTAAGCTCGTTAGCTCTTGGATCAATTAGAACTTGGGGTGAAGTGTCACAAAAATTCCTTGCTAAATATTTTCCACTATCTAAGACTGCTAAGTTGAGAAATGATATAACATCTTTTTGCCAGTTTGAAGGAGAATCAATATATGAAGCATGGGAAAGATTTAAAGAACTCCTCAAGAAATGTCTACATTATGTGATACCAGATTGGTTAATAATTCAAACTTTTTATAATGGATTAGTTGGATCTCTTAGATCAATCATCGATGCTGCTGCTGGTGGATCATTAATGTCTAAACTATTTTCTGATGCTAATGCTTTAATTGAAGAAATGACTACTAATAATTTTCAATGGCCTTCTGAAAGGTTAAATCCTAAAAAGGTAGCCAGTGTTTATGAAAATGATGCTTTTACAATGTTAGCAAATCAAGTTACTGCTGTATCAAGGAAGATAGACCAATTTGGGATGAATTTTTCTCAGCCAAATCTCATGATTGAAAAAATTTCATTAGGCCAAATGGTTGATTCTAATTCTTCACCAGAACTTGTGAATGTTATAATCAAACCTAACAACCCATATTCCAATTATTATAACTCAGGCTGGAAGAATCATCCAAATTTTAACTGGAATAACAATAATAAGGGTGGTGTTAATCAACTATGGGGGAACACCCAAGTAAACCCATTGGGGAATTGGAAAAACCAAGGTAATAATAATAATCGATTAACTTATCCTTCAAGTTTTAACAATGCTTTACAAAATAAGGAGAAGAAGTTGTCTATGGAAGAAGTAGTATCACATTTGGGAAATCAATTACAAATTCAAGGAGAAACCATCAGAAATATTGAAAATCAATTGGGACAAATTGCAAATGCTGTAAGTAATAGATCCCAAGGAATGCTTCCAAGTAATACTGATGTGAATCCAAGAGAAAAGAATAAAGAACAAGTGAAAGCAATTTAACTGAGAAGTGGAAAAGAATTGGAAAGTAGAGTTCAAAAAGAAACTGAAGTAGAGAAAGAAGAGATTGAAAGACCTAAAGAGGGCGCTTCAAAAGGTTTTGAAAGACCTATTTCTCCACCTAAGGTTGATTTAGAAAAACCACCACCTCCATTTCCTCAGAGACTTTGTCAACAAAAGTTGGATAAGCAATTTTCAAAATTCTTGGAGATATTAAAGAAGCTTACCATTAATATTCCATTTGTTGAAGCCCTAGAACAAATGCCAAGCTATGCAAAATTTATGAAGGATATTCTTAATAAAAAGAGGAAGTTTGAAGAAAATGAGACTGTTGCACTTAGTGAGGAGTGCAGTGCTATAATTCAGAAAAAGATTCCTGAAAAACTTAAAGATCCTGGTAGTTTCACAATTCCATTTGCAATCGGAGAAAGATTCTGTGGAAAAGCTTCATGTGATTTGGGTGCAAGCATTAACCTTATGCCTCTATCAATATTTAAAAGACTGGGACTAGGAGAAATAACCCCAACTACCGTAACTCTGCAATTAGCTAGTCGTTCGATCACATATCCTGAAGGAGTTATAGAAGATGTTTTGGTAAAAGTGGATCAATTTATTTTTCCTGTGGATTTCATTGTGTTAGATATGGAGGAAGAGAAAGAGATACCCATAATTTTGGGGAGACCTTTTCTAGCTAGAGGTAGAGCCATGATAGATGTGCAATAAGGGGAATTAACGATGAGGGTTAATGATCAGACTGTTACATTTAATATTTCAAAATCGATGAAATATCCTATTAGAGGTAAAGAAGATGAGTGTTTTAGGATGGATGTTATTGAATATTTAAGTGAATGTCATTTCAAATCAACTTATGAAGAGAAAGCTGAAAGAGAAGAATTTGAATATAAGCAAGAAGAAGAGTTATTTGATTCTGAAGATTTTCAAGAAGAAGATTTAAAGTATGTTCATGAAAGTTTTGAATTGTTAGATATTACTGAAAAAGATAAATCTTATGGTCCATCAATTGAAAAACCTCCTGAACTTGAGTTAAAAATGCTTCCTGGTCATTTGAAGTATGTTTTTCTAGGTGAATCCTCAACCTTGCCTATTATAATTTCCTCTCAATTAACTGAAAGAGAAGAAGAGAGTTTACTTGAAATTCTGAAGAAGCTCAAGAAAGCATTTGGATGCACAATTGCTGATATTAAAGGAATCAGTCCTTCAATTTATATGCACAGAATTCTTATGGAAGATAATAGAAAACCGCGGGCTGATCCCCAAAGGAGATTAAATCCTATCATGAAAGAAGTTGTTAAGAAAGAAATTTTAAAGTGGTTGGATGTTGGAATTATCTACCCTATTTCAGATAGTGCATGGGTTAGTCCTATTCATTGTGTTCCTAAGAAAGGAGGAGTAACTGTTAGTGTTAATGAAAAGAATGAAATGATACCAACAAGACAAGTTACAGGGTGGCGAATATGCATTAATTATAGAAAATTAAACCTTACCATAACGAAAGATCCTTTTCCACTCCCTTTTATAGATCAAATGTTGGATAGACTGGCTTAGCATAAATACTTTTGTTTTCTAGATAGATATACTGATTACCACCAAATTCAAATTGCTCCTGAGGATCAAGAGAAAACTACGTTTACCAGTCCTTATGGTACATTTGCTTTTAGAAGAGTGCCCTTTGGTTAATGTAATGCCCCCTACATTTCAGAGATGTATGATTGGTATTTTTTGTGATTTAATTGAAAAAGGGATTGAAGTTTTTATGGTTGACTTTTCAATGTTTGGAATTTCATTTGAATCATGTTTAGAACATCAATCTAAAGTTCTAAAATGCTGTCAAGAAACTAATTTGGTCCTTAATTGGGAAAAATGCCAATTTATGATAGCAAGAGGAATTGTTTTGGGACAACGGATTTTAGAAAAAGTTTTGGAGGTAGATCCTGTAAAAATTCAAGTTATATCTAATTTACCTTGCCCAACCAATGTAAGGGGAATTAGAATTTTTTTAGGACATGTTGGATTCTACAGGCGTTACATCAAAGACTTTTTAAAGATTAAAAAACCTTTATGTCGTTTACTGGAAAAGGATGCAATTTTTAATTTTGATGATGACTGCCATAAAGCCTTTGAAACATAAATTTCACCAAATTTGGAAAAACCTTTTGAATTATTGTGTGATGCTAGTGATTATGCTTTTGGTGTTGTTTTGGGAAGGAAATGTGATAAAATCTTGAAAGTAATTTATTATGCTAGTAAAAATCTTAATGAAGCTCAAATTAAGTATACCACTACTGAGAAAGAGTTATTAGGTATAATATTTGTCTTTGATAAATTTTGCATATTTAATTGGAACTAAATGTGTTGTGCATACTGATCATTCTGCTATCAAATACTTAATGAAGAAAAATGATACAAAACCGAGACATAGAAGATGGATTCTTCTTTTGCAAGAATTTGATTTTAAGATAGTAGATAGGAAGGGTTCTGATAATCAAATTGTTGATCATTTGTCCAGGCTTAAAATTGAAAAATCTTTCTGTGATATTGAAGAAATTAATGAACATTTTTCTGATGAAAAACTGTTCACTGTTAAAGAAGGAAGTGTTCCGTGGTATGCAGACATAGTAAACTTTATTATTAGTAATATTATACCCTATGGTTTGACATATCATGAAAAGAAGAAATTTTTGTCTGATGCTAAGACTTATTTTTTGGATGACCCATTTTTATATAAACAAGGAAAGGATCTTATAATTCGACGATGTGTACCTTTGGAAGAGACTTATGAAATTATTCAAAAATGTCATGATTCTGATTATGGGGGACATTTTGGAAGTGATAAAACTACAAATAAATATTATAATCAGGATTTTATTGGCCTACAATTTTTAAGGAAGTGAATGTTTATAATAAAAATTGTGATAGATGTCAGCGTGTAGGCAATATTTCTAGAAGAAATGAGATGCCCCTCAATTATATGTTGGAAGTTGAAATATTTGATGTTTGGGGATTAGATTTTATGGGACCATTTACACCATCTTTCAGAAATGTTTATATTTTGATAACAGTAGACTATGTTTCCAAATGGATTGAAGCTATTGTTTTACCTCGATGTGATGCTCAAAGTGTTGCAAAGTTTTTTAGAAAAAGAATATATTTTGCAGATTTGGAATACCAAGAGTAATCATAACTGATGGAGGAAGTCATTTTAGAAATGTGATTATTGGGAAGTTAGCAAAGAAATATCATATTAATCATCGCATTGCTACTGCTTATCATCCGCAGATAAGTGGTTTGGTTGAATTATCCAATCGTGAAATTAAAAGAATATTGGAAAAAATTGTTAATCCAAATAGAAAGGATTGTTCAATTAAACTGGATTATGCTTTGTGGGCCTATAGGACTGCTTACAGAACATCTATAGGAATGTCCCCATATAGGCTAATTTTTGGAAAAGCTTGTCATTTACCTTTTGAACTTGAGCATAAGGCTTATTGGGCTATTAAAGAGTTCAATTATAATTTGAAAGATGCTACTGAAAAAATATTATTGTAATTGAATGAGCTTGAAGAAATAAGGAATGAATCTTATGAAAATGCTAAGATTTATAAGGGAAAGATGAAGTTATGGCATGATCAGAAGATTCTTACCAAAAATCTTGTACCAGGACAACAAGTTTTGTTGTATAATGCAAGATTGAGAATATTTTCTATAAAACTTATGTCCAGGTGGATGGGTCCATTCACTGTGATAAAAGTTTATTCTTATGGAGCTATAGATATTCAAGATTCTAAGACTGGAAAAATATTTAAAGTTAACTGACATAGACTTAAACCATAATTTTCAGTCAATAAATCTAAATCTGATGAAAATTTAATGTTGGGTCACTCAGAATGAGTTCTGGGTATGTCAGGCTGAAGATGTTAAAACAAGCTCTTTGTGGGAGGCAACCCATATTTATCAGTGTGTTTGCTTTATGTTTGTTTTGTGTGTTTTGTTTGCTTTTTTATGTTTTTAGTGGTAGTAATTTGGAGTTTTTAAATTTATTTGGAGTTTATTTGACCTTAATTGATGATTTGGAAATGTCAGAATGAGAATTTGGACACTTAACAGACCTGTGCTAAATTGTTCAATGGCGGCTAAGCGCTGACTAGTTGGCGCTTAGGCGCCACAGTTATAAAGAACGTGAAAAATGTGAATTTAGAGCCTAGAACGTAGGGCAGAAGTTGTGGGAGTTATTTATGAGATTCTAAACATGTTGGAGAATATTTTAGTATCTCCCAAGTCTATTAAAAGGTCCTGACTTAAGGAAAACACTTGCCCCAAGTCTTATTTTAATTTCTGAAGTCTAAGAAGAGAATTTTGAGCACCATGTCTTCCTGGGAGAATGAGATGAAGAAGAAGCAAGATTCTGATAAAAGTAAGTCCATTAGTGATAGTGCTAAGGAGTTATTTAATGGATATCTGGTTGTTAGCATTCAAGGTATTGCAGAGATGATTGCAAAAATTGAAGCCCGAGTGACTTCAATGGAAGCAAAGATCAATGATATTACTTTACATCTGGATCACATGGGATGGCAACTCAAGATACAATTAAATCATTCAAGGTATGTAGAAGAAATAAATAAGGCGATGTTTGTGAAGAACAAATGGATTGAAGAAGATGATATAAGAATGAATAATGATCGCCCGTTCTATCAAATTTCTATTCTTGAAGGGTAAAATGAGAATAATAGTAGTCCTGGATATATTCCGCCTAATGGAGAGTGGAATTAAAAGTGTTTTGTTTCTATTTGTTTAGTGTCTTATGTGTT
Source organism: Papilionanthe hookeriana x Papilionanthe teres (assembly GCA_022702705.1). Taxonomy (NCBI): domain Eukaryota; kingdom Viridiplantae; phylum Streptophyta; class Magnoliopsida; order Asparagales; family Orchidaceae; genus Papilionanthe; species Papilionanthe hookeriana x Papilionanthe teres. The sequence continues at coordinate 13,781,504 of CM040424.1, forward strand.
ATTGTTGACCTCATTTTTTATGAGGTATTTTTCTCCTCTCTTTAGTACTTAGGATCTAGCCTTAGGCTTTTCCTTTGACTAATCTTAGAGGACTAGAAATAGAACCCACCCCTTTAGAAATTCAAACACCTCTTGACTCCCTGCAAACCCAACAAGCCTGATTGTAGACCCCTAATCAGCTAGAGGGTTGAAATCAAATGTGGAGGTTTAAAGGATGAGTTTCCTATAAGACTTCTTGGCCTTAGGACTACCTCGGGTGGACTGGTTTGGTGAGGGTTGACTTGCACACACATTACACTTTCACATACATTACAATCCTAAAACCATTAACACCCAACTTGACTTCCTGACTCATGTAGGCAATTCACATGGATGGTCCTTAACCCCTAAGCCACTGGCTAAGAGGGTTAGGAACAACATAGTGAATGCCTTAAATGACTCCTCTCATGGCTCATATGGGCTTAATATGGCTTCATGGATCAACCAAAATGATTCCATTTTACTCAAATTTGATCAATCTTCATTTTTCCAAAATTTCAATTTTTGACCCCCGGGACCCTATCCCTACTAAACCTTACCAAAAGCCCTTGAAACTACCCAAAATTTATAAAATCACCTTACCCAAAATTTCTCAAAATCAATCCTAAACATTTCCCTCCACTCAAATTAATCACCCATAGCCAAAAATACCAAAAATTCCAAATGTACCCCCCAATACCCTCCAAATACCCAAAATGCCCTTCTTAGCCCAAAAATCCAAAAATTCAGAAACTTCCCCAAAAATTCCAGAAAATCCCAAATATTCCTAATTTCATTTTGTTCAACTATACCATGGGCTGATTTTGCCAATTTACCCCACTTTTACCAAAACCCCCAATTTGGCCCATTTTAAACCCAAGTGAACCCAATGTCAAACCAAACCACCCCAATTGACCTCAATTTTGGTCCAATTCAATTCTAAACTTCAATTCAATATTCCCAATATTAATTTAGACCAAATCAAACTCCAATTTGATTGACATTTGAGCCCAATTTTAATTTGAAGCCTAAGGCCCAATTTTGGCCCATGACCTAAACCTAGCTTAAACCCATCTAATTCAACTTCAATTAACCCCAAATCTTTTCCTAAGCCTTCCTAATATCCCCACAAACAAAACACTAACTTGATTTTCCCAAAATTTGAACCTAAAACTCCACCCAAACCTAACCCAAAACCAAAATCCCTTAAATTGACCTAAGTCCAAACCTAACCCAAATAGGCGCAAATCCCAAAATTAGAACCCAACCAAAGTGGGAAACTCTTTGTGATATCCCCATGAACATTTCTCAACATTAATTTTACTTCAAATCCAACTTTAGGCCAACCTTAACCCAAGTTAGCTCAATTGAATCCATTTTGACCATAACCAAAAAAACCCAAATTCAACCCAATTCAACTCTAAATCACTTCAAATTGATTCCAAATCATTCATGAAACATTCCTAAATTAGATCCAATCCTTTGTAAAATTTTCATCCTAAAATTTTTTTTGAAATCTAAAGCCCACTCCCTAAACCATCTTGAAAGCCCATCCAAAGTGAAATCCAAAAGCCTAAACCCATTCCAAAGGCCACATGACAATTCCTTCTCATCATCCCTTTAATTGGAATCAATTCCTAAGTCCCAAATCAATCATCAAATCAACCTAAATCAAGCACCATCTAAATTTTTCACTAAATTGCCAAAATCTCCAAATTCCTTTTTCATATAAATGAATCCACTTTTCCTAAGCCAAGAATGAGCCAAATGGAGCGACATGCAAGCCATGGACAAGCCACATGAAGCCATGGGGGGTTTGACTTGTCACCAAGCCATTAATGGCAAGAAGAGGGAGTCCTTTCCTAAGCCCTCCTTAAGCTATTTTCACCTCTTTAATGCAACACCATAACCCAAAATTAACTTAAACTATTTTGTTGGAGACTTCACCACTCCATGGCAGCTGACCCAACTGATCCCCTTGGCCCAAAATCAGACCATGGGAAGGTGAAGCAAGCCAAAATACATGGGTTGATACATGTGAACCCAAAATTTCTCTTCTCCCTTTACCACTTAAATCCAACCCTTTACACATGGCATTGGACAATTGCTTGCACAAACCTCCAGCACTGGTCCTCTTGACCTTGAGGGTGACTAACCCTGGACGACCAGCTGTTGACCTCATTTTACAATGAGTCAATGACCTTTTGACCTAAAAAGTCAACTTTGGTCAAAATGGTCAAACCAGACCCACTGACCAACCCTGTTGACCCCATAGGTCAACCTTTTGACCTAAAAAGTCAACTTTGGTCAAATTGGTCAAATTGGCCAAACCAGACCGAATGACCAACCCTGCTGACCCCATAGGTCAACCTTATGACCTAAAAAGTCAACATTGGTCAAAATGGTCAAACCAGACCTAATGACCTACCCTGTTGACCCCATAGGTCAACCTTATGTCCTAAAAAGTCAACTTTGGTCAAATTGAACAAACCAGACCCAATGACCAACCCTGTTGACCCCATAGGTCAACCTTATGACCTATAAAGTCAACATTGGTCAAAATGGTCAAACTAGACCTAATGACCTACCTTGTTGACCCCATAGGTCAACCTTTTGACTTAAAAAGTCAACTTTGGTCAAAATGGTCAAACCAGACCTAATGACCTACCCTGTTGACCCCTTAGGTCAACCTTTTGACCTAAAAAGTTAACTTTGGTCAAAATGGTCAAACCAGACCCAATGACCTACCCTGTTGACCCCATAGATCAACCTTTTGACATAAAAAGTCACTTTGGTCAAATTGGTCAAACCAGACCCAATGACCAACCCTGTTGACCCCATATGTCAACCTTATAACCTAAAAGTCAACATTGGTCTAAATGGTCAAATCAGACCTAATGACCTACCCTGTTGACCCCCTAGGTCAACCTTTTGACCTAAAGTCAACTTTGGTCAAAATGGTCAAACCAGACCTAATGACCTACCCTGTTGACCCCATAGGTCAACCTTATGACTTAGAAAAGTTAACTTTGGTCAAATTGGTCAAACCAGACCTAATGACCAACCTTGTTGACCCCATAGGTCAACCTTTTGACCTAAAAGTCAACTTTGGTCAAATTGGTCAAACCAAACCCAATGACCACCCTATTGACCCCATAGGTCAACCTTATGACCTAAAAAAGTCAACTTTGGTCAAATTGGTCAAACCAGACCTAATGACCAACCCTGTTGACCCCATAGGTCAACCTTTTGCCCTAAAAAGTCAACTTTGGTCAAATTGGTCAAGCCAGACCCAATGACTAACCCTGTTGACCCCATAGGTCAACCTTATGACCTAAAAAGTCAACTTTGGTCAAATTGGTCAAACCAGACCCAATGACCAACCCTGTTGATCCCATAGGTCAACCTTATGACCTAAAAAGTCAACTTTGGTCGAATTTGTCAAACCAGACCCAATGACCAACCCTGTTTACCACATAGGTCAACCTTATGACCTAAAAAATCAACATTGGTCAAAATGGTCAAACCAGACCTAATGACCTACCCTATTGACTCCCTAGGTCAATCTTTTGACCTAAAAAGTCAACTTTGGTCAAAATGGTCAAACCAGACCTAATGACATACCCTATTGACCCCACAGGTCAACCTTTTGACCTAAGAAGTCAACTTTTGTCAAAATGGTCAAACCAGTCCCAATGACCTATCCTGTTGACCCAATAGGTCAACCTTTTGACCTAAAAAGTCAACTTTAGTCAAAATGGTCAAACCAGACCTAATGACCTGCCCTGTTGACCCATAAGTCAACCCTTTCACCCAATGACACATTTAAAGCACCACAATAACAAAATCACAAGTACTGGACATTTTAAAATTAAATCGATCAATTCGGGCTGACTTGAGTCAACCCAGGTCAAAATTGGTCAACACCTATCTATTTTTTAAAAACAACAAAATTAATCAAATAATTAATTTCAAAATTATTTTGATAAATTAAAATGATTAATGATTTAATTTTCAATATTTTAATTAAATGACATAATTAATTAAAATGAAAATTAAATTAATAAAATCATAAAAATGATAAAATTAATCAATTAATTAAATTGAAATTATTTTCAATTAATAAATTGGTTAATAACATATTTTCCAACAATTTTAATTAATAAAATAATTAATTAGAATGGGAAATTAAAAATAAATGAAATGACATACAACCTCCTCATAATTAATTAGGCTAAACTCATCTTAAGGCTTAATTAAGCCCACTTTAAGACCACTTAGCCATGGATTAATACCCATCATCATGCATGGGGTGAGGTGTCACTCTGTCCTTCACCCTAACCCTCATTTATCCATGAGGTGGCCAGCCAACATGAGGTCTCACCACCCACCTCCCAAGTCATCCAATGGAAGGAAAACCATGCATAAACCCCCCCCCTTACCATGGTTAGAAGCAATGATTAGGGTTGAGCTTGTGTGTCACCATTTGCCAAGCTTAAAAGATGAGGTGTAAGCTCCCTAAGAAGAGAAAAGGCAGCTCACCATGCACCTCCGACATGAGCCAATGGATGAGAGACAAAACAATGAAGATCATCATGAAAAACTTAGAGAGAAGCATCAATGCCTATCTTCAGCCAATTCCTTCATCCAATGGGCTGATAAAGGAGGTAACTATTCCCCAAGAACATCCTAGGCTAAGCCATAACCTCCCCTTGCTATAAATAAGACTCCTTGGCCGAAAATAGGAAGAAGATGAAAAAAATTAGGGAGAACTATAGGCTGCCCAAATCCACCTGCTCCCAACATAAAAAGTCTTCATAAGAGTCCCAACAATCTTTTAGCATCGAATCCAAGCCATAGTTTGAGCCCATTTGAGCCAATTTGATCAAATTTCAAAAACAGCCTCAATTTAGGCACTTCTTCAAAATTCCTCCCCAAGCCCGACTTCTGGATCAAATTGCTGCAGCAATAACTTGCTATTGGTGTCCTAGAAGGCAACCATAAGGTCTGATCCAGCTTGATTTGCTTGTGGCAAAGGTATGGAATTTTTCATTACAAAATAAATCATGTTTTCGATATATCATGTGTTATACTAGTCCAAAAGTGTATCATCACCGTATGGATGGATACTTCTTATCCAGATGATCATTTTAAAAAAAATCACTCAATTTCATCAAGAAATGAGTGAGATATTGAGGTTTAAAGTTTAATGGCTCGAAATAATTCAGATTTTTATCCGAATTATCTCGGCCGTCCGATCCCGCGCCTTAGGGATGGACGGCGCGGATCATGCCATGCAGGGTCTGTTGTTCGGCCCCCGCAGCAGATCTTCACACCCGTTCGACGCGTCCGAGGACACACGTCGGCGGGAGGTGAGTTTGGCGGCGCAATTAAGGTTAAAAATTCATTTTAACCATAAAAACTTCAAAAATCAATATCTTTTTATCGAGAGGTCATAAAAATAAAATACAAATACCTCTGGAAAGCTCTTGAAGGGGAGAAAATTATGAGGCCAAAATCATAATTTTCTTCTCAGTATTTAATTTTTATTTAATTAAATACTCTCTGGAGTATTTTAATTATTAAAAATTATTTATAAATACAAAAAATTATGAAACTTTGAGGCATTTATCTTCATGTTTTTAGGGACCTTCTATAATTTTTCCAAGGACAGAAAACATGCCTAGGACACTTTTCTTTAATTTTCAAGTTTCTTTGTAATTATTTCAAATAATATTTATAAAAATTGAAAATTAAGAAAAATAAAAATGCAAATGGCTAGAAATGATAGGGCAACAGACAATAACCCTAAGAAAATTATTTCTAAGTCATAGAAATCATTTTGAATGGTATTTTGAAATTTAGGGTTAAAATCATTTATTAATTAAATAATTTCAATCCTAAAAATACCCCTTTATAAATTTAACCTATTTTCATCAACAATCAAAGTTTGAAAATGGTTCTAGTCTATGATAGACTAATGAGAAATTTCACTTAAGTCTAAAATGACCAAATTGGACTTAACTAAATTTAAAAACAATATTTAAACTCATTAAACCTTACTTAAATTAGGTTTAATATAAAAATTAAATCTTAATTAAGCTTAAAGACATATTAAATTTAATTAATCAAAATTAAACCCTTTAATTAAGTTTATAGACATAATAAACTTAATTAACTCATTAAAACTTACTTAAATTAGGTTTAATATAAAAATTAAATCTTAATTAAGTTTAAAAACATATTAAACTTAATTAATTAAAAATAAAATCTTTTAATTAAGTTTAAAGTCATAATAAACTTAATTAACCCATTAAACCTTACCTAAATTAGGTTTAATACAAAAATCAAATTCTTTAATTAAGTTTAAGGACATATTAGACTTAATTAACCAAAATCAAATCTTTAATTAAGTTTAAGGACATATTGAACTTAATTAACCCATTAAACTGTATATAAATTAGGTTTAATTCAAATCAAACCTTTAATTAAGTTTAAAGACATATTAAACTTAATTAACCTCCTTAAACATTAGGTTTAATCAAACATAAACTCTAATTAGGTCTAACCCATTAGACCTAATTAAACCATTAAACCTTAACTAACTAAGGTTTAATCAAACTTAAACTCTAATTAGGTCGAACCCTTAGACCTAATTAAACCATTAAGTTTTAACTAAATTAGACTTAATCAAACCTAAACCCTAATTAGGTCTAATCTATTAGACCTAATTAAATCATTAAACCTTAACTAACTAAGGTTTAATTAAACATAAACCCTAATTAGGTCTAACCCATTAGACCTAATCATTAGACCTTAACTAACTAAGATTTAATCAAACTTAAACCCTAATTAGGTCTAACCTATTAGACCTAATTAAACCATTAGAACTTAACTAACTAAGGTTTAATTAAACATAAACCCTAATTAGGTCTAACACATTAGACCTTAACTAACTAAGGTTTAATCAAACTTAAGCCCTAATTAAGTCTAACCCATTAAACCTAATTAAACCATTAGACCTTAACTAAATAAGGTTTAATCAAACTTAAACCCTAATTAGGTCTAACCCATTTGACCTAATTAAACCATTAGACCTTAACTAACTAAGGTTTAATCAAACTTAAACCCTAATTAGGTCTAACCCATTAGACCTAATTAAACCATTAGACCTTAACTAATTAAGGTTTAATCAAACATAAACCCTAATTAGGTCTAACCCATTAGACCTAATTAAACCATTAGACCTTAACTAATTAAGGTTTAATCAAACATAAACCCTAATTAGCTCTAACTCATTAGACCTAATTAAACAATTAGACCTTAACTAACTAAGGTTTAATTAAACATAAACCGTAATTAGGTCTAACCCATTAGACCTAATTAAACTATTAGACCTTAACTAACTAAGGTTTAATCAAACTTAAACCCTAATTAGGTCTAACCCATTAGACCTAATTAAACCATTAGACCATAACTAACTAAAGTTTAATTAAACTTAAACCCTAATTAGGTCTAACCCATTAGACCTAATTAAACCATTAGACCTTAACTAACTAAGGTTTAATTAAACATAAACCCTAATTAGGTCTAACCCATTAGACCTAATTAAACTATTAGACCTTAACTAACTAAGGTTTAAACAAACCTAAACCCTAATTAGGTCTAACAAATTAGACCTAATTAAACCATTAGACCATAACTAACTAAGGTTTAATTAAACTTAAACTTTAATTAGGTCTAATCCATTAGAACTAATTAAACCATTAGACCTTAACTAACTAAGGTTTAATCAAACTTAAACCCCAATTAGGTCTAACCCATTATACCTAATTAAACCATTAGACCTTAACTAACTAAGGTTTAATTAAACATAAACCCTAATTAGGTCTACCCCAATAGACCTAATTAAACCATTAGACCTTAACTAACTAAGGTTTAATCAAACTTAAACCCTAATTAGGTCTAACCCATTAGACCTAATTAAACCATTAGACCTTAACTAACTAAGGTTTAATTAAACATAAACCTTAATTAAGTCTAACTCATTAGACTTAATTAACTAAGTAAGATTTAATCAATCACAAATCCTAATTAAGTCCACTACATTAGACATAATTAATTATTAAACCTTAATCAACTAAGGTTTAATCAGACCGAAATCCTACCTCTTATTCCAAGTCCAACCTAATTTAAACTTAATCTAACTTGAGTCCAAACAAACTTAAACTCAAGTTAACCTAAACCTTAGGTTCAACCCACACTGAACCTAACTTAAACCTAACATAACTTGAGTCCAACCTAACTTTAACTCAAGTTAACCTAAACCTTAGGTTCAACCCACATTGAACCTAACTTAAACCTAACCTAACTTGAGTCCAACCTAACTTGAACTCAAGTTAACCTAATCCTTAGGTTCAACCCACATTGAACCTAACCTAAACCTAACCTAACTTGAGTCCAACCTAACTTGAACTGAAGTTAACCTAAACCTTAGGTTCAACCCACATTAAACCTAACTTAAACCTAACCTAACTTGTGTCCAACGTAACTTGAACTCAAGTTAACCTAAATCTAAGGTTCAACCCACACGGAACCTAACTAAAACCTAACTTAACCTAAACCTTAGGTTCAACCTACATTGAACCTAACTTAAACCTAATCTAACTTGAGTCCAAACTAACTTGAACTCAAGTTAACCTAAACCTTAGGTTCAATCCACATTGAACCTAGTTTAAACCTAATCTATCTTGAGTCCAACCTAACTTGAACTCAAGTTAACCTAAACCTTAGGTTCAACCTACATTGAACCTAACTTAAACCTATTCTAACTTGAGTCCAACCTAACTTGAACTCATGTTAACCTAAACCTTAGGTTCAACCTACATTAAACCTAACCTAAACCTTATCTAACTTGAGTCCAACCTAACTTGAACTCAAGTTAACCTAAACCTTAGATTCAACCCACACCGAACTTAAAATAACTTGAAACCTTAGGTTCAACCCATATTGAACCTAACCTAAATTGAACTAAACTTAAGTTCAATCCAACTAGAACCTTATTTAATCCAAGTCAAACCTTAACTTAAGTTCAATCCATATTGAACATAAATCGACCTTAAGTCTAGGTTCAACCTGACTTGAACCTAACATAATCTAAACTCGAAATTTAATTTAAGTTTAACCCATATTAGACTTAAGTCAAACTATACTTAATTTTAACACGATATAAACCTAAGTCTAATTTAAGCCTTAGATTCAACCTAACTTGAATCTAAACTAAAGCCCGGCTTAAGTTCAATCCCAAGTCTATGTTTAACTTTAAATAGACTTAATTAAACACTTAAGTCTTATCTAAAAGGGACTTAGATGGTCTGCAAATCTAATTGAGTCTAATTTATTAGACTTGATTAACCTTTAAGTCCTATTTAAACAAGACTTAAAACTTAATTAAATCTATTCTGAACCAAACCTTTTAACTTAAGTTCAAACAGACATGAACTTAAGTTAAATAGATTCAATCAACATTGAATCTAACTTAGGTTCAACCAGATAAGAACCCAAGTTAATTCAATCAATATTGAATCTAACTCCAAATCTTTTAATTTAAGTTCAAACAGACATGAACTCAAGTTAAATAGATTCAATCAACATTGAATCTAACTTAGGTTCAACCAGATAAGAATCCAAGTTAATTCAATCAATATTGAATCTAACTCCAAATCTTTTAACTTAAATTCAGACAGACATGAACTCAAGATAAATAGATTCAATCAACATTGAATCTAACTTAGGTTCAACCAGACATGAATCCAAGTTAATTCAATCAATATTGGATCTAATTTCAACTTAAGTTCAGATAGATTCAATCAACATTGAATCTAACTTAGGTTCAACTATTGAATCTAATTTCAAACATTTTTAATTTAGAGTTCAGACAAACATGAACTCAAGTTAATTCATCATTTAATAACAAGATATAAATTCAACATTTTAAATCAAAATTGACATAATCAACAAAAAATTTGACATTTCAAAATAATTCGACATAAACTCACATCCAAGACATATCCAAATATTCTGTGATGATTCTGATAATGTTTTCTTTACAGGGAGAAATTAAGAAATTCTGTTTAGATTTTCTTTGCATGTTATAGGATGAGCTAACTCTGTCTTGCAGGACGACATTCTAGGTGAACAAAAACAAAACCAAAACTTTTAGGTTAGATATATAACCTGAAACTTTTGACAACAAAAACAAAACCAAAACTTTTAGGTTAGACATATAACCTGAAACTTTTGACAACAAAAAAAAAAACCAAAACTTTTAGGTTAGACATATAACCTGAAATTTTTCAACAAATCAACAACATTGACAACAAAACCAGAACCTTTAGGTTATACATAATACCTAAAGTATTCAATAACATGATATAACAACATTCGGGAGTGATAGTGAGTACATCTCTCCTTAAAATAAATTCTGAGAAAACAAATGATTAACATTAATCAGAAGTTTTCTTAAACAATTAAAAATTATTTAAGATGTAATTAACTATAGAGGCTTACCTCTATAGGAGATCTAAAAGAACCCGAAATAGAAATCTCTAGTTTACCATGATTTTCTTAATATGAAAATTCTAGAATATGTTATTCTAGAATATCCTCATATAAGAATTATCATAAAAATCCTTTTCTACTATTAGTCCTAAAAATTCTCTAAATCCTTCATGGAATTTATATGAATAAAACTAGGCTAATATTAGATGGCGACTCCTTGACATTGACATGATACAGACATTGGATGGCGATGACATGACGTCATCTGAAATAATTAAAATGAAATTTTTATACACATATATTCCATCGCTACCACCAGCAACCACAGCCGCTGGAAACCGCCAGGCCGAGAGCACCCATGTGAGCAAATTTTTGAATTTCTCCTTACTGAGTTGTCCCAGCCCAATTGAACACCATGGCTGTTCTTCCCTTGCCCTAAGCAACTAATCCCAGCCTCCAATTGCCCCTGGGAAGCCCTCCAGCCATGTCTATTTAAACACCACATCCTCTCGGCCAAAGGAGGAGTTGAACCAGACCTTAAGGAAACTCTGCCAAAATTGCTCCATGACCTTCTCCTAACCTAGAGCAGTTGATCCCCAGTGTTCCTTTGCCATAATCCCCAGTAACACAGCTCAATTTCTAAGTTGAAAATCCACCCAAAAAACAGGACACTTCACCACAGTGAACCAATCTCCAAATTGATTGGCCCTACACCTTCACCAGACCAAGAGGAGAAGTTCCCAGCAAAAGCCCCCTCACCGGAGCCGACCATTGCTTCCAGCCTCCAAGCTTTGTGATCGGCCTTGGTCACTTTCATACCTAGACAATTCCCCAGAGCAAGAGACTTCGTTTGGAGCTTGCCTGGACTCAATCGAAGGTGACACAACTCTCAGATCTAAGCTTCACTTCTCTGAGCAAAGGTATGAACTCACTCTTTCTCCCAAGCTTCCAGCGATTCGCCATTTTGTTTAAGTTAATTGCATAACCTATAAACCATATGGATGTGTTTGTCTCTTCAAGACGAATCCATATAGCATAAGAACACGAAAATGCATTGAGAATCGAGTGAGATCTTAGGGTTTTAGTGTGGACGGTCACGGGTGCACACCAGTTGTAGACGACGACCGAGAACCGTTGGATCGCGCGTGTATCGAGCGGACGGTTCAGATTGCGCCGGACCAGGGAATGTTACATGAACTGCGGGCCCCCGGAGCGCTGAGTCGGATGGCGGCGTCAAATGAGAATGCGCCGCGTGGGCTTTCGGAGCTGCCGATGTTGCGCTGGCGCCGCGTGGATAAGTAGATAAATAGGGTATTTTTGAATTATTTAAATGCCCAGAACTTCAAAATCCATATCTTTGCATAAAAAAATCACAAAAATAAAATAAAAATACTCACTTGCTCAGTGGACGGAGGAGAATAATGTGGAAAAGAAATCTAATTAATTGGATGAGCATTTTATTTTTAATAATTTATTTACTATTTTCGGTATTTTGATTCTTCATTTACATAGATAATTCACCATGACATGAGACCATAGGGCTTTTGAAGCCTCTGATCTTGGGAACATTCCCTAAATTTTTCAAGCTCAGACGCCATCTCTGTGAAAAGTTATTGAATTTTCAATTTAATATCACTATTTTAGGTATTTTAATTCCAATAATTAGCATGTTCTGAAATAAATTCTAGGAAAATTTAGTGATGTTTCTTAGGACCAGGGGACCATATGAAAAATATATTTTGAGTTAATTCATTCATAATAACCTTAATTGGCATAAACCCCTAAAATTGAATTTGAATTAATTAGGGTTAACCACACATCAAATTGACTTGAAAACAATTCTCCACTGATCTTTGAGATTAGAGGAACTTCAAATAAAAATTTGAAATCAATTGGACTTGATTAACATTACCAAATGGATTAATTAAGCCTCACAAGCAAAATGGAACTTTAAAAATTCATAACTCTAAAATACTTTTCAAAAATTCAGAAAAATAGTTTTGGGGTTTCTCTAATATCAGGGGAGTTCAAGAAAATTAAAATTGGAATTTTCTAAAAAAGTTGATTTTTCATAATATTTTAGAATTTTAATAATTAAAAAAATAATAAAAATCATAAGAATATTAAAAATCATAAAAAAATCACATTTTGAATCCTAATCACTTAGGAACAAACCACATATTTTTCATAAGCCCCTAAGATAAGATATTGAGTTTTAAAGGCTTAATGTAATTTTTAATATTAAAAAAATGAGTTTTTAACCTTTTTCACTAAAATAATTCCAATAAATCAAAGAAGAATCAAAAAATTATAAAATTTATTTCTCTAAACTTGTTGAGGTCAGAGCGATTTAGGAAAAATATAAAATCTATTTTTCAACTTTAATTTTATTTTATAATTAATTAATACTCTAAAATTCAAAATAATTATAATAAATAAAATATAATTCAAAAAATCACCAAAATTGGTCCAAGTGGTCCTCTAGTCATTAGGAACATTCCATAATTTTCTTAAGGATAGAAACCTTTCCTTAGTCATGTTGTTGAATTTTCTTTGAAAACCCCTATTTTCTACTAAAAATAATTATATAAATAAATTAAATTCAGAAAAATCACATTTTTTCCTCTAATGTCTTGATTGATATATGAGTGAGGTGACATAAAAATTTCAAATTCATTTGAGCTCAATTTAGTGAGTTATGAAATAAATAAGCATAAAAGGGCATAAAGGTAATTAAAAATTTTAACCCTTAATTAAAACTTTGGGTTTAATCAAACGGGGGGGGGGGTAAAATATTTGATTTTAACTTTCTCTTGGATGATTGAAACTTAGGAAAATTAAGGGGTAGAAACCCATTGAACATTTTGAAAATATCAAAAAATGAAACTTTAATTAATTAAATAATTTAAATTTTGGAAAGAATATATTTAAATTTGGATCATTAAAATAGGGATATTATTAAGAGGATATTTATTCTTTAATTTAAAAATCCCTAAATAAGTCACTTTAAAAATACTTAATTCTTAATTAAAAAAATAAAATAATAATCCAAATTGATAATTAAAGTTAACAATTAAAACTAAAATTAAATTAAATTAAATTAAATTAAATTAAAATTAAAATAAAATAAAATTAAATTAAATTAAATTAAAAATAAAATTAAATAAAATAAAATAAAATTAATTAAAATAAAATTAAAATTTAATTAAATTAAAATTAAATAAAATTAAAATTAAATTAAATTAAAATTAAATTGAATTAAAAAAATAAATAAATTTAAATCAAATTAAAATTAAAAATTAAATTAAAATTAAATTAAAGTTAAATTAAATTAAAATTAAATTAAAATCAAATTGAATTAAAAATCATTTAACAACAAACCTAAATGAAATCATTAAGAATTAAATCTAAAATAATTTGAACACTATTTCAAACTTAAAATTATTAATTAAAATCTCCTAATTAAATTAAAACACTTTAAACCACTAACTCAAACTTTTAATTAAGAATAAGTAAAAATCTCGATAAACCAACTTGCCCTTAAAGGCTTTAATTGTTATAACTTTTAAATAGAGTATTAAGTGAGACATCACTTCATTCATCAGGTAATCAAATACCCAAGTTCACTGAGCAAGAGACAAAGTTTAACTAAACTCCTGGATGATTAATTCACCTGTACAACTAAATTTACTTGGACTCAAAACAATCCCAGAAATATTGAAAAGATGTTTAGGACTTGTCTTAAGCACTTCCTCAATATGACAGGATGTTTTAGAAGAACGACTAAATTTAATAGTTCTTTGATGAAGAAAATCATCCTTAAACAAAACACAAGAACCTAAACGTCATAGGAGATGACTAGTTATAGGATTAGGAATTTGGTAGATAACCAAAACCCTTCCCTTAGCTTTACCTAGGTACTTGTTGAAATATTTAATGCCTTAACACGTGTTTTAAGTGCACTTTGGGGTGACGGGAAGACTCCAGGTACGCTTTTATTTTATTGCAATTTACTTTATTACAATTTACTTACATGCATTGTACTTTACTTTTCTTGCATGTTAAACAAGATTGTTGCATGAAAACCAAAACCTTTAGGATAGTCCCTGAACTGAAACCAAAACTAAATTAAAAGTCATTGCAAGATAAAATTCACTGCCACAACATTTCAAAATATAAAACAACTCAAAAGTTAATCACAAAGAGAACAACAAAACTACAATTGCAACTAAATTAAAACGTCTCGTTGAATGATCGGGAATACCTCGGATTATGTAACCCACGTGTTGCTAACGGGATTTCCTACGGTCTAAATGAAAGTGTGGAACTCATTCAGTTGAGTTTAGCAAATTCATCTGGACTAAGTGAATTCAATGAAAATAACGGTGCTGGGATGACGGAACCGTGGGATCTTAATCGGTTCTGTTTAATTAACTTTAAGATTTGTTTTAATTGAAATATTAAAAAACACTTGGATTCTAATATTTCCCTAAACCAAAAAACTTCTCTCATCTCTTGATTTATGACTTCTAAAACTAAACCTCTACAAAAATAAGGAGCTTAGAGCACAGTGGGCAGCTCGGCCATCATCATCAGCAAAACAACTCTACATCAGCTAAACTTTCCTTAGGATTAAATAACCAAGCCATAGGACTTCGAGGTAGTTTGCTTATTGCAACATAATTCCTCAACCTTTTGTTAGGCATTTGCATGATCATGTCATGTAAATTAAGCCCTAACCGGTCTTAGGACTCCGAGGTAGTCGTTTGGTACGACATAAACCCTCACATCTTCCAGGCTATTTGTATGATCATGTCATACAAATATAAGACCTAAATAAATAAAATTGGTAGGATTGCAACATTAAATAAATTCCTAAATTGAAGCCAAACAACAGGATAGTTTGGGAAGTTGCCAAGATTTCTTCTTGGATCCTCAGGTTCTCCTACTTTTCTTACTTTGGACTCATGAAATAAATTATTCCAAATTTGAGCTGATCCCTATTTAAATTTCCAAAATCTAATCCTTTGAAAACCTTAAAACTTTGAAATTATTGATAGCAAAACAAATGATCATCATTGAGAGTTTTCTTAAATGATTCCTGTCATTTAAGATGTAATTAACTATAGGGGCTTGCCCTTATAGGAAACTTTAAGAACCCAGGTAATATAAACCCTGCTTAATTCCTTTATATTAAGCAGGGGAACTTGTCGGCTTATAAAATTAGTTCGCAGACCAAACGGATGTCACAAATCTTTTAGTTTATTTAATCGAGCCCCATCATCAAGCAGTGTGTCTATTCTTTGGGATAAATACACGGTTTGTGGTGTGGTGCTCGTTTATATAAACTATTCGGGATGTGAGATCGGTTTGATTTCATATCTTAAAATTTTTAAATTTAAACAATTATTTTTAAAATCAAATACTACTTTTTAAATTATATATATATAAATTAAATTTAAGATTCGCCGACAATTTCTGTAGGCGACCCCCTTTTTAAAATACAACTTAACCTAAAAATATGCTGACAACTTCTGGCGACTCCGCTGGGGACTAGTTCCTCTCTCCATTTTTGATTAGATGATTTTACTTTCATAAATCGGTAGCAAGTCCATGTCCCTAGTGGACCAAAACTACCATTCTTCCGTTGGAATACCCCATTCATTTCTATCTTGAGCGAGTATAGCCAACTCCTCTCGGATTTAGGAGCCACTGTTTAGACACCCCTAAACGGAGAGGTTCCGATATCCTTTTACCTCTTTTCTGAGGTGGGGTGGACCCCTAATAGGTGTTAGTTTAGGAGCGGTCCTTCAAGTCGAGAAGTCTTGCATAAGACTTTCTATTCCTTTCCGATTCTGAATCGGATCCTTTACCTTTTCTATACCTTCAAACATTATGTTCCTAATAAACAAATCGTCTAATAAATGACACTTTTAATAAATAAATCCTTTTAAAATCACAAATACACTAAGATAAACGAAAATGTGTTCGGACTCTATCTTTTTCATCCTAAACTTTACAACGAAAATGACTGCCCTAAAGCTAATCTTCTCCTTCACCAATGAAATGGACTTCGCCGTTTACAAGGATGAGCTGCCCAACAATGGGATCATTCGTTTCGGACAAGGGTTCGGTAACACATATATCAAGTTTGCAGATGTCACTCTCTTCACATTAATGAACAAAGTGTCAGAAACTGAAGAGCCCGTTGACTCACTTATTAATGTTTACAAAAATATTAACGACACTGAAAACTTGATCCCGTTTAATATATATTTAATATTTTTGATGGAATGTATAATGTGGATTCTACTCAAGTATACATATCGTGTCAAGTAATATAGAACTCTAGTGGAGTCCTGGTTATCAATCCCACAGGGAAGTTTTAAAAGATTTGTAACAGTTAAATTTAAAGGATTTACTTACTAAGATAGTATACGGAATTTGGAATACTTAACTAAAGCGATCTAAAGTAACCTAATGCTTTAAATAAAGTTGATTTAAAGATTTCGGAAAAAGTATCCTTCCCCTTGTTTTTAGAAACTTAAGTGAATGATGAATTCAAATAGATTTTTTTATTGTATTGTGACAAATAGGAGCATTCCTATTCTTTACCCTTTAGTCCAGGTGCAAAGAACATTGACTAGTCCTATGCTTGATTACTGAATCCGTGGCTAAGGTCGGGAGGATACCAGCTGCCACTTTAGAGCTCCCACGTTCCCCTCACTTGAGGGCTAACACCTACACTTCAGTTCTCAAACAATAGGACCAAATTAAATATTTTAGTCTGTCACACTAAAATTTCCAAGTCTATGTCCGATAAATAATATTTCCCCATTTATTTGCACCCTTCTTCTAAGGCTTTTGACTTCCCTGAATATTGGATGTAATCTTTACTATAGTTGATAATTCAACATATTTTAACAATTCAATTGGCCAGATTGAAAGTAAATTATGTTTTAAGTAAAATATTATCACAATTTATTTTAATATATTAGGCACTTCTATTTAATTTCATCAATTCACATAATTTCATAAACAAGGAGAAAGTTTAAGAAAACTACTCAGAATGCATAGGAGTTAAACAAAGCATGGATTTCATTTAAGGCTAACAACAATAAACAAAGATGCTTATCTCAATTTCCTCCCCAAACAGACTCCTTGAAGTTCCTTCGACTTTTTCTTCTAGTACAACACACTTCTTAACTCACTACTTACACTTACTCACACTAAACTTCAACTTAGACTTAAAAGCACACTAATAAAATACTCTAAGACTCCTCAAATAGACACACCACATACTAAAATTCGTCCTCTATTTATATAGGTAGACAAAGGTCTAAGGGGTACTTAAGCACCTCTTCAAAAAGCGTCCAGGTTCAATGTATCTGCTATTTTGAACTGTCTCACCGTCGGCGAGAAACGACCTCACTGTCAGCTGGGCTTCTAGAAGGACTTCAATTCACTCGATTTCGCTGTCGGCGTGCTTGGGCTCGCTATCGGCGAGGTAGTTTCAAACCTTTAAGAAATTCTCTTCATAATCTCGTTGTCGGCGGGCTCGATTTCGCCGTCGGCGACCTAATTCATTTTGCATGTATTTCTTCCTTTTTGATCCAAATTTGCTCTATTTTATGTTTTTTTTTCTTCCATCACTTATAAATCTTCGTTCCTGCAATAAAATAAAGAAAATACCTTTCTTTAAAGTGTAATTTCATAAAAAATAGGTATGAATTTCTTAACATATTTTTCTATGATCACCCGTGTTTGAGTGCAATCTCAAATCGACTCAAGAATTTCCTCCCCTGCAAAGGATTTCAACTGAGAAGAGTACTACTGTTCATAGGAGGACTGTTGTCTCTACCCCAACAGGTCTAGTCATCTCTGCACCTACCCCGACTTCTGCCAAATTGAAGGGGAAGGAAATCCAAGTTTGTGATGAGTCTGTCACCGTGGAGGGTACAAATTTTGCTACAATACCATCTATTTTTGAGATTGGGTCCAGTTCAAGAATTGCACCCCTAACTTGGACTCAAAGGAGAAATAAATGTAGAAAGATCGCCAAGAAAGCCAGAGCTGCTAAAGTTGCTTTTCTAGATGAAATTCCTGAGGAAAGAGAAGAACTGTCTGAGTATATACCTCTGTTGGAAGAGAGCGGGTTTCATCCTCTCTCTGCTGCATTAGATGAAGAGAATGTCCGCAGGATCGCCGCTCCATTACTCGACCTGCATACTACAGTAATTACAAGAGGAAAAGAGATAAAACTACGCCATTTACTCGGCTGCAAGCTGTGATAGAAAGATTGGCAAAGAAAGAAAGATGCCATGTGTCAGAAATCTTAAGAAGAATAGGACGAGTGCCAGCTAAATTCCGCCTTAGACCGTGAATAGAGCCTGTTGCTGCCACATAGAAACCAAAAAAAAAGATAAAAGCCAGTCCACCAGTTGTTGTATTGGGTCTACAAATTAGGGAGGATACCACCTTCCAGCATATAGCCGACAGACCATCCGGTCCTAGGCTCCCGGCTGCGAGAAGGATGGTATGACGACCCACTACTGGCGAGCTAAGACCAAAACAATGTCTTGAGAAGAAAAGTCTCGTCAGGAGACTTGAATTAGAAGAAAGTGCTATTTGAATAAAGGGGACTCCCGGGAAGGAAGTTCAACAACCGTCGCAAGACGACTGCGAGACCGTGCGGAAAAGGCCATTAGAGGATGCCATGGACAAGTTAAGGACCGAAATCCGATGGTTTGCAAAAGAAAGAGAAGAATAATTAGGAGATGAAGTTGACTCATCAGAGTTCATGGATGAGGAGTATGTTGAGATCAATATGGTTGAGACACGAGCATCGTCGGCTTCGCAAGGTGCTCTAGTAGCTGCGGAATGAGATGAACCGGAAGGGATGAGAGCACAGATTCGGGAGAGAGATGACACAATTTTCCAAATGGCAAAGAGGATGGAAGAGATGGATGCTGCCTTAGCCACTCTCCAGAGTCAGGTACAACCTCAGAAAGAGACACCCCTAGAAATTATCCATATTGCAGATGGAGGAAAAGAGATCACATCCGTCAAGGGAGACGAACAACCAAAGAAAGATCCTGCACAAAGCATGATTCTAGAAAAAGACATTAAGAACATGGTAGAACAACAGGTGCGAGAGGCCCTAGCACAATCTAAGAGTGGAGCATCTATTGAAACGGGCAGACCTTACCCCAAAGAGTTCGATGCAGTCCAATACCCGAAAGGCTTCGTACCACCTCTGTTTAAGACTTTTTATGGAACAGGAAACCCCCGACAACATATTGCACATTTTCGTTCTAGTTGTTGCAAAGCCGGTGGGAGTGACGCTTTACTCTTCCGACAGTTCGTTAGCAGTTTATCAGGGATTGCCTTTGACTGGTACGCAGAATTGCCGAACGGTTCAGTAAAGACTTTTTCAGAACAAGAAAATCTCTTCGTTAAACGATTTGCCAGGGCTCAGCACCGCATCACTATCAGTGACCTAGTGGTGGAGCAACAAATGCTGAACGAGACTTTAGTGGATTACATACTTTGATGAAGGAACATAAGCATGAAGTGTGAACCACAGCTTCAAGAACAACATGCAGTCGGCATCCTGCTTAAAAGTATCCATGGCCCGATAGCACTTCTCCTTAAAGGGTGTACAATCAAGACTTTCGAGAAGTTGCTTAGCAAGGCCGGGAGCTTGCAAGAAGAGACAAAGCAGTTAAGTTTCGTAGACAAGACTGATAAGCAGAAGCCTGTAAAAACATTTGAAAAGAAATCAGGAATCGTCGCGGCAGTAGATAAGGTCAAGCAGCCGGTTCAGATGCAGTCAGAGCGACCACAGCCTAGTTATAAACCACCACAACAGAATTATCAACAACCTCAGCAAGGCTATTAGAAACCTCGTCCGAGCTATCAGTCGCCTCAGCATTATGAACAACCACCTCGTTCATCGCGTACCTTAAGAGAACTCCTAAATAAAGAATATCCATTCAAAATTGAAGCAGTAGCGAAGATGTTCCGCAGCTTAATGAAGACACCGGATTTTCAGCTGCCAGAGCCCAAGAAGCCGAAAGAAGTCAATAAGAAAGATCATCCAAACTATTGCCCTTACCACCAGATGCTCGGACATAAGATAGAGGATTGCATCACTTTCAAGAGTTGGCTTGATGACAATCTCCGGAAATGGAACATAACGATCCCAAAGGAATACATAAAGGAACCACAGAAAGGAGGTTCCATCAATGTTATTTCAACGGATCCTATTGTTTCGATAGACCCTTACACGACTGATGATGGATGGAGTACCATCTGAACAAAGTCTTCAAAGAAAATTTTGGATCACATCCATACTGCTTCGGTACATGCTTCAACTCAAAGTTTGAAACCTGTCGAGCCGGCACTATCACTTGTGATTGAAGAACCGCCCAAGAAGGAGGGGAAGATCGTGGAAGAAAAGAAGACCAAGGCTCTGAAGGGTAGACTAGGGGCTGCTTATCCTAGGATGGTTGTTTCCGATTCGGGGGAGAAATCCCTCGAACTCCTGACTCTGTATGATTATTTGCTCGCTCCGGCGGGATCTTATTATGATAAGAGTTATGGCATTGGCTACGTTTTGATTGTTTCTAATGATTACGTAACTAGCAAAAACCGACTTAATCCGAATCTCGATTCCAATACAAATAACGATTCTCAAATCATACACAACCTCGACGACCACGATGAAGAAGATGTTCACAAAGGAGGCTACGAAAGCTCGACAAGCAACGAGTCCATTTGTGAATTCCGAGGTGCTCCTATCACGATAGAATTAGAACCATCAGACACCGAAGTGACTTCAGAAGAGCCAGTTGCTCCGATTCAAAAGGAAACACCAAATTCAGAAGAAATAATTGAAGTAAATTTAAGAAGTAGAAAATTTCTACCCCCGAGAATAGGTCCAAAGGATAAAGGAAAGCAGGTGGTTGCTCAGGAAGAGCCAACCCCAACAGAGGAACTGCCCATTTCGGAAGAAACTAAGGAACATGGTAATAAAGTGGACTACAACGTGCTAGCCCATTTTAGGAAGCTACCAGGCAAACTAAGCATATACGACGCTCTGATCTTATCAAAGGTAATGAGAGAGGCTATGATCAAGGCTTTACTTGATCTAGAGATTTGTTTAGCCCAAATGGCCGGTAATTCCTTCGACGATGTTTGCTCGTTAAGAGAACAGCGAGATGTTACCTTCACGGACAATGATCTATTACTGGGAACAGCAGATCACAACCGACCGTTATACATTTCGATCACTTATTGGAAAGTTTACTCTCTCAGAGTGTTGGTTGATCCGGGAGCATCAATCAACATAATGAATCTTCAGACGCTAGCATATTTGGAAATTGATGCTCGCGAGCTTGAAGCAGACAAGATACTATTAAGAGGCTTCAATCAAAAAGGAGAAAGAGCTCTTGGATCGATAACACTACTAATGAAGACCGATGATTTAGCAAAGACAACCGCAAAATTTCACATAATTGATTCTGAGACATTGTTAAACGCTCTACTGGGTCGGCCATGGATCCATGAAAACTGGCTGGTACCGTCGTCTCTACACCAGTGCATATTATTATGAAGGAGGAGAACAGTGTATCAAAGGTGACTTGCAACCATTCTCCGTACATGAGATTAGAATTCATGAAGATGCGACCTACTACGCGCCACAGAAGAAAACAATCTTTTTCAGAAATACCACACCAAATGAAGCAAAAGAGATTCGAGATGATGAAGAACCTGAAGTTCTAGTCCAACAGTTACTCACCACTTCCCTACGGTGAGATGGTGAAGATTTCTCCAGAACTCGCACCCGAGGTCGAGGCCGAGGCGAGGACGTGGAAGAAATGTTGGAACAGTTGGAAAGAAGAAATCGGTCATCAAAGTTGATTGGGAGAACAGTTCTGAAGAAGAAGAAGAAATCAAGAAAGAAGCAGCAACAATATATCAGATGAAACCACAGTTCAAGATCTCTCTCGAAGTTGAAAGGAATGAAGAATACAAATCAATGTACGAGAAGATTAACCATTATGTACATACTATGACCCTGACCCTGAACCATTCTAATAAGATCGAGGGTATGGTGGTCAAGGAAGTACATGGTAGTGGTACTAAACCAATCAAGTTTTACTGTGGTGCTTCTTCTTCCAATACTGAAAAAGATGTACAATTTGAAGATGTTACTTCATCTGAATTAATGGAATTACCTTTTGAGTAGTATTCTCCTTGTGTTCAAAATTTAAATCAACGTGGTGTCTTACCTCGACAATGGACAAAAGGCCGATCACAACACTTTGAAAAATTATGGAATAATGCCGGTCGGCCTCCCAATTCAAAACGTGGTCTCGGATTCGGCACAGTAGGATCAGTGGACGATACAGGATTTTGCTTGGTTGTTACTTGCGAACCTAATGAAGACTTCTTGGAAGCCTCAGAAGATCTTGAAGATCTGCAAATCGGAGACGCTCCACCAGAATTCGAAGAAGAAATCAAATCTACAATAGACGAGTTAAAGGAAGTTAACTTAGGTACTAGCGAAGAGTCTAGGCCTACCTTTGTTAGCTCCTTACTCAATAAAGAAGACTCTGAAAACATAATCAAGCTATTAATGGAATTCAAGGACGAAATGCCAGGATTAGCTCCATAAGTCGCAGTTCACAAACTAGGAGTA
Organism: Papilionanthe hookeriana x Papilionanthe teres; assembly: GCA_022702705.1. Lineage (NCBI taxonomy): Eukaryota > Viridiplantae > Streptophyta > Magnoliopsida > Asparagales > Orchidaceae > Papilionanthe > Papilionanthe hookeriana x Papilionanthe teres. The sequence continues at coordinate 13,804,788 of CM040424.1, forward strand.
GATCCTACTTCCGTTCCAGTCAGACAAGCTCCAAGAAGAATGCGTCTAGAAATTAAGCAACAAGTAATAGCTGAAGTTAAGAAGCTAATAGACGCTAAATTTGTCTGTGAAGAACAATACCCAACCTGGTTAGCCAACATGGTTCCAGTTAGAAAGAAGAATGGTCAGATCAAAATCTGTGTGGATTTCATAGATTTAAATAAAGCGTGTCTGAAGGACAAATTCCCACTACCAATTCTAGAACTGATGATCGACATTGCTTCAACCCATGAAATATTTTCATTCATGGATGGATCATCAGGATACAACCAGATAAAGAATTGCAAACAATAGTGCCCGGTAAGGCAGGAATCGGACTAATCTTTATAACACCGTAGCGGGGGATGTTAAAATACTCATACCACTTAACAGAGCCGTGTACAAACAACGAGGCAGAATACGAAGCCCTTATAACTGGATTATAATTAACCATTCAGATGGGAATCACAGACATCAACATCTACGGAGATTTTCAGTTGATCATTCAACAGGTCGCCGGATAGTACAGAATTTTAAAGCCAAGACTTGAGCAGTACTTTCAGTATGCCATGAAATTGTTGGAGCAAATTCCAAACGTAACAATCTATAAGTTTCCTAGAAAAGAAAATACTCTCGCCGATGAGCTAGCACACATTGCAAAGGAATTTTCCTGGTTGCAGGATGAGTCAGTTGAAGTGTCAGTTCAAGGACGACAGGTCCTATCACAGCTCGTCATGGATACAATACACAAATCAACAGAAAAAGCAGAAGAAACAATTACAACAGTGACAGAAAATACAGAAGATTGGCGGCAGCCATTAATAGATTACTTGCAGACAGGAAACCTGCCTGACGATAAATCGTTAGCCCATCAAATCAAGAAAAGAACTCTGTATTACGCATTAATAAACAACATATTATAAGAAGGTTTTTTGATCAGTTGTGGCTAAGATGCCTGAGCGGGTCCGAAGCTCATGAAATCATTAAAGAAGTAAATTCAGGACTTTGTGGCGCTCATCAGTCGGGTCCGAAAATGAAAATGAAGATTAAAAGACTAGGGTACTACTGGCCCTCAATGATGATCGACTGCATGAAAGCTGCCAAAAGTTGTCACCAGTGCCAAGTGCACGGAGTGGTTCTACACCAACCTCCAAATGTGCTACATCTGACAATCGCATCGTGGCCATTTGAGTGTTGGGGCATAGATATTGTGGGTCCGATAGAACTGCCGTCTTAAAGAGGATATCGCTTCATTCTTGCAGCTACAGACTAATTTTCTAAATGGGCAGAAGCTATACCACTTAGAGAAGTAAAGGCACACCACGTGCTACAGTTTTTCAAGAACCAAGTTGTCTACCGTTTTGGGGTAAATCGCGAGATCATTTCAGATAATGAGTCTGCATTCAAAAGTACAAAGATCAACAATTTTGTCAGAAGACACGGGATTGATTGGCGATACTCAACTATCTACTACCCAAGAGCAAACGGCTTGGCTGAGGCTTTTAATAAAACTCTCGTTCAAATTTTAAAGAAAACTTTGGACGACAACAAGAGAAATTGGCACGAGAAGTTGTTAGAAGCCTTATGGGCCTACAAGACGACTTTTAGGACTCCTACTCGATCTACGCCTTAAGCTTTAGTGTACGGGTACGAGGCCATCTTGCCCTGAAGTTCGGCTTCCGTCACTCAGAATTGCAGTTGCAGGAAAGATCACTACAGAAGAAAATGTCAGACTACGACTGGAAGAATTGGAAAGCTTGGATGGGAAAAGACTTTCCGCACAGCAGAATTTGGAACTGTATCAAGCCAAGATGATCTAGGCCCATGATAAACTGGTCCGCCCAAGAACTTTCAAAGTCGGTGACTTAGTTATTGTTCACAGAAGACCTATTCTTGCACATCGCAAGATAGGTGGTAAATTTGAACCAACATGGGAAGGGCCGTTCGTGGTCGAGACGAGTCTAATCGGGAGGTTCCTACCAACTGGTGAATTGCCGTGGAGAACGACCCAAGCTTCCAATCAATGGACAGTATTTAAAGAAGTATTACACAACCTGATGTTTCGAAGGGTGGCCTCTAAAATAGAATCTCATCCCTAGAAACATGGGTGAAGTAATCACTTTGTGACTGGGTCCGAACCCAAAACAAAATAAAATGGGTGATAAAAAAAATCTCATCAACGAAAATGTTAAAAAGAAAACATGGGAAATCATAATAATAAAATGTCAATCTTTCCTTTTAAATCCATTCATTCCTGATATTTTCTCGTTCCTTCCTTCTTCCTATAAATTTAAAAGAAGTGAATAAGAAATTTTTAAGTGTTTTTCTTATTGTTCATATTCTTAGTACAGCCCCTGATCCTTTCCTTATTTTTTCACAGGAAAATGTCGAACGGGTGGTTGGTTCTAAACATTAGAAGTGGCGTGAGTCTAGCACTTGATGAAAAGAGGGTGAGGGATGGAGTAGTGATAGAGATTGACTCAGACTTCACACCAGCCAACTTACAATACGAAGAAAATGATTGGATCCCAGTTGACCGAGAAGAACTTCAAAGCCAGACAGTGATGAAAATGGGTGGCCCGAGCCACCAATCCAACAACAAGAAAAGAAAAGCAAACTCTGCCCATGCAACCGGAGAAGATAGGAAAATTAAGTCTATGGTTGCCATAGCAGAGGGTAGGCTTGTCAGCGCCGCACCCGCAGAAATTGAAGGGGTAAGGAGAGCTACTCTTACTGCTACCCAGCGAAGAAATAAGAATCGTCTCATTCGCAAAATGCTAACCAAGTTAGCAGAAGATCAATATGAACAGACAGTGGATACTGTTAGTGCAAATGTTCCAAGGAGACCGGTTCGTCAGGAACCAGAAAGAAGAAAGTCAATTCCAAGAAGGTCGAAACAGATAAAAGAGATACCGAGAAAAGCAGAAATAGAGTCGGTACCTCGACGCCGAGCATATGTATCGAATCTGAAGAGTCTTGTTGCGAAAGCAACCCCGGAGGATGTCCCTACGGAGACTATCCCTGAAGAGCCAAGACATGTAGAAGAACGTGCTGGGGTTGAGCTATACATCTCGCAGTATGTTACTAGACACCGAGGACTTCAGATAATCCCGAAATATGAGCTGGAGAAAATGCAACTAGTTGAGAAGAAAACCTTTTAATACTTTGAAATAATTGGAAACAAGAGGGTCAACATTTTTGAAGGCCTCGAGCTACATACAGATGTTTTTTTTGGATTATGAGCAACAACAAATTGTAGATTGCATCCTTGAATTGCAAAAAATGGGTCGAGCTGGCTGCCTGAGAGAAAAGACATATTCAGAACCCTGAAGATGGATGTCAGGGAAGGGAGAGTTACAATCCAATGCGGATGTTGTTACAACTTTGCCATAGACGAAAAGGGAATCCACCAGGGATACTCCGTCGCAGGGAGGTGGATCCAATGCCAAGAGTCATCAAGAGAATAGTGAAAAGGATGATAACATGGAGGGTACCGCTGCGCAGTTGCATACCCAATCACTGCATTATCAACATCTACAAGGAAGGCGACTGCATACCTCCACATATAGACCATCATGACTTTGTTAGACCCTTCTGCACGATGTCATTCCTTAGCCAGTGCAACATCATGTTCGGATCTGACCTCCAGATTGCAGGCCCCGGTGAGTTCTGAGGGCTGGTGGAGATACCACTACCGGTAGGTTCCGTCCTAGTGTTAAAAGGAAACAGAGCAGACATTGCGAAGCATTGCATTCCAGGAGTGCATGTGGAGCAGATCTCAGTTACTTTTAGAAGAATGGATGACAGAAAAATGCCTTACCACTTTCAACCGGATCCGGAATTGGAGAGTCTCCGACCTACGAGTCGTGAGTTACACGGGAAATAGCACACCTCCAATGCACATCCATGCGGCATTCCTGCCAAGGGTGGCTTGGAAGGTGATGTTATTACCCATGTTTCTTACTATTCAGACATGGATTTTTTGACAGACGCTTTTGGATGGATCAACAAGAATCTTACACAATCCATTTTAGATTTACAGGGGTTGTATGGGACATAAAATTTATGAGGAGAATGTCATCACGACTAGATCAAGTTGTATGATGTACTTTCAGCAAGTTGGAATGAAAACGACTACGTCATATTTTGCCTTCACCTCTTTTTGTGCGAATTGACTGGGAAACGCCATTAGAGTTAAATGAACTTTGAACGAAGAAAAGAAAAGAAAATAAAATAAATGAAAATTTTTCTTAAAAAAAATCTGAATATTAAAATAAACTTTAAATTCACATGAACACTAAAAAAACAACAAAAATAAAAAATGGGATCGTTAAAGGACAAACAAAACGAATCTAAATCTCAAATTGAATTCCGATCTGAATCCTCTGATTCGAACCTTTCAGTTCTTTCCTCAATCGAAATCTATTTGAAACTCTTTTGAAATTTGAATAGTCTCTTCGACTTGTCGTTAAGTCAAGTCTTTTTAGCTTTGTACACTTACCAACTCCTTTCAATTCTCTTTCTTCTATGTCTTAGAGGATCGATTAATTCTATTGACACGGAGCCAAGAACTTTGTTTGATTTGGTTCTGATGGCATGGGATTGGGTCCCTCTTCATACAGATAAATCTTCGAGGTTGGAACCAGTTTCCATTTCTCATTAAAATTTCCGAGACTGGTACCTAAATTCCAGTTCTCTTCCTTCGAGGTCGGTACCTAAATTCCGACTCTCATCCGAGATCGATACCTAAATTTCGATTCTATTTCGAATTGATACCTAAATTTCAATTCTAAATTCCGAGATCGGTACCTAAATTCCGGTTCTCTTCCTTCGAGGTCGGTACCTAAATTCCGACTCTCATCCGAGATCGATACCTAAATTTCAATTCTCTTTAAATTGATAAATAAATTTCAATTCAAAATTTTGAGGTACGGTACCTATATTCCAGTTCTCTTCCTTCGAGGTCAGTACCTAAATTCCGACTCTCATTCGAGATCGATACCTAAATTTCGATTCTCTTTCGAATTGATACCTAAATTTTAATTCTAAATTCCGAGATCGAGTACCTAAATTCCGGTTCTCTTCCTTCGAGGTCGGTACCTAAATTCCGAGCTCTCATTCGAGATCGATACCTAAATTTTGATTCTCTTTCGAATTGATACCTAAATTTCAATTCTAAATTCTGAGACTGGTACATAAATTCCAGTTCTCTTCCTTCGAGGTCGGTACCTAAATTTCGACTCTAATCCGAGACCGATACCTAAATTTCGATTCTCTTTCGAATTGAAACCTAAATTTCAATTCTAAATTCCGAGGCTGGTACCTAAATTCCAGTTCTTTTCCTTCGAGGTCGGTACCTAAATTCCAACTCTCACGATTCTCTTTCAAATTGATACCTAAATTTCAATTCTAAATTCTGAGACTAATACCTAAATTCCAGTTCTCTTCCTTCGAGGTCGGTACCTAAATTTCGACTCTCATTCGAGATCGATACATAAATTTCGATTCTCTTTCCAATCGATACCTAAATTTCAATTCTAAATTTCGAGACTGGTACCTAAATTCCAGTTCTCTTCCTTCGAGGTCGGTGCCTAAATTCCGACTCTCATTCGAGATCGATACCTAAATTTTGATTCTCTTTCGAATTGATACCTAAATTTCAATTCTAAATTCCGAGACTGGTACCTAAATTCCAGTTCTCTTTCTTCGAGGTCGGTACCTAAATTCCGACTCTCATTCGAGATCTATGCCTAAATTTCGATTCTCTTTCGAATTGATACCTAAATTTCAATTCTAAATTCTGAGACTGGTACCTAAATTCCAGTTTTATTCCTTCGAGGTCGGTACCTAAATTCCGACACTCATCCGAGATCGATTCCTAAATATCAATTCTCTTTCGAATTGATACCTAAATTTCAATTCTAAATTCCGAGGCTGGTACCTAAATTCTAGTTCTCTTCCTTCGAGGTCAGTACCTAAATTCCGACTCTTATTCGAGATCGATACCCAAAGTTTGATTCTCTTTCGAATTGATACCTAAATTTCAATTCTAAATTTCGAGACAGGTACCTAAATTCCAGTTCTCTTCCTTCGAGGTAGGTACCTAAATTTCGGCTCTCATCCGAGATCGATACCTAAATTTCGATTCTCTTTAGAATTAATACCTAAATTTCAATTCTATATTCCGAGACTGGTACCTAAATTTTAGTTCTCTTCCTTCGAGGTCGGTACAAAAATTCTGATTCTCATCCGAGATCGATACCTAAATTTCGATTCTCTTTCAAATTGATACCTAAATTTCAATTCTAAATTCTGAGACTGGTACCTAAATTCCAGTTCTCTTCCTTCAAGGTCGGTACCTAAATTCTGACTCTCATTCAATATCAATACCTAAATTTCGATTCTCTTTCGAATTGATACATAAATTTCAATTCTAAATTCCGAGACTGGTACCTAAATTCAAGTTCTCTTCCTTCGAGGTCGGTACCTAAATTCCGACTCTCATTCGAGATCGATACCTAAATTTCGATTCTCTTTCAAATTGATACCTAAATTTCAATTCTAAATTCCGAGACTGGTACCAAAATTCCAGTTCTCTTCCTTCGAGGTAGGTACCTAAATTACGATTCTCATTCAAGATCGATTCCTAAATTTTGATTCTCTTTCGAATTGATACATAAATTTCAATTCTAAATTCCGAGACTGATACCTAAATTCCAGTTCTCTTCCTTCGAGGTCGGTACCTAAATTCCGACTCTCATCCGTGATCGATACATAAATTTTGATTCTCTTTCAGGTTTGATACTTAAATTCCAAATCTCACACTCTCGAGATCAGTACCTAAATTCTGATTCTCATCCTTTTTTCGTCGATACTTAAACTCTGATTCTCACTCCGAGGCTGGTACCTAAATTCCAGTTCTCTTCGTAATCCCGAGGTTGAAATCTAGGTTTCAATTCTCATTTCAAATCCAAATTTCAAATTCAAAATTTCCTTAAATCGGTTTTAAATTAAACTTCAAATCAAAATCCAAACTCACACATTGAAACTTGAAATTTAAAAGTAAACTGAAATCTAAATCGAATTCCCCAGATTTGGTGATTTGGAGTTCACCTCCTTTTCCATTCCCCAGCGAGAGTTCAGGGATCTCCAGTCTTGGAAATGTACCTGATACTCCCCAATGGAATTTTTTCTACTTCGTCCTAAGTTTGTCACTTGGACATCTGAGTTGGTTTTGTTGATCTCTTCGGTCAACGCCAATACGTGCGGTGTGTTTTGTTAGCACACCACACCTATTAGGGGACCATTTGTTGACCTCATTTTTTATGAGGTCTTTTTCTCCTCTCTTTAGTACTTAGGATCTAGCCTTAAGATTTTCCTTTGACTAATCTTAGAGGACTAGAAATGGAACCCACCCCTTTAGAAATTCAAACACCCCTTGACTCCCTGCAAACCCCACAAGCCTGATTGTAGACCCCTAATCACCTAGAGGGTTGTAATCAAATGTGGAGGTTTAAAGGATGAGTTTCTTATAGGACTTCTTGGCCTTAGGACTACCTTGGGTGGACTGGTCTGGTGAGGGTTAACTTGCAAACACATTACACTTTCACATAAAGTCCAATCTTAAAACCATTCACACCCAACTTGACTTCCTGACTCATGTAGGTAATTCACACGGATGGTCCTTAACCCCTAAGCCCCTAGCTAAGAGGGTTAGCAACAACATAGTGAATGCCTTAAATGAGACCTCCCATGGTTCATATGGGCTTAATATGGCTTCATGGATCAACCAAAATGATTACATTTTACTCAAATTTGATCAATTTTCATTTTTCCAAAATTTCAATTTTTGACCCCCGGGGCCTTACACCTACTAAACCTACCAAAAGCCCTTGAAACTACCCAAAATTTACAAAATCACCTAAATTACCCAAAATTCCTCAAAATTAATCCTAAACACTTCCCTCCACTCAAATTAATCATACATAGCCAAAAATACCAAAAATTTCAAAAGTACCCCCCAATACCCTCCAAATACCAAAAATGCCCTTCTTAGCCCAAAAATCCAAAAATTCAGAAAATTCCCAAAAACTTCCAGAAAATCAAAAATATTCCCAATTTCATTTTGTTCAACTACACCATGTTCTGATTTTGCCAATTTACCCCACTTTTACTAAAACCCGCAACTTGGCCCATTTTAAACCCAAGTGAACCCAATGTCAAACCAAACCACCCCAATTGACCTCAATTTTGGTCCAATTCAATTCTAAACTTCAATTAAATATTTCCAATATCAATTTAGACTAAATCCAACTCTAATTTGATTGACATTTGAGCCCAATTTCAATTTGAAGCCTAAGGCCCAATTTTGGCCCATGACCTAAACTTAGCTCAAACCCATCCAATTCAACTCCAATTAACCCCAAATATTTTCCTAAACCTTCCTAATATTCCCACAAACAAAACACTAACTTGATTTTCCCAAAATTTGAACCTAAAACTCCACCCAAACCTAACCCAAAACCAAAATCCCTTAAATTGACATAAGTTCAAACCTAACCTAAATGGGCCCAAAAAATAAGAATCCAACCAAAGTTGGAAACTCTTTGTGACATCCCCATGAACATTTCTCAACATTAATTTCACATTAAATCCAACTTTAGCCCAACCTTAACCCAAGTTAGCCCAATTGGATCCATTTTGACCATAACCAAAAACGACCCAAATTCAACACAATTCAACTCTAAATCACTTCAAATTGATTCCAAATCAATCATGAAACATTCCTAAATTAAATTCAACACTTATTAGAGCTAATCCTTTGAAAAATTTTCATCTTAATATTTGTTTTGAAATCTAAAAGTCCACTCTCTAAACCATCTTGAAAGCCCATCCAAAGTGAAATCCAAAAGCCCAAACCCATTCCAAAGCCCACATGACAATTCCTTCTCATCATCCCTTTAATTGGAATCAATTCCTAAGTCCCAAATCAATCATCAAATCAACCTAAATCAAGAACCATCTAAAATTTTCACTAAATTGCCAAAATCTCCAAATTCCTTTTTCATATAAATGAATCCACTTTTCCAAAGCCAAGAATGAGCCAAATGGAGCAACATGCAAGCCATGGATAAGCCACATAAAGCCATGGGGGGTTTGACTTGTCACCAAGCCATTAATGGCAAGAAGAGAGAGTCCTTTCCTAAGCCCTCCTTAAGCCATTTTAACCTCTTTAATGCAACACCATAACCCAAAATTAACTTAAACTATTTTGATGGGGACTTCACCACTCCATGGCAGCTGACCCAACTGATCCCCTTGGCCCAAAATCAGACCACGGGAAGGTGAACCAAGCCTAAATACATGTGTTGACACATGTGAACCCAAAATTTCTCTTCTCCCTTTACCACTTAAATCAAACCCTTTACACTTGGCATTGGACAATTGCTTGCACAAACCTCCAGCACTGGTCCTCCTGACCTTGAGGGTGACCTAACCCTGGCTGGCCAGCTGCCACAACTGCCGGAAACCGCCAGGCCGAGAGCACCCATGTGAGCCAATTTTTGAATTTCTCCTTGCTGAGTTGTCCCAGCCCAATTGAACACCATGGCTGTTCTTCCCTTGCCCTAAGAAGCTGATCCCAGCCTCCAATTGCCCCTGGGAAGCCCTTCAGACATGTCTATTTAAACACCACATCCTCTCGGCCAAAGGAGGAGTTGAACTAGACGTTAAGAAAACTCTGCCAAAATTGCTTCAGGACCTTCTCCTAACACAGAGCAGTTGATCCCCACTGTTCCTTTGCCCTAATCCACAGTAATAGAGCTCAATTTCTGAGTTAAAAATCCACCCAAAAAACAGGACACTTCATCACAGTGAGCCAATCTCCAAATTGATTGGTCCTACACCTTCAGCAGACCAAGAGAAGAAGTTCCCCGGTAAAAGCCCCCTCACCAGGCCAGCCATTACTTCCAGCCTCCAAGCTTTGTGATCGGCCTTGGTCACTTTCATACATAGACAATTCCCCAGAGCCAGGGATTTCATTTGGAGCTTCACTGGACTCAATCGAAGGTGACACAACTCTCAGATCGAAGCTTCACTTCTCTGAGCAAAGGTATGAACTCACTCTTTCTCCCAAGCTTCCAGCGATTCTCCAATTTGTTTAAGTTAATTTCATAGCCTATAAACCATATGGATGTGTTCGTCTCTTCAAGATGAATCCATAAAGCATAAGAACACAAAAATCCATTGAGAATCGAGTGAGATCTCAGGGTTTTAGTGTGGACGGTCACGGGTGCACACCAGTCGTAGACGATGACCGGGAACCGTTGGATCGTGCGTATATCGAGCGGACGGTTTAGATTGTGCCAAACCAGGGAATGTTACATGAACCACGGGCCCTCGGAGCACTGAGTCAGATGGCGGCGTCGAATGGGAATGCGCCTCTTGGGCTTTCGGAGCTGCCGATGTTGCGCTCGCACCGCGTGGATAAGTAGATAGATAGGGTATTTTTGAATTATTTAAATGCCCAAAACTTTAAAAATCCATATCTTTGCATAGAAAAATCACAAAAATAAAATAAAAATACCCTCTTGCTCAGAGAACAGAGGAGAATAATGTGGAAAGGAAATCAAATTAATTGGATGAGTATTATATTTTTAATAATTCATTTACTATTTTTAGTATTTTGATTCTTCATGTGCATAGATAATTCACCATGACATGAGACCATAGGGTTTTTGAAGCCTCTGATCTTGGGAACATTCCCTGAATTTTTCAAGGTCAGAGGCCATCTCTGTGAAATGTTCTTGAAATTTCAATTTCATATCACTATTTTAGGTATTTTAATTCCAATAATTAACATGTTGTGAAATAAATTCTAGGAAAATTTGGAATTGTTTCTTAGGACCAGGGGACCATATGAAAAATATATTTTGAGTTAATTCATTCATAATAACCTAAATTGGCCTAAACTCCTAAAATTGAATTTGAATTAATTAGGCTTAACCACACAATTAAATAATTTAAAGTAATCAAAATAAACCTTAATTAAATAATTAATTAAATTTGGAAGAATAATGAGAAATTAGAATTATTAAAATAGGGATATTATTAGGAAGAAATTTATTCTTTAATCTAAGAATCCCTAAATTAATCACCTCAATAATATTCAATTCCTAATTAAAATGATAATCCAAATTCAAAACTTGAAATGCTTAATCATTAAATTAAATTAAAATTAAAACATTTAAATTAAATCCTTTTAAAATTTCAATTAAATTAATACTTTAACAATTAAAATTAAATCATCCCTAAAGCATAAAAAATAAAATATTAAATTAAAATTAGAACAACTGAACTTAATTGTTCTTTGATGAAGAAAATCGTCATCAAACCAAAACACAAGAACCTAGACGTCATAGGAGATGACTAGCTATAGGATTAGGAACTTGGTAGAAAACAATAACCCTTCTCTTAGCTTTACCTAGGAACTTGCTTTAAATGCTTAAATATTCTAAATTATGTTTAAGTGCAGCCTGGGATGACGGGAAGACCCTCCAGGTACGCTTTTATTTTATTTTATTGCAATTTACCTTCTTGCAATTTACCTTCTTGCAATTTACCTTATTGCAAATGCACTTTATTTTTATTGCATGATAAACAACTGTTGCATGAAAACCCACACCTTTAGGATAGTCCCTAAAACTGAAACCGAAACTAAATTAAAAGTCATTACAAGATAAAATTCACCGCCACAATATATTTCAAAATATAAAACAACTCAAAATTTAATCACAAACAAAACAACAAAACCACAACTACAACTAAATTAAAACGTCTTGTTGGATGATCGGGAATACCTCGGATGATGTAACCTACGTATTGCTAACGGGATTTCCCACGGTCTAAATGAAAGTGTGGATCTCATTTAGTTGACTTTAGCAAATTCATCTAGACTAAGTGAATCCGATAAAAATAACGATGCCGGAAGGATGGAACCGTGGGATCTTAACCGGTGTTGTTATAATCAACTTTAAGATTTGTTTTCATTAAAACATAAAAAACACTTGGAAATTAAAACTTTCTCTAAACCAAAACACTTTTCTCACCTCTTGATTTATGATTTCTAAAACTAAACCCCCTGAAACAACAAGGAGCTCGGAGCATGGTAGGCAGCACGACCATCTTCGTTAGCAAAACAACTCTACATCAACTAAACTATTCTTTAGTTTAAACAATAAACCATAGGACTTCCAGGTAGTTTTCCTAGTGCAACATAAATCCTCAATCTTTTTGTTAGGCATTTGCGTTGCAAATTAAGCCCTAACCAGTCCTAGGATTCCGAGGTAGTCATCCGATATGACATAAACCCTCACATCTTCGAGGCTATTTGTATGATCATGTCATACGAACATAAGTACTAATTAATTAAAATTGGCAAGATCAAAACATTAAATAAACATTAGGACTTTCCTAAATTTAAGCCAAATAATAGGATAGTCAGGAAATTACTGAAGTTCGCTTCGAATCTGTAATTTCTCCTACCTTTCTTCTTTTGAATTCCTAAAACAAAATGTTCCAAACTTGACCCATTCCCTATTGAAATTCTAAAATTCAATCCCTTGAAAACTTAAACTTTGAGATTCTTGAGAGCAAAACTACTGATTATTATCGAGAGTTTTCTTAAGTGATTTCCTTCACTAAAGATGTAATTAACTATAGGGGCTTAACCTTATAGGGAACTTTAAGAACCCAGGTAATATAAACCCTGCTTAATTCATTTATATTAAGCAGGGGAACTTGTCGGTTTATAAAATTGGTTCGCAGGCCAAACGGATATCACAAATCTATTAGTTTATTTAATCGAGCACTATCATCAAGCAGTGTGTTTATTCTTCGGGATAGATACACGGTTTGTGATGTGGTGCTCGTTTATAAAAACTATTTGGGATGTGAGATCGGTTTGATTTCATATCTTAAAATTTTCAAATTTAAAATTATTTTCAAAATTAAATACTACTTTCTAAATTATATATATATATTTAAATCAAATTTAAAATCTAAAATTCGCAGACAATTTCTGTAGGCGACCCCTTTGCAAAACACATAACCTAAAAAATAAGCCGTACACCCCCTTTTTAAAATACAACTTAACCTAAAAATATGCCGGCAACTTCTGGCGACTCCGCTGGGGACTAGTTCCCCTCTCCATTTTTGATTAAATGGTTTTACTTTCATAAATTGGTAGCAAGTCCATGTCCCTAGTGGACCAAAACTACCATTCTTCTGTTGGAATACCCCGTTCATTTCTGTCTTGAACGACTATAGCCAACTCCTCTCGAATTTAGGAGTCACTGTTTAGACACCCCTAAACGGAGAGGTTCTGAGATCCTTTTACCTCTTTTCTGAGGTGGGGTGGACCCCCAATAGGTGTTAGTTTAGGAGCGGTCCTTCAAGTCGAGAAGTCCTGCATAAGACTTTCTCTTCCTTTCCGATTCTGAATCGGATCCTTTACCTTTTTTATACCTTTAAACATTCCGTTCCTAATAAACAAATCCTCTAATAAATGACTCTTTTAATAAATAAATCCTTTTAAAATCACAAATACACTAAGATAAATGAAAATGTGTTCGGACGCATTCTTTTTCGTCCTAAACTTTAAGACAAAAAGAAGCATAATTCGGGACTGACATTCAGAATCTACCCTGTTGATAATGACTGCCCCAAAGCTAATCTTCTCCTTCACCAAAGGAATGGACTTCGCTGTTTACAAGGATGAGCTGCCCGACAATGGGATCATCCATTTCGGACAAGGGTTCGGCAACACAGATATCAAGTTTGCTGATGTCACTCTCTTCACATTAGTGGACAAAGTGTCAGAAACAGAAGAGCCCGTGATTTAGTTCAATCTGAAATTGACTCAAGAATTCCCTTCCCTACAAAGGATTCCAACTAAGAAGAGTACTACTATTCATAGGAGGACTGTCGTCTCTACCCCCACCGGTCTAGTCATCTCTGCACCTACCCCGACTTCTGCCAAACTAAAGGGGAAGGAAATCCAAGTTTGCTTAGCCGCCACAGTTAAAAATCGAGATTCAAATGGAATTGGTGCCAATTTCAAAGGGGATGAGATGCAACTCTTGGTGGTAACGTCCATAACTTTCTTTGGGCGGCAACTTTAGACGAAGGGGTGCGTTCCTTAGTAAATACATCGAATCTGGACACATTTTAAAGAGACACCAAGGCACCTTTTGGTTTACTATTTAAAGAGATTCTTAGGAAAGATTTAGAGGAGGTAATTTGAGGAGACTCTTCCACTGCATTTTGAAGAGTACTTCCATTGTTCCTCCACTACATTTTAAAAGTTTTTATTTAGAGTAGGAGTAGAGAGTAGAAAGGAGAAAAGGGTCACAGTGAAGTATTCTTCTTCCCACTTCTTTTCTTTCTTTTAGTTTAGCTTTCATTGAAGTCTGAAGTCTGTATTCTAATTCAATGGAGTTGGGAGACTTGCTCTGAGAAGTAGTTTAGCGAAGAGTCAAAGTTTCAGAGGAACTTCCTTAGTCTTGTAGAGAGGATTTTAAGATAAGTTTTTACTTTTATTTAGTTTATTAATACTTGTTTTCGTTTATTATTTTTCTTGTCATTATTTTTAAATTCAAATCAATGTGTTTTAATATTTTCTCAATGCATTCTGAGTAGTTTACTTTATCTTTTTCTTACTTAAATGGAGAAGTAATTAAATTAAAGAGAATTTTTGTGGAAAGTATAAGTGTTTAAAAGTTGGAAGAAGTTGTGAAGATTGATTCTAAAAACTTTGTTTACTTCTTAATTTGGCCAGTTAAGTTGTAAAATTTCTTGAGATTATGTAAGATCCAATGCGGTGTTGTCTCATAAACGTTAGTAATAATCACATGAAATTATATGGGTGAGAACTGTAGTCCATATAATTGAATGTAATATTAAAAGATATTTTTATAAAAGGGAGTAAATTTAGAGGATTTTAGAGTGGCAGGCTAAAACCCCCTAATTTGGTTTGAAGTTTTGAGTTTTATTATGAGAAGTTTGCCCCCAGGTGGTGGGAATCGAGGGAACTCTAGAGTGAGAGACTGGTATCTTCCCTACCTAACCCTGTTCAAAATAATATAAATTTTAAATTAACATATGTTCTTTATAGAATCAAGTAAGGGTAAAGAACATGTTTTCTTCTATCTGTCACAACAAAAATTTGAATAATTCCACAAGAATACTTTAAGAATTATTTCTACTTCATGAAAGGAAAGAAGAAAATATTCTATTTAATAGTATTTTACATCCAGTGTTATTAGTTATTGTAATTTTAATTTCTTGTTTAGCATTTTATTAAGAAAATTTCAAAAGACATATCAACTTTCAAAAATTTTCAAAATGAAGACATACTTTTTCAAAAATAATTAAAGAAAATTTCTCTGATTCCTTTAAAGATCTTACATTTTCCCTGTGGGTTCGATATCTCGGGGCTTAATCAGAAAGTCCTATATTACTTGATAAATGGTACGTATACTTGCGTAGTATCCCATATTATAAAATTATTATTTTGATATCTTAAATCATCAGCACATTTATCTAGCGGAACCAAGTTTCTGGCATACGGTGCACTTGTATCTATCGGGTATCATGTGGCAGCTTCGATTGGACTCAATGAACCTTCAGATGAAGCCTTGAGCTTTGGTGAAATGCCCAAACCTGAATTCGACCAAGGCTGATTTCAGGTGTTGATCAAACTCTGTTCTGGAGGCTCTCTATGAAGGGGCTTCTATGGGGTTTCATCCTTTTTCAGTGTGGTGAAGGTGTGGGTACCATTAATTTAGAAGGGTGCACTGTGGAGCTGTGGTGGAAAGTATCCTTATTTCTGCTAGAATTTCAGTGGGGAAATTGGCTCTGAATAGTGGGGATTAGGGCTGGAAGACAGTGGGATTGCACTTAAGAGATCTCAGGGAAGGGGCACCTCTTTTTGGCCATGGAAAGCTCTATTTATGGTCATGGCTGCCTGGTGGAGCTCAGGACTTGGCTTTAGGTGGAATCAACTACTTAGGTGGAGTGTTGAAGTGCTTCAGTGAGCAATCAGGGCTGCACAGCCAAGATGGGTGAACCTGAGTTTAAAGGGAAGGAAGTGGCTCTTGGTTTGAGCTCCTCCATTGACTAAGATGACATGTCAAGCTAAGGAGAGTGGCTAGAAGTCAGGTGGTCAGGTGTGCAAGCCATAATGGGGAGGAGCTTAAGTGATTAATGGTTCATTGCAAATCTCCTTGGATTTAGCCATTTAAGGAAGGGGATCCACTAATTTTTGGGATCCTTGGTCTATGGCTCATCTAGAGTGTGCTAGGTGGTCTAGCTCAGTCCCTAGGGTCCCAAGGCTGGCTTTGGTGAGCTTGGTATGGTCACATTTGGTTCAATTTGGCTACATGGGTCATGGGTTCAATTTGGGCTATTAGGACTCAACTTGGGCTAGGTTGGGTTCAAGCATAGGTTAGGTATACTTTATTGTTTAAAATGGTGTTTATGATTGCTCTAAAGAGTTTAGAAAAGCATTGGGGTAAATTTAAATTGATTTGGGAGGCAGATTTGGCTTGAATTGGGTATTGGGTCAATTTGGGACTTTTGGGTCAACTTGGATTTGGGTTAGGCTAGAGTGGGGTTAAGGATCAATTGGTGATTCAAAATGGTATATGGGGATGTCATGAAGAGTTCTTAACATTAATTGGGTGGAGATTTTGGGATTGAGATATTCAATTTGATGGATTTTAGACATGTGACACATTTTGGGCAAATTTGGAGACTTTGGATTTGGGCTCATATTGGGCTTGGATAAGGGTTAAATTGGACCTGGATTTGGTTTAGGATGAGATTAGTCATTCTGAGTTTGAGTTTAGAATTGAAATTGTGGAGGATTGAAATTAATTTGGTGGACATTGGGGGTGATTTGGGCTTTTTAGGCTTAAAGGGGCAATTTGGGGCTTTTAGCCAAAATGGGTCAACTTGGCAAAATAAAGTGAAGTAAAGGGTTTTGAGAAATTTTGGGAATTTATGGAATTTTTGGGATAGTAGGGGTATTTTGGTAATTTTGGGGTTTTTAACCTCTTTTGGGAAATTTGGTAAATTTTGGGTCATTTGGTCAATTTTTGTGGAGGGGAACAATTTGAAATGATTTTCAGAAGAAATTGGGTAATTTTGGGAATTTTGGGAGTTTTGGTCAAAATTAGAGTTGTAGGGGAAACTTGGTGATTTTGTAGAGTTAAGGGGTAAGGAGTTAAAAGTAAGATTTTTTATAAAATTGGGGTTGAATGAGATTGATAACCCATTTGGGCCATGGACCTAGGGAATTTCCCAATTGGACCCTACATGTACTGGTACTAACCAAACCCTGAAAAGCACCCACATGAGTTTCCAAAAGAGTAATGGATCAAGCTTAAGCCTCGAAGAAATTGGTATATTTGGTTTGAAGTTGTGAGGTAGTGTGTGAGAGTGTAATGTACAAGTGTGTGTGTGCTAGCCTCAGACCAAAGAGGATCAGCCCTAAGCCTTGACCATCATATAGGGAACTCCTCTTGAGCTTCCTTATACCTGGTCTCATCCTCCAAAGCCTTTAGAGGTTAGAATTTAAGCATTTTAAAACTCCAAGTGAAGCAAAAAAGTATTTTTTTAATTTCTATGGGGCGAGGGTTCCATAGCTAGTCTTCTATGATAGTCACCAAGATAGTCCTATAACTAGACCCTAGGCTATTCTAATTAAAGACTAGACCTCAACAAAAGTAAGGTCAACAGGCGTCGTTGTAAAGAAAGAGATATCATTAAAAAGAAGTATAAATTCATATATTAAACGTAAGCATAAATAGCACAAAGTCAAGTTTTTGGCACCGTTGCCGTTGAAGAATAGTTAAAAAAAATTTTGAAGAGAATTTTAAGAAAAAATAATTTTTACTTTTTAAGTCTTATTTAAATTTGTTAGATTTATTTTAGAAAATTCATATTGTGTTGTTTTTATATAATTTATTATTTTTATTGTGATTTATAATAGTGTATGCTTAGTTCAGGTTCTAAAAGACTTATACCTTACGTTCTGAATTAGAAAGAACTATTAGAAATATCAGAAAAATTAAAGATACAAAAAAAAAACAAAAATATCAAGAAATGGAAAATCAAAATGCTGAAATTGATCAAGAATTTAGACCTTTAAGAGATTATGCTAACCCTTCAGTAGATGAATTTCATGGTAGTATTCAAAATCCTGCTTTAGTGGCTAATTCATTTGAACTTAAACATGTTATTATTCTGATGGTATGTAATAATCCGTTTCGGGGAGCACCAACTAAGGATTCAAATTTACGTCTTGCCAATTTTCTAAAATTTTGTGCCACATTTAAATATGATGGGGTTTCAGATGATGTTGTTAGACTTGACTTTTTCCTTTCTCAATGAGGGATGAAGCTAAGATGTGGTTAAATTGGTTAGCACCTGGATCTATCAGAACTTGGGGTGATTTAGCACAAAAGTTTCTTGCTAAATATTTTCCACTATAAAAAACTACAAAGCTTAGAAATGATATTACATCTTTTTATCAGTTTGAAGGGGAATCTATTTATAAAGCAAGGGAACATTTTAAAGATCACCTGAGAAAGTGTCCACATCATTCGATACCAGATTGGTTAATAGTTCAAACTTTTTAAAATGGATTAGTAGGATCTCTTAGATCTATTAATGATACTGCTGCTAGTGGTTCATTGATGTATAAACAATTTAATGAAATTTTAATTAAAGAAATGACTATAAATAATTTTCAATGGCCTTCTTAGAGGGTAAATCCTTAGAAGGTAGGCTATATTCATGAATTTGATGGTTTTGCAATGTTAGCAAATCAAGTAGCTACAATTTCAAGGAAGATAAACCAATTTGGAATGAATTTTTCTCAACCATTTTCAATGATTGAAGAGAATTCATTCGTCCATATGGTAGATTCTCAAACATCATTACAAACTTTGAATGCCATAAACAAGCTAATAACCCATCTTCCAATTATTATAACCCAGGTTGGAAGAACCATCGAAATTTTAATTGGAATAACAATAATCAGGGTGGTAGTAATCAATAATGAGGGAACAATTAAGTAAACCCATCGGGGAAATGGAACAACCAAGGTAATAATAATTATAGACCTACTTGTCCTCCAGGTTATAACAGTACTTCACACTTTAAGGAGAAGAAGTTTTCTATAGAAGAAGTAGTGTTACAAATTGTAAATCAATTGCAAAGTCGAGGAGCTACAATAAGAAATATGGAGAATCAATTGGGAAAAATAGCACATTCATTAATCAATAGATCCCAAGGAACACTTCTAAGTAATATAGAGATAAAACTAAGAGAAAAAAATAAAGAGCAAGTAAAAGCTGTTCAACTAAGAAGTGGAAGTGAGTTGGAAGGTAGAGTTCTAGGAGAAATTGAAGTGGAGAAAGAAGATATTGAACAACCAAAAGAAGACGCTCAGAAAAGTTTCGAAAGACCTATTTATGCCTTGAAATTTGATTTAGAAAAGCCACCACCACCATTTCCTTAGAGACTTCGACAACAAAAGTTGGATAAGCAATTTTTAAAATTCTTGGAAATTTTTAAGAAACTTACAATTAATATTCCATTTGCTGAAGCCTTAGAACAAATGTCAAGCTATGTGAAGTTTATGAAGGATATTCTTAACAGAAAAATGAAGTTTGAAGATAATGAAACTGTTGCACTTAGTGAAGAGTTCAGTTCTATAATTTAGAAAAAGCTTCCTTGAAAAGCTTAGAGATCCTTGTAGCTTCACAATTCCATATGCAATCGGAGACAAATTTTATGAGAAAGCTTTATGTTATTTAGGTGCAAGCATTAACCTTATGTCATTATCTATATTTAGAAGACTGGGATTAGGAGAAAAAACCCCGACTACTGTAACTCTATAGTTAGCAGATTATTCGATAACATATCCTAAAAGAGTTATAGAAAATGTAATAGTAAAAGTAGATCAATTTATCTTTCCTGTTGATTTCATTGTCCTAGATATGAAGAATGATAAAGATATGCCTATTATTTTGGGGAGACCTTCCCTAGCTACAAGAAGAGCAATGATAGATGTGTAGAAAGAAGAATTAACTAAACGTGTCAATGATCAAACTGTTTCACTTAATATTTCAAAATTAATGAAATATCCCACAAAAGGTAAAGATGATAAATGTTTCAAGATGGATGTAATGAGATATTTGAGTGAATGTCATTTTAAAACTACTTATGAAGAGAAAATTTAAAGTGAAAAATTGGAACACGAGCAAGAAGAGGAAGTTCAATATACTGATGATTTTAATGAGGAAAATTTAAATTATGTTCAAGAAAGTTTTGAAGTTTTGGACATTACAAAGAAAGATGAATCCTTTAGTTCGTCAATTGAAAAACCTCCTGAACTTGAATTAAAGTTACTTCCTGAACATTTAAAATATATCTTTTTTAAGTGATTCCTACACTTTTTCAGTTATAATTTCCTTAAAATTAACTACAAAAAGAAGAAGAGAGATTGCTTGAAACTTTAAAGAAATATAAGAAAGCCTTTGGATTGACAATAGCTGATATTAAAGGAACCAGTCCTTCAATTTGTATGCAAAGCATACTTATGGAAGAAAATTATAAACCCAGGGCTGATCCTTAAAGATGATTAAATTTTATTATGAATGAAGTTGTTAAGAAAGAAATTTTAAAATAGTTAGATGTTAAAATTATCTACCCTATTTTTGATAGTGCATGTGTTAGTCATATTCATTGTGTTCATAAGAAATGAGGAGTGACTGTAATAGTTAATGAAAAGAAAGAATTAATACCATCAAGACATGTTACAGGATGGTGAATATGTATTGATTATATAAAGTTAAATCTTTCCACCAGGAAAGATCATTTTCCACTACCCTTTCTTGATCCAATGTTAGATAGACTAGATGGTCATAAATACTTTTGTTCTCTAGATGGATATACTGGTTATCACCAAATACAAATTACTCCTGGGGATCAAGAGAAAAAAAATATTTACCAGTCTTTATGGTACATTTGCCTTTAGAAGAATGCCCTTTGGTTTATGTAATCCCCCTGGTACATTTCAAAGATGTATGATGGCAATTTTTTGTGATTTAATTGAAAAATGAATTGAAGTATTTATGAATGATTTTTCAATTTTGGGAATTTCATTTGAATCATGTTTAGAAAATTTATCTAGAGTTCTTAAATGCAATGAAGAAACAAATTTAGTTCATAATTGGGAAAAATGCCAATTTATGGCCACAGGAGGAATTGTTTTAGAACATCATATTTCAGAAGAAGGTATGAAAGTAGACCCAGCAAAAGTTCAAGTTATCACTAATTTACCATGCCCAACTAATTTAAGGGAGATTAGGAGTTTTTTATGACATGCTGGATTCTACAAGTATTATATTAAAGACTTTTAAAAAATGCTAAGCCTCTATACTAGTTATTGGAAAAGATGCAATTTTAAATTTTGATGAAGACTGTCTAAAAGCTTTTGAGCTGCAAAAAGAAAAATTAATTACTGCACCAGTTATTGTTTCACCATATTGAGAAAAATCTTTTGAATTAATGTGTGATGCAATTGATTATGCTTTTGGAGTTGTTTTAGGACAAAAACATGATAAAATATTCAAAGTAGTTTATTATGCTAATAGTACTCTTAATGAAGCTCAAATTAATTTTACCACATCTGAAAAAGAGTTATTAGTTGTAGTATTTGCTTTTAATAAGTTCAGATCATATTTAATTGGAAAAAAATGTGTAGTGCATACTCACCATTATGTTATTAACTATTTAATGAATGAGAGTGATGCAAAACCAAAACTGATAAGTTGGATTCTTCTTTTACAAGAATTTGACTTTGAGATAGTAGATAGGAAGGGTGCTGATAATTAAATTGTTGATCATCTGTCCAGGCTTGAAAATGAAAAATCTCTCTATTCTGATGAAGAAATTAATGAACATTTTCCTGATGAAAAATTATTCACTATTAATGAGTGGTGTATTCCATGGTATGCCGACATTGTAAAATTTATTTTTAGTAACATATTACCCTATGGTTTGACATACCAACGGAGGAAGGAATTTTTTCTAAAGCTATGACTTATTTTTGGGATGACCCATTTATATAAACAAGGAAATGATCTAATTATTCGAAGATGTATGCCATTAGAAGAAACTTATGAAATTATTCTAAAATGTCATGATTCTGATTTTGGGGGACATTTTGGTGTTGCTAAAACTGCGTATAAAATTATGTAATCTAGATTTATTGACCGACAATTTTTAAGGATGTTCATGTTTATATTGAAAATGTGATCGATTTCAACGTGTAGGCAATATTAGTAGAAGAAATGAAATGCCCCTCAATTATATGTTAGAAGTTGAAATATTTGACATTTGGGGATTAGATTTCATGGGACCATTTATACCATCTTTCGAAAATTTATACATATTGTTAGCAGTAGACTATGTATCTAAATGGATAGAAGCTATTGCTTTACCTCGATGTGATGCTGGAAGTGTTCCAATGTTTTTATAAAAGAACATATTTTGTAGATTTGGAATGCCAAGAGTAATCATAACTGATGGAGGAAATCATTGTAGAAATGCAATAGTATAAAAATATCATATTATCCATAAAATTGCTACTGCTTATCATCCTCAAACAAGTGGTTAGGTTGAATTATTCAATTGTGAAAGTAAAACAATTTTTGGAAAAATATGATAATTAAAACAAAATGATTGGTCAATCAAACTGGTTTTGCTTTGTGGTCTTATGGGACTACATATAGAACTCCTACAGGAATGTACCCATATATGCTAATTTTTGGGAAAGTTTGTCATTTACCATTTGAACTTGAGCATAAAGCATATTGGGCTATTAAAGAGTTCAATAATAATTTCAAGGATGTAGGTGAGAGCATATTATTATAATTAAATGAGTTTAAATAGATAAGAAATGAATCATATGAAAGTGTTAAGATATATAAAGAAATGATGAAGATGTGGCTTGATCGTAGGATTCTAACTAAAAATATTGAGTCAGGACAACATGTTTTGCTATATAATGTCAGATTAAGATTATTTGCTATAAAACTTAAGTCCAGGTGGATTAGCCCATTTATTGTAATAAAAGTTTATCCCTATGGAACTATAGATATTAAAGATCCTAAAACTGAGAAAATATTTAAAATGAATGGTCATAGACTGAAACCTTATTTCTCAGTAAATCAACTTAAAATTAATGAGATTATGATATTGGATCATCCAAAAGAAGTACTGGGTTTGTTGGGCTGACAACATAAAACCAAGCACTTTATGGGAGAGAACACATAGTTATCGGTGTGCTTTATTTTGAGTTCATTTTATATATTTTGTTTTGTTTGAAGTAAGAATTATATGGTAGCATTTTGGTTATATAATGTTAGTGTAGAATAATGAGACCTTAATTGATAAATTTGGTGAATTAAAATGATTATTTGGACATTTAACAAACCTGTACTAAATTGAGCACTGGTAGCTAAGCACCAGCAGTTGGCGCTTAGGCGTCGGAGTTATGAAGAACATCAAAAATGGGTTTCTGGAAGTCCAAATCATGGGGAAGTGGTATGGGACGTGATTTCATGGTTCTAGAAAGAGGGAGGATCGTTCTTAAGCATTTAAAGTCTATAAATAGGAACCAGATTAAGAGATATTCACCTCATTCCATATTTTCATCTATGGGCCTTAAAGAAGAGTTTAAGTTAGAAAAATGTCTTCTTGAGAGAGTGAAATTAAGAAGAAAGAGGATGCAAACAAGAAGAAATTCATTTGTGAAAGTGCACAAGAGTTATACAACAGGTTTCTAGCTGTTAGTATTTAAGGAACAATAGAGAAGTTTACAAAAATTGAGGTTGATGTATCGTCAAGCAAAGGAAAGGTAAATGAATCTAACGCACATTTAGCACATATTGGATGGCAATTAAATATGAAATTTAGTCATTCTAGTCCTATTGAAGAAGCGGATAAAGTGATTTTTTTGAAGAATAAATGGATAAAAGAAGATTCGGTAAGAGTTCTCAACCATCGCCCGTTCTATCAAATTTATATACCAAATAGTTTTGAAGGAACTAATGGAGGTTCTGGATATGTTCCACCTAATGGAGAATGGAATTAAGTTCTTGAGTCATATTAAGTTGTTTGTTGGTTATGTTTAGTTTTTAGTTTAGAGTTTTATGAATTGTTTGTGTTATAAGTTTGTTATGTTTAAGTGTTTGTTTTGCATTTTGTTTAATGTGTTTAAGAGTGAGTAAAGATGAAAGCTTATCCAAGAAATTTGGATTAAAGATTTGTAGTTTGTATTTATTTATTTTATTTAGTTAAGAATTTTATGTTTGTGTGAAACTTGTATTGAATCTATTTTAATGTGTGATTCTCGAGATAAAAAGAATTCAAGATGGAGATTTACTTATTAAGACCATTTAGGGTTGATCAAATGAGCTTAAATGTGTATTTAACAAAAAAATTGAAATTAGCGAATTCACAGCTAAGTGCCGAGACCTCGCGCTTACGTGCCAGAGCTCCGTAGCTAAACTTAGGTACTGGTTCACGAAAATCAGCTTACAGGTTCTGAAAACCTGAAAAATCACCTTTTTTTCTCCCCATCATCTTCTTCATTAGAAGTTCTCGATTTAGAGAGTTAGGGCATCTCCAAATTTGCTATTTTTGAGCCTATTTAAGACAAATTTGCTAGATTTGATCTTTTTGTGGTAAGTGCACTACTCCTATGTAAAAATTTTTGATGTTCACCATGTATTTAAGGAGCATTGTGGAGAAATCAGATATTTACTAATTATGGTGAAAATTTAAGAAAAAACTTTGAAAATTACTTGCATTTAGTAGTTTAAACCTTTAGAAGTTGATTTAAGTGATTTTAAGTGAAATGTGGAATTTATGGTAGTTTTTATGAAAATTTTAGAGATGGCACCAAAGAGAAGCAAGGGGAGATCCACTTTTGATTCAGACAAGTTTATAAGTTTGAAGGTTCAGGATCCTTACGTGCAAGCTTTAGAGACACGTAAACTGATTTGGGAGTGAGGCTTTGACAAGCTTGGTGGAGTGATCGAGGATATGATCGTTAGAAGACTTTAGGATAGATTCTGCAGCTTCTTAGTTGTAGCTGTTATTTCTATTGTACGGGAGTTTTATGCAAATCTCCCTGAGTCAGAAGAAAATTTTGTAATGATTTGAGGATAGTTGGTTCATTTCAAACCTGAGGTAATAAACGAGTTTTATCTATTGCCACCAAATAAATTTTTTTTTATTAAAATTATAATCCTACAGAGGAAGAATTGGATGAAATCATTTCTGCATTGACTGATGGAAGAGGATTATGGAAAATAACTAATGAAAGAATAGTTAACTTCTCTGCTTCGAAGCTGAATGCCACCTCTAAGGCAAGACATTATTTCATATCATCCAAGTTGATTCATACAAATCATGTGAGGAGGTAATGAGAGAAAGAGCTACTTTGAATCAACAGAGGAAGGCAATATATATTGGAAAGATTATTTATGATTGTACTACTACAGGTATGGGATTTGCTTCCCATATACATTCATTATGTGAGCGGGCTGGTGTAAGATCTGAAAAGTGGGAAGAGGTCCTTCAGCCTCTTAAGCCTATTACTACTATGAATGTGAAGACATATGATGAGCATTCTCTTTTTGGCTAGAGAGGACAATTCTAAAGAGTTTCAGGTGCATCTACTTCTGCTGCTTCAACATCTCGTGCTTCAACTTCTCAGGCATCATCAGGTCGTTTTCTGATTCACAAATGGAACTTTTAAATAAAATGAAAAATAATATAAAATTATACTTCGGATCGAGTTCATGATATAGAAGGAAAGGTAGATCATATAGGAGATTATCTTTAGATACATAGTGAGTAAGAAGAGAATTATTACATTTATATGGATGTATTGATCAAAGGAGATTATAGTGTTGTGCTACCTCCGCATCCACATTATACCCCATATGAGTCTACACGTGCTTGGAATGAAGGAGATGAGGATTATGATTTTTAGTATGTATGCGTACTGAATTGTTATGTTGTGTTGTATGTTGTATTTTTTTTTTTGTTTTGCATGAGTTATGAAATTTTTATTTGTGGTTGTTATTTAGATTTTTTTGTGGTAGATGTGATGAGAAAAACTGATGTAATATTTAGTGAACTACTTTAGTTTATTTTTATGTTATTTGTGGATGTTGTTGGTTTGTGTTATGTGATTATTTAGAGATTTCGTGGTACTAAATGTGTTAAAAAATAATAAAAGAATAAAAATTTTTGTAGTGTATTTGGTTTGTTAGTGTAGAACTTATTCCAAAAAACTAATATGAAGCTTTAGAACACTATTAAAATCAACTATTTGATTTTATGCTTTAACTTTTTCAATTTACTACCATATATATATTATTTTTGTTGCGGATTTCTATTTAAGTATTATGTGAATTTGCTTTTATTACCTTGTACGGCTTATTTTTTGGTTGTGTGTTGTATTTTAAAAAGAGGGGTCACCTACAGAAGTTGTCGGTGAATTTTAGATTTTAAATTTTATTTAAATATATATATAATTTGGAAAGTAGCATTTGATTTTGAAAATAATTTTAAGTTTGGAATTTTTAAGATATGAAATCAAACCGATCTCGCATCCCAAATAATTTATATAAATGAGCACCACACCACAAACCATGTATTTATCCCGAAGAAAACACTACTTCATGAAGGGACTCGATTAAATAAACTAGAAGATTTGTGACATCTGTTTCGTCTGCGAACCAATTTTATAAGCGACAAGTTCCTCTGCTTAATATAAAGGAATTAAGTAGGGTTTATATTACCTGGGTTCTTAAAGTTCCCTATAAGGGCAAGCCCATATAGTTAATTACATCTTAAATGACGGGAATCCTTTAAGAAAACTCTCGATAATGATAAGTGGTTTTGCTCTCTAGAATTTCAAAGTTTAAGGTTTTCAAATAATTGGTTTTTGGGAATTTTAATAGGGAATAGCTCAAATTTGGAATAGTTTATTTCAGGAGTCCAAAGGAAGAGGAGTAAGAGAAGTTGAGGATCCAAGAAGAATCTTGGCAACTTCCCAAACTATCCTATTATTTGGCTTCAATTTGAGAATTTGTTTAATGTTGTAATCCTGCCAATTTTAACTAATTAGGATTTATATTTGTATGACATAATCACACAAATTACCTCAAAGATGTGAGGGTTTAAGTCGTATCAAACGACTATCTCAGAATCCTAAGATGGGTTAGGGCTTAATTTGCATAATATAATTATGTAAATGCCTAACAGAAAGTTGATGATTTATGTTCTACTAGGCAAACTACCTCGAAATTCTATGGCTTTGTTATTTAAAACTAGGAAAGGTTTTGCTGGAGTAGACTTAAGTTTTGCTGACGGCGATAGCCATGCTGCCCACTATACTCCAAGCTTCTTGTCCTTGCAGAGGTTTAGTTTTAGAAAGTGAAATTAAGAGATGAGAGAAGTATTCTAGTTTAGAAAAGTCTTATGGTTCAGATGATTTAATATTTTGTTAGGGGAATCTTTATGTTGATTATAATAACACCATTTAAGATCCCACGGTTCCATCATTCCGGCACCGTTATTTTCATCAGATTCACTTAGTCTAAATGAATTTGCTAAACTCAACTGAATGAGTTCAACACTTTCATTTAGACTGTGGGAAATCCCGTAGCAACATGTAGGTTACATCATCCGAGGTATTCCCGATCATCCAATGAGACGTTTTAATTTAGTTTTAGTTGCAATTTGGTTGTTCTATTTGTGGTTAAATTTTGAGTTGTTTTATATTTTGAATGTTGTGGCGGCGAATTTTATCTAGTTGTGACTTTTAATTTAGTTTTGGGTTTCATTTTTGTGGCTATCCTAATGGTTTCAGTTTTCATGCAGGGTGACATTCTTATTTATCATCTAAGAAAATTAAAGTACAGTGCAGGTAAATAAATTGCAATAAAATCAAAAAGCATACCTGGTAAGCATTCCTATTTATTTTCTCCTGTACTTAAAACATATGTTAAAGCATTTATATAATTGCAAAAGGACCTAGGTAAAGCTAAGGAAAGGTTTTGGTTGTTTACCAAAATCCTAATCCTATAGCTAGTTAATTCCTATGACGTCTAGGTTCTTATGTTTTGTTAAGGTTGATTTTCTTCATCAAAGAACAATTAAGTTCAGTTGTTCTTCTAAAACATGTCATCATATTGAGAAAGTGCTTAGGATGAATCCTAAATATTTTTTCAATACTTCTGAGATTATTTTGAGTCCAAATGAATTTAATTGTACTGGTGAATTGATCATCCAAGAATTCAGTTAAGTTTTATTTCTTGCTCAGTGAACTTGGGTGTTTGATTATCCTATGAGTGAAGTGACATTTCACTTAATGTTTTATTTAAGAGTTATGATAATGAAAGCCTTTAGGGGCAATTTAATTTGTTGAAGGTTTTAACAGTTCTTAATTAGGAAATTAGAATTGATGATTTAAAATGATTTGGTTAATTTTAATTAATGATTTTAAGTTTGGAATAGTGTTCAAGTTGTTTCAATTCAATTAAATCTTTATATTTTAATGATCTTAATATTTCAAATTAGTTTTAATGTTTTAAATTTGTTTAAGTTGAAAGAGGTGTTTAAATCATTAATTTTTATTAAATTTTAATGACTTTATTTGGGTTAATTGTAATATTTTAGGTTGATTTTAATTAGTTTAATTTTTTATACATTTTTATTACAAATTGTTTTGACATTGATTTTTTAATGTTTCAAATTTGTTTTAGGTTTTTTTTTAAATGATAAATTAATTTTAGTGTTCTCAATTTAATTTAATTAGCTTATTAAATCACTTAAATGTTTTAAGCTTTAATTTAATTAAAGGTTATTTTATTTTTAATCATTTATTTCAATCATCATTTTAAGTTTAATTAAGAATTGAAATGTTATTAATGTGATTCATTTAGGGATTTCAAATTAAAGAATTGTTATCTTCTCAAGTCACTCCCTAATAATCCAAAATTTTAGTTATCTTCCCAAAATTTAAATGATTTAATTAATTAATGTTCCATTTTGATATTTTCAAAATAACTAATGGATTGCTACCCCTTTTATTCCCTAAGTTTAAATCATCCAAGAGAAAGTTAAAATTGGATATTTTACCCTCCCTTTTGATTAAACCTAAAGTATTAATTAGGGTTAAAATCCTTAATTACTTTTATGCCCTTTTAAGCTTATTCAATTCATAACTCACTAAATTGAGCTCAAATGAACTTAAAATTTTTATGTCACTTCACTCATAGGTCAATTAAGACACTAGAGGAGAAAATGTGATTTTTCTGAATTTAATTTATTTATATATTTATTTTAGTGGAAAGTAAAGATTTCAATGAAAATTTAAAAACATGACCATGGTGAGGTTTCTGTTCTTAGGAAAATTATGGGATCTCCCTACTGACCAAAGGACCACTTAGACCAATTTTGGTGATTTTTTGAATTATATTTTATTTATTATAATTATTTTGAGTTTTGCAATATTAATTAATTACAAAATAAATTTAAAGTTGAAAAATGAATTTTATATTTTTCTTAAGTCCCTCTGACCTCAAGGAAGTTAGAGAAGCAAGTTTTGATTTTTTTTAATTTTTCTTTGATTTATTAGAATTATTTTAGTGGGAAAGGTTAAAAATTCATTTTTTAATATTAAAAATTGTCTTAAGCTTTTAAAATTCAATATCTTGACCTAGAGACTTGAGAAAAATATTTGGTTGGTTCCTAAGTGATTAGGAGGCAAAATATGACATTTTTGTGGTTTTTAATATTTTTGTGATTTTTAATATTTTTAATAATTAAAATATTCAAAATTAGGTTAAAAATGAAAAATTTTTAGAAAATTTTAACTTTAATTTTCTTATAGTCTTCGATATCGTAGAGCCCGTAAAATCAATTTGGTGATTTTTGAAGTGTATTTTGAGTTTTATGAATTTTTGAAGTTTAAAAATGACCATATAACTTAAATGATCCATTTAGTGGGTCAAATCATTTCCATTTGACTTCGAATTTTTATGTAAGGTTCTTTGTATCCTAAATGATAGTGGAGAATTAATTTAAAGTAATTTTGATGTGTGGTTATTCCTAATCAATTAGAATTTAATTTTAAATTTTTGGACAAATTAGGGTTATTCTTAAGGAATTAAACCAAGACATAATTTTCCCATGATCCTCTGGTCCTACGATACTTCCCCTAATTTTCCAAGTAACATGCTAATTACTGGAATTAAAATGGCAAAACAGACACATAAATTTAGAAAATTAATATCTTACCATAGAAATGGCCTCTGGTCTTGGAAAATTCAGGGAATGTTCCCAAGAACAGAGGCTACAAAAACCCTATGGTCTCATGCAATGGTGAATTGTATACATGCATGGAGAATTAAAATACTAAAATCAGTAAATAATTAATTAAAAATAAAATACTCATCAAAATAACTTAATTCTTTTTTCACATTATCCTCCTCTATTCACTGAGCAAGAGAGTATTTTTATTTTATTTTTGTGATTTTTCTACACAAAGATATGGATTTCTGAAGTTCTGGGTAATTAAATAAATCAAAAATACCCTAATTTCCTACTAAACCACGTCGGCCCTGTGTCATCCTCGGTAGTTCCAAAACTCCACGCAGCGCACCTCCATTCGACGCCGCCATCTGACGGGGATGCCACGCGGCCCGCGGTTCATGTTTCGTTGCTTCATCCAACGTAATCTGGGTCATCAGTTCGATACACGCGTGATCCGACGGTTCCTAGTCATCATCTACGACTGGTGCGTCCCGTGAGCCGTCCACACTAAAACCCTAAGATCTCCCTCATTTCTCCACCAAATCTCATCTTTTTAGACTCTATGGACTCGTCTCAACGAGACGAACACATCCATATGGCTAACATACATTGAAATTGACTTAAACAAAATGGATAATCCATGGAATCTCAGGATGAAGAAGAGGTCAATACCTTTGCTCTGAGAAGTGAAGCTTCAATCAGAGAGTTGTGGCATCTTTGATTGATCCCAAGGAAGCTCCAGATGAAGCCACTAGCTCTGAGGAATTGTCCAGGTATGAAAGTTACCAGGGCCGATTTCAAAGCTTGGCCAATAAAGAGAATGGCTGGCCTGGTGAGGGGTATTTTGCTGGGGAACTTTTTCTCTTGGTCTGGTGAAGGTGTAGGGCTGCTCAATTTGGAGTTTGGTTAATTGTGGAGAAGTTTCCTAGTTTTGGGCTCAATATTGAACTCAGAAATTGAGCTCATAGAGGGGGTTTTAGGGCTGGATTTCAGTGGGGATCAAGTGCTCTATGTTAGGAGAAGGGTGTGGAGTGATTTTGGCAGAGTTTCGTTATGGTTTTGTTCAGCACCTCTCTTGGCCGAGAGGGGGTGAGGTTTAAATAGAGCTGGCTAGAGGGCTTCCCAGGGAGGTTTGAAGGTTTAGATCAAATGCTCAGGGCAAGGGAAGAACAGCCATGGTGACCATTGGGTATGATACAGCTCAGCAATTGAGAATTCAAAATTTTGGCTCACATGGAGCTCTTGACCATGGGGTTTTCTAGTGGTTGTGGTGGCTGGCCGGCGAGGGATTGGTCACCATCTTGACCAGTGAGGTCAGGGGTGGGGTTTGGTGAGTTCAATTGGCTTTGGACATGTCTAAAGGGTTTATTTAAATGGTATGGAGGAGGGGCTCATTTTGGCTTATTGTAGTCAACCCATGCAAATGGGTTGGGTGCACCCTCCCATGACCTAGTTTGGGCTGAGGGAAAGTCACTTGGTTTAGCTTGATTTGTGGGGTCAAGTCACAATCCAAGTACAATTAGGCTTAAGCATGAGTTAGGGGAGACATGGGAGTGTTTAATCACCTTAAGGAAATCTAGAAAGAGGCTCCCTCTTTTTCCCAACATAGTATGGTGACATGGACACCACTCACATGGCTTGCATGTGGCTTAAGAATGGCTTCATGGCTTGTCTATGGCTTGCCCATGGCTTGGCTCACTTTCATGGAAATGGATTTTAGGATTTTTGAAGAATTTAGGGGAAATTGGCATGAGGCTTGATTTGAAATAATTTGATGATTGATTGGAACTTAGGGATGGTTTTAAATCAGAGGGATGATGAGGAAATTTCATTGGGCTTTGGAATGGATTTTGGGCTTTTTGAAATCATTTTGTATAGGCTTTAAAAAATGGTTTAGGAAGTGGGCTTTTGGATTTTAAAATAAATTTTAGGATGAAAATTTTGTAAAGGATTGTGCCAAATAAATGTTGCAATTGGTTTAGGAATGTGCCATGGGTGATTTGGAACAAATTTAGGGTACTTTGGAGTTAAATTGGATTTAATTTGGGTCTTTTGGTAATAGGGCCAATGTGGGTCAAATTGGGCTAGCTTGGGTTAAAAGTTGGGCTAATGTTGGT
Organism: Papilionanthe hookeriana x Papilionanthe teres; assembly: GCA_022702705.1. Lineage (NCBI taxonomy): Eukaryota > Viridiplantae > Streptophyta > Magnoliopsida > Asparagales > Orchidaceae > Papilionanthe > Papilionanthe hookeriana x Papilionanthe teres. Next base: position 13,837,394 of record CM040424.1, read on the forward strand.
TTTGATGTAAAATTAATGTTGAGAAATGTTTATGGGGGTGTGACATAGAGTTTTCAACTTTGGTTGGGTTTTGATTTTGGGATTTGGGCCTAATTGGGTTCATGATTGATTTAGGCCATGTTGGGGATTTTTTGGTTTGGGTTAGGCTTGGGTGGAGTTTGTTTTCAAATTTTAGGCAAATCATGTTAATGTTTTGTTTGTGATGATATTAGGAGGGTTTTAGAAAAGATTTGGGGCTAATTGGAGTTAAGTTGGGTTGGTTTTGGCTAAGTTTAGGTCATGGGCCAAAATTGGGCTTTAAGCTTCAAATAGAAAGTATATCCACTTGTTGATAAAATTAAGTTTGGATTTGATTCAAATTGATATTGGGGATATTAAATTTGAGTTAAGAATTGAATTGGGTAAAAATTGGGATCAATTGGAGTGGCTTGGTTGGACATTGGGCTCTCTTAGGTTAAAAATAGTTCAAATTAGGGATTTTGGTAAAAGTGGGCTAAAATGACAAAATTGGCTTATGGTGTAGTTGAAAAAAATGAAATTAGGAATATTTGAGATTTCCTGGAATTTTTTGGGAATTTTTGGAATTTTTGGATTTTTGGTCTTAAGAGGGCATTTTGGGTATTGGAGGGTATTGGGGGGTATTTTTGGAAATTTTAGTATATTTAGCTATGAATGATCAATTTGAGTGGTGGGGAATGTATATGACTGATTTTGAGGAATTTTGGGTAATTTTGGTAATTTTGCAAATTTTGGGCAATTTCAAGGGCATTTGGTAGGTTTGGTGGGTTTAGGGTCACGGGGGTCAAAAATTGAAATTTTGGGAAAATGAAGATTGATTAGATGTGAGTTAAATGGCACCATTTTGGTTGAGCCATGAAGCCATGTTACACTCACAAGAGCCATGAGAGGACTCATTTTAGACATTCACTAGGTTGTTCCTAACCCTCTTAGCCAGGGGCTTAGGGGTTAAGGTCCATCCATATCAATTACCTACATGAGTCAAGAAGTCAAATTGGGTATAGGTGTGGTTTCAGGGTTGAAATGTGTGTGAAAGTGTGGTGTTTGCAAGCTTGCCCTCATCAAGACCAGACCACCCAGGGTAATCCTAAGGCCAAAGAGTCTTATAGGAAACTCATCCTTTAAACCTCCACATTTGATCTTAACCCTCCAAGTGGTTTAGGGGTTTACAATCAAATTTATGGGGTTTGAAGGGAGTCAAGAAGTGTTTTGAATTTCTAAGTGGTGGTGGGTTCCATTTCTAGTCCTCTAGGATAGTCAAAGGGAAAACCTATGACTAGATCCTAAGCACTAAGGAGAGAGAAGACCTCACCAAAAATGAGGTCAACATACCTCCACTACTTTAGATGTATTTTGAATTTCTTTTATAGAAAATGTGAAGATAAAATTTGATCTAGTCATTTTTACTCTTGTTTTTAATTGTTATACTTTCATATTTAGGATATAAAAATTCCTGTAGGCATGATACTTATAGTTTTCAATTCCTACCCATGCATCTCTTTACTATGCTTAACTGTTTTATCATAACAAAAATTTTAAAGTTTGGCGGGTTGGGGGGATGAAACAATTTTCAAAAACCTAAAATTTTATTTATTCTCAATTGTACTTAAAATAAAATTTCATTTTAATTGAAAAATAATTATGTGAATGAAGTTATATTAGGGAAATAAAATTTTGAATATAGAAATTAGTAAGTGAATTTGGTTAAAATTTAGACTAAGGATGAAAATTTTAAAGTTAAAAATTTCTTAGTAAAAAAATGATAAATATTTTGTAACTATCTTTAGTCAGAAAAATTATATTGTTTTGAGAAATAAGAGGATTAAACTTTTATTTTTAATATTTAAATTTCTTTTATTGAAAATAATTTTCAAAACATTTATTATATTTCTAAGTAAATAGTATATATCTACCTTATGCTTTAGGAAAGGAAGGGTGGAATTCAAATTTATTAAAGGCTTATCAAGATATAGTTATCCTTACCTATAAAAAATGAGAGAGAAAAAAAAAGAAAAGAATTGTGAAAAATAGTATGTTAAAAAAGAAGGCAAAACTTGAAGATTTAAGGCATAATAAAAAATTGGTTCTAAACTAGATCTTTTTAGAGTATAACACTTGAGAAAATCTTGAAGCTTAAGAATATAATTTAGTTAGTATAAGAATTTTTTTTAAAGATTTTTAAGTAAAGAAAATAAAATGCCTAAACCCTATATTTTAAAAAATTTGCAAGTATTTTTGAATAAGATAGGAACTCATATTTTCAATAACCCTATACTTAAGAGATTTCTAAACTTTAAATTGCTCTCATATACTAAATTTTTTTCAAAATTAGACTACTACATTTCTACAACAAAATTTTAGTAACATATAAAGAAACTCATCCACATAATTTGCTTTTATGATTTTTATGTGATTAAAGTGTCACTTGAACACAAGTAACATCTCAAGTTTTATGGATTTTTATACACCTAAAAAATATAGTATTTATATATATACTTTTATATCTATTTTTAATGATATTTCACTTTAGTGGATGGTATGTTGCGTATTTTTCTTGTAGTATATGGATGATTGTGATAAAATAAGTGAAAAAGAAACACATTTGGGTTAAAAATAAAGAAATGTGCAAAAGTGATCTGTGACGGCTAAGCGCCTGGACGTGCGCTTATGCGCCAGAGCCTCACGACTATGCGTCCAGACCTGGAGCTTACATGCTAGAAGCCTCGTGGCTAAGCACCAAAACCTCGTGCTTACACACGAAAGTTATAAAAGAGGAGTTATTTAAATTTTAGCGCCATTTTGAGGAGGTGTTTGAGGCATCTCTTGATACAGATGTGTGTAATGATGCGACTTTATATATACTTAAAAATGCAAGGATTTGTTACCACAGATAGAAGATTTTAATCCCCGGCAAAAGCGCCGAAAACTTGATGTGTGACCATACGTCTTTTGCCAATGTAAGAATTTATGAATTTATATTTAAATATTTATATTTAATTATTGTAAAAGTCACAATTTCAAACGCAAGTATACGTATCATTTCAAGTAATACGGAGCTCTATTGAGTCCCGGTTATCAATCCTACGGTGAGGGTTTTTAGAAAATTAAGAAATATTTTATATTTTTCAAATTAAAAGTAATTATTATTTTTATTTTTTTTCAAAATTTAGATTTTAAATTTAATAACAATTTTACTAAATGTAAGCAAGCAATAATAGAATAAATATTAATGCATGTATATTTAAAACAACTTTATCCTTTTCAACTAATCCAAGATTTTTAGAATTATTATAATTTGTGGATAATTTAGATTATGGTATTGTGCCAAATAGAAGCATTCCTATTCTTTACCCTTTGGTCAAGGCATAAGGAACATTGACTAATCTGTAAATCGGTTCAGGATGTTTTATTAGTTGAATGGGTTAATCTAAGCTCACACTACTAGATGTCCAAGGGTGGCTATGGTCGGCCCTACCAATGACCTGTTCCCTTTCTATAGATCAAATTTTTAGAAATTTAGTCTGTCACTCTAAAAACTAATTAATTCTACGCCCAATAAATCATATCTTCCTATTTATTTGCACTTCACCTTGAATAACCTATATAAAGCTTTCGACTACCCAAGGATTCATGTGGTATCTACAAGTTTAAAACTCATATCTAGATAGGTTTCAAAATTTTTCAACAGGTTTTAACAATTTAAATGACCAGTTTAAAAAGTAAATTATGATCAGGTATTAATAACATCAAAATTTTTATAAATATTTTAAGTTAAATTCTCCAACAAAATTCAATTATACTATTATGTTTTCATAGTTGAAAGGAGAAAGTGAACTAACTACTCAGAACACATTGAATTCATGCAACAAAACATATTTCTAAAACTTTTAACCAAGTTACAAATACTTATCTAAAACGTTCCTTCAAGTGATCCGCTGACTCCTACTGACTCCAATTCAATGATGAAAGACTTCAACAACAACAACACTAATAAACTCACACTTAACACTCAAAATAAACTCTCTAAATACTAAAGAAGGTGGCTCCCTAAAACTATTTTCAAGCGTGGAGAGCTTTGGTGGATTGGGTGCTCTCTTTTCTGTAGAATAGGCTCCTATTTATAGAGCTCTGAATTTGACCAGGGGTTGCTTAAGGCACCTCTTCAAAATTCATCCAAATATATTGTATCTTCTAGAAGGTAACTATCGTGCCTAGGCACTAGAATCTGGCGCCTACCAGGTCTTCGCACCTCTTCATTTTGGATCACACATCTTTGCAATTAAAACCGTTTCCCTGTGTAAAAAATGCATTGTGTCACATTTCCTATATATTAGGAGTAACTTTCAGTCTTCTAGAAGGTCTGATAACCGCTTAACACCATCAAAATAACAGCCTAAAATCGTCAAATATATTATCTGTTTCTGTATCGGGCTGACGCTTAGGCACCGGATTTTGGCGCCTAGGCGCCAGGCCTATAATTTTGACAACTTTGCTCTTTTAGCTCCATTTTTGCTCCTTTTTGCTCCTTTTTCCTTCTTAAACTCTTTTTTTTTATCACCTACATCCAAAAACATAAAAATACCTTTCATTAAAGAATAATATCCCTAAGAATTGAATCATAAATAAGCCATAAAAATGGGTATTTTTTAAGTGGATCAAATTCCCCCAAACTTAAACGTTACTTGTCCTTAAGTAACATTTTTAATTACATAAAATGAATGACATTTGGAATGAAGTTTAAATATTTAAAATTTCTTTTAATTTTTCGTTTTATAAATGCTTTCGCAAATCATCAACTAAATTTCACTAATTAAGGTTAATTTTAAGAATTTAATGAATACTTAACTACCAAATCATAAGACTTCCCATTTATCATTTATTTCAAGAATAATTGTAATTTATCATTTTAAGGACACATAGAAAATTTACAAGAAAAAGATTTTCATGAAACATTTTTCTAATAAAATATTTGTTCATAAAAATTAAGTTAAAAATGTAATCAGTTTTATTCCTATAAGATAATTCAAGTAAAACCAATTCTTTATTAGGCATTTCGTCAAGCTTCTCCTCGCATTTTTCTTTCTTTCATTTGGATTGTTTTTAAATCCTATATATTTTTCTTTTTCTTTTGTGGGATTGTTTTTCAATCCTTTTCTTTTTCTTTCTTTTTCTTTTTCAAGTGAGGATTACTCTTTTTGGATAGCCTATTAATAAGTTTGAACTTCACTATCCTTAACTTATATTTAAAAACTTTATACATTTTTTTACTTAATAAATATGACAATCTTAATAAGTATTTTTCAAAAATTATTTCAATCTTTTCTTTTTCAAGTAATAAGCTTGATTCCATAGTATTTCAGGAATACAATCTTCTTTACTATAAATAGAAAAAATTCTTAATCTTATTATACTTTAAGTTAAATAATTTATATTCTTAAAACCAATCAAAATTATTGAAATTTTAGTTATGTTAACTAAATTATTTATAAATTCAAAAATTTAAGTAATCTTAAATAGATTTCTCATTCCTTATGTTATGTTAATATTTTTAAAGAAAATATTAGTTCATTAAGGAGAAATAATATTTAAATTTGAAATATGTTTTCCCTTCCCCCAAACTTCAGCTTTAGTATTAAAAAGAATGAATCAAAAAATTTTCTAAAGCATGAGAGAAAGAAATAAACTGGAATTTATCTAGGTACAATAATGATGTAGTAAGGAAAAACTATTTTCTACTTCTACACATGCTTTAATATATATGTAACAGAAATGATTAAGCACATATAAAAAAGTTTGCAGAGCAGGAGTTAATTTCTACAATATATATATATATATATATATATATATATATATATATATATATATATATATATATTATTTTTTTATTTTTATTTATTTTTAAAACAATCAACATTACTAACTATTCAGGAATACTAAACAGTATGCTGAAACAAAAATAAACATTTATAGTAGAAAAATAAAAAAAATAATTCATCCATATTTCAGTCTATAACACATCAGATGATCTAAAACAGTCTCAACATCAAACAGTTCGCACAAAGCTAATTAAAAAAACAACACTAACAAACAACAATAAAATCAGACTAATCAGTACTAACAAACATGAAATAAATTAAAAATAGAATCAACACATCTCAAGAGGTATATCAAGCTACTAATCACTATCTGTAGCCTCGTCATCGTCATCACCAATGAAAATTCCACATCCTTCGAATCAACATACGGTGAAAATCTAGGACAAGTAGGGAACTGAACAACATGGTCACCATTCAGGAATTTAACTAAAGACTCAGAATACTTAGCATCATAATCACTCTTCCTTTGGGTGTTCTCAGAAATATGATCGATCTTCTTATTGATCGTATCCACTCTATAATGAAGTTAGAAATAACTCATTCTACTGCTCCATAAACCTATCATGCATGGATTCCCATAAACTAGATGGTGGCTCAGCAGTAGAAGTAGAAGGTCTAGAAGTAGAAGCTCTACCAGAAGTAGTTAATGAACTAGAAGGTGCGGTAGAACTCTTACCTCGAAGTCGATCATAGATACTGATGCTTTCTCTTCCTATAGGCTTTATAGACTTGAGCTTTTCCTCAGAAAGCTCAACAACTACTCCAGTACTTTCACACAGAGAATATATAAAAGATAGAAATCCAAGTCCAACAGAAGTGCTAAAACAAGAAGTGGCTTCTATAGAGTTATAAATGATACTCCCTACATCAATCAGCTTCCTCTCTTATATGCAGAAATTAAGGATAGCTCTGTCCTTGGAAACCTCTCTAAAATGATTGGATGGAAGGAGGCGAGCAGAAATAAAATAATGCCATGCCTTTGAAACACCATTAAGCTTAGAAGATGAAGAATTTACCCTTTTTCCATTCCTGATCTTCCAAGCTCCAGTACCAACAGTCAGGTAAGCAATAATCATCTCTAAATCTCCCTCAGATGGAGATAATACGGAATAATAGCACTCGATGTTCGACGGCAGGCCGTAGAAAATGTTGATACGCTTTGGAGTGAATCTTACTCCAACTCCTCTTACAAAAATCTCGTACTCTTCAGCATCCATGAAATTGGCATAAAATTCCCTGATGACATGGATAATAACAACAGCAGTGAAATAACAGAATCGTTGTGAATTGAGTGCATATCATCAATCCTTCCTTCCAAACTGTAAAAACTGCGTTTCGAGATAAACTTCCTGGTCATAGCAAAATAATTGTACCAAAAATGTGCAGCAGCAGTGACAAACTTGCGATGATCAAAATTTTCTCGTTCCTTTCCTCGCTTAGATTTGGGTGTCATCTAAACATGAAAAATGCAAAATAAATTCATAAGATCAAAGGAAATAAACTAATTTAAGCTTTTCAAACTTGAAAGAGCTTAAACATCTATGGATTTAACTCTAAAAATCAATTTTTTTTAAAATTTCAGTTTTTCCTCAATGAGAGCAAAATCCATGGTGAAAATCGAAAATAATGGTTTAGAATGTAGTTGGGATGAAGAAATCGAGTGATTTCAAGCTTAAAAACTTGAAAATTCGGCCTCAAATGGGATCTCTAGGTCACGAAATCTAGAGAAAAGGGAAGCTTAGGCGTCAAAAATGGCATCGGGTGTTTAAGAAGATGATGTTTCGGTTCAGGCCAAACCGGCGCCTAGGTGCCGAATTCTGGCGCCTAGGCGCTAGACTCGCCTTACCAAAAATTCGATTTAAATTTTATTTTTTTCCACCAAAACTTATCAAATTCGACTCCTAATTACTCTTATGAGAGTATTAATCCAATTTATATCCTCCAAACATTTCCAAAAATGATTTAAAATGATAATGTAGATCCACATTTCAAATATAACGTATAACTAAACTCTTCAACTCCAATTCATAATTTTCATTCCAAATTTAATAAATTCCAGAACAAGACTATAACAAGGTTCATCATTATATAAATAACACAAACAACATAAATTCAAAGAAAATTTTCAATCGAACAACACACATTGAACAATTAAGCAAAACACACAAACTCGATATTCGACACATTAGAACTAGACTCAATCACACCTAGAACACATATAAGATCTTTTCAACACCGATCTTCAATTACCATCTCTTTCACAATGAAGTTCGCTGGGACCAAATGGATAGAAAACCAACGCCCTTGGAAATTTCAAAGTCATCTTTTCATCAATCCACTTGTTCTTCTCGTACATTGCTACTTGAGCGTCTTGATAGGCTGCCATGAGATCAAATTAAAGTTTTGATTGTCATTCCACATGCTCAATTTGATGATACATCTCGTGTAAACGATTCCGATTGCTTTGAAGTTCTGCTTCAATCTTTTCCAGACGACTAAATATCCATACTAACTGCAGTAAGACCATTAAAATAAGGTTGAGGATCCTTGGGGATTTGTCTCTTACCTCATTTCCATGATTTCCTCTATCCATTGCTTCCAAACTCCTCTTAAATCCTCAAAAATGAATTGCTCTGGTCAAAATTAAGGTTTCTATGTGATTGGGGATGAAGATAGGGAAATAGATAAGGAGATTTCATATGAAAAACTGAAATTTTTAGTTTTTACACGATCTGTAACCGTGGTGCTTAGGTACCGGAATCTGCCGCCTAGGCATCGGATCATCGATACACACAGGTTATTCTGGCGCTGAGGCGCCAATTTTTGGCTCCTAGGTGCCGAACCTCGATCGACTCCGTTTCGCCTATCATACAAATTTACAAAGTTTTGGTCTTAAAGGTCTAATAAAAGGGTGTGATCCACACACAAACACGATTAAGATAAATTCAAATCACAAACAATCACAATGATAACAAAATGGGTTGTCTCCCACAAAGCACTTGGTTTAACGACATCAGCCCGACCTAATCAGTTGAATTAATCGGGTAGACTTAGGTCGTAAGCCTCTTTGTAATTTTGTTTCATTTCTCCCATATAAGGCTTCAGTCTTAATCCGTTAACTTTAAATAATTTTCTAGTTCCATCAGGGTGTACTTTCTCAATTATAAATTGTCCCATCCATTTAGATCTTAATTTTCCAGGAAAAAGTCTTAAACGAGCATTAAATAATAACACTTTTTGTCCAGGCTCAAATATTTTCCTTGAAATATTTTTGTCATGCAATTTCTTCATTCTTTCTTTATAAATCTTTACATTTTCATAGGACTCATTTATTATCTCTTCCATTTCATTTAGTTGTAATAATCGTCTCTCCGCTGCAGCATTCAAATCATAATTGAACTCCTTTATATCCCAGCAAGCTTTATATTCCAGTTCAACAGGTAGATGACAATGTTTACCATAAATTAACCTATAAGATGGCATTCTGATAGGTGTCTTATAAGCTGTTCTATAAGCCAATAATGCAGAATCAAGTTTATCAACCCAGTCAGTTCTTTTAGGATTAACGTATCGTCTCTAATAATCTTTTAATTTCTCTGTTTGATACTTTAGGCATTCCACTTGTTTGCGGGTGATAAGCAGTTGCAATTCTATGTTTAATTCTAATTTTTTCTAGTAATGATTGAATTCTTATATTTTTGAAATGACTTCCCCCATTTGTGATAATTACCCTTGGCATTCCAAATCTTGTAAAAATCATTTTCTTTAAAAATTTCGAAACACTTTTGGAATCATAATTAGGTAAAGCTACAGCTTCGATCCACTTTGAAGCATAATCAACTACTAATAAAATATAAATCTTTCCAGATGATGGTACCATAAAGTCTAAACCCTATACATTAAAAATTTCAATTTCTAATATATAGTTTAGAGGCATTTCATCTTTTCTGGATATATTTCCCATTCTTTGACATCGATCACAAGTTTTCACGTAATATCCAACATCTTTAAATAATGTAGGCCAATAGAATCCAAAATTTAAAATTTTAAACGCAATTTTATCCACTCCAAAGTGTCCTCCAAATTCAGAATCATGACATTTTTGAATAATTACCAAAGTTTCTTCATAAGGTACACATCTTCGAATCACAAAATCTCTTCTTATTTTAATTAAATGAGGATCTTCCCAAATATATGATTTACAATCATTCTTGAATTTCTTAATATATTTGTTATTCAATCCATATGGTAAAATATTGCTAACCAAATAGCTAACTATATCTGCATACCAAGGCATTTGTAATCCTTGAATAACATATAATTGTTCATCGATGAATTTCTCATTTATATTTTATTTATAAATTTTATCACTATTATTTTTAATTCTTGATAAATGATTAGCAATTTGGTTGTCAGTTCCTTTTCTGTCCACAATTTAAAAATCAAATTCTTGTAAAAGTAAAACCCATCTGATCAATCCAGGTTTAGCATCCTTTTTAGACATTAAAAACTTAGTAGCTGAATGATCAGTATGTACGATACATTTCATCCCAAGAAGATATGGTCTAAATTTATCAAAGGCATACACTATTTCTAAAAGCTCTTTTTCAGTAGTAGTGTAGTTTATTTGTGTTTCAATTAGAATTTTACTAGCGTAATATATAACTTTGAAAATTTTCTCATATTTTTGTCCCAATACAGCTCCAATTGCATAATCACTTGCATCACACATTAATTCAAAAGGTTTACTCCAATCAGGTGCAACAATAATAGGTGCAATGATTAATTTTTCTTTTAGAATATTGAACGCATTCAGAAAATCTTCAATAAATTCAAATTTGGCTTCTTTTTCTAATAAATGACAAAGAGGTTTAGCAATTTTACAAAATTCCTTTATATATCTTCTATAAAATCCAGCATGACCTAGAAAACTTCTCACATCAGTAACGGTAGTAGGTGGCTGAAGTTCAGCAATAATTTTCACCTTTGCATGATCAACTTCCATACCTATTTGTGAAATTTTATGTCCAAGTACAATTCCTTCAGTGACCATAAATTGACATTTTTCCCAATTTAGAACCAAATTTGTTTCTTTACAGCTTTTCAGAACTTTTGTTATATTTTCCATGCAAGACTCAAAAGAAGTTCCAAAAATTGAAAAATCTTCCATAAATACTTCAATTCCTTTATCATTTAAATCACAGAATATTGACATCATACTTCATTGAAAAGTTACAGGTGCATTACATAAACCGAAAGACATTCTTCTAAAGACAAATGTTCCATAAGGACTTGTAAATGTTATTTTCTCTTGGTCCACAGGAGCAACGAGTAATTGATGATAACCAAAATATCCATTTAGAAAATAGAAATATGAGTGTCCAGCTAATTTATCCAACATTTGATCCAAGAAAGTTAAAGGAAAATGATCCTTTCTAGAGGCATTTTTTAATTTTTGATAATCAATGCAAATTCACCATCCAGTAACTTGTCTTGTAGGGATCAATTCATTTTTTTCATTAACAATGACAGTTACTCCTACTTTCTTCGAAACACAATGAATAGAACTTACCCATTGACTATTCGAAATAGGATAAATAATTCCAGCATCTAACCATTTTAAAATCTCTTTTTTACAGCCTCTTTCATAATTGGATTCAATCTTCTTTGAGGTTCAATAATGGGTTTACATTTTTCTTCCATTAGAATCCTATGCATACAGATTGAAGGGCTTATTCCTTTTATATCTGCAATAGTCTAAGCAAAAGCTTTCTTATAATTCTTCAGAACTCCTATTAATTTTTTTTCTTGATCTTTGCTTAGTTCAGAAGATATAACTACAGGTAAAGTTAATGAATTTCCGAGAAATGCATACTTTAATTGTGCAGGTGTCGGCATATTTTTAGGTTATGTGTTTTGAAAAGGGGGTCGCCTACAGAAATTGTCGGTGAATTTTCATATTTTAAATTTAATTTAAATATATATATATATATATATATATATATATATATATAGTTTAAAAGATAACATTTGATTTTGAAAGTAATTTTAAGTTTAAAAGTTTTAAGATATGAAATCAAACTGATCTCGCATCCCAAATAGTTTATATAAACGAGCACCGTATCACAAACCGTGTATCTATCCCGAAGACAGACACACTGCTTGATAATGGGGCTCGATTAAATAAACTAGAAGATTTGTGACATCCGTTTGTTTAGCGAACCAATTTTATAAGCCGACAAGTTCCCCTGCTTAATATAAATGAATTAAGCAGGGTTTATATTACCTGGTTCTTAAAGTTCCCTATAAGGGCAAGCCCCTATAGTTAATTACATCTTAAATGACGGGAATCACTTAAGAAAACTCTTGATAATGATCAATGGTTTTTCTCTCAAGAATTTCAAAGTTTAAGGTTTTCAAACAATTAGATTTTTGGAAATTTCAATAGGGAATGACTCAAAATTTGGAACAATTATTTTCAGGAGTCCAATGGAAGAGAAGTAGGAGAAGCTGAGGATCCAAGAAGAATCTTGGTAACTTCCCAAACTATCCTATTGTTTGGCTTAGATTTAAGAAAATCCTAATATTATCTGATATTTCAATCTTGCCAATTTTAATTAATTAGGACTTATATTCTTATGATATAATCATACAAATAGCCTCGAAGATGTGAGGGTTTAGGTAGTACCGAACGACTACCTCGGAGTCATAAGACTGGTTAGGGCTTAATTTACATAACATGATTATACAAACGCCTAACGAAGAGTTGAGGATTTATGATGCACTAAGCAAACTACCTCAAAACCCTATGGCTTAGTTATTTAATTCTAGGAAAGGTTTTGCTGAAGTAGACCCGAGTTTTGTTGATGATGATGGCCGTGCTACCCACCATGCTCCAAGCTCCTTGTTGTTGCAGAGGTTTAGTTTTAGAATTCATAAATCAGGAGATGAGAGAAGTGTTTTGGTTTAGAAATCTTAAAATCCAAGTGTTTTTAATATTTTAATTAAAATAAATCTTAAAGTTGATTATAACAGAACTGATTAAGATCCCACGGTTCCGTCATCTCGACACCGTTATTTTCATTGAATTCACTTAGTCCAGATGAATTTGCTAAACTCAAATGAGTGAGTTCCACACTTTCATTAAGACTGTGGGAAATCCCGTTAGCAACACGTGGGTTACATCATCCGAGGTATTCCCGATCATTCAACAAGACATTTTAATTTAGTTGTAATTGTAGTTTTGTTGTTCTGTTTGTGATTAAATTTTGAGTTATTTTATATTTTAAAATGTTGTGGCGGTGAATTTTATCTTGCAGTGATTTTTTTAATTTAGTTTTGGTTTCAGTTTTAGGGACTACCCTAAAGGTTTTGGTTTTCATGCAACAGTTGATTATCATGCAAGAAAAGTAAAGTGCATTTGCAATAAAGTAAATTACAATAAAATAAAAGCGTACCTGGAGGGTCTTCCCGTCATCCCAAGCTGAACTTAAAACACGTGTTAAGGTATTTAAATATTTCAACAAGTACCTAGATAAGGCTGAGGGAAAGGTTTTGGTTGTCTATCAAAGTCCTAATCCTATAGCTAGTCATTTCCTATGACGTCTAGGTTCTTGTATTTTGGTTTAAGGATGATTTTCTTCATCAAAGAACAATTAAGTTCAATTGTTCTTATGAACATCCTATCATATTGAGGAAGTGCTTAAGACGAGTCTTAAACATCTTTTCAATATTGCTGGAATTGTTCCAAGTCCAAGAGAATTTAATTATACAAGTGAATTAAGCATCCGGGAGTTTAAGTTTTGTTCTTTTGCTCAGTGAACTAGGACGTTTGAATATCCTATAAGTGAAGTAACACTTTACTTAATACTCCGTTTAGGAGTTATGACAAAAAGAGCTTTTGAGGGCAAATTGATGTTTTAGTGATTTGTGTTTTAATTTAATTTTTGATTAATGGATTTAAGTTTGGAATAGTGTTCGAGTGGTTTTAGATCTATTTCGAATTCTTTATATCTTAAGTGATGTTATATTTAATTTAATTTAATTTATTTAATTTAATTTGGTTTAGTTTTAATTTTTAATTTAATTTTAATTTTAAATTTAATTTTAATTTTATTTTAATTTGATTTTATTTTTTATTTAATTTAATTTAATTTAATATGTTTCAATTTAATTTAATTTAATTTAATTTAATTTAACTTAATTTAATTTAACTTAATTTAATTTTAACTTTAATTTAATTTAAATTTTAATTTAATTTTATTTTAATTTTAATTCAATATTTTTCATGTTTTAAAGGTGATTTAATTTAATTTTTAAAGTATTAATTTAATTGAAATTTTGGAAGGATTTAATTTAAATGTTTTAATTTTAATTTAATTTAATGATTAAGTCTTTTAGTATTTTAAATCTTGAGTCTGAATTATCATTTTAATTAGGAATTAAATATTATTGAGGTGATTAATTTAGGGATTCTTAAATTAAAGAACAAATGTCTTCTAAATAATATCCCTATATTAATAATTTCAATTTTTACTAATCTTCCAAATTTAATTAATTAATTGATTAAGGTTTATTCTTTAAAATGATTGATGGGTTTCTACCCTTTAATTATTTAAATTTCAATCATCCAAATCAGATTAGGATCAAATATTTTACTCTTTCATTTTATTAAGCCTAAAGTTTTAATTAAGGGTTAAAATTTTAATTACCATTTTGCCCTTCAACCTTAATAATTCTATAACTCACTAAATTGAGCTTAAATGAATTTGAAATTTTTATGTGGTTTCACTCACACGTCAATTAAGACATTAGAGGAGAAAATGTGATTTTTCTATATTTAATTTATTTATATAATTATTATTTGTGGAAAATAGGGATTTTCAAGGAAAATTCAATAAGATGACCAAGGAAAATTTTATATCCTTAAGAAAATTATGGGTCATTCCTAATGACTAGAAGACCATTTGGACTAATTTTGGTGATTTTTTGAATTTTATTTTATTTATTATAATTATTTTGAGTTTTGGAGCATTAATTAATTTAAAAATAAAATAAAGGTTAAAAAATGAATTTTATATTTTTTAAAAATCTCTCTGATATCAGAGAAACCAAAAAACTAATTTTTATAATTTTCTGATTTTTCTTTGTTTTATTAGAATTATTTTAGTGAAAAGGTGAAAAATACACTTTTAATATTAAAAATTACATTAAACCTTTAAAATTCAATATCTTATCCTAGGAACTTAAGAAAAATATTTGGTTTTTTCCTAAGTGTTTAGAATTCCAAATATGACATTTTGGTGATTTTTAATATTTCTTTTATTTTTATAATTTTTAATTAATAAAAATATTAAAATAATGATAAAAATCAACTTTTTTAGAAAATTATAATTTTAATTTTCCTAAGTTCCTCTGATATCAGAGAAGCTCCAAAACCAAGTTTGTGAATTTTTGAAAAGTATTTTGTGAGTTATGAATTTTTAAAGTTTGATTTCATTCATGGGGCTTAATTATTTGGTGGGGCTAACCAAGTCCAATTGATCTCAAATTTTTATGTGATGTTTTCCTATCCCTAGAGGACAGTGGAGAATTGTTTTTAAGTTAATTTGATGAATGGTTAACCCTAATTAATTAAAATTCAATTTTGGGTGTTTAGGCTAATTAAGGTTGTTCAAAGTGAATTAGCTCAAAAATTATTTTTCCTAGGTCCCTCTGGTCATAAGATACATCACCAAATTTTCCTAGAATTTATTTATCAACATGCTAATTATTGGAATTAAAACACTCAAAACAGTAACATGCACTTGAAAAATCAATAACTTCTCATAGGGATGGCCTCTGACCTTGGAAAATTCACGGAATGTTCCCAAGTTCAGAGGCTTCAAAAGCCCTATGGTCTCATGCCATGGTGAATTTCCTATATGCATGGAGAATTGAAATAGTGCAGAGATTAAATAAATCATTAAAAATAAAATACTTAATGAAATTACTTGATTTCTTTTCCACATTATTCTCCTCTATTCACTGAGCAAGAGGGTATTTTTATTTTATTTTTAGGATTTTTCTACACAAAATTATGAATTTTTGAAGTTTTGGGAATTAAATAAAAAGAAAAATAGCCGATCTTTCTACTTATCCACGCGGCGCCGTGACAACCTTGGCAGCTCTGAAGCTCCACGCGTCGTCTCCTGATTCAGCTCCGCCATCCAACTCAGCGCTCCAGGGGCCCGTAGTTCATGTCCCATTGCTCCGTCCGGCGTGATCCTGGTCGTTCGCTCAATACATGCGCGATCCAACGGTTCCCAGTCATCGTCTACGACTGGTGTGAACCCGTGACCGTCAACCTTCTAACCCTAATTTCTCACTCGATTCTCAACGGATTTTTTAGTTCTTATGCTCTATGGATTCGTCTTGAAGAGACGAACACATCCATATGGTAAACATGCATTGAAATTGACCCAAACTAAATTGAGAATCTCTGGAAGCTCGGGAGGAAGAGTGAGTCCATACCTTTGCTCAGAGAAGTGAAGCTTCGATCTGAGAGTTGTGTCACGTTCGATTGGGTCCAAGCAAGCTCCAGATGAAGTCCCTTGGCCTGGTGAATTGTTTAGGTATGATTTCGACCAAGCTCGATCACAAAGCTTGGAGGCTGGAAGCAATGGCTGGCCTGGTGAGGGGGCTTTTGCTGGGAAACTTCTCCTCTTGGTCTAGTGAAGGTGTAGGACCAATCAATTTGGAGATTGGCTCACTGTGGTGAAGTGTCCTGGTTTTGGGCTTGAATTTCAACTCTGAAATTGAGCTCACAGAGAGGAAATGACATGGGGATTTCAATGGGGATCAAGTTCTCTATGTGTAGAGAGTGATCTGGGATGATTTTGGCAAGGTTTCAGTAAGTTTTGGTTCAGCACCTCTCATGGCTGAGAGGAGGTGGTGTTTAAATAGGAGAGGGTGGAGGGCCTTCCAGGGGGGTTTGAGGCTTGGGATCAGCTGCTCCATGCAAGAGAAGAATAACCATGGTGTTCAATTGGGCTGGGACAACTAAGCAAGGCAAAATTGAAAAGTTTGGCTCCTCCCAAGGTCTCGACCGGGGTGTTTTCCGGCGATCCAGGTGGCTGGCCGGCAGGCATGGGTCACCCTCTGGTCCAGGTGGGTCAGGGCTGGAGGTTTGTGCAGCAATTGAGCTTTGCCATGTGTAAAGAGGATGGCTTGAAATGGAAAGGGTAAGGGCTCATTTTGGGCTCAAATTGGTCAACCCATGATTTTGGGCTTGGTTCACCTCCCCATGACCTGGTTTTGGGCTGGGTGAATCAGTTGGGTCAGCTGGTCTTAAGTGGAGAAGTCTCCATCCAAGAATATTTAGATTAAATTTGGGTTAAGGGTAATCATAAGTAAGGTTAATGGCTTTTAGGAAGTGCTTAAAGGACCTCATCCTTTTGCCCAATGTGGTAAGGTCACATGTAAACAACTCACATGGCTTGCATGTGGCTTAAGAATGGCGTTATGGCTCATATTTGGCTTGGGAAAAGTTGGCTTGGTTTCATGGAAATGGGTTTTAGGGATTTTATTAGTTTGGTGAGAATTGTCATGAGGCTTAATTTGGAATTGTTTAATGATCAATTAGGACTTTAGGAATGATTTTAAATTGAATGTGTGATAAGGGAAAGTGTCATGTGGGCTTTAGATTGATTTGGGCTTCTGAATTTTGTGGAAGTGGGCTTTTAGGAAGGTTTAAGGGAGTGAGCCTTTATGTTTAACAATGGGCTTTTTGATGAAAAATTTTGCAAAGCGCCATGCTAAATAAATGTCGGGTTTAGTTTAAGGATGTGTCATGAGTGATTTCAAGCAAATTTGAGGTTGTTTGGAATTGAATTGGGTTGAATTTGGGTTCATTTGGTAAATGAGCCAATGTAGGTCAAATTGGGCTAACTTGGGCCAATGTTGGGCTGAGGTTGAAATTGATGTAAAATTAATGTTGGGAAATGTTTATGGGAGTGTTTCAAAGAGGTTTCGACTTTGGTTGGGTTTTGATTTTGGGGTTTGGGCCCATTTGGATTAGGTTTGGCTTTAGGCCTATTTAGGGGATTTTGGCTTTAGGGTGGATTTGGGTGAGGTTTGAGTTCGATTTTTGGGCAAATCATTTTAGTGTTTTGTTTGCGGGGATGTTAGGGAAAGTTTAGAAAAGGTTTGGAGTCAATTGGAGTTAAATTGGGTTAGTTTGGGCTAAGTTTGTGTCATGGGTCCAAATTGGGCTTTAAGGTCAAAAGTGAAATTGGATTCAAATGTCAATCAAATTGGACCTGAATTTGGTCTAGATTGATATTGGGGATGTTTAATTGAAGTTTAGAATTGAATTGGACCAAAATTGAGGACAATTGGGTAGATTTGGTTTGACATTGGGTTCACTTGGGTTAAGAATGGGCTAAATTAAGGGTTTTGGTAAAAGTGGGGTAAATTGACAAAATTAGCCCATAGTGTAGCTGGATAAAATGAAATTGAGAATATTTGGGATTTTCTGGAATTTTCTAGGAATTTTCTAAATTTTTGTATTTTTGGGTCAAGAGGGGCATTTTGATAATTTGGAGGGTATTGGGGGATACCTTTGGAATTTTTGGTATTTTTGGCTATGGATGATCAATTTGATTGGCGAGGAATTGTTCAAGGTTAATTTTGGTGAATTTTTGGTGGTTTGGAAATTTTGGAGGATTTGGGCAATTTTAAGGGTTTTTGGTAGGTTTGATAGCTGTAGGGTCCCCGGGGTCAAAAATTGAAATTTTGAAAAAAAGAAGATTGATCAAATATGAGTGAAATGGAAGCACTTTGGTTGAGCCATGAAGTCATATTAAGCCTATATGAGCCATGAGAGGACTCATTTGAGGCATTTACTATGTTGTTCCTAACCCTCTTAGCCAGGGGCTTAAGGGTTAAGGTCCATCCATATGAATTACCTACATGAGTCAAGGGGTCAAGTTGGGTATGGGTGTGGTTTTAGGATTTGGATTGTGTGTGAGAGTGTACAGTGTGAGTGTAGTGAGTGTGTAAGTCAAACTTCACCAGACCAAGCCACCCAGAGTGGTCCTAAGGCCAAAGAGTCTTATAGGGAACTCATCCTTTAAACCTTCACATTTGATTCCAACCCTCTAGGTGATTAGGGGTCTACAATCAAGCTTGTGGGGTTTGTAGGGAGGCAAGAAGTGGTTCAAATTTCTAAGGGGTGGGTCCCAATTCTAGTCCTCTAGGATGGTCAAAGGAAAAGCATAAGGCTAGATCCTAAGCACTAAAGAAGGAAGAGAAGACCTCATCAAAAATGAGGTCAACAAATGGACCCTCAATAGGTGTGGTGTGCTAAGCAAGCGCACAACGCGTATTAGTGTTGACCAAAGAGATCAACAGAACCAAAATAGATGTCCAAGTGACAAACTTAGGATGAAGTGTAAGAAGTTTCCACTGGGAAGTATCAGGTAAACCTCCAAGACTGAAGATTCCAGAACTCTCGCTGGGGAAAAAAGGCGGTGAATTTCAGATCACCAGATTTCAAGAGATTGGATCTTAGATTCATTTCATTTTTTATTTCAAGTTTTAATTTTGAGTTTGAATTTTGATTTGAGTTTCAACTTGATTTTATGCGGAGAAATGAGTAGGGCTAAGGTCCACCCGAATGCATTTGTATGCAGAGAAGGAAGTAAGACTGAACCTATTCTAAATGCTGAGGAAGAATGGGACAAAGCCTATCCGAAATGCAGAGTGTTTTAATTTCAATTTCTTCGTCGAGAGGGTCAAATTTTGAGATTGCTTGAGAAAGGAGTAGGACCGTGCCTATCCCGAGTGCCGAGAATTGCTGAGAAGGGAGTAGGGAGAAAGCCTATCCCGAATGCTGAGATGGGAGTACGGCGGAAGCCTATCCCGATTGCTGAGATGGGAGTACGGCGAATGCCTATCCCGAGTGCTGAGATTGGAGTAGGGCGGAAGCCTAACCCGAATGGTGAGATTGCTGAGATAAGAGCAGGGTGGAAGCCTATCCCGAATGCTGAGATTGCTGAGATGGGAGTAGGGCGGAAGCCTATCCTGAATGTTGAGATTGCTGAGATGGGAGTAGGGCGGAAGCCTATCCCGAATGTTGAGATTGCTGAGATGGGAGTACGACGGAAGCCTATCCCGAATGCTGAGATTGCTGAGATGGGAGTACGATGAAAGCCTATCCTAAATGCTGAGATTGCTGAGATGGGAGTAGGGCGGAAGCCTATCCCGAATGCTGAGATTGCTGAGATGGGAGTACGGCACAAGCCTATTCTGAATGCTGAGATTGCTGGATTTTGTTGAAATTTATTTATGAGGAGATTGAGGGAAATTTTGCTGAGGTCCAGTTTATGTAGTGGTTGTGAAAGATTTTGTTGATATTTGGGAATGCAGAGCTTTATAAATGCAGAAACTGAACATATTGCTGGGATTTACGAATGCAGAGATTGTGGAAACATATTGTAAAGTACAGAGAATGTTTGTAGGAGTTCATGTGGATTTGAAGTTCTTTTTAATGTTTGGATTTTTATGAAGGAGAGTTTCTTATTTATTCTTCTTTTCTTTTCTGTTCTTTGTTCGAAGTTCATTTAACTTTAATGGCATTTCCCAGTCAATTTGCACAAAAAGAGGTGAAGGCAAAATGTGACATGGTCACTTTCATTCCAATCTTGTTGAAGATACATCATACAACTCGATCTAAAATATTTCTCATACAATCCATGACTCAAAACGGACTATGTATAATTCTTGTTGATCCATCCAAAAAGTATCTGTTAAATCCATGTCTGAATAATGAGATACGCGGTCAATAACATCACCTTCCAAGCCATCCTTGGCAGGAATGCCGCATGAATGTGCATTGGAGGTGTGCTATTCCCCATGTAACTCACAGCTCGTAGGGCCGGAGACTCTCCAATTCTGGATCTGGCTGGAAGTGGTATGGTTCCTTTCTGTCGTCCATCCTTCTAAAAGTGATAGAGATCCGCTCCACTGGTACTCCCGGTATGCAATGCTTTGTGACGTCTGCTCCATTTCCTTGTAATATCATGACGGAATCTACCGGCAGTGGTATCTCCACTGGCCCTCGGAACTTACCCTGGCCTGCTATCCGGAGGTCAGATCCGAACATGATATTGCATTGGTTGACGAACGAAACTATGCAGAAAGGTCTGACGAAGTCGTGGTGGTCTATGTGTGGAGGTATGTAGTCGCCCTTCTGATAAATGTTGATGATGCAACTGTTGGGTATACAGTCTGCTGGCAGTACCCTCCGCATTATCATTCTTTTCACCATTCTTTTAATTATTCTCGGCATTGGATCCACCTCACCGTGATGGAGTATCCCTGGTGGATTTCCTTTTCTGTCCTCTGCGAAGTTATAGCAACATCCGCATTGTATTGTGACTCTTCCTTTCCCTGGCATCCATTTCCGGGGTTCCGAATAAGTCTTTTCTCTCAGATGACCTACTCGACCCATCTTCTGAAGTTCTAAAATGCAATCCACTATCTGTTGTTGCTCGTACTCTGAGAATACACCTGTGTAACTCGAGGCCTTCCAGAATGTTGATTCTTTTGCCTCTAATCCTCTCAAAGTATTCGAAGGTATTCTTCTCAACATTTTGCATTTTTTCCAGTTCATATTCTGGGATGATCTGCAAGTGACGAGGCCTAGTAACGTATTGCGGGATGTATGGCTCAATCTCGTCACGTTCTCCTGCATACCTTGGCTCCTCGGGGATTGTCTCTGTCTGGACATCCTCCGGGGTTGCTCTCGCAACAAGGTTTCTTACCACTGATGGCTCTCTCTGGTGTCGTGGTAATCTCTCTGCCTCTGGTCTTCTTAGAGTTTCGTTTATCCTTTCTGTTGTTATTGGAACTTGTTCTTTCTTTTCAGGTTCCTGATGAACCGACATCTTTGAAATGTGTGTGTTAGCGAAGGTGGTTGTTTCCTCGTGTTGATCTGCTGCTAGTTTAGTCAACATCTTGTGGATACGGCGATTCTTATTCCTTCTTTGAGTAGCAGTGAGCGTAGCTCTCCTTACTTCTTTAATTTCTGCGGGTGCGGCGCTGACGAGCCTGCCCTCTGCCGTGGCAACTACTGACTTAATTTTCTTGCTTTCCTTTTTGTTTGTCTTTCTTTTCTTGTTGCTGGATTGGTGGCTTGGGCCACCCATCTTCATCACTGTCTGGCTATGAAGCTCCTCTCGGTCCACTGGGCCCTAGTCATTTTCTTCATACTGTAGGCTGGCTGGTGTGAAGTCAGAATCAATTTCTATCTCTGCTCCATCCTTCACCCTCTTTTCATCGAGTGCGAGACTCACACCATTTTTAAAGTTTAGGACCAACCGCCCATTCGACATTTCCCTGCGAAAAGACAAGGAAAGGATCAGGGGCTGTACTAAGAACAAGAACATTAAGAAAATATTTATCACTGAAGATTCTTATTCACTTATTCCAATTTTAATTTTTAAGGAAAATAGGAAAAGATGAAGAAAGATCAGGAACAAGATTTAATTTGAAAGGAAGTGTAAAACTTTATTATTATGATTTTTACATATTTTATTTTTAGCACATATATTTTTTATCCATTTTTATGTTTTTGGGTCCAGACCCTGTCATAAAGTGATTACTTTACCTGTGTTTCTAGGGATAAGTCTCTATTTTAGAGGCCACCCTTCGAAACCTCAGGTTGCGTAATACTTCTTCAAATATCGTCCATTGATTGGAAGCATTTATTGTTCTCCTTAGCAATTCACAAGTTGGTAGGAGCCTCCTGAGTAGACTGCCTCGAGCACAAACGGTCCTTCCCAAGTCGGCTCAAATTTGCCTCCTATCTTGCGATGTGCAAGAATATGTCTTCTGAGAACAAGAACTAAGCACCAACTTTGAAAGTTCTTGGGCGGACCAGTTTATCATGGGCCTGGATCATCTTAGCTTGGTACGATTCCAAATTTTGTTGTCTTGTAAGTCTTTTTCCTTCCAAGTTTTCCAGTTCTTCCAGTCGTAATCCGGCATTTTCTTCCGTAGTAATTTTATTTGCAAGCTGCAATCCTGAGTGATGGAAGCCGAACCTCCAAAGGTAAAAACTGCCTCGGACCCGTACACTAAAGTGTAAGGCGTAGAGCGAGTAGGAGTCCTGAAAGTCGTCCTGTAGGCCCATAAGGCTTCTAACAACTTCTCGTGCCAATTTCTCTTGTTGTCATCCAAAGTTTTCTTTAAAATCTGAATGAGAGTTTTATTAAAAGCCTCGGCCAAGCTGTTTACTCTTGGGTAGTAGATCGTTGAATATCACCAATTGATTCCATGTCTTCTGACAAAATTGTTGATTTTTGTACTTCTAAATGCGGACCCATTATCTGAAATGATTCTGCGCGATACTCCGAAACAGTATACAACTTGATTCTTGAAAAATTGTAGCGCGTGGTGTGCCTTTACTTCTCTGAGTGGAACTGCTTCTGCCCATTTAGAAAAGTAGTACGTAGGCCGCAAGGATGAAGCGATGTCCTCTTGAAGAAGGTGGTTCTATCGGACCCACTATATCTGTGCCCCAACACTCAAATGGCCACGACGCAATTTTCGGATGTAGCACGTTTGGAGGTTGGTGTAGAACCACTCCGTGCACTTGGCATCGGTGACAACTTTTGGCAATCTTCATGCAATCGGTCATCATCCAGGGCCAATAATACCCTAGTCTTTTAATTTTCATTTTCATTTTCGGACCCGACTAATGAGAGCCACAAAGCCCTGAATGCACCTCTTTGACAATTTCACGAGCCTCGGACCCGCTCAGGCATCTTAACCACATATTATCAAAAGTCCTTCTGTATAATGTACTGTTTATTAATGCGTAAGACAGAGTTCTTTTCTTGATTTGATGTGCTAATGACTTATCGTCTGGTAATTTCCCTATTTGCAGGTAGTCTATTAGCGGCTGACGCCAATCTTCTGTGTTTTCCGTTACTGCTGCAACTGATTCCTTTGTTTTTTCTGATTTTTGTATCATATCCATATTGAGCTGTGATAGGACATGTCGTCCTTGAACTGACACTTTAACTGACTCATCTTGTAAACAGGCAAATTCTTTTGCAAGGCGAGCTAGTGCATCTGCGAGAGCATTTTCTCTTCTGGGGATCTTGTAGATTGTTACATTTGGAATTTGTTCCAACAGTTTCATGGCATACTGAAAGTATTGCTCGAGTCTTGTCTTTAAGATTCTGTATTATCCTGCGACTTGTTGAATGATCAACTGAGAATCTCCGTATATGTTGATATCCGTTATTCCCATTTGAATGGTCAGTTCTAGTCCTGTTATGAGGGCTTCGTATTCTGCCTCGTTGTTTGTGCACAGCTCTGTTAAGTGGTAGGAGTATCTTAACATCCCCCGCTTCGGTGTTTTAAAGATTATTCTGATTCCTGCTTTACCGGGCACAATCGTTTGCAATTCTTTGTCTTTCTGTACTGATGATGCTCCGTCGAAGTATAGTTCCCAATGTCGATCATCGGTGTCTTCTAGGATCATTATCTATTCGTCAGGAAAATCATCGTTGAGAGGCGAATCTGCCGGTAAAGGGTGTGCTACAAGGAAGTCAGCTAGCACTTGTCCCTTCACGGCACGGAGAGGAACGAAAGTTATGTCGAATTGCAATAGTATCATCGACCACCTGGCAAGCCTGTCAGAAAGTTTTGGACGGGTCATCAAATATTGGAACGGATTAACTTTCGAGATAAGGTTGACCTTATGAGAGAGCATGTAATGCCCGAGCTTTTGAGCTGCGAAGATCAGGGCCAAACAATGCTTCTCAATTGGAGGATACTTTACTTCCATCAGAATCAAACGACGGCTTAAATAGTAAAGAGCATTTTCTTTTCCCTCATCATTGACCGGGGCTAGCAGGGCTCCAAGGAAGTCGTCTAGAGTCGTGGTATAAAGTATCAACGGTCTACCTGAGACTGAGGCTGCTAAGACAGGAGGTGTCATTAGGTATTGTTTAATGTCCTTGAAGGCCCGTTGGCATTTCTCTTCCGAAACGAATTTGGCATCCTTTTTAACTAATGCCGAGAAGGGCTGACACCTACCTGACAAGTTCCAAATAAAGCGTCGAAGATATGTCAGCTTCCCTTGAAAGGATCGTAGCAGTTTTAAGGTTTTGTGAGGTGGCATTTCTAAGATAGCTTTAATCTTTTCCGGATCAATTTCGATCCCGCGATGTCGGACAACAAATCCTAAGAATTTCCCGGAGGTGACGCCGAAGGAGCATTTTAAGGGATTCATCTTAAGGTTGTATTTCCTTAGTCGCTCGAAGACAATTCTCAAATCATACAGGTGATCTTCCTTCAGTTTGCTTTTGATGACCACATCATCCACATAGCACTCAACTTGGTTGTGAATGAGCTCATCAAAAATCTTTGCTCTTTGGTATGTTGCTCCTGCGTTCTTTTGTCCGAATGGCATTATTGTGTAGCAATACACTCCGATAGGTGTTCTGAATGCTGTGAGCTTTTCGTCTTCTGGTGCCATCTTTATCTGGTTGTATCCTGAAGATCCATCCATGAATGAAAATATTTCATGTGTTGAAGCAATTTCAATCATTAGTTCTGGGATTGACAGTGGAAATTCATCTTTCTGACATGCTTTGTTCAAGTCTCTGAAATCGACGCAGATTCTGATCTGACCATTCTTCTTCCTGACTGGTACCACATTTGCTAGCCAAGTAGGGTATTGTTATTCACGGACAAATTTAGTGTCGATTAGCTTCTTAACTTCAGCTATTACTTGTTGTTCAATTTCTAGACGCATTCTTCTGGAAGCTTGTCGGTGGAACGGAAGTAGGATCCACTCCTAGCCTGTGAACTGCGACTTCTGGAGCTAATCCTGGCATTTCGTCGTAACTCCAAGCAAAACAGTCCTTGAATTCCATTAATAGCTTGATCACTTCCTCGGAATCTTCTTTATTGAGTAAGGAGCTGACAAAGGTTGGTCTAGGCTTTTCGCTAGTACCTAAGTTAACTTCCATTAACTCATTTATCGTAGATTTGATTTCTTCTTCAAATTCCGGTGGAGCGTCTCCAATTTGTAGATCTTCAAGATCTTCTGTAGTTTCCAAACAGTCTTCATTAGGTTCACATGTGACAACCAAGAAAAATTCTGTATCGTCAACTGAACTTACTGTGCAGAATCCAAGACCATGTTTTGAATTGGGAGGCCGACCGGCATTATTCCATAATTTTTCGAAGTGTTGTGATCGACCTTTTGTCCATTGTCGAGGTAAGACACCACGCTGAATTAAATTTTGAACACAGGGAGAGTACCACTCAAAAGGTAATTCCATTAATTCGAAAGAAGTGACATCTTCAAATTGATTGGCTTTGCACCGCTGCTATGTACTTCTTTGACCACCATACCCTCGATTTTATTAGACTGGATCGGGGTCAGGGTCATAGTGTGTACATAGTGATTAATCTTCTCGTACATCAATTTGTATTCTTCGTTCTTCTAATCTTCGAGAGAAATCTTGAATTGTGGTTTCTTCCGGTTTATTGTAGCTGCTTCTTTCTTGATTTCCTCTTCTTCCTCAGAGTTATTCTCCCAATCAACGTTAATCATCGGCTTTTTATGTCCAACTTTCCTAGTGTCTCTTCCACGACCTCGTCCCCGGCCTCGACCTCGGATGCAAGTTCTAGAGAAACCTTCACCATCTCGCCGTAAGGGAGTGGTGAGTGACTGTTGGACTAGAACTTCAGGTTCTTCATCGTCTCGAACTTCTTTTGCTTCATTTAGCACGATGTTTCGGAAAAGATTGTTCTCTTCGGAGGTGCGTAATAAGCTGCATCTTCATGGATTCCAATCTCATGTACGGAGAAAGGTTGCAAATCACCTTTAATGCACTGTTCTCCTCCTTCGTAGTATTTTATGCACTGATGCAGAGACGACGATACCAATCGGTTTTCATGTATCCACGGCCGGCTTAGTAGAGCGTTGAACGATGTCTCAGAGACAATTATGTGGAATTTTACGGTTGTCTTTGCTAAGTCACCGGTCTTCATCAACAGTGTTATTGATCCAAGGGCTCTTTCTCCTTTCTGGTTGAATCCTCTTAGTAACATGTTGTCCGCTTCAAGCTCGCGAGCATCAATTTCCAAGTATGCTAGCGTCTGAAGATTCATTATGTTGATAGATGCTCCTGGATCCACCAATACTCTAGAGAACGTAAATTTTCCAATTTTAACTGAAATGTACAATGGTCGGTTGTGATCAGCTGTCCCAAGTAGTAGATCACTGTCCGTGAAGGAAACACCTCGATGTTCCTTTAACGAGCAAACCTCGTCTAAGGAATCTCCGACCATCTGAGCTAAACAAATCTCTGGATCAAGTAAGTCTTTGATTAGAGCTTCCCTCATCTCTTTTGATAAGATGAGAGCGTCGTAGATGCTCAGTTTGGCTGGTAGTTTCCTAAGATGGGCTAGCATGTTATAGTCCACTTTGTTACCATGTGTCTCGGTTTCTTCCCGAACGGGCAATTCTTCTGCTGGGGTTGATTCTTCCTGAACAACCACCTGCTTTCCTTTGTCTTTTGGACCCATTCTCGGAGGTAGAATCCTTCCGCTCCTTAGATTGACTTCTGTGATTTCTTCTGAATCTGGTACTGAGTTTGCAGGTGTCTCATTTTGAATTGGCATGACAGGTTCTTCTGGAATCGCTTTGAAATCTGAAAGCTCAAACTCTATTGTGATTGGAGTTCCTTGAAATTCACAAATGGATTCATCGTTTGTTGAACTTTCATAGCCTTATTAGTGAATGTCTCCTTTGTCATCGTGATTTGTCGAGGTTATGTATGATTTGGGAATTGTTATTGGTATCGAAATCGGAATCCAGATTAGATTGGTTATCGTTAGTTACGTAATCGTTAGAAATAGTCAAAATGTAGCCAACGCCATAACTCTTATCATTATAAGATCCCGCCGGAGTGAGCAAATAATCATACAGAGTCAGAGGTTCGAGGAATTTTTCCCCCGAATCGGAAATAACCATCCTAGGATAAGCAGCCCCTAGTCTAGCCTTAGGAGCCTCGATCCTTTCTTCTTCTACAATCTCTTTCTTTTCTACAGTCTTTTCCTCCTGGGGCAATTCTTCAATTGCAAGCGATAGCGCCGGCTTAACAGGTTTCAAACTCTGAGTTGAAGCATGCTCCGAAGCGGCCTGGATGTGGTCGAAAATTTTCATCGATGACTTCGTCCAAGCGGTACTCCATCCATCTCAGTTGTGTAAGGGTCTATCGAAACAATGGGATCCGTTGAAATAACATTGACAGAACCTCCTTTCTGGTGTTCTTTCATGTATTCCTTCGAGATCGTTATATTCCCCTTTCGGAGATTGTTGTCAAGCCAACTCTTGAAGGTGATGCAATCCTCTATCTTATGTCCAAGCATCCGGTGGTAAGGGCAGTAGTTGGGATGGTCCTTCTTATTAACTTCTTCTGGCTTCTTGGGTTCTGGCAGTCGAAAATCCGAAGTCTTCATCAAGCTGCGGAACATCTTTGGCACTGCCTCATTCTTGAATGGATATTCTCTATTTATAAGCTCCTTTAACGTGCGTTGTGGGCGAGGCGGTTGTTCATATTGTTGAGTTGGCTGATAATCGGGTTGAGGTTATTGGTAGTTCTGTTGAGGTTGTTGATAGCTGGACTGCGGCTGCTCCGACTGTATTTGCATTGGCTTATGTTTGTCTGTTTTGTCGACGAAACTTAGTTGTTTCGCTTCCTCTTGCAAGCTTTCGGCCTTGCTTAACAACTTCTCGAAAGTCTTAATTGTAAATCCCTTAAGGAGAAGTGCTATCGGGCCATGAATGCTTTTAAGCAAGATACCGACTACATGCTGCTCTTGTAGCTGTGGCTCACACTTCATGCTTAGATTTCTCCATCGAAGTATGTAGTCCACTAAAGTTTCATTCGGTTTATGTTTCTCCACCACTAAGTCACCGATGGTGATATGGTGCTGAGCTCCAGCAAACCATTTCATGAAGAGGTTTTCTAATTCTGAAAATGTCTTTACCGAACCGTTCGGTAACTCTGCATACCAATCGAAGGCGATCCTGTTGGCCTCATTTTTGATAAGGTCTTCTCTTCTTCTTTTTAGTACTTAGGATCTAGCCTTAGGCTTTTCCTTTGACTATCCTAGAGGATTAGAATTGGGACCCACCACTTAGAAATTCAGACCACTTCTTAACTCCCTGCAAACTCCACAAACTTGACTATAGACTCCTAATCACCTAGAGGGTTGAAATCAAATGTGGAAGTTTAAAGGATGAGTTCCTATAGGACTCTTTGGCCTTAGGACTACCCTGGGTGGCCTGGGCTGGTGAGGGCTTACTTACACACACACTATATTTATTCACTACACTTTCACACACCTATACCCAACTTGACCTCCTGACTCATAAAGGTGATTCACATGGATGGTCCTTAACCCCTAAGCCCTTGGCTAAGAGGGTTAGGAACAACATAGTAAATGCCTCAAATGAGTCCCCTCATGGCTCATGTGGGCTTGATATGGCTTCATGGCTCAACCAAAATGATTTCATTCCACTTACATTCACCCAATCTTCAATTTTCCAAATTTTCAATTTTTGACCCCCGTGACGCTACACCCGCCTAATCTACCCAAAACCCTTGAAATCCTCCAAAATTTCCAAATCACCCAAAATTCCCAAAAATCAATCCCAAGCATTCTAAAATTACTCAAATTGACCATCCATACCCAAAAATACCAAAAATTCCAAAAATACCTCCCAATACCCTCCAAATACCCAAAATACCCCTCTTGACCCAAAAATCCAAAAATTCAGAAAATTCCCAAAAAATTCCAGAAAATCCCAAATATTCCCAATTTCATTTTGTTCAACTACACCATGGGATAATTTTCTTAATTTACCCTACTTTTGTCAAAACCCCCAATTTGACCCATTTTAACCCTAAGTGAACCCAATGTCAAACCAAACCTACCCAATTGACCCAAATTCTGGTCCAATTCAATTCTAAACTTCAATTCAACATTCCCAACTCCAATATAGACCAAATCCAAGTCCAATTTGATTGACATTTGGATCCAATTTCACTTTTGGCCTTAAAAGCCCAATTTGGACCCGTGACCCAAACCTAACCCAAACTCACCCAATTCAACTCCAATTAACCCCAAATATTTTCCAAACCTCCCTTAACATCCCTACAAACAAAACCTTAACATGATTTGCCCAAAATTTAGACCCAAACCCCACTCAAATTCAACCCAAAATTAAAAGGCCCAATTTAGACCTAAACCCAAACCTAACCCAAATAAGCCCAAAACCCAAAATCAAAACCCAACCAAAGCCAAAACCTCTTTGAAACACTCCCATAAACATTTCCCAACATTTATTTTACATCAATTTCAAACCTAGCCCAACATTGGCCCAAGTTAGCCCAATTTGACCTATATTGGCCCATTCACCAAAGAAGCCCAAATTCAACCCAATTCAAACCCAAATCACTCCCAATTTGCTTCAAGTCACTCATGACACATCCATGAGCTAAACCCAACATTTGTTTTGCCCAATCCTTCACAAAATTCCCATCCATAAATTTATTTTTAAACCAAAAGCCCATTTTCTTAAACCTTCCTAAAAGCCCAAATTTCATGCTAAAGCCCATATGACAATTGCTCTACATCATACCGTTAATTAAAATCAATCCCTAAGTTTCAAAAACTCATCATGAAGCCATTCCAAATTAAGCCCCATACAAATTCCCATCAAAATACCAAAATTTTCTTAAATCCATTTCCATGAAATTGACTTAACTTTTCCCAAGCCAAAGATGAGCCATGAAGCCATGCATGAGCCACATGAAAGCCATGAGAGCCTCTTTACATGTCACCATACCATTTTGGGCAAAAGGAGGAGACTCTTTACTTAATTCCTAAAGGTGATTAACCACTCCCATGATTCCCCTTAACCATGCTTATGCCTAATTGTGCTTGGATGGTGACTTGACCCTACTGATTATGCTGAGCCAAATCACTTTCTCTTCGACTTCAAATCAAGCCTTGGGTGGTGCACCTAGCCCAAAGGGATGGGTTGACCAATTTGAGCCAAAATGAGCCCTCTCCCATTCCATTATAATCCAAGCCTTTTACACATGGCATTTGCCAATCGCCTACACTAAACCCCGACCACGACCCACTCGAACAAGATGGTGACCAGTGCCTGGCCGGCCAGCCACCAGGTCGCCCGAAAACACCATGGCCGAGACCTTGGGAGATGCCAAACTTTGGAATTCTACCTTGCTGAGCTGCCCCATGCCCAATGGCCACCATGGCTGTTCTTCCCATGCCTAGAGCAGCTGATCCCAACCCTTGGCCATCCCTGTGAGGCTCTCCATCCACCTCTATTTAAACCCGACCCCCTCACAGCCATGAAGGAGAGTTGCACAAACCTTGCCGAAACTCTGCCAAAATTGTTCCAAACCCTACTCCATACTTAGAGCAGTTGATCCCCAGTGTTAATTTGCCCTAATCCCCACCAACAGAATCCAATTTCTCAATTGAAATTTCACCCAAAACCAGGATACTTTACCACAGTGAGCCAATCATCAAATTGACTGGTCCAACACCTTCACTGGACCAAGAGGAGAAGTTTCCCACTGAAAGCCCCATCTCCAGGCCACCCAGTTGTTCCAGCCACCAAGCTTTGTGATCGGCTGTGGTCACTTTCATAGCTAGGAAATTCACCGGACCGGGAGACTTCATGCTGGAGCTTGTTGGGATCCAATCGAAGGTGACACAACCCTCAGATTGAAGCCACACTTCTCTGAGCAAAGGTATGAGCTAATTCTTCATCCTGAGCTTCTGGAGATTCTCCATTTGAAATGCGTTAATTTCAATGCATGATCACCGTATAGATCTGTTCGTCTCTTCAAGACGAATCCATAGAGCACAAGAACACGAAACTTTGTTAAGTATTGAGTGAGTTCTTAGGGTTTTAGTGTGGACGGCTCTCGGGTGAGGATGCTTGGGGACGATGAACGGATGCCGTTCATTTAATACACGCGCGCACGGATGGCCAGGATCGCGTCGGATGAGGAGACGGAACGACACAGCGGGCCCCCGGAGCGCTGAGTCGGATGGCGGCGTCGAATCGAGAGCGCCACGCGGCGTTTCGGAGCTGCCGAGGTTGACGTGGCGCCGCGTGGATAAATAGAAAATTAGGGTATTTTCTTATTTATTTAATTCCCTAAACTTCAAAAATCCATAACTTTGTATAGAAAAATTAGAAAAATAAAATAAAAATACCCTCTTGCTCAGTGAACAGAGGAGAATAATGTCGAAAAGAAATCATTTAATTTCATCAAGTATTTTATTTTTAATGATTTATTTACCCTCTGAATTGTTTTAATTCTCCATGCATATAGGAAATTCACCATGGCATGAGACCATAAGGCTTTGAAGCCTCCGAATTTGGGAACATTCCCTGAATTTTCCAAAGTCGAGAGCCATCCTTATGAGAAGTTATTGATTTTTCAAATTCCTGTTGCTATTTTGAGTATTTTAAATCCAATAATTAGCATGTTGTGAAATAAATTCTAGGAAAATTTGGTGGTGTTTCTTTTGGTCGTAGGACCTAGGAAAAATAGGTTTTGAATTAATTCATTTAAAATAACCCTAATTGGCTTAAACACCCAAAATAGCTCCTTAATTAATTAGAGCTAATCATACATCAAATTGACTTGAAATCAATTCTCCACTGACGTTTAGGATCAGAGGAACCCACAATAAAAATTTGAAGTCAATTGGAATTGGTTAGCCCTACTAAATGGGTAGATTAAGCCATTTAGTCAATTTCAACTTTAAAAATTCATAACTTTCAAAATACTTTCCAAAAATTCACCAAATTAGTTTTGGAGCCTCTCTGATATCAGGGGAATTTAAGAAAATTAAAATTTCAATTTTCTAAAAAAATTAATTTTTACATTATTTTAATATTTTAATAAATAAAAAATAATAAAAATTACAAAAATAATAAAATTCACCAAAATGTCACATTTTGAATTATAATCACTTAGGAACAAACCCCATATTTTTCTTAAGCCTATATGATGAGATATTAAATTTTAAAGCCCTAAGGTAATTTTAAAATTAAAAAAATGTATTTTTTAGCATTTCCACTAAAATAATTCTAATAAATCAAAGAAAAATCAGAAAATTGTAAAAAATGATTCACTGATTCCCTTGATATCAGAGAGATTTTTGAAAAATATAAAATTCATTTTTCAACCTTTATTTTATTTTTAAATTAATTAATACTCCAAAACTTAAAATAATTATAATAAAAATAAAATAATTCAAAAAAATCACTAAAATTGGTCCAAGTGGTCCTCTAGTCATTAGGAATGTCCCATAATTTTCTTAAGGACAAAAACTTTTCCTTGGTCATATTATTAAATTTTCCTTGGAAATCCCTATTTTCCACCAAAAATAATTACATAAATAAATTAAATACAGAAAAATCATATTTTCTCCTCTCATGTCTTTATTGGCATATGAGTGAAGTCACATAAAAATTTCAAGTTCATTTAAGCTCAATTTAGTGAGTTATGAAATTATTAAGCTTGAAGGGCAAAGTGGTAATTAAAATTTTAACCCTTAATTAAAACTTTAGGTTTAATAAAATTAAAGAGTAAAATATTTGATCTTAATCTGATTTGGATGATTGAAATTTAAATAATTAAAGAGTAGAAACCCATTAAACAATTTGAAAATAATTAAAACAAACTTTAATTAAATAATTGATTAAATTTGGAAGAATAATAAAATTGGAATTATTAAAATAGGGATATTATTAGGAAGAGATTTGTTCTTTAATTTAAGAATCCCTAAATTAATCATCTCAATAATATTTAATTCCTAATTAAAATGATAATCCAAATTTAAGATTTAAAATGCTAAAAGACTTAATCATTAAATTAAATTTAGTTAAATTATTTAAATTAAACTCTTTTAAAATTTCAATTAAATTAATACTTTAACAATTAAAATTAAATCATCTTTAAAATTAAAAATAAAATATTAAATTAAAATTAAAAATAAAATATTAAATTAAAAATAAAATATTAAATTAAATTAAATCAAATTAAGTTAAATTAAATTAAATTAAATTAAATTAAATTAAATTAAATTAAATTAAAATTAAATTAAACTAAATCAAATTAAATCAAATTAAATTAAAATTTAAATTAAATTGAATTAAATTAAATTAAATTAAATTAAATTAAAGTAAGTTAAATCAAATTAAATTAAATCAAATTAAATTAAATAAAATGAAATCATGTCAAATCAAACTAAATTGAATTAAATTAAATTAAATAATAAAATCAAGTTAAAATTAAAATCAAATCAAATTAAATTAAGTTAAAATTAAAACTAAACCAAATTAATTAAATTAAAGTTAAATTAAATTGAATTAAAAAATAACATCACCTAAGACATAAAGAAATTTAAAAAATAAATATAAAGCAACTTGAACACTATTCCAAATTTAAATCCAATAACTGAAATTAAACTAAATCACAAACCATTTGAACACCAATTTGCCCTCGAGAACTTTTATTTGTCATAACTCCTAAATAGAACGTTAAATGAAATGTTACATCACTTATAGGATATTCAAATGTCCTAGTTCAGTGAGTAAGATAACAACAAAACTTAACTAAACCTCGGACGATTACTTCACCTGATTGATTAAATCCATTTGGACTTAAATCAATCATATCAGTATTGAAAAGATGTTTAAGATTCTTCTTAAGCACTTCCTCAATATGATAGGATGTTTATAAGAATGATTGAATTTAATTGTTCTTTGATGAAGAAAATCGTCCTCAAACCAAAACACAAGAACCTAGACGTCATAGGAAATGACTAGCTATAGGATTAGGAACTTGGTAGAAAACCATAACCCTTCCCTTAGCTTTACCTAGGAACTTGCTTTAAATGCTTAAATATTCTAAATTGTGTTTAAGTGCAGCCTGGGATGACGGGAAGACCCTCCAGGTACGCTTTTATTTTATTGCAATTTACTTTCTTGCAATTTACTTTATTGCAAATGCACTTTACTTTTCTTGCATGATAAACAACTGTTGCATGAAAACCCACACCTTTAGGGTAGCCCCTAAAACCGAAACCAAAACTAAATTAAAAGTCATTGCAAGATAAAATTCACCGCCACAACATCTCAAAATATAAAACAACTCAAAATTTAATCACAAACGGAACAACAAAACTACAACTACAACTAAATTAAAACGTCTTGTTGGATGATCGAGAATACCTCGGATGATGTAACCTACGTGTTGCTAACGGGATTTCCCACGGTCTAAATGAAAGTGTGGAACTCATTCAGTTGAGTTTAGCAAATTCATCTGGACTAAGTGAATTCCATAAAAATAATGATGCCGGAAGGATGGAACCGTGGGATCTTAACCGGTGTTGTTATAATTAACTTTAAGATTTGTTTTAAATAAAACATAAAAAATACTTGGAAATTAAGAAATCTCTCTAAACCAAAACACTTCTCTCATCTCCTGATTTATGACTTCTATAACTAAACCTCTGCAACAACAGGGAGCTCGGAGCATGGTGGGCAGCACGGCCATCGTCATCAGCAAAACCATTCTTAGAATTAAATAACCAAGCCATAGGACTTCGAGGTAGTTTTCCTAGTGCAACATAAATCCTCAACCTTTTGTTAGGCATTTGCATGATCATGTCATGTAAATTAAGCCATAACCGGTCTTAGGACTCCGAAGTAGTCATTTAGTACGACATAAACCCTCATATCTTCGAGGCTATTTGTATGATCATGTCATACGAATATAAGTCCTAATTAATTAAAATTGGCAAGATCAAAACATTAAATAAACATTAGTACTTTCCTAAATCCAAGCCAAACAATAGGATAGTTTGGGAAGTTGCCAAGATTCCTCTTGGATCCTCAGCTTCTCCTACTTTTCTTCCTTTGGACTCCCAAAATAAATCTTCCAAATTTGATCCATTCCCTATTGAAATTCCAAAATTCAATCCCTTGAAAACTTAAACTTTGAGATTCTTAAGAGCAGAATTACTAATTATTATCTAGAGTTTTCTTAGATGATTCCCGTCACTTAAGATGTAATTAACTATAGGGGCTTGCCCTTATAGGGAATTTTAAAGGACCCAGGTAATATAAACCCTGTTTAATGCTTTCATAGTAAGCAGGGGAATTTGTCGGCTTATAAAATTGGTTCGCAGACCAAACGGATGTCACAAACCTTTCTAGTTTATCTAATCGAGCCCCATTATCAAGCAGTGTGTCTATTCTTCGGGATAGATACACGGTTTGTGGTATGGTGCTCGTTTATGTGAACTATTTGGGATGTGAAATCAGTTTGATTTCATATCTTAAAATTTTCCAATTTTAAATTATTTTCAAAATCAAATACTACTTTTCAAATTATTTATTTAAATTAAATTTAAAATTCGCCGACAATTTCTGTAGGCGACCTCTTTTCAAAATACAACACACCAACCTAAAAATAATGCCGACAATTTCTGGCGACTCCGCTGGGGAAAATTCCTCTCTCCATTTTAATCAGACAATTCTGCTTTCAAAAATTGGTAGTGTATCCATGTCCCTTGTTGATCAAGCTACCCTTCTTTTCGTTGGAGTACTATGTTCATTTCTACCTTGAACAAGTATAGCCAACATTCTCTTGGATTTAGGAGCCACTGTTTAGACACCCCTAAACAGAGAGGTTCTGAGATCCTTTTACCTCATTTCTGAGGTGGGGTGGACCCCCAATAGGTGTTAGTTTAAGAGTGATCCTTCGAGTCGAGAAGTCTTGTATAAGACTTTCTTTTCCTTTACAACTCTGAGTCGGATTCATTACCTTCTCTACACCTTTGAACATTCCGTTCTAAATAAACGAACCCTCTAATGAATGACTCTTTTAACAAATAACTCCTTCTTATAAATACATGAACAAGAATGTTTTCGGACTCTTTTTGATTCCTTTTTTTTCGTCCTAATGAGAAGAAGCATAACTTGGGATCGACAATCGAATATACCCCGCGAAATGGAAGCCCCAAAGCTGATTTTCTCCTTCACCAATGGATCGGACTTCACTGTTTACAAGGATGAGCTGCCCGACAATGGGATCATCCGATTTGGACAAGGATTCGAGAACACAAATGTCAAGATCACCGACGTTACCCTTTTCGCGCTGACAAACAAAGTATCTGAAACTGAGAGACCTCTGATCGAGTTCAACCTTAAGTCAACTCAAGAGTTTCCTCCCCTACAAAGATTCGAACTGAGAGGAGTACTGCTGTCCACAGAAGGACTGTTGTTGCTACCCCCACTGGTCTAGTTGTCTCTGTGCCTACCCCGGCTTCTGCCAAATTAAAGGGGAAGGAAATCCATAACTATGGTGAACCTGTTACCGTGGAGGGTACAGACCTTCCTGTGAGACCTTCTATTTTTGAAATCGGGTCCAGCTCGAGAATTCCATCACTAACACGGACCCAAAGAAGGAGCAGAAGTAGGAAGATCGCCGGGAAGGCCGGAGCCGCCGAAGTCGCTTTCTTAGAAGAAATCCCCGAGTACACACCACTACCCGAATACATACCATTGCCTGAAGATACACCCCTTTTGGAAGGAAGTAGATTCCATCCCCTTTCCGCCGCAGCTGACGAGAAAAATGTCCACAGGATTGTTTCTACATTACCTCGACCCGCATACTACAGCGACAGCAGAAAGAAAAGGGCTAGGATTACACCATTTGCCCGATTACAGACTGTGATTGAGAAGTTAGCAAAGAAGGAAAAGTGCCCCGTATCAGAAATTCTAAGAAGGATAGGGCGGGTGCCAGTCAAATCCCATCTTGGGCCGCGAGTAGAACCTGCCATCGTTACAGAAAAGCCAAATAAAAGGATGAAGGCTAGTCCACCTGTCATTGTTTCAGGATTACAGATTAGGGAGGATACCACCTTCCACCATTTGGCTGACGCACCATCCGGTCCTAGACCTTCCGTCGCTAGAAGGATGGTATGGCGTCCCACTACCTGGACAATTAAGATTGAAACAACAACTCGAGAAAGAAAGTCTCGTCAGGAGACTTGAATCCGAAGAAAGTGCTACCGCAAAGAAGGGGACTCATGAGAAGGGAACCCGACGGCCTATCACACGACAACTCGCAAGGATGCGCGAAAGGACCGCTAGAGGATGCGCATGGAAAAGTCGAGGACTGATATTCGACGATTAGCAAAGGAAAAAGAAGAGAAATTCGGAGATGAGATTGATTCGTCGGAATTCATGGATGATGAGTATGCAGAAATTAACATGGTCGAGACACGAGCTTCGTCAGCTTCACAAGGTGCTCCTGCAGTCGCAGAAAGAGAGGAGCCGGAAGTAATGAGGAGGCAGCTTCAAGAGAAAGATGATACGATCGCCCAAATGGCAAAGAGGATGGAAGAGATGGTCGTAGCTCTAGCCACTCTCCGGAGTCAAGTGCAACCCTAAAGAGAGACACCCCCGGAGGTCATTCACATTGTAGACGGAGGAAAGGAGATTACGTCCGTCAACGGGGATGATCGGCTAAAGAAGGATGCGACACAAAGCATGATTTCGGAAAAGGATATCAAGAGCTTGGTGGAACGACGAAGTGCGAGAAGCCTTAGCACAATCAAAGAGCGGGACATCCATTCGGACGGGTAGACCTTACCCTGAAGAATTCGATGCCGTCCAATACCCGAAGGGCTTCGTACCACCTCTGTTCAAGACCTTTGATGGAACCGGGAACCCCCGACAGCATGTTGCACACTTTCGTGCCAGTTTTTGCAATGCCGGCGGAAGTGATACATTACTCTTCCGACAATTTGTCAGCAGCCTGTCAGGGATCGCCTTTAATTGGTATGCAGAATTACCGAATGGATCGGTGAAGACATTCTCAGAACTAGAGAACCTCTTCATCAAGAGATTTATCGGAGCTCAGCACCACATCACTATAGGTGATTTAGTGGTAGAGAAGCAGAAGCCGAACGAAACTTTGGTGGATTACATACTTCGATGGAGGAACCTAAGTATGAAGTGTGAACCACAACTACAAGAACAACATGCAGTCGGCATCTTACTTAAAAGCATTCACGGCCTGATAGCACTTCTCCTCGAGGGATTTACTATTAAGACTTTTGAGAAGTTGTTAAGCAAGGCCGGAAGCTTGCAAGAGGAGGCGAAGCAATTAAGTTTTGCCGACAAGACAGACAAACAGAAGCCCGTGAAAACTTTTGAAAAGAAGTCTGGGATCGTTGCAGCAGTCGACAAAGGCAAGCAGCCGATACAAATATCTTCAAAACGGCCACAGCAACCTCAACAAAATTACCAGCAACCCCGACCCAGCTATCAGTCATCTCAATAGTATGAACAACTGCCTCGTCCGCAACGTACATTAAGGGAGCTTCTGAGCAGGGAGTATCCGTTCAAGAATGAGGCAAGTACCAAAAATGTTCCGCGACTCGATGAAGACTCCAGATTTCCAACTTCCAGAACCTAAGAGACCAGAAGAAGTCGACAAGAAAGGTGATCCCAACTTTTGCCCTTACCACCGGATGCTTGGGCACAAGATAGAAGATTGTATTACATTCAAAAGTTGGCTCAACGACAATCTTCGGAAAGGGAATATAACAATCCCGAAGGAGTACATGAAGGAACCCCAGAA
Organism: Papilionanthe hookeriana x Papilionanthe teres; assembly: GCA_022702705.1. Lineage (NCBI taxonomy): Eukaryota > Viridiplantae > Streptophyta > Magnoliopsida > Asparagales > Orchidaceae > Papilionanthe > Papilionanthe hookeriana x Papilionanthe teres. The sequence continues at coordinate 13,877,079 of CM040424.1, forward strand.
AGGAGGTTCCGTCAATGTTGTCTCGACTGATCTCATTGTTCCAATAGATCCCTGTGCGACTGATGATGGGTGGACTACCGCTTGGACAAGGTCTTCGAAAAAGATTTTGGATCACATCCAAACCGCTTCGGTGCGAGCCTCAATTCGCAGTTTGAAACCCGTCAAGTCGGCACTATCACTTGCGATAGAAGAACCACCTCGGCAAGAGACGACCGAAGAGAAGAAGAAAATTGATGAAGAAGAGAAGACCGAGGCTCCTAAGGCTAGACTAGGGGCCGCTTATCCTAGGATAGTTGTTTCGGATTCGGGGAGAAATTCCTCGAACCTCCGACTCGTACGATTATCCGCCCACTCCGTGAGATCTTATAATGATAAGGGTTATGGCGTTGGCTATGTTTTGACTGTTTCTAACGATTACGTAACTAGCGACAATCCGGACATCGATGTCGATACCAATGACAATTCTCAAATCATACACAATCTCGACGATCGCAATGACGAAGAAGACATCCATCAAGGAGGCTACGAAAGTTCAACAAGCAATGAATCTATTTGCGAGTTTCGAGGAGCTCCAGTCACAATAGAGTTAGAGCCTTCAGACTCCGAGGCTAATCCAGAAGAACCTGTCATTCCGATTCAAGAGGAGACACTAGCAAACTCAATACTATATTCAGAAGAAATCCCAGAAGTCAACTTAAGAAGTGGAAGAGTTCTGCCTCCGAGAATGGGTCCAAAGGACAAAGGAAAGCAGGTGGTTGTTTAGGAAGAACCAACCCCGGCAGAAGAAATACCCATTCGAGAAGAAGCCGAGACACATGGAAATAAAGTGGACTACAACGTGCTAGCCCATCTTAGGAAACTACCGCCAAACTGAGCATCTACGACGCTCTCATCTTATCAAAGGAGATGAGAGAAGCTCCGATCAAGGCCTTACTTGATCCGAGAATTTGCTTCGGCTCAAATGGCCGGAGATTCCTTAGATGAGGTTTGCTCGTTAAAAGAACAACGAGGTGTTACCTTCACGGACAATGACCTATTACTCAGGATGACGGATCACAACCGACCGTTGTACATTTCAGTTACGATTGGGAAGTTTACACTCTCCAGAGTATTGGTGGATCCAAGAGCATCAATAAACATAATGAATCTTCGAACGCTAGCATATTTGGAAATTGATGCTCGCGAGCTCGAAGCCGACAAAATGTTATTAAGAGGATTCAACCAGAAAGGAGAAAGAGCCCTCGGATCAATAACACTACTAATGAAGACCGGTGACTTAGCAAAGACAACAGCAAAATTTCACATAATCGATTCAGAAACATAGTTCAATGCTCTACTGGGCCGACCATGGATACATGAAAACAGGATGGTACCATCATCCCTACATCAGTGCATCAAATACTGCGATGGAGGGGAACAGTGCATCAAATGTGACTTACAACCATTCTCCGTACACGAAATTGGAATCCATGAAGATGCAGCTTATTATGCACCTCAGAAGAAAACAATCTTCTCCAGAGATACCATAACAAATGAAGCAAAAGAAGTTCGAGACAATGAAGAACCTAAAGTATTTTGATGTTTAGTGTTAATTTGTGTTCATGATTTAAAGTTAATTAAGTTTGGGAAGGGAAACTGAGTAGTTTCTAAACCTAATGTGGTGATTGATCCTGATTTACCTTACTACCAGATGAATACTGATAAAATTAGGCTTGTAGTAATCGAATTTAACTTATTTTTTTGATATAAAATATTCTTCTTTACAACAACGCCAGTATCTTGATTCTGATGTAAATAAGAATACAACAATAATATTTTAATTTAGGGATTATGCGCTAGTATACGTATCATTATTTTGTAATACAAGACTTTCTGATTAAGCCTCAAAATATCGGTCTCACGGGGAAAATTTATGGATATTAAAAGATAAAATGTTTTTAGATCACAAATTCTTTTTAGAAAAGACCCTTAATTAAACTATTTTTGGATATCAGATAACTTTAAAAATGCGATTCTTTTTGGAATTTTCTTAAATCATTAAATAAAGTAAATAATTTACTAACTCTAATGAGATTTTTGTAAGATTAAAGAAGTATAGATGAAAATGTCTTTTTCCTTATCATGAATAAGTAATAAGTACGGGAATCGTATTTGAGAAAATATTAAAGAAATGTGTTGTGTCATATAAGAGCAATTTTATTCTTTACCCTTAATAGAGACGCTATAAAAAACATTGATTAGTTTAAAGTTTGAATAATTTTGAAGACGGGTTAGGTAAGGAAGATACTAGCTCTCACTCTAGAGTTCTCTCCTTACCCTCCAATACGGGGGTTAACTCTCGCATAAAAAAATGAAACAATAAACCAAATTAGGGGCTTTTTTCTGTCATCCTAAAGTCTCTAATTCTACACCCATCAATGTATATTTCCTTGTTTATTTGCACAAGATTATATGAATTACTTTTCATCAAGACAATCCAGTGATTCCTACTAGTGGTGATTAGAATGATACCCAATAGGATCTTACATCTTCTCACAACAAATGTTAACTTTTTAATTGGCCAAATCAAGAAGTAAATAAAGTGCAGGGATTAAATCAAAATAACTTCTTCTAACATTAAAGAACAATAATTCCACAAATTTCATTCAACACTTGATTACTTTTCTTTTTAAGGAAAAAATAGAAAGAAGACTACTCAGAATTTATAGAGAAAACACAACAACAAATAGTTTTAAAAGTAGAAACCATGTAGAAAACACAAGAAGTCCCAATTAAAACCAATTGAAGTACAAAGATACAAAATTATCTTAAGTTATATCACGAACTCTTGAAGTTCCGCTTTGAATATATTCGTTTACATTACAAGACTCCTTGGGTAATTGCCGACCAAGAGGGTTTAAATCTCTCTACAAAATTGATTTTTACTTAGGAATCCTTGCTCACCTTCTCTTTCACTAGGAAGGATAAAAGTATAAATAAACCCCAAGTAAGAATTCTACAACTCCCTACTCTCTAAACTCTGTAAAAACACACAAATTCTACTTTCTAATAGCCTTTCTACTCTCTCACAAAATTCTCTTTAAGTCTTTATTTTATATTTTCTCAAAAGGTGCCTTGTTGTCTCTTCAAAATGTATCCATATTGAATGAATCTATCCAAGAGATGCATCCTTTCAAGTGAAATTTGAATGTCTTTTGGTGCCTATGATCGGTTACCCACATTTGTACCCGTGACACCTCCAACCTCTTCAAAATTCACCAAAATTTCTTTAAAACTATAAAGTAACTACCTGGCGCTTAAACGCATGTTTTGGTGCTTAGGCACGGCCTTCTTTGTTTGTTGGTTCTTAGGCGCCAGATCTGGGCGCTTAGTCTCCCCAGTTCATTTTAATACCTTCTTCATTTTTGCACTCCTTCTGACATATTAGGTCCATTTAAGTGTACCTGAAAAAGCAAACACATAAATAACTTCCATTAAAGTGAAATATGATCATAAATATGTATAAAAATGTGCATAAGAATATTATAAATTTTAGGTTTATCAAATTCCCCCAAACTTGAAATGTTAATTTTCCTCAAGTGAAACTATAATCTTTCAAAATCAATATAGGCAAATTATGTGAATAAGTTTCTTTAGGAGATTCTAAAATTTTGTTCTAGAAATGTGGTATTCCAATTTAAAAAAGAACTTTATTGAATGAAACCAATTTAAATTTTATAAATTTTCTAATGTAATGAAAAGTATGGAAATATGAGCTCATATCTAATTCAAAAATACTTCAAGATTTTCCAAATATAGAGTTTAGGCATTTTATCTTCCTTACATAAAAAATTTAATTAAAAATAATTATACTCACTATATTACATTCTTAAGCATAGATGTTTCTCAAATCATAGGCATTAAAATGATCAAATGTGAAATAAATTTTTGATTAGGCACTAATCCTCAAGCTTCTCCTTTCATACTATACTTCACTTTTCTTTCTTTCTTTTTCTTTTTTTTTCTTGTCATTTATTTCTTTCTTCTTTTTCTTTTTCTTTTTATTTTCTTTTCTTTCTCTTTTCGGGCAAGAATTACTATATATGAATAGGCCTTTAGTGATTTTAAATTTAGCTCTTCCTTTCCTAAATCAAAGATCTGATATATCCTTTACTCAAAAATATAATAATAATTTAGAAAACTACTTTTAATAAAAAAATTTAAGTATTGAAAATAAAATTCTAATTCTATTACATATTTTACAAAAATACGATATATATTTCTTAAATATGGTTACAACATATTTAACATCTTTATTTGCGAATAAATTTTTAACTTGAATATTTTCTTCATCCTTCTCAAGTTTTTACCAAATTTTCTTACACATTTCTATATTTAAAAATTTATTACTCTAATATAACTTCATACAAATAATCATTTTTTAAATAAAAAATCATTTTTATTTGTAGCATAATTGAGAATAAATAACTTTAAGTTTTGAAAATTTATTTTTCATCCTCCCCCCCAAACATAAGTTTTTTTAAAGATTAAATATTTTAACATATAATATATAAAGACAGGAATGAAAGTTTAAACATTATACTTACAAGAATTTTTAATTATTTTTTATGCAAGTACAAAAAATTAAAAAAAAAAAGGAGTAAAAGTGATCACAGTTCATTTTGATTTTAATAATTAAAAGATTCAAATGACTTCTATGCAGTGGGGGCTAATATAAAAGTAAATCATAGAAATTAATATATTATCACAAATAGAATAGAAAATTCATGGTAGTAAATTGAAATTTAAACATGAATTTTAAATGAATTTTAGATTTATCTAAACTTCCTAAAGCAGCAGAAATAAGTTCAACAAAACCAAAAAATCACATTTAAATTAAAAGAGTTCAAACGGTAGTACATCATCATCCCATTTACACACGTACAACAAAAAATAATAACAATGTTCACTACCACCGAAATAACAACACATAAAATAGTACGAACATCAACCTGACTAACAACTCGAATAAAATATAACATAACTCAATCCCTACTCATACTTGTCTCCATCATCATCTTCTTCATCATCATAATCATCCTTCCAATAACTAGCAAAATCAAACTGAGTGTACCATGGATAAGGTGGAAATATCACCCTCTGATCACCTCAAACAAGTTTCTCAGAAATTCTGAAGTGTTATTACTTCTCCTCATAATCACTATGTCTCCCTAAATAGGAATCGATATGATCAATGAAAGTTTTGAATTTGATACCTTATCCATAACATAATCAACAATATACGTCATAATCATAGCATTTTAGATTATTGATCGAGTGAATCTACGAGATGTAGCTGAAGCTCCCAGATGTAGAAACATGTGACACAGAGCACACACGATCTTTTGAAATTCTCCTCACCGGCAGAATTGAATGTTGATGTCTTCACATTCGCACATAATGGGCTTGAGTTGAAGAATCTCACTCCACTGACTATCAAATTTAACACCGGCCTCCACGCCAAAGAAAAGATTAGGGAAGGGAATCCCGAACTTTGGATGCGGTAGTAACGGCTACGGCGAGGCAATTGTTCTTTGTTAGAAATGAGTGATCCAATATTGATCGTCTTATCTTCTTCCGAATGCGGTAATTCGATATAACCCTCTGTCACGGTCACTTCTTCAGATGATTAGTGCGGATTAAATGAGCAGAAATAAAATAATGCCAGGATTTCGATGTGCCATCCATGTTCATGTAGAAAAGTTTTCTCTTCTACCAATGGCAATCTTCCAGAAACATCTTCCAGCAGTTAACGAAGATATAGTCTCATCTAGCTTCTCTAAGATAGGATCATAATTGGAATAAAAACACAACGTATCTGTAGGCAGTTGGTAAAATGATTAGATTACCTCAAGTGTAAATCTTTTCTTGTCTTTCTCTCGCATTGTCAGAGCGAATCTTGATTCGGGGAGATTATATTGACTTCCCCAACTACGAGATCACACGAATTGTAGTGAAACAACAGAATCGATCCCACTATTGGAGAACATTTAGAACTTCCACTTCTCCACCCTAAATTTTAAAACATCACTCAGGAATCAACTTCCTCAATTGATGTGCTTCGTCATAACGATCCAGAGCCTTAGAACTTTCAAAATTATTCGTATCAAATGAAGACTTCCCTTTGTTTTTTTTCATTTTTTAAGCCATTATAAATTTGTAAAAAAAATCACAATAAATTCAAAAATAAACCTTAAATCACTAGATCTAACTTCTAAAAGCTTAAACTCACACTTCCATGTATAATCCCTGAGAATTTTCATCAAGTTTTCACCATGAATAGGAAATTTTCTAAATTTCCATAATGAACTCAAAATCCATGGTGAAAATAAAAGAAATTTACATTAAATACATGCTCTAACATTGAAAAGATGTAATCCATTGAATTTGGTTTGAATCCACCAAGAAATCTTCACTTATAGGGACGCCGTAGGCATAAAAACATGAAAGCTTGAGGAAGAAGGTGAAATGGGGTAAAAATGGTGATTTTTTTCCTTTAAAACTGTCATAAATTGGTTTTAGTGAACTTTCGCTTAAGCTCGACTATTGCGGAGCCTAGGCATGGGGCTCATGGGTTTACTCGCGCTTAAGTGTAATTTATGGTACTTAGGCGTTGATCCCTAATATTTATGCTTACATTTTATATATGAAATTATACTTTTATTAATGATATCTCTTTCTTTACAACAACACCAAAAGCTTGACGTCAATGCAAATAAGTGATTTAATTGACATTATTATAAAATGAGATTTTAAGCAAATGTACGTATCATTATCAAGTAATATAGAACTTTATACTTAAGCCCCGAGATATCGAACCCACAGGGAAAATGTTAAATATTCTAAACAAATAAATTAGAAAAATTATTTTTTACTTTTAAGAAAGATATTTTCAGAACTAAATATAACATTCTAGGAATGAAAGTTCGATTCTTTTTTGGTAATTGTTTGTAATTTGAAATGAAAGAAAACAACTAATTTAACCAGATTCTTATAAGATTAAAGAAAATACAAATAAAATATCTTTGTCCTTATTATGAATTAGTATTAAGACATAAAATTTTGTTGTGGAATTATCCAAAATATGTTGTGCCAAGAAGGAGCAATTGTATTCTTTACCCTTACTAGAGATGCTATAAATAACATAGGTTAATCTATTGTTTTATTAATCTTGAAGATCGGCTTGGCAGGAAAGATACTAGCTCTCACTCTGAGTTTCTCCTCCCTCCGGCGTCAGCATCACGTATCAAAACTTAAAACAAAAATCAAATTTGGGGCTTTAACTTTGTCACTCGAAATTATACAATTATACAGTCATAAAAATATATCTCCCTATTTATTTGCACTTAATTATACGGATTACATTGTCACCCTTATTATTTTATGTGATTCTTACCAATTGTTGACTGAGACAATACCATACCGTTTCTTACATTTTCTAATAACAAATATTAACATGTTAATCGGGCAAATCAACTAGTAAATGAAGTGCGAATATTGAATCATCACATCTTAACTGACATTGATTTACGCTTCTGCTTGTCCAGCCTTAACTTTATTAGCATCATTTTAAAGGAAAATGATAAAGAAAACTACTCATAATTCATGGAGAAAATACGACACAACTTGGTTTTAAAAGTAGAAATCATAGTGAAAACACAAAGAATTCTTAATTAAAGCCAAATGTAAACACCATGATAACGACTTATCTGAAAATCCTCTCTACCAAACTCTTGAAGTTCTTTTGAAAACATTGCTTTTCCTTACAATACTCCTTAGAGGTTGGTGCTCAACTCTAAGGACTCCAAATCTCACTTCTAATCCTAATAAACCTTTATAATAAAGTAAGTAGAAATTGTGAAGTGGAGTGATGTGTTACTAAGAAGCTCTCTACTGCGCGATAAAAATAAGCTGCAACGCCCTCACGAAATAAGCGAATTTTCGGATCTTGAGTCCTCTTTTTATAATTATCCAACGGGTGCCTTCGTATCTCTTCAAATTGTGTCCAAACTCAATGAATCCTCCAAGTGCATCCATTCAAGTGTAATTTAATTTAATTTTGGAACCAATAGGAAGTTACCCATGTTTGTACCATAGCCTCAAACACCTCCTCAAAATGGCACCAAAAATTAAATAAATCATCTTTAGTAATTGTATCACATAAGCATGAGGTCTCAGTGCTTAGACGGGAGGCTTACGGCGTGTCTCAGGTACGAGGACTCGAAGTTGTGAGGCTACAGCGTGTAAGAGGGCGGTGCGTGACAGCCACAATAGATCAAATTTGCTTCTTTCTTCATTTTTTCCCTAAATTTTGTCCTTTTTCATTCCTTTTATCACAATCGTCCATTTAAACATACCTACAAAAAAAAAACACAAAATACCTTTCATTAAAGTGCAATATCATCAAAAATATGTATTAAAAGTGTTTAAATATGCTATATATTTTAGGTGTATCAAAATCCCCTAAACTTGAACTGTTACTTGCCTCAAGTGACAGTTTAATCACATAAACATCAAATAATGAAATATATATATGAGTTTTTTAGGAGTTTCCAAAATTTTCTTCTAGAAATGTAGTAGTCCAAATTAGAAAAAATTTTAGTGATTGAGACTAATTTAAAGTTTAGAAATCTCTTAAGTAAAGGTTTATGAAAAATATGAGTTCTTATCTTATTCAAAAATACTTCTTGATTTTTTTTAAAATATTGAGTTTACGCATTTTATTTTCTCTACTTAAAAATCTTTACTAAAATAAATTATACTAACTATATTATATTTTTAAGCTTCAAGATTTTCTCAATCTTATACTCTAAAAATATCTGGTGTGGAACCAATTTTTGATTAGGCACTTAATTCCTCAAGCTTCTCCTTCATTTTTCACATATTATTCTTCACTTTTCTTTTCTTTTCTTTTCTTTTCTTTATAAATATATATATATATATATATATATATATATATATAGGCAATGATTACTATATCTGGATAGGAATTTAACAATTTTGAATTACACCCTTCCTTTTCTAAAGCATAAGATAGATATATATCTTTTACATAGAAATATAATAAACGTTTTGAAAATTATTTTCAATAAAAGAAATTTAAATATCAAAAATAAAAGTCTAGTCCTTTTGTTTCTTTGAAAATACAACTTTTCTTCTTTTGAAGATAGTTACAAAATATTTATCATTTCTTCATTAAGAAATTTCTAAATTTAAATATTTCATACTTAATATTGATTTTAACTAAATTCTCTTTCCATTTCTATATTCAAAATTTTACTTACCTAATATAACTTCATACACTTCATTATTTTTTAATCAAAATCAAGTTGTATTTTTAGTACATTTGAGAACAAATAAAATTTAAGTTTTTGAAACTTTTTTTTCAATCCCCCCCCAAACTTTAAATTTTTTGTTATGATAAAACATTTATGTATAAGAAAAAGATACGTGGGTAGGAATTGAGAACTGTAAATATCATGCCTGCAAGAATTTCTATATCCTAAATATGCATGTATTACAATTAAAAACAAGAGTAAAAACAACTAGATCAGATTTTAATTTCACATTTTATATAAAAGAAATTCAAAAGACTTTTAAAGTAGTGTAGGTAACCAAAAAAAATTCACACATACTTAAATAGAAATCCAAAACAATAATATATGTGGTAGTCAATTGAAAAGTTAAAGCATAAAATTAAATAGTTGATTTTAATAGTGTTCTAAATTTTCCTAATAGTTTCTATAATAATTTCTACACTAACAAACCAAAAACACTATAAAAAATTTTACCCATTTACTACCACAAAAACTGTAAACAAGCATACCACATAACACAAAAAAACAACATCCACAAATAACATAAAACCAAACTAAGGTAGTTCACTAACTATTACAACAGTTTTTCCATCACATCTCCATAAAAATCTAAATAATATCCTCAAATAAAATGTTCACAACTCATAAAGAATAAAAAGTACAACATAATACATAACATAACATAACACAACTCCAATAATCACTTGCATCACACAATAATTGAAAATGTTTTTTCCAATATGGTGAAATAATAACTGGTGCAGGGATTAATTTTTCTTTTAGCAGCACAAAATCTTTTAGGCAATCTTTATCAAAATTATAAATTGCATCTTTTACAATAACTGGCATAGAGACTTAGAAATTTTTGAAAAATCTTTAATATATCGCCTGTGGAATCCAACATTGTTGACCTCACTTTTGGTTAAGGTTTAGTCTCTCGTTAGATAGGCTTGTGGTTTAAGCAATAGGATCTCTTTGTTGACTTTCATGAAAGTAGCAATAAAAAGCAACCATAAATTCCACATGCTTTTTCCCTCGCTTAGAATTTTCATATGCTTAAGGCCTAACAGCTAGCTTTTCGGAAGAAGAGACCCGAGCATAAGGAAGTCGAGTGAGATTCTATGTGTGGTCGGGCACTTAGGATAACCGCAGGAGAATTAAAGCACATTCACACCAACATTTACACCTACACATCACATTTTATACTCACAATTCTAAACAATACACATCCCATATTGAATCCTTAACTCTTTGGAAACTTATATGGGTGGTCCCACCAACTTTTAGCCCATGGCTAAAATGGCTAGGACTAACATAGATAGGGGTTTTCTTGGTGTGACTAGCGAAATGCCATTCCTCTTACCTTCAAATCGACTCAATTTCCCCAAAATTTCATTTTTGACCCAAAATTACCAAATTGCCCCTGAAAAGGCCTGATCCATGAAAAAAAAACCAACTTTTATGCCTTGATTTTTATGAAATTTTTAAGGATATTATGTTTTAATGAAAGGTATTTTTGTGTTTTGGATGTAGGTGATGCGAAAAAATTCAAAGGAAGAAAGATGAAAAAGGAGCAAGGAGCAAAAATGGAGCGAAATGCGAAGTGTATGGAAATAATTGGCACAGCGCCGGCGCGATTCGGCGCTGGCGCCGGTTCGATCTGAAGTGGCAAGATTTTGTGACTTTTGGACGGTTATTTTGACGGTGTTAGCGGTTATTGGACCATCATAAGATTGGCGGTTATTCTGGATTATAGAACATGTGATACGATATGTTGGACGCTTGGAAACGGTTAGGATCGCGAAGAGGTGTGACCGAAAGTGAAGAGGTGCGAGGTGGATGCGAGTCGGCGCTGGCGCCGAACCTGCTCTAGAAGATTCATTGAACATGGACACATTTTGAAGAGGTACGTGACGACTCTTGAAACTGTAAATAGGAGCGAGCTCGCCCCGGAAAAATGCCCGAAGCCCACGACCTGACAAAAAACCACACTGATCGGAATGATTCTGATTTAGAGAGAAATTAGAGAAATATTTTAACGGCCATATTTATTGTTTCTTTTATTGTCTAGTGAGTTTATTTTAGAGTTTGTATTAAGAGTATTTAGTCGGTGCTTTTGAAGTCTGCTTACTTTGGAATCGGGATGATTCGAGAGGTTAGGTTGGAGAAACACTTGAGATAAGTATTGGTATTTTGATTCAAAGTTTTATTTATATGTCTTGTTATTTAAATTCAAAGTGTTCTGAGTAGTTACTTTACTTTATCCTTTAAATTATGAAAAGATAAATAAGATAATATAAAATTCGTTAGAGAATTAAAAACTATATATATATTTTAAACGTTGTGATGATATTAATATCGGATCTTAATTTATTATTTAAATTGGTCATTTAAATTGTTAAAATGCATTGAAGAAGTTTTGAAACTTTAGAAGGAGATGAATTCTTAACTAGTAAATATCATGAATCTTGGGTAGTCGAAGGCTTTGCAGGTTATTCGAAGGTGAAGTGCGAAATAAATAGGAAGATATTATTTAATAGGTGTAGAATTGATAAGTTTTTAGAGTGACGGGGCTAAATTCTTGTAATTTGGTTTTATAGAGAAGGAAAGAGATGGCTAGTAGGGCCGTATGTAGCCGCCTTGGACATACAGTAGTGTGAGCCGTTAACCGAATTCTACTAACAAATGCATCGGACGTCATAGATTAGCCGTGTTGCTATCTTATCGAGCGAAGGTAAAGAATAGGAATGCTTATTTGGTATAATACCATAAATTTATATTCTCGATGAATATTACATTATCTAAAAAGTTTTGGATTAATTGAAAGGAAGAAAGTTGTTGCTTATTTTATTTACCTTCAGTCTTTGCTTTATTCTTGTAATTTGCATAGTAAATTAAATATCGACTTGTTAACTTTAAAAGAAATACATAAAATAAAATAAAAATATTTAAAAAAAATCTATAATCCTCTTTGTGGGATAAATCTTAGATACATATTTAAAAGCACGCATATTATTTGAACGTACGTATACTTGCATAGTACTTTAATTGTGTAAAATATTTTTCATAAAATTATATTTATATACACTAGCCGCTATTATTTGGTGAAAGTATTGACTATAACATATGTTTGATAGCATGAAATTCTTGCATTATTTGGCGATTTATGACAAAGTTTTGGTGCATTCTTTGCGGATCGAGGGTCGGATTTTTGGCGCCGCTGCCGGGGGAGAGACGAAAATTTATAGATTTTAAATATTTTATTTTATTTATTTCTTTTATTGTCGAAAATTCAAAAAACATAGAAGCAAAAAACAACAAAAATAAAAATAATAATAATTTTATTTCTTATTTATTTTACTTTTTATTTACTTTTTATGCGCTAGTTACGGATACGAAGGATTATTACCTTGAGATTAAGTTAGAAAAGAAGCTGATGAAGAATTTAAAAAGGAAAACAAATTGAAATATCGAATTGGCTAATTTACATAATAATTTACAAAATCAATTGAAATTAATGAAAAAAATGTTCTGAGCCATTAAGGGATTATCTTAACCTACGGAGTTGATGAACTTAAATAGTAATATTAATTTTATTGTAGATGCTAATTCTTTTGAGCTTAAACGATCCATTATTAGATAGTTCAGAAATAATCGATTTGGGAGAACACGAATGAGGATCCAAATTTACACCTTGCTAGTTTTTTAGAGGCTTTGTGCTACCTTTAAATATAACGATGTTTCGATGATCTTTATTAGACTTAGACTTTTTCCTTTTTCTTTAAGAGATAAAGCAGATGTGGTTGAACTCATTGTAATAGTTCTATTAAAACATGTAAATTTCTGAAATGGCACAAAAATTCCTTACTAAATATTTTTCTCCTTAAAAAGCTTGCTAAATTGAGAAATGATATTTCTTCGTTTCAGTGATTGTGAGGAGAAATTTATGAAACTTGGGAAGATTTAAAGAACTTTTAAGAAAATATGGCAATCGTGCTTTCTTGATTGGTTAATTATTCGGAAACATTTTATAACGGACTAATTGGATCACTTAAATTAATTATCGATCTTCTTCTTTGGAGGTTCTTCAATAGCTAAATCATTTGAAGAAGCTTATACTTTAATTGAAGAAATGGGTAACAATAATTTTTATTAATATACCGAAAGGATTAATCTATGGCAGTATTCGTAATGTAAAGCACTACATCTTGCAGCCACCAGTATTTCTTATATCTGAAATTAGATAATTTTGCTATCAATATATCACATAAAAGCTACGTTGATAATGAAGATTCAAAGCTTATTAAAACTTTACAAGTATTTATTGGTAGTAAAAATAACCCTTAATCCGGTGTATAATCTTGGATGGAAAAATCACCTAATTTTAGCGGAATAATTCACGGCCATGATAGGGTAATAATCGATCATCAATGAAAGTGGAACAATCAGTAAATTAAAACTATAAACCACATGGATTTAATAATCGATAGAAAAAGTTATCTATATAAAAATTGAATTTTATTTAAGTAATCGATTACAAAATCAAAACAACAACATTCGTAATATTGAGAATCAAATGGGACAAATTGCTAATTTAATTAATTACGGACCTCAGGGAACACTTCACAGTAATGTTGAAGGCAATCCGAAAAGAAGCGGGAAAGAACATGAACATGTTAAAGAAGTTTATTAAACTTAGAAGTGGAAAGGAATTAAAGAAAAATGCGGAATGAAATTGAAAGTAAAGTTGAGGTTGAAGAGATTGAAAAACCTAAAAAAACTCTTTCCCACCAGTCGAATCGAGGCCCATTATTCACAGTAATGTGGAAGTTGAAAAACCACCACCACCTTTTCTCGAAAATTTAACAACAGAGACTTGATCATCGATTTTATAAGTTCTTTGAAATTTTTAAGAAACTTACGGGTAACATACCTTTTCACGAAGCTTTGGAACAAATGCCAACTTATGCAAAATTTATGAAGGATATTTTAAGTAAGAAATAAAAATTTGAAGCTTTTATTTATTACATTGAAAGTGAAGAATATAGTGAAATAATTAAAAGAAATTACCTCAGAAACTTAAAGATCCTGGAAGTTTTACTATACCTTGTGCTATTGGAGATAAATTTTGTGGAAAAGCTTTATGTGATTTAGGAGCATGTATTAATCTCATACCATTTTCTATTTTTCGAAGTTTTAATTTAGGAGAGATCACTCATGACGCCAACCCTTCGGTTAAGTGATAGATGCATCATACACTTTAAAGGAGTTATAGAGGATGTTCTTGTTAAAGTGGATAAATTTATTTTCCACAACTTGGATTTCATTGTACTTGATATAGAAGAAGACAAAGTACCAATTATTCTAGAGGAGACCTTTCTAGCTCTTTGGACGAGCTATGATTGATGTGCGAAATTAACCATGAGAGTTAATGATCAAGAGATTAAATTCATTTGTTCTTAAATCGATAAAGTACCACGATAAAGAAAAATGTTATCGAATGGATATTATTGATTATATAATTGAAAAACATTATCGAAAGATGTAAAGTCATTTCGAAGAAAAAATTGAATTATTAAGCGATGAAAATGAAGAAGCTTAAAAAGAAGAAGAATTATCTAAAAAGTGTCATTATATTAAAGATATTTGGGAAATTTTGGACGTGACACAAAATGATATACTTTTACCCTCAATTAAAAAAGCCCTATTTGGAATTAAAAATGTTGCATTTAAAGTATGTTTTTCTTGGAAATTCATTAACTTTGCCCAGTATTATTTCTTACAACTAAGTTTAGATCGAAAAGAAAAACGATAGGAGTGTTAAAGAATTATAAGAAAGCTTTTGGTTGAACTATTGCTTATATAAGAGGAATAAGCCCTTCCGTATTTGTATGCATAGAATTTTAATAGAAGATGATTTTAAACCCTATTATTGAACCTCAAAGAAGATTAAATCTATCATGAATGAGGTTGTTAAAAAAATTTAAAATGGTTAGATCTTTTAGAATTATTTATCTATGACCGGATGCTTGATGGGTAAAGTCACATTCATTGTGTTCGAAGAAAGGATATTCTTGTCATTATCGATGATAAAAATGAACTAATTCTTACAAGGCAAAGGATTCTTATGGATGGCGAATTTGTATTGATTATGAAATTAATGAAACACTTAAAAAAGATCATTTTCTTTACCTTTCTTGGATCAAATGCTTGATAAATTAGTTGGACGCTCGTATTTACGATACTACAGATGAATAATGCAGTTTATCATCGATTACTGTCCTCCACGAGGACGAGAGAAAACAACATTTACATGTCCTTATGGAACATTTGCGTTTAGAAGAATGCCTTTCGATTTATGTAATGCACTAAAACTTTTGAATGTGTGATGTCAATATTTTGTGATTTGATTGACAAAGGAATTAAGAGAAAAATTTATGGATGATTTTTTCGGTATTTGGAACTTCGTTAGAATCTTGTTTAGAAAATATTTTTGAAGTTACGAAAGATGTGAAGAAACAAATTTAGTTGAACGGGGAAAATGTCGGTGTAGTTCTGAAGGAATTGTACTTGGTCACAAAAATTCACAAGAGATGGAAGTTGAATAAGCGAAGTGAAAATTATTGTTGAACGCATCCGTTTTCTTCTTTATTCTTGATGTGAGAAGTTTTACGGGTCATCTTTAGTTTTATAGAAGATATATATAGGATTTTTAAAATTGCTAAACATTTTAGTCATTTATTAGGCTGGAAAAAGAAGCTAAATTTAAATTTTAATGAAAGTTGTATTAATGCTTTTGATATTTTGAAAATTAATAAGCACTTTTTATAATTATTGCACTAGTAATTGGAATAAACCCTTTGAATTAATGTGTGATCTGAGTGATTTTGCAATTGGAGTTGTATTGGGACAAAAATATGATAAAATTTTCAAAGTTATATATTATGCGAGTAAAACTCTTTACGAAACTCGGTAAAATTACACTATTCTTGAGAAAGAGCTTTTAGTATAGTCATGCTTTGATAAATTTAGGCCTTATCTTCTTTGGTACCAAATGCATAGTTTATGCGATCATTAGTTATTAATTATTTAATGACAAAAAAAGATGCTAAGCCTAATTTGATAAGATGGGTTTTACTTATACGAATTTGATCTTGAATAGTGGATAGAAAAGGCTGATAAGCAAAATTGCGATCATTTATCTAGAATTAAGAATGATGTTATTGCGAGAGGGAAAATATAAATGAAATTTCCTGATGAACATTTATATGTTATTCGAGATGCAATTTCATAGTGAGTATGCGAGATATAGTTAACTATTTGATTGGCAATGTTATGCTTATGGATTGAATAACAAATAAATTAAGAAATTTAAAAATGATGCTAAATCTTATATTTACAGGAAGATCCTCATTTATTTAAATTAGGAAGATACATAATTTGAAGATGTGTACGCTATGAAGAAACTTTTGCTATTATTCGAAATGTCATGATTTCGATTTTGGAGGACACTTTGGAGTAGATAAAGCGCATTTAAAATTTTAAATTCGGGATTTTATTGGCTGCACTTGTTGAATGTGAGACATTATGTGAAAACATGTGATCGATGTCGAAAGGATGCGAAATATATCTAGAAAAGATGAAATGCACTTTAAATGTTATATATTGGAAGTTGAAATTTTTGATATATGGGGTTTAGACTTTATGGGAATAGGCATTTGTACCATCACACGGAAAGATTTATGTTTATTGTGATTGATTATGTTCAAAAGTGGATTGAAGCTGTAGCTTTACCTAAGCATAGATTCCAAAGCTGTTTCAAAATTTTTTTAAAGAAAATGATTTTTTGAATTTGGAATGCAGAGTAATTATTAGAGATGGTGGAAGTCATTTTAGAAATATAAGAATTCAATTATTCTGGACAAATTTGGAATTAAACACGAATTGCAATGCATATCACCGTCGAACAAGTGGAATGTTTGAAGTATCAAATAGAAATTAAATAAATTTTAGAGAATACGTCGATCTGAAGCTGAATGGGTTGATAGGCTTGATTCGCATTATGAGGCATAAGAACGAACATAGACACCCGATCGGAAAGTCGCGCTTCTGCAGGTTCGTTTATAGTAAAACATTATTAAGCCTGTTGAACTTGAACATAAAGCTTATTGGGCGATAAAGGAGTTTAATTTTGATTTGAATACAGAGGGAGAAAAGTGATTATTACAATTAAATGAGATGGATGAAATAAGAAATGAATCATATGAAAATGCAAAAATTTATAAAGAGAAAATGAAGATGTTACATGATAAAAGATTTCGGGAAAAATATTCGGGTACGAGGACAAGAAGTATTATTATTTAATACTCGTTTAAGACTTTTTCTGAAAAATTAAAAGTCTAAATGGATGGGGCCAATATATAATTGAGAAAGTATGCATTATGGAGGTGTGGATATTAAAGACCCCCAGAAACGGGAAAATATTTAAAGTTAATGGATTAAGAGTGAAGCCTTATTTTGGAGACGTTAAAATGATTTATAAAAGAAGATTACGAGTTGAGTACACTTTGATTAAAGACTTAATTAGGTCGGGGTGACGACGTTAAACCAACGCGTTTGTGGGAGGCAACCCATATTTATTTTTGTGTGTTTTTTATATTTTTAATGTAAGGTTATGCCTTGAGTGTGACTAATTTTATATAACTTTAGAAAGTTGGACACTAACAAGACTTCATTGACTTTAGCTAAAGTATCTGTTAATATAAGGTTTTTGGACTTTAGATCACTGCATTTCATATGTAAGTAAAAGGAGATCGAGTTAACCTTCATTATGATTGTTCTGTTTGTGTTACTAAGTCGATATTGATCTTACCATTCTAATTTACCTATTTTGGAAAAAAAAACTTTGAAATTTGATGATGGGTAGAGAAACGGAGTCGAACGTGGTTCGGCGCTGGCGGCAGAAATTTGGTGCCCCAAGCACCGAATCCTTGTGTATCGATGGGTCAGCGCTGGCGCAGTTGTTTTTAAGCGCCACGATTCTGCCGGATCATGTAAAAGCCGTCGGTTTTTCACACGATTTTTGTTCTTTAAATTACCCCTTCTTCGTCCACAAGCCTAGCGATCGAAATTACGACCTAGACACTTCATTCTTGAGAGATTAGAGAGGATTTTTGAAGAAATGGAGAAGAAATCTTGGAGAAGAAATTTAGAGACAAAAGTTCAAATGATCCTCGAAGCCTACTTCAATGGTTTATCGACGTAAGTTTGGAGAAAATTTCAAGTCGTCAGAATAAATTTGAAGAAGAATTAAAGTATTGGAGATCGCCTCTATGAGATGTATCGTAATTAGTTGTACGGAATGGCGGGGCGAAGCTTCGATTTCGTCATACGCGGCTTATCAGATGTAACGAAATGGAGATGTATGCGAAGAACAAATGGATCGACAAGAAAACGGCTACGGATTTTCCAAGGACGTTAGCGTTCTTCCTAAATAGGCCTAGTAATCTTCCTTGTGAAGAGAATGGAAATTTCTAATTTGAAGATTAGATAGTTATTGTGGTGTGATCTAGACTTTTATTAGTGTGTCATTGTATCGATTTAGTAAATCGATTGTGTTGTTTGTGTGTTTGATTTATTGTTCAATGTGGGTTCTATTTTCTATGAAATTGTGTAGTTTGATTGTTTATTAGGACTTGAATCACATTACTATACTTATCTGAATTGTATTGAGCCAAAATTGAAGATTATGAATGGAATTAAAAGAGTTTGATTTAAATCTTGTGTTTAATTGGTGGATTTAATTTTTTATTTTTAATGTTTTTGGGAAATATTTAGGAAGTTTTAAACTGAAGCACTACTCTAATATGAGTAATTGGAAGTTGAATTTATTAGTTATGGTGGAAAAAAAAATTTTTAAAGTGATTTTTGTGAAAGGTGAGTCTGGCACATAGGCGCCAGAATTCGGCGCCTGGCGCCGGTTCGGCACCTTCTTAGAAAATTAGCATTTAAACCCCATTAGCCATGGTTAACGCCTAAGCTTCATCCCCTTCCTCTTTTTCACGAAAATACACCCCCGAGATCCATCTTGAGGTCGATACGTCGAGTTTTGAACGCTGAAATCCTTGATTTATTCATCTCGAGGTCGGATCTACCTTCCCAATCCATTTATTTTTTATTCTTACCATAATTTTTCCTATTTTTTCCTAAAAACAAAATTTTGAGAAAAATTTTGATTTTTAGGATTTCTCCATGGATTTTTAAACTTATTAAGTTTCAGCTTAAAAAGTGTTTAATATTTGATTCCTAAATTTATTTGTGTTTTCTTTCATGTTTAGATGGCACCAAAATCTAAGCGAGGAAAGGCACGAGAAAATTTGACGACGGCAAGTTTTCGACTACGGCGGCGCATTTTAGATTATCACGAATTTGCGAAGTCGAAAGTTTATCTCGGAGCGCAGTTTTTTACAATCTTTGGTGAAATGATCGAACACGATCGTTGCGAACTGTTGGCAATGATTTTGTTATTTCATTCTTGTTGTCGTTATTCTGTGCATGCGAGTTTTTATGCCAACTTTTGGATGTGGAAAACTACGAAGTCTTCGTTGATTAGAGGTGTCGGAGTAGAGTTTATAGAACGGATCAATATTTTCTACGGCCTGCCACCATCGAGTGTTACTATTACGGTTTATCTCCATGCGAGGAGATCTTGAGATGATTAATGCATATCGAGCCCGTGCTTGGAACTTGGAAGATGCGGAACAACAAAAGGGTAAACTTCAAATCTTAAACTAAATGGTATTTGAAAGGCATGGCATTATTTTATTTACATTTAGACTTCTACCTTCCAACCACACAGTGAAGTTACCGGAGATCGGTAAATGCGAACTCTTGCATTCGAAGAAATGAATAGATGTTAGCGGTATTATTTATGATTCGGTGGAATCGATTGCTAGATCTAGCACTTGTGGGATTAGGATTCCCATCCTTGATTCATTCTTTATGCATGAGCAATGGGTTCCTGGCGATACTCCGGAGGAGAAGTTGAAGTCTACAAAGCGATTGGGCGGGGAGGTGTTAGCATTTATGATCATCTTCGAGGGAAGAGATGCGGTCATACTTGTACCTGCGGGTGGAGGCTACTTCTAGACCTTCTGCCCTCTTTGTGAGCCACCATCGTTTACGGGAATCGATGCATGATCGGGGGGGGGGGGGGGGTTACGGAGCGACGGAGATGAGTTATTTCTAGCTCGGCTGCGGTAAATATATGAGCAGAAAATTGATGATTTGTCTGAATTTACCCGAAAGGAAAAGTGAGTATGATCTTGAGTATTCGAGTCTTTCGTGAGATTCTTGTAGGGTGAGCATGATGTTCGGTTTCCTACATCCCTAAATTTTCACGTATGTTGATCTAGAGGATGTAAGGTTTTCATTTGGTGATGATGACGAGAATACGAGATAGTGATTAGTAGCTTGATTTATCTCGTTTGTTGATTTAGTTTATTTCTTGTTTGCTAGTGATATTTGTTGTTTGTTGTTTGTTAGTGTAGATTTGTTTATGAAGCTTTGTGTGGATTGTTTGATGTTGAGGCAGGTTTTAAATATTTAGTGTATTGTGTTGAGAATTTGAAATTTGGATGAATTAATGTTTATTTCACATTTTTAAATCCTGCGCATTTAGTATTCTTAAATAGTTAGTAATGTTATTTTGTTTTATTCTTATTAGTAGTATAGTCATTTAATTCGAACTGCGATACTTATATAAAAAAAATGATGAGCTTGCTTACTTTTTATATATGCTTCGTTATTTCGGTAATATTCATAAAAAGCATGTGTAGATGTAAATTTTCTTTTTAGACCGTTTTACATACTTATAAAAATTCCTTTTAAGTTATACCTTTCTTTCTCTCATACTTAAAATTTTTTTTCATAGTATACCAAAACTTAAGTTTGGGGAAGGAAAATACATGCGGAATTTAAATTTTATTTTGTCTTAATCAACGAATATTTTCTAAAAAAAATATTAACATAACATAAGGAATGAAGAATCTATTTAAGATCATTTAAATTTTAAAATTATAAATAATTTTGTAGACTTAACCAATTTTAATAACTTTGATTGATTTTAAGAATAGAATTATTGACTTAAAGAGTAAGATTAAGAAAATTTTCTATTCATAGTAGAAATAATTAAATTTTAGAAGTATTAAGAAATCGAAATTATAACGAAAAAGAAAAGATTGAAATTCTTTTTGAAATTTATTCATGTTATAATAATTAAGTGAAAATGTATAAGTTTGAAAAAATAAGTTAATGATAGTGAAGTTGAAAACCGTTATGAAGTGTCAGGATATAGTAATCACTCTGTAAAAAAAAAAGAGAGAGAGGAGAAACTTGAGGAGATGCACAATAAAAAATTGGCTTCCACTTGAATTAGCTTATAAGCGATTACATATTTTACTTAATTTTTATGCATGTATCTTTATTAGAAAAGATTTTCATGAATATCTTTTTCTTGTAAATAATTTATGTGATCTTAATATAATAAACTACGGTGTTTTGTTGAATGAAAATTTTTTGAAATCTTATGATTTGGTAGTTAAATATTCTTTAAATTCTTATAATTAAACTTAGTTAGTTAAATTTAGTTAATGATTTACTAAAGCCATTATAAAATAAAAAATTATAAGAAATATTAAATATTTACCTTTTATTCCAAATGTTATACATTTTATAAAGTAAAAGGGTTACCCGAGAGACCAGTAACGTTTAAGTTTGATTTTGATCCATGAAAAAAATACATTTTTATGCATAATTTTTATCAAATTTTTAGGATATTATCTCTTTAGAAACCGAAGGTATTTTTGTGTTTTGGATGTAGGTTATGCAAAAAATGTCGAGAAGGAAAAAAAGATGAAAAAGGAGCAAAAAGACAAAAATGGAGCCAAAATGCAAAATTATCAAATAATTGTACAAGACACAAGTATGAGAATCGGCTTTAAGTGCCGGTTCGATACAAAATTAAGATTTTTGACGACTTTGGACGGTTATTTTAATGGTCTTAGCGATTATTGGACCATACGTAAGATTGGCGGTTATTTCTTTGGATTATAGGACATGTGATACATTGTATTTGGACGCTTGGAAACGGTTAGGATCGCGAAGAGGTGCGACCCAAAGAGAAGTGAAGAGGCTGCAGAAGAGCGTTTGGACGTAGAGTACGGCGCACAGGCGCCGGATGGCGCTGGCGCCGAGACACACGTCTAAAAGATTCATTGAACATGGACACATTTTGAAGAGGTACCTCGAGAGGCAACTCTTGAAGCATAAATAGGAGGCTACTCCTTCGAAGAAAAACGCCAAAAACCCTTGACCCAACAACCTTGGCATAGTTCCCGTTTAAGAGAGAAATTAGAGAAATATTTTATGGGCCATATTTATAGTTTCTTTTATTATACGAAGTGAGTTTATTTTGGGTTTGTATTAAGAGTATTTGAAGAGTCGGTGCTTTTGAAGTCCACATTTAATTTGATCAGAATGATTCAGAGGTTCGATTGGAGAAACACTTGAGATAAGTATTTGTATTTTGATTCGAAAGTTTTATTTATATGTTTTGTTGTTTAAATTGATTTGTTCGAGTTCTTCTTTACTTTCTCCTTTTGATTATGAAAAGAAAAATAGGATAATATAAAATTCATTGGAGAGTGTATATATATATTTTAAACGTTGTGATGATATTATCACAGAATCTTAATTTCTTATTTAAATTAGTAAGTTAAATTGTTAAAATACGTTGAAGAGTTTTGAGACCTAGAAGGAGATGAATTCTTAACTAGTAGATATCGCATGAATCCTTGGGTAGTCGAAGGCGTTGCATGGGTTATTTAAGGTGAAGTGCAAATAAATAGGAAGATATTATTTAATAGGGGTAGAATTGATAAGTTTTTAGAGTGACAGGCAAAATTCTTATAATTTGGTTTATAGAGAAGGAAAGGGTCGCCTAGTAGGGCCGACGCCACCCTTGGACATCTAGTAGTGTGAGCCTAAGACTAACCCATTCTACGCGTATCCAGGACGTCTATAGATTAACCAATGTTCTTTATACTATCGAGCGAAGGTAAAGAATAGGAATGCTTTTATTTGGCACAACACCATAAATTTATATTCTCCACGAATATTACATTATTTAAGAAGTCTTGGATTAATTGAAAGGAAGAAAGTTGTTTTCTTATTTTTATTTACATCAATCTTTACTTTATTCTTGCAGCAATTTTAAAAATACATTAATTTAAATATCAATTAACTTTAAAAGAAATACATAAAAATAAAATCAAAATATTTAAAAAAATCATAATCCTCCTCGTGGGATCGATATTGTAGTATTTATTTAAAATACATATTACTTAGTGATACGTATACTTGAGTAGTACTTACACAATTGTGTAAAATATTTTTAATAAAAAAATTATATTTATACACTAGTCGCTATTATTATTTGAGTGGTATTAGTATAACATATTTTTAATAACATAAATTCTTGCGTTGTTTGACGTTTGTAAACGAGATTTTGGTGCATTGCGTGATAAATAGGCCCCAATTTCCAAAGTTGTCGAAATTACCCAAGCTCTCTAAAAACCATTCCAAGACATATATCATGTCAAACTAAGAATTTTGACTGTAAACATGTCATACTTCCAAGCTACCTTTAGGAGCCTCAAAGCCAAAAATGACTGATATTTAAAAAGCATTCCAGGAGTTAGCCAAAACATTCCATATTGATCGAAACACCCCTGGACAACGTCATTTCACTCCAATTTCATTTTGAACTACCTCGTGATTTTAGTTCGACTAACGGCAACTACCCAAAATCCACAAAAATTGCAAAAACCAACCTCTAGCCGAAATTCCAAAAATTCAAAAAAAAATCACAAAATTCCTAAAATCATTTGAAAAATTTATAGTTTCTAAAAAATGCTATCAAATTTCTAAAATGATCGATGACAAGCCAGATTATAGAGACAAACAAATTTCAATGTATTTTTGACCCGCTTGACAACGAAGTTGTCCGAACAAGCTCAGATAGCAAAACGGACTATGCCAATGCATCCAGAATGTCGAAATTACTTGGAAAGGCTATATAACTTGCTATGGTATTACACACGAGAAAACGGTTTGAAATTCAGCATGTTTTCGTTAATTATATAAAATATTACATTTTAAACACCTAAACCTCCAATCCTAACTCATGCATCACCATCGCTCGCCCCCTTCTCCTACAACGTCCGAGAAAAACCCTGGCGAACCCCTTGCTTCCTATTCGCGAAGACGGCCAATGACCTTAGCCGGGCCCTCCTCCTTTCTTGCGTGAAAAGCAATGGCAGATGCCCTCCCTGGCCTCCATGCCATCTCGGCCCGAGAGCCATCAACTCCTCGGGGACTCTTGATTTCATGCAATGATTTTTCTTGTCTACATCGCTTTAATGGAGGTTTAGTGGCTGCACACCTTATGGACCAATGGTTTTTACCCAGGCAGGTTGGGGGGATTCTTCTTCTTTTTCTTCTTCTTTCTTTTGGCTATAAATTAGCCCCACATTTTCTTGTTCTTAGATTGGCTAAAATTTGCAAGGACGAGGGGAGGTGCTGTCCAATTTTTTTTTTTGTTCAAAGCTAGGGAAAAAGCTTGTTTGTTCCTTCTTTGGGCTAGGTTCTTTGGCATTTTTCCTTGTCCCTTTGGCTTGGTTGTTCATTTTTTCCATTAAGGTTAAATTTCTTCTTTCATGGCTTAACTTTTGATATTTTTGGCTAAGAATTCTGACAAAAATTTTGAGTTTATAGATTTGGGCTTTGATGTTATTCTTCATGACAAAAATTTGAGTTAAAGTTAGAGTTAATATTGTTGTTCTTTTCTTTCTTTCCTACTTTAAGTTGCATTGATGCACTTGATGCCAATGTTTGACTTAAGAAAAAGAAATAAAGGAAAAAAATGTGAGAAAGAAAAGGTGTGATAGCTATGTTGCATGGAATGTGATAGACTTGCTTTTACAATGTTTTTCCTAGGCTTGACACACTTTGTTTGGAAGAGTTGGCTTGGTCTACCCATGTTCCTTCAAGTTTATTACATGTTAGTTGGAAAGTTTGGCATTTGTGATTTATGATTATTAAATAAGTTTAGCCTTGGGGCTTAGCATTTTGAAACATGAAAGGATTTATTCATTATGAGCAATTTTTGGATCTTAGAATAACCACATGTATAACACTCAAATATTGGAGATATGTGTGCCTCTTTTTACTTATTTCATCAAGGCTTTACATATATAACAGCCAAACTTTGTTTTTTTTGCACATATTACATCTTATTCTATGCATAAAGAGGTGTTTTGTTGGTAAAAAACTTGGAAGTTTAGTGTGCTTGGCATTTGTTGGCTTACATGTAAATGATTTAATGAATTTTTTTTTTTGCAATTTTTGGATTCCAAAATATGCACTTATGTAATATCCAAAAGTGAAGCGAAAATGGGTGCTTCTTTTTCACTTATTTAATCAAATATTCACATGTATAACACCCAAGCATCAATTTCATGCATATTCCACCTCATCCAATGCAAAAAATGTGGGTTTTACTTTTAGGAACTTGAAGTCCATTTTTTTTCATACAAGTCATTTGATGGTTAAGGAATATTCACATAAACCTCACTTTTTACATTCACTTCATTCAACATTAAAATATTCACATACATCTCACCTAAACATCACTTTTCACATACACTACACTCAATTTTGATGTGTACCATGTTTATTTTCTCTTATTTACATTATGTGTTGATGTGCTACACTTGAAGGGTTATGCATATTTAGTTTCTCTTATGGTTGACATGCTTTGAGAGCTATTTTAAAACCTTTTCATTATGTGTTTGACACTCTCTTAATTAGCCTTGGGCTCTTTCATATGTACACCTTTAATGTTGAATTCTTATGGGAATGTTTAGCATGAAGGGAAAGTGGAAAAGCATGCTTGTTTGTTGGAAAGTTTAGACTGCATGTGTAGGCATCCAACAAAATGTGGTGCCTTTTCTTTTCACTTGATACTTGTATATTTGAAGTTTGATGAGACACTTGTGGAAATAACTATTGGCATCAAATACTTGTTGGAAGAGTTTGGCATTATTACATATGTACTTGTAGCCTTTTTTTTGTTATGTTTATTGCATATGGGAAAGAGTGCTTTGACTCCTTTGCCGCCCCTACATTAAATTCTGCATTGGTTGCCTTCTTATATGTTAGTTTACATTGTTTCTATGCTGCCCCTACATAAAATTCTACAATTGTAGCCTTCTTATATATTGGTTTACATAGTTTATATGCTACCCTTACATAAAATCTGCATTAGTAGCCTTCTTATATGTTGGTTTACATTGTTTCTATGCTTCCCCTATTTCTAAAATTTAATTGATGGCCACCTTACACGTTGGTTTAAATTGTTTCCTTGCTGCCCTCACTTAAAATTTACATTGGTGGCCATTATTTGTGTTGGTTTCAAGTGAGAAAAAGAAAAGAGGAGAAGTGGCATACTTCTTACTTAAAAGAGAGTTTGGAAATGTGATTCATGCTTAGATTGCTTTAATTTTGCATGTTAATGTTGGGATCACTTTCACTTTCAAACTTGATCTCTACAGATCAATGCACCTTCTAATTGTTTAATCCCTTCGTTATGGCACACGATTTTAATGTACCTACTTATTTATTCTCTTTGCTATGGCATGTATGGGAAAATTTATGTTGTTTAAAAGACATAGAAGCATGAGGGGGATGGTGATGATAGGAAGAACATTTCATGTAGCGATTTGAACTCGTCTTTTGGCTTTCTATTTTTGAGGTTTCCTTGCCTTGTGTTAAGGCTTGTTTTCCTTGTTTTACATGTTTCACGGCCAACTCTGCACCATGTTGGAAGAGGTTTGGTTCACTCGAGTCAGTGGAATATTTGGCCGTTCATTTTATTCGACTTTCAGGAACGATCTGCCATCGTTATGTTGTTGTTTTAGGCAGAATCGTTTCCTCCCCGCTCTCTTCCTTGTCCTCAGTCCTTTGCTTCTTCTTGCTTCTTGGCCAAGTCCCACATTTGTAAGATGCATAAGCGTGCACATACAACCTTTTGCGCATATGTGTTGTCAAGCAGCATAAGTAGGATGGTTAGGGGAACGGTAATGACATTGCTTAGAAGAGGGAAACGAGGGATTTCTAGAATAGTATCTTCCAACTCAGAGACCCTGGAGAGGGTAGAGGAAAGGAATTGACTATACTATTCGCCCATCCTTGAGGATTTACCTTACTTATCACTCTTAAGTTGTTAGCGATCTAGTTCGATTAAGGTAGTCGACACATGGATCGCATTATTTCATAAAACAGAAAAAACATATCCACACATATATTTAAAAAAATGAAACTTCCTCCACAACGAAATAGCCTCCCCACCCTTAAGTTCTCACTTGCATGCGATCCAAATTGAAATGAACGAAAAATTTACAAAGGTCCACGGTTATTTACTCGGATTGAGTTCGTACCCTAAAGTGAGTCGGTTTGGTAGTTCTCGCTTAAGGTTAGGATACATATAGCATAACTCTGAGTCCTTCAAGCCATCGTGCTTACGATCCTCTAAGACTTGTACTCCGTTTTTGTAGTTTTCTTAAGTTTTGTTTTTCTAAGGATTTCCTACGAGTTTTCCATAGGATTGTTATAAGTTTACCTTACAGTTTCTTTTCTTTTTCTTACGAGTTTTCCCCGCAAATTTGTTTTCAGATTTATTATGGGAGGTTCTTCTTCGACTTTTTGGTTTTCTTTCATCTTTTATTTGGTTTACCAAATAGACTCCATATTTTGCCTTTCTTACATACAGCAAGCACATACACGGCTTGTTTAGTTCGGTTGCTTGCTTTACTTTTCGGGCATACACACACATATTTATTTCGGAATTCTTGCTTTAAATTTCAGATCATACACACCTGTTTAGTTCACTTTGTTTGCTTTACTTTTCTGAGCATACACACCAGTTTAGTTTAGTTTTCTTGCTTTACTTTTCAGAGCATATACACTTTTTTAGTTTAGCTTGCTTGCTTTGCTTTCCACAGCATATATTCTTATTTAGCGTAGCTTTCTCGCTTTACCTTCTCGTATATTTTAAATTGTCAAAAATGATTGAACCCAACATGTTAAAAAAAAAAACAAACTTGCATGTCAAATTTGGAACTATTAAGAAATTTGTCGGATAACAAAACAAAAAACTAAATTCACCCCCACAAAAATTCTAAATATAAAACGACTCGAAATTTAATCATAAATAACAACGAAATCTAGAATTACAAGCTTAAATTGAAACGTCTCGTAGGATGACGGGAATACCTCGGAGGAGGTAGCACTGCGATGTTCTTAAAGAGATTTCATGGTACGAATAAAAGCATGGAATGCATTTAGTTAGATTTAGTAAATTCATTTGAATGACGAATCACGATGAATATAGAGGAGTCTTTGAACGAGGGAACCATGGGATCCCGAGCGGTGTCCGCTATAATCGGCTTAACCTCCCCGCCCAATAAGACATTAAGACATCTAAATTTTTAACGATTCTTAAACATGACACTTCTCTCGTCGCTAATTGTCACTTCTTAAACTAAACATTCTGTAACAACAAAAGACTCGGGGCATACACCATAGGCGATACGATTAAGGAAGTGGAAGAACATGTTCGAGAGAAAAACAACGGATATACAACGTCAGCTCTCTTCCTTAGAAATAAAAAAAACAAGCTATACAACTTCGAGGTAGTCTGCCTAGTGTGGCATAAACCCTCATCTTATCTTTTGGGCCTTTGCACTTAGTGCAAGATAAGCCCCAACTCACCTTATGTTTCTGAGGTTGTCATCCGACAAGACATAGATCCTCGAAACTTTTGGGTTATTCACATGATGGATATCAAGTGAATGGAAACCCTAAATAAATAAAATTGGTAAGATGAAATATAAAATGAATTTTCTCGAATTGAAACAGAACAATAGGATAGATGGGAAGTCACCAAGATTTCCTCTCGGATCCATGACATGCCCTAGTTCATCCTCCTTTGGATTCCTACAATCAATTGTTCCGAAAATTTGAACATTTCACCGAATTAAATTCGATTACCACAATTTCGTTGAAAAATCCTTACCCTCTTGAAGTCGCCAAAAATATTTTTCCTAGTATCGAAGGTTTTCTTAGGTAACTTATTCTTCAAAGATATGATGCTTGTAGGGGTTTGCCCTTATAGGATATAAACGAAGACCAGTATTAATATAAACCTTTATTTAGTTTTTTTTGTATTAAATAGGGAAATCTGTCGGTCAAAGTATTGTTTCGTAGAACAAACAAATGTCATTGATTTTCTAGTTTATCTAATTGAGTTGCACTATTGAGCAATGTTCCTATATTTCGTGATAGATACGTAGCTTAATATGTCATGCTCGATTGTTTAAACTATTAGGAATATGATATCAGTTTGACTTCATATGTTTTCCCTAAACTAAATTTATAGTTAAATTAAAAGTCTTTTTGAAGCGGGCGACGAAATTTTGATCCCAACGAATGACAACTTCTACTAGGTAACTCCTAGAATATAAAAATGTATCGACGGCTTAAAACTCGGTACAATAAATGATTCTCTTTCAATATAGATCGGGAAACTTATTTTTACACACCGATAATGTGTATGTCATAGGCTAAATTACCCTTCTTCCGTCGACATGCTTCACCCATTTGTATCTTGGGAAAGTACGATAGACTCTCCTTGACTTCAGGATTGTTTGTTTACATCACTTTTAAATTGAAGGGACAAGAAGGCTTTTATGATTTTTTTCTTTGATTTTGTGGGGTTGAAACCCTAATAGCTGTGTTAGTGGACAAGTTCCACTAGAGCGAGGTACGTTGTGAAGAGGGTCTCGGAGTAGGATCCCACACTTCTTATCCTTCTCACCGTCGGGCATAGTTTTGGTACATTGCATCTTTTGAATCTTAAAATCTTCTAAATTCCAACTTCTCACAAAAACAAACAACAAAGTTGAAAAATACATAAAACAAAATAAGTACTTTTAAGAACAAAATAACACAGAAAGTAAAAGAAGGTTACCCATCTCACACATTAACCTTTGTTAACTTGTAGTGTTTACATTACAAGCTGAGTTTGACCTAGCTCCCGGTAATTCTCGAAATGCTTCCTTTTAGTGATTGACGGAAAAATGTATTCTCAACTCTCACATTCTCAGCGCTTGCACACTTCCTACGAATCTTGTCTTGCAGCCCCCACAATTCGGTTTTGGAGCCGGCTTGATCGGTTCGAGGTCGTCCTTGACAGCTCTCCATTCTTCATAGTTAAAGTCGCTACCCCGAGGGTTCGAGGGCCTTCTGCGAGTTCGACTTGAACTCACGGGATTTTTCCACGCGTCGAGAAGATGAAAGTTACTCCAGCTCTTGTTAAGTCAACCGTTTTTGTACCCAGGAAAAGAAGTTCTGTATGAAGATTCTAAAGAAGAAGATTTTCTCATACCGCCATTTTTTGAAGTTGGTTCCTACTCCAAGACACAGAGGAGGAATCCTTGATGCGAAGCTGAGGGCCTTGAGGCAGAGATTCTGCAGTCGACCGGTTACGGATGAGATTCCTCGTCGGGAGGAACTCGATTAATGAGGAGACCAACTCTCTCCTCTCAGAGGAAGTAGGTTCCATCCACTAGTGGATACCGAATATGAAAGTCTCCACCGGATTGCGGCCACCTTTACCGTTTCTGCCTATGAGACATGATGGCGGGGGGAGCCCTCACTCATCACTGAAATCCTGTCTTGTGTTTCTGAGCTCGCGGAAAGAGACGGATCTTCTGTCAATAGAACTAGTTAAGAGGATAGGATGTGCAGTGTCCCCCAAAATAAAAAAACAAAATTTTGAGAAAGGATAACTCCGAAATACCATCGGTCGTGTCCTCGCGATGTTGGATTCAGGATAACGCATTGCAGTGCTACCCTTCTACCGGGGACGATTCTTTGCTTTATTCGGCACCGTCGAATATGAATGATCAGTCTCAGTGGGTCACAGGTACTACTTGCTTTCTGACTCGAAGGATACTCGAAATAAAAAGATGAGAGAGAGTTACGATCCTCATAGCACGTAGTGCGCACCTTAGGGAGCACACCTCTTCTCCCTCCTTATGATGTCTCCACGGGGCATCCTCGAAGACATCGAGTTCGAAAAAAAGGTGTGGATGCGGGGGATTCTTTTCATAGGTGTAATTAGAAAAGTCTATCAGCTTCAATATAGATCTTGAGTCATATCTTTGTCGTCACTTCCACGAATTGATAGCGGAAAGATCGCCGGATCTTGATCGATGAAAGGAAAGATGATAGAAGACAAAATCCGAAGCTCAGCGGTTAATTACGGAAGCCCAACGAAGGAACGAGGACTAGATGTACGCGATGGTGATTTTTACTGTCGAGTAGCATGGATAAATTCAAGGTAAAGATGGTCGGCGATGCTAAAAATATATACGGTTTTTTGCTCACATGATTTTACTCATTTTTGGTGAAATTACACTTTAAAAGGAAGGTATTTTGTATGTTCTTTGGTTTTAGGTACAAGAAATGGTGATTGGAACAAAAAGAAGCAAAAATGGTGCAATTTTGAGCAAAAATGACCAAGAAAGCAAATTTTGGCCTGACACATTTTGATAAGTCTTTCTTTATTTAATCTCTTTTACACTTCTTACATATTTTTGAATGAGATTACACTTTAAAGAAAGGTTTTCTTTATGCTTATTTTGTAGAGGTATGTATTAGGAATGCAGCCTTGTGAAATGGGGCGATTCGGAACTAAACGAGCCGAAACGAAAAAAATGGTGGGCGCGATAGGCCGCCGCGGGCGGCGCCGAGCCGACGAGAAACTGATGGCGCGATTTTGGGCGACAAAGCCCCAGTAGCGGCACGGCGGCTCCCAGGCTGCCGTGTCGAGCGGTCTTGTAAGTGATTAGTGGCCATATACATTGAACTTTGGACGCTTTTGGAAGGTTTCTTCATGCACATCTTAGGAAATTCGTTCCTACACTATTTTAAACCGAATTTGAAGCAAATAAGAAGGGCAGATGTTAGGGAAAACTTGGAGAATGCTTAGAGATCTTGGAATAGGAGTAGAAATGTATATCTACCTTTTTGGAGAGATTGGTGTGGAGATTTTGAGAGAATTTGTAAGGGAATGTTCTAGCATTGCATAGATCGACGGGAGACTTTATGGGAGAGTTTTTTATCTTTATTTCAAGAGGAAAAAGCTAAGTATTATCTTCTTACGTTATCTTTATGATTTTGTAAACACTTATTTTGTGGATTTTGCTTTGAAATGAGTTTTTCGTTGTGTTTTGTTCGTGTTTTGCGATGTCTTTCTCTTACTCTTTCTTCTTGTGAAAATAGTGGCATGAAGATTATGCCATAGTTTCCACGTTCTTTTTTTCTTTTGCAATGGTAGGACTCATTTTAGGATATTGGGGTGATTGCTTAAAATAAAAGTGCTAATTATAAATGTGATGCTTTTCACAACGAAAACTTTATTTACATTGAAAGAGCTCGTTGTGGTAAAAATTCATTGTAATTGCATTGAGCCGAAAGGGCGGTGTGTTCTCGATAAAGTGGAACCACATTCGATGTACGTGAATGAATTGCGTAGTTCGTAGGGATTGAGTGAAAATAAATAGGGAAATATGGTTTCATGGGCATCGAATTGGAGGTTTCGAGGGGTGTGTTTGATATACCCCGTGTGGTCCTAAGTTTGGTAACTAAGTAGGGATTACAGCATTTAGGTGAAGGGCGATGAGAGCTACGAAGTGAGAAGTAGGTATCCTCATGATCTAACCTTGGATTTAGGGATGGCTTTAGGATTTGCCCGATATTCTTTATAGCACTACGAAGAGGGGTACTCGGAAAAGGGTAAAGAATAGGATTGCTCCTATTTGGCACATACAATATTTAATGCATCTCATTCACATGCATTATCAATTAGTTACATGAGAATAGTAGTTTTTTATTATCTCGAAGTGCCAAAAGAACCAATTCCTCCCAAAAGGGTTATCTTTAGAAGTTTATTTTCATTTAGGAGTAGTTAATATCCTTACATATAATTATCTACATTTAGGAGTAGTTATTTAGAAACCTGCACATATCACCATTCCAACTAAAGTGTTTGTTAGCGATGGTAGCATTTATTTAAGGACCTCTTACCTCGCTTTCTGTGAAGTTGATAAACGAGACTCTATTAAATTTTTGTATTACTTGATACGATACGTATACTTGCGTTTGAAATTGTCTTTACAAAATCATTATAAATATATAAATCTGAGGTCATAAATTCTTACATATAGAAAAATTCGCATCAGAAACTAGGGCCACCTCATCCACGCACAAAGTTCTTCCTACCGAGGAGAACACCGCGGAGGAAAACTAGAGGGCCATCCAATTCTGGAATGAACAGATATTTCATTTTGAGAAACAAATCAAAGAGATGACTTCTGCCATAACAACAATGGCCATGGTATATGTACAGACACAGTCACGACCCACAAAATCTCCAGAAGTCAATCAACCAGAAATTGTACACGTTATAGATAAAAGAAGAAAAGTCTACTCTGCCAGTAGAGAAGAACAGCATAAGAAAGATCAGGCTTTTATCTTGCCAGAAAAAGATATTAAGGAGATGGTCGAGCAGCAGGTGAAGAGGCCTTGGCTCAATCCAAGGGTGGCACATTAATTTCAAAGGGTAGACCCTACTCGGAGGAGTTGATGTCGTGTCTTACCCCACATGCTTCATACCCCCGACCTTTAAGAGAAATGATGGCACCGGAAACCCCCATCAACACATCGCCCATTTCAGAGCCACTTGTTGTAATATAGGGGGAAGCGAAGCGATACTTTTTCGTTAGTTTGTCAGCAGTTTGTCAGGGATAGTTTCAGTAGGTACGTAGAGACGCCTAAGCGATTTAATAAGGACATTCGCGAAACGAGAAAAGCTTGTTAAGTGAAGAGGTTTGCCGGCGCACAACATCACCTCACCTTTGGAGATCTCATAGTGGAGTGACAGAAGCCCCACGAGTCCTTGGTTGATTACATTCTTAGAAGGAGAAACCTTAGCATGAAATGTGAGCCCTAACTATAGGAACAACACGAGATCAAGATAATACTCAAGTGTATCCACGGTCAAGTGGCTTTCATACTTAAAGGTTTGACCATTAAATCCTTTGAGAGACTAATCAGTAAGCTAAGCAGTTTGCAAGAAGAACTCAAGCACATGGAGCCTTCAGAGAAAATGGAGAAATCGAGACAGTCAAGCATTCGAGAAGAGATTTGGTGTAGTAGCGACGATTTAGAAAGGAAGCATCCAATGAGGATACGATGGGAAACAACGACCTCGGTACGGTGCGGCATCCTCCACAGTACAGACAACATCCTCCGTAGTACGCTCAATCTTAGCTGGGCACGGCCAGCCTTGTCCATAACAATACGATCGGCTGGCCGGCCGGTTCTCAGCCAAGCCGCCGCATCAGATAGACGTCATAAAATGTCAGACAATAATAAAACAGTTAAATAAGAATTACTACTTCAGAGATGATGTTGTGGCAAAGATGTTCCCGAAATCTTGCTAGAGAAACCGGGGAATTAATGTTGCACAGTAGAAGAAACGGAAGAAGTCGATAAGAAGGATCGAAATGAAATTCTTAATACATACACAGTACTCGAACATACGATAGATGAATGGTTCATTTTCAAGGATTGGCTCGAGAGGAATTACAAAGAAGGAAACATCACAATCCCAAAATAATATTTAAAAGAACCTGCGATAAGCTCTATAATATGAATTTGGCCATGTCAATCTCTCAGTTAGATCCATACACTGGTGAAGGAGGTTGGAGCATGACTTTGGATGATCTCAAGAGAGTTTTGGATCAGATTCAGTTCGATTAAAAATAAGTTGTCACCCGAGTACGCGGCCCGATCGAAGATGAAGTCTGAAGCAGAGAGCCATCGTGACAACAAAGGAAAAAGAAGAAAGATATCGTAAGAGGAAATAAGGACGATAGCGCGAAGGGTAAGATAAAAGCTTCCCAGATTAGATTGTTTATCTCGAGTCGGGGACTAAGCCCACAAACCTACGATGTTGTCTGTGTATCTACTGACTCCCCTCCGAGCTCTTTTGAATCGATGATTTTGATTCCGGTTTCATTTTGGTTATCTCTATTTGATGACATACCTAGTCCTGACTAATATAACTCTGCTTTTGATTCCGGCGGTCCTCGAATCACGGTAACTCGTAACGAGAACATCGAGCGAAGAAGAGGAAATCGACGAACGCATCGGTACATGAGGCACATTGAGCGAGACGGCCCTCGAATGTAAAGGAAGGAAATGCCTTCCGATTTAGACTCTTCGGATAAGGAGTCGGCTTAAGAAGGACAAACTACGAGCATCGACGGAGACATACCGGAGTGCAGAAGAAGATGAGATAACAAAGGTGAATCTCGGAAAGCGGTAAAGTATTACCTCCAAGAATGGCTACGGTAAAAGAGGGAAAGCGAATAATTACTCGAAGGTATCGCCGGCGCTTGACAAAGCAAAGATTCGAGAAGAAATCAAAGCAAAATCGAGTGGATTCTGATGTACTAGCTCATCTTAGAAAATTTAAAACCCAATTAAGCATTACGATGCCGATCTATAAAAAGGATATGAGGAAAAACGAGTAAGGGCTACACTCGATCCATAAATTTGCTTAGCTCACTTGGGTAGTTCTCTCGAATTAAATTTGTACTTTGGGAAACTTGAGGAAAGTGTGACTTTCACGAACGTGATTCTTTACTTAGCACCGCCGATCACGACGCTCGCTCATCTCGATTGATCTTAGCGAATATGTTATCAAGGTGTTGGTTAAACCGGAACGCCAGTGATATAATGAGCTTGCGGACGTTAGCATATTTGGATATCGACGCAGAGCTCTCTTCGGACAGATGATCTTAGAGGCTTTATTCGAAAGGAGAAAGAGCTGCGGGATCGATTACCTTCTGAGATGAATATTGGAGATCTAATGCTGTTGCAAAATACCATATCATCGATGAAGAGATTTAGTTCGATACTGCCAGTCACCATGACTTCATGATGCAAACATGGTCCCGTCATCCCTACATCCATTACATAAAATATTACAAGGATGGACGAAACCTTTGCATCGAGGAGACTTGCGAGCCGTTCTCAGTACAGTGAGCATCCATGAAGACGCGCTCTTGTGCTCAAAATCGAATAAAATGGTGTTCTCCGAAGCATTGTGACGGAAATAAAGTTAAGACTCGGGGAAAATTGCAAAGGCAAGTGTATAGCTCCGCTTCGGCGATCTCACTATACATGCAACAAAGCGATGGAGGTTCTTTTAGCCCGTGCATCCGGTCGAGGCCGGGGTCGCGGACAAGGCGAGAACACGGAAAATTAAACGGATGAAGCACACGATCAACATTGGCACATAAGGAAGCTCCGAGGAAGAAGAAAAAGAAATGATGATAATCAACCAGAAGAAACTACAGTTAAAGATCACTTTGGAAGATACGATGATGAAATGCACGATTGGATTAACCATTATGTGTGAGCCATTACCTTAACCCCGATTAGTCCATAAAGGATCGAGAGTCTGGAGGTCATGAAATTCCATAATGGTGGCGTTAAACTGATTAAGTTTTCCTGAGCTTGTTCCTCTACTTCTGCACCCGTTATAAATCATGAAGTAAACAATAATGAATTTATGGAATTGCCTTTTAAGTTTATTTTTAGCCTTGTGTGCAAAATTTGAATTGACGAGGAAACATGCAATCTGAATGCCAAAAGGCCATTGTCTATTTATTTGAGAAGTTATGGAATATTAAAGGTTAAAAACTCAACTTGAATGAAGGTCTCGGGTATGGAACGATAGGATCAGTCAATAACTCAAAATTTTATATGGTTGTCACTTGCTAGTTAGATGAAAGTTGCTTCGACATACAATAGTACTTCGAAGATTCTACAATCGATGATGTCTGTTGACCTCATTTTTTATGAGGTCTTCTCTTCTTCTCTTTAGTGCTTAGGATACGCGCCAGGCACTAACACTGACTATCTTAGAGGATTCGAATTGGGACCCACCACTTAGAAATTCAAACCACTTGCTGCTACTGCAAACTCCTGAGCTTGATTGTAGACCCTAATCACCTAGAGGGTTGGGAATCAGATGTGGAAGTTTAAGAGATGAGTTCTATGGGAGCTCTTTGGCCTTAGGGCCCTTACTGGGTGGCTTTGGTCTGGTGAAGGGCTGACTTACACATACATTACCACCCCATCTGGCTACACTTTCACACACTTCTGCAAAACCACGCTACATGCCCAGTTGACCTCCACGACTCGCTGAAGGTGGTTCATGGATGGTCCTTAGCACCACAAGCCCTTGGGCCCCAGGGTTAGGAACAACATAGTGGATGCCTCGAATGGGTCCTTCATGGATCATGTGGACTTGATATGGCTTCATGGCTCGGCAAAATGATTTCATTCCACTTACATTCACCCGATCTTCAATTTTCCAAATTTTCGATTTTGACCCGGGACTCTACACACTTGCTTCTGAAAACCACTTGAAACCCTCAAAATTTGCAAAATCACCTAAACTACCCAAATTCTCCAAAATCATTCCTAAACATGTATAAATCCAATTGATAAATCACGTAAAAATACAAAAATCCAAAAATACCTCCCAATACCCTCCAAATACCCAAAATACCCCCTCTTAGCCAAAAAATCAAGACTGAAAATTCCCAGAAAATTCAGAAAATCCCAAATATTCCCAATTTCATTTTGTTGACTACATCATGGGAAATGAAAATTTGACCAGTTACCACTTTTATCAGAAACCCCAATTTGACCCATTTTAACCCAATTAAACTTGATATCGAGCCAAACCTACCCAATTGACCCAAATTCTGGTCCAATTCAATTCTAAACTTCAATTGACATCCACAGCACCAATGCAGACCAAATCACGAGTCCAATTTGATTGGCATTTGAATCCGATTTCACTTTTGGCCTTAAAGCCCCGATTTGGGCTATGACCCAAACTTGGCAAAACCTACTTCGATTGACTCCAATTAACCCCAAATCTTTTCTAAACCTTCCTTAACATCCTTAAACAAAACACTAACATGATTTGCCCAGATTTTGACCCGAGCCCCACTGAAATTCAACCCAAAATCAAAAAAGTCACGATTTTGACCTAAAACCGAACGCGAATGGACCCAAAACCCCAAAATCAAAACCAAACCAAAGCCAAAACCTCTTTGAAACACCCCCATAAACATTTCTCGGCTTGTTGTTTACATCGAATTTCAACCCCCAGCCCAACATTATTTGAAGTTAGCCCAATTTGACCTACATTAGCCCATTTACGAATAAACGAGAATTGACGATTGAACCCAAACCACCTTAAATTTATTTAAATTACTCATGAAACATCCACAAACCAAAGCCAACAATTATTTGACCCAACCTTTTACAAAATTCTCATCCATGAACACATTCTTAAACTTAAAAGCCCACTTCCCTTAAACCTTCCTAAAAGCCCATTTCCTTGAAAATTGAAAGCCCGAATCATCCTAAAGCCCATGACATTTTCCCCTCATCCTTTTCGATTAAACTCGATACTGAAGTCTAAAATCATCATTAAGCCATTCAAATCAAGCTTCATGAAAATTCTCCACCAAATACCAAAATTCTAAATTTTATTTTCATGAAATTGGTAAACTTTCGAAGACAAATGGAACGGAATGCGAGCCATGAGTGAGCCACATGAAGCCATGGAAGGTTTGACATGTGATCGAGCCATTAATGGCGAAAGGGAAGACCTCTTTAAGCCCCCTCGAAAAGGTTTTAACCCTTTTAATGCTTCACCTTAATCCATGATTAATCAAAATATTCATGGATGGTGACCTCTCCACCCTTTTCTGTTGATTCACACGATCCTCCCTCAGCCCAGATCCAACCATGAGGAGGTTAACCCAGCCATTTCGATGGGTTGACCAAACCGAGTGCAAAGAAGCCACCTCCCCATGCCATTTTGATCCGACCACTTTACACATGTAAGGCTTGATTGAATTCTTAACTGACACGACCTCCACAGCCGCAGGGTGACCCTTGCCTGCCAGGCCGACCACAGGCCCTTGGGAAACGCCATGGCGAAGACATGGGAGGAGCAGACAGCGGAATTCCGCCCTTCTTTGGCTGCCACACCATGCCGTATAGCCACCATGGGCTGTTCTTCCCATGCTCGAGCTTGGTGATCCCCGACCCTTGGCCATCACGAGGCTCTCAAAGGCCACCTCTAGGCCCCAGCAGAGCCCCCTCGGCCATGCTGGAGGAGGAGTTGCACAAACCTTGCGAAACTACGCAAAAATTGTTCAGGCTCCTCCATGCCGACGGTTGATCCCACAGGTGTCGATTTGCCCCCAATCCCAACGACGGAATCCGATTTCTCGATTGAAATTTCACCCAGCAAGGACACCTCTCCTCGCGGTGAGCCGATCCCGGAACAGTTGGTCACTGCACCTTCTTGGACGAGGAAGAAGTTTCATTAGCCAAAATCTCAGGAGCCGCCCCAGTTTTAACAAGGCCTCCGAAGCTTTGTGATCGGTTGTGGTCACTTTCATGTTAGACAATTCTTGAGGCCCGAGGGACTTCATGCGGAGCTTACTTGGACCCCGTCAAGGTGACCTGACTCTCGGAAATCGAAGCTTCTGGCTTCCTGCGGCGAAGTTATGAACTCATTCTTCTTCACGAGCTTACGGGGAGATTCTCTATTTCATTTGAATAAATTTCGATGCATGTTTACGTGATATGGATGTGTTCGTCTCTTGAAATAATTATAGAGCATGGAAACATGAAAATCCGTGAGAATCGAGTGAGTTCTTAGGGTTAGAGTGTGGACGGTCGCGGGATCGCACCGGTCGTAGACGATGGCTGAGAGCCGTCGGATCGCGCGTGTATCGGATGGACGGCTTGGATTGCGTCGGACCGGATGGTGCGTGAACGCGGGGCCGGGCGGCGGAGTCGGATGGCGGCGTCGAATGGGAGCGCGCCGCGTGGTCGTTCGGAGATGCCCGGATGACGGGCGGCAGAGCTCGAGATAAGTAGAAATTAGGGATTTTCGATTTATTTAAATGCAGAACTTCAAAAATCCATATCTTTGTGTAGAAAAAATCCTGAAAATAAAATAAAAATACCCTCTTGCTCGGTGAACGAGAGGAGAATAATGTGGAAAAGAAATTAATTAATTTTGCCAGGTACTTTATTTTTACTTAATTATTTACTCCTTTGCATTGTTTTAATTCTCAGTACATTCATACAATTCACCACGGCATGAGCATAGGGCTTTTGAAATACCTACGAACTTGGGAACATTCACGAATTTTCCAAGGTCGAGAGGCCATCTACAATGAAAAGTTATTGATTTTTCAAATGCATGTGTTTATTTTGAATATTTTTAATTCAAAAATTAGCATGTTGTAGAGAAATAAATTCTAGGAAAATTTCGTGATGTTCCTTGTAAATGAGAGAACCTAGGAAAAAATAAGGCTTGAGTTAATTCACCCAAAATAACCCTAATTGGCTTAAACACACAAATAGACCCACTAATTATTAGAGCTAACTTTATACATCGAATTGACTTGAAATCGGTTCTCCAACGACCTTTAGGATCAGAGGAACCGCAATAAAAATTTGAAGTCGGTGGAGCTTTAGTTGCTTCTTAAATGGGTTGATTAAACGTTAGTTATTTTAAACTTTTAAAAATTCATAAGTTTCAAAATACGTACAAAGAATTAGCGAGTGGTTTTTGAACTCTCTGATATCGAGGGAAT
This sequence comes from Papilionanthe hookeriana x Papilionanthe teres, assembly GCA_022702705.1. Classification (NCBI taxonomy): domain Eukaryota; kingdom Viridiplantae; phylum Streptophyta; class Magnoliopsida; order Asparagales; family Orchidaceae; genus Papilionanthe; species Papilionanthe hookeriana x Papilionanthe teres. The sequence continues at coordinate 13,918,393 of CM040424.1, forward strand.
TTAAGAAAAATTAAAATTTTAATTTAAAGTTAATTTTTTAATATTATTTTAATATTTTAATAATTAAAAAATAAAAAAAATCACAAAAATAATAAAATTCATAAAAATGTCATATTTTGAAATTTAATCACTTAGGAACAAACCCCATATTTTTCTCAGGTCTATTTAATGAGATATTAAATTTTAAAGCCCTAGGGTAATTTTAAATTAAAAAAAATGTATTTTTCAACATTTTCACTAAAATAATTATAATAAATCAAAGAAAAATCAGAAAATTGTAAATTTGAGTTCTCTGGAATCCCTTGATAATGAAATTTTAAAGTATAAAATTCATTTTTCAACTTATATTCTATTTTTAAATTAATTAATACTCGAACTTAAAATAATTTTAATAAATAAAATATAGTAAAAAAATCACAAAAAATTAGTACAAGTGGTCCTCTAGTCATTAGGAATGCCCCATAATTTTCTTAAGAACAGAAACTTTCCCTTGGTCATATTATTGAATTTTCCTTGGAAATCCTTATTTTCCACCAAAAATAAATATATAAATAAATTAAATACAGAAAAATCACATTCTCTCCTCTAATGTCTTTATTGACATATGAGTGAAGTGTTATATAAAAATTTCAAATTCATTTGAGCTCAATTTAGTGAGTTATGAAATTATTAGGCTTGAAGGGCAAAATGGTAATTAAAATTTTTAACCCTCAATTAAAACTTTAGGCTTAATAAAATTAATAAGTAAAATATTTGGATGATTGAAATTTAGATAATTAAAGGGTAGAAACCTACTAAACAATTTAAAATAATTGAAATAAACCTTAATTAAATAATTGATTAAATTTGGCGAATAATAAAATTGGAATTATTAAAATAGGGGTATTATTAGGAAGAGGTTTATTCTTTAATCTAAGGATCTAAATTAATCATCTTAATAATATTTAATTCTTAATTAAAAAGGTAATTCAAATTTAAGTCTTAAAGTATTAAAAGATTGATCATTTAAATTGAATTAAGGTAAATTATTAAACTCTTTTAAAAAAAAGTTTCAATTAAAATTAAAATTAAAAATAAAATTAAATTAAATTAAATCAAAAAAATATAATAATAATAAAACTAAATTAAATTAAATTGAATAAATAAATTAAATTAAATTAAGTAATTAAATTAAATTAAGTTAAGTTAAATAAATAAATTAAATTAAATTAAATTAAATTAAAAAAAATATTAAATTAAATTAAATTAAATTAAATTAAATTAAATTAAAAAAACATATTAAAATTAAATTAAATTAAATTAAAACAAATTAATCGAAATCAAATAAATTAAATTAAATGTCAAGTTAAATTAAATTGAATTAAATATAAGCATCTGAACATGAAAAATTAAAATAAATGCTAAAATAACTTGAGCAATTTATTCGAGAGCTTAAATCATTAATTTGAATTTAGAAATTCGAATCACAAAATCATTAAATGTCATTTTGCCATAGGAGCCCTCGGCTAGTATAACTCACAAATGGATATCGAAGTGAAATGACAACGACATAGGATATTGAATGTCTGAGTTCAGCTGACGAACGGCAAAACTTAAACTCTCGGACGATTAATTCGTTTGTATAATTAAATTCATTTGGACTTAAAACAATCCTAGAAATATTGAAAAGATGTTTAAGATTCGTCTTAAACACTTCCTCAATATGATAGGATATTAAATAAGAACAATTGGACTTAGTTGTTCTTTGATGAAGAAAATGCGTCCTGCATCTTAAAATACGAGAACTTTAGACGTCATAGGAAATGATAGGCGCTAGGATTAGGAACTTGGTAGAAAACCATAACCTTTCCACCCAGCTTTACTAGGAACTTACTTTAAATGCTTAAATATTCTAAGCGTGTTTTAAGTGCGGCTTGGGATGACGGGAAGACCCTCAGGGTACGCTTTTATTTTATTACGATTGCTTTATTACGGCTTATTTAATCGCGTGTGTTTCTGCTTCTTTGCGTGATAAACGATTGTTGCGTAGCTTACCCTTTAGGACGAGAAACCCAAAAGCGAAACCCGTAACTAAATTAAAAGACACTACGAGATAAAAATTCACCGCCTGACATTTTGAAAATATAAGACGACTCAAAATCTAATCACGAACGACAAGCAAACTGACTCTGTTAAATTAAAACGTCTCATTGAATGATCGGGAATACCCGGATGATGTAACCAACGTGTTCTTCGCAGGTTCCGGAGTGCAAATGAAAGTGCGGAACTCATTCGGTTGAGTTTATGGAAATTCAGTGGACTAAGTGAATTCGATGAAAATAACGGTACCGGGATATGACGGAACGGTAAAGTCTTAATCGGTTACGTTTAATCGGCTTCTAAGACTTTGTTTTTAATTTAAAATATTAAAGACGCATGGAAATTAAGATTTTCTGCAAGCAAAACCTTCTCATCTCTGATTTATGACTTCTAAAACTAAACCTGCGGTAACGAGGAGCTTGGAGCATGGTGGGCGGCACGGCGCATCGTCATCCAATGGCTTGAGTCTACTTGTGGCTTTCCTTAAATTAAATAGCAATGGTAGGACTTCGTGGTAGTTTGCACAGTGCAACATAAATCCTGAAGCTCTTCGTTAGGCATTTGCATGATCATATCATGTAAATTAAGCCCTAACTTAGGTTTAGGATTCAGAGGTAGTCGTCAGATACGACATAAACCTACGCATCTTCGAAATTTATTTGTATGTTTATACGCTCTGAGTATGAGTCTGCTTGATTAAAATCGGCGAAGATCGAAACATTAAATAAACATTAGGACTTTCTAAAATTCAAACGAACAATAGGATAGTCGGGAAATTCATAGAAGTTGGCTTCGAATGCATAATCTCTCCTACTTTTCTTCCTTTTGAATTACACGAAAATAAAATGTTCTAAATTTGATCGTTCCCCCAGTGAAATTAAAAATTGATCATGAAAACTTAAACTTTGAAATTCTTGAGAGCGGAACTGCGGTTATTATCGAGAGTTTTAACTAGGTGATTCCCGTCGCTTAAGATGTAATTAGCCGCAAGGGGCTTTTGCCCTTATAGGGAACTTTAAGAACCCGAGGTAATATAAACCTGGCAATTCATTTATATTAGCGGGGGAACTGTCGGCTTATAAGGGTAGTTCGTAGACCTGACAGATGTCACGAATCTCTAGTTTATTTAATCGAGCCCCATCATCGAGCGGTGTGCTATTCTTCGGGATTGATACATGGTTTGTGGTGCGGTCTTTCGTTTATATAAACTATTGGGATGTGAGATCGGTTTTGATTTCATATCTTAAAACTTTTAAACTTAAAATTATTTTAAAAATCAAATATTTACTTTCTAAATTATTTATATATTTAAATTAATTTAAAATTCGCAGACGATTTAAGGCGACTCTCATTTGAGGAAAGTTCCTCTCTGTTTTAATCGGACGGATTCTGCTTTAAAAAAATGGTGTACCTCCATGTCCACTAATGGATGAAACTACCTTCTTCCGTTGGAATACGCAGTCATTTCTACCTTGAACGAGTATGACATTCTCTCGGACCCAGAACCCCTTTGTTAGACACACAAACGGGGAGAGGTTGCGAATCCTTTTACCTCATTTCGAGGTGGGGTGGACCCAAATAGGTGTTAGTTTAGGAGTGATCCTTCGAGTCGAGAGGTCTTGCATAAGACTTTCTTTTCCTTTCCAACTCTAAATCGGATTCATTACCTTTGAAAATTCGAACACTAAATAAACGAAACCCTACAATGAATGACTCTTTTAACGAATATACATGAAAAAGAATGTGTTGGACACTTTTCGTTGCTCTTTTAAGTACGATGAGAAGAAGCATAACTTGGGGTAATGATCGAGAATCTACCTACAACGAAATGAGCCCAGAAACTGATTTTCTCCTTCACCAACGAATTTGGACTTATTGTTTACAAGGATGTTGCCGACGATGGGATCATCAGGTTGGACAAGTTCGAGAATACAAATGTCGAAGATCGGTAGACGTTACCCTTTTGTTGATGAATGACTGATGTAGTGAAAACCAATTGAGTTCGACCTTAAATCAGCTCGAGAATTTCCCCCTACCTTGAGGTTCAGTGAAGGAGTGTGTCCGAAGAAGGTAGTTATCTCTGCCCCCATTTTCAGTGCAGTAGATGCCTACCCCTGCTCTAGCGAGCGAAGGGAAGGAAGTTGAGTTGTAACGAGCATGTTAGTGGAGGTACGGATTTGGGTGCAAGACCTTCTGTTTTTGAAATTGGGTCCGGCTCGAGGGTTACTGGCACGGACTCGGAGGGAGAAGGAGGCGGGAAGATTGCAGAAGAGCTAATTTGTAGTGGCTACTGAAAATTCACGAGTACATAAGCTACTGAATACATACCATTGTACGAGTATACACCCCTTACGGAAGGAAGTAGATTCCATCCCCTTTAAACGCGGCGAGCGAGGAAAATGTCAGCGGGATTGCCTCGTACCTCGGCCCACACTATAAAACAGCAGAAGAAGAGGGCTAGGGTTACACCACTTAGATTCTGAATAGTGATTGAAAAGTTAGCGAAGAAAAGTACTGTGTCGGAAATTTTAAGAAGGATAGGGCGGGTGCGGCGAATCTCGTCTTGGGCGCGAGTAGAATGCTGTTATTCTTCTTGAAGGGCAAATAAGAAAATGAAGGCTAGCACTTTGTTGTTGTTTCGGGTTTACAAATCGGGAGGATACCACCTTCCGACGTGGTGAGCGGTCATGGAGTCCCTGGGCCAGCCTGTGGCAGAAGGATGAAATTATGGCGTCCGCGTGCAGAGCGATTAAGGCCAGAAACAACGACGAGAAAAGGAAAGTCTTGTCGGGAGACTTGAGTCAGAGGGAAGATGCTCTTTGCGGTAAAGGAGACTCCATGAAAAGAAACTCGACGATTATCACATGACGGCGCAGGATGTACGGGAAGATCAACCCAGAAGATCTTTATGGAAAAGTTAGAGCGATATTTGGCGATTAGCGAGGGAAAGAGAAGAGAAATTCGGAGATGAAGTTGACTCGTCGAGTTCATGGATGATAGTATGCGAGAAATTAACATGGTGAAACACGAGCTTCGTCGGCTTCCCCAAGGTGCTCCTGGGCGCGAGGAACGGTAATGAGAAGGCGACTTCGAAGAGAAAGATGATACAGTCGCCCGAATGGCAAAAAGGATGGAAGAGATGGCTTTAGCCACTGGCAACTCTCCGGAGTCGAGTTGACCCAAAGAGAAACACCCCCGGAAGTTATTCACATTGTAGACGGAGGAAGGAGATTACATCCGTCAACGGGGATCGATTAAAGGGATGCAACCTGGCTTGTGATTCGGAGAAGGATATTAAGAGCTTGGTGGAACGGCGGGTGCGAAGCCTTAGCACAATCAGCGGGACATCCATTCGGACGGGTAGACCTTACCGAGAAGAATTCGACGGCCCATCGATATCCCAGAAGACATGTACCACCTGCAATTCGAGGCCTTTGAGTGGGCGAAACCCTCGGCGGCATGTTGCACATTTTCATGCCGGTTGTTGCAACGCCGGCGGAAGTGATGCTTTACTCTTGAGCAATTTGTCGGCCGGCTTTGTCGAGGATCGCCTTTGATTGGTATGTGGAATTGCAAACGGTTCGGTGAAGACATTTCGGGAGATTAGAGAATCTCTTCATCGAGCGCGATTTGCGGAGCTCGGCACCACATCCTTATAGGTGATTTAGTGGTAGAGAAGCGAAGCAGAATGAAACCTTGGTGGACACATACTTCGGTGGAGGGAACCTAAGTATGAGTGTGAGCCACGGTTACAAGAACGACATGCGATCGGCATTTTACTAAAAAGCATCCATGGCCGATAGCACTTCTCCTCGGGATTTACTATTAAGACTTTCGAGAAGTTGTTAAGCAAGGCGGAGAAAAAAAACTGCAAGAGGAGGCGAAGCAATTAAAGTTTCATCGATAAAACGGACAAACGAAGCCGTGAAAACTTTTGAAAAGAAGTCGGGATCGTCGCGACGGTCGATAAAGGCTTCGGCTTAGCCGTCTGAATATCGTCGAACGGCCCAGCGACAACCTCGACGGGAATTACCGGCGGCCACAGGCCGGTTATCGATCATCTCGACGGTATGAACGGCCGCCTCGTCCGACGTACGTAGGGGAGCTTCGGCGGGAGTATCCTTTCGAGAATGAGCGAGTGCCGAGAAAGTATTCTGCGATCGATGAAGACTCCGGATTTTACGGCTGGGCTAAAAGACCGAAGAAGTTGACGAAGAGAGGTGATCTGACTTTGCCCTTACACGGATGCTTGGGCACAAAATAGAGGGTATTACCTTCGAGAGTTGGCTCAGCGACAATCTTCGAAAGGGGAATATAACGATCTGAAAGAATACATGAAGGAACCCCGAAGGAGGTTAAAATTGATGTTATCTACGACGGATTTCATTGTTCGATAGATCCACATATGCGGCGATGACGGATGGACTGCCGCTTGGACAAGTACCGAAGAAGGTTTGGATCGCATCCCGAGCCGCTTCGGTGCAAGCCCTTGACCCGAAGTTCGAAAAGCTGTCAATGGCGCTATCACTTGCGATAGAAGAACCGCCTCGACGAGAGACGATTGAAGAAAAGAAGAAAATTGACGAAGAAGAGAGGAAATAAAGGCACCTAAAAGGCTAAGTAAAGTGCTTATCTGGGAAATAGTTGTTTCGATTCGGGGGAGAAATCCCTCGAACCTGCGACTCTGTATGATTATCTGCCCCCACTCCGGTGGGATCTTATAATGATGAGGGTTATGGCGTTGGCTACGTTTTAAGCATTTATTTAATTACGTAACTAAGCGACAATCAACCCCAATCCAGGACGTCGGTCCGTCTAAAACTAACAATTCTCGAATCCTTTCCTGATCTCGACGATCACAATGATGAAGAAGACATCCACCGGGAAGGCTACGAGAGTTCCAGCAAGCAACGAATTGTTGCGAGTTTCGAGGAGCTCAATCACGATAGAGTTAGAGCCTTCGGACGAAGGCTAATCTGAAGGACTGTCGTTCGATTCGGAGGAACACCGGCCAAACTCGATACTAAATTTAGAAGAAATCACGAAGTCAGCAAGAAGTGGAAGAGTTCTACCTCGAGTATGGAGTCGAAAGGACGAAGGAAGCGAAGTGGTTGTTGGGAAGAATCGGCAATGGAAAAATGCCCGTTCGAGAAAGAAAACAATGCACATGAAAACGAAGTGGACTACAACGTGCTAGCCATCTTAGGAAACTACCAATGGCGAGCATCTACGATGCTCATCTTATCGAAAAGAGATGAGAGAAGCTGCGATCGAGCCTTCGCAGTCTGAGGGCTAACCCCAGCTCGAATGGTAGGAGGATCCTTAGATGAGGTTTGCTCGTTAAAGGAGCAGCCCAGTGTTACCTTCGCCGGACAACGACACACTACTTGGGACGACGGACCACGGCCAAGTAGTTGTACATTTCGATTCTGATTGGGAAGTTTACACTCTCGATATTGGTGGATCCGGGCATCATTGACATAATGAATCTTCGAACGCTAGCATACTTGGAAATTGATGCTCGCGAGCTGAAACGAACAAAATGGTATTAAGTTGACCGGAAAGGAGAAAGAGCCCTCGGATCGATAACATTCTTAATGAAGACCGGTGACTTGGCAAAGACGAGCGCGAAATTTCACATAATTGATTCGGAAACGTCATTGACGCTCCTCTTTGGGCAATGGATACATGAAAACGAGGATGGTACCATCATCTCTACGTGATCATCCGAATACTACGATGGAGGGGGAACGATTGCATCAAGGTGACTTCTGACCATTCTCGTACATGAAATTGGAATCCATGAAGATGCGGCTTATTATGCCGAAGAAAACGATCTTTTCCGGAGATACCATAACGAATGAAGCGGAAGTTCGGGACGACGAAGAACTGAAGTTCTAGTCCAACGAGTCACTCACCACTCCCTTACGGAGAGGATGGTGAAGGTTTCTCCACGACTCGCATCGAGGTCGGCGGGGATGAGGTCGTGGCGAAGGCATTAGGACGATTGGACGAGAGGAAGCCGGTATCAATGTTGATTGGGAAGATAGTTCGAAGAAGAAAAAGAAATCGAAACGAAACGGCCCGACGATAAGTCGGAAGAAGCCTCGGTCGAATCCCTCTTGAGAAGATGAAAGAAATGAAGAATATAAATCGATGTACGAGAAGATTAACCACTATGTACATCACCTTGACCACGACCCCCGTCCAATTTCTGTAAGATCGAGGGTATGGAGTCGAGGGTACGTAGCGATGGTGCAAAGCCCATCAAATTTTCTCAAGTGGTGCTCCTTCCTCAGCCCAAAAATAATGTCTGATTTAAAGATCTTTACTTCATCGGGAATTAATGGAATTGCCTTTTGAGTGGTACTCTCCTGTGTTCGAAAATTTAATTCGCGCTGGCTTCTTACCTCGACAATGGACAAAAAGTCGATCACAACATTTTGAAAAATTATGGAATAACTCCGGTCGTCTTCCGATTAAACATGGTACGGGTTCGGCACGGTAGGATCCGGTTGACGATATTGAATGCATGGTTGTCACTTGCGAGTCTAGTAAGCCATGGAAACTACGAAGAATTCGAAGATTTACAAATTGGAGATGCTCCACGAGAATTCGAAGAAGAGATCGAATCTCTGATAGATGAGTTAACGAAGGTAACTTGGAAATGTAACGAAGAACTGAACTACCTTTGTTAGCTCCTTTCTCGATAAAAGCTCGAAGAAATAATTAAGTTATTAATGGAATTTATTTTTGCTTGGAGCTACGATGAGATGCGAGTTTAGCTCCGAGGTCGCCGGTCCATAAGCTAGGGGTGGATCTGTCTGTTCGGTCGGACGAGGTCCGAGAAGAATGCGTCACAGAAATCTAACGGCAAGTCATAGGCGAGTTAAGAAGCTAATAGACGCTAAATTTGTCGTGAAGAACAATGCAGGCTTGGTTAGCCAATGTGGTACCGGTCGAGAAGAAGAAGTGGTCGGATCGGAATTTGTGTGGATTTGAGAGATTTAAACGAGAGCGTATCCAGATGAATTCCTATAGATCCCGAGAATTAATGATCGACATTGCTTCAACACATGAAATATTTTCATTCATGGATGGATCTTCGGGATACGACGGATAAAAATGGCTCAGAAAATGTGATTTTTCTGATTTTAATTTAATATATATAATTATTTTTTGTGAAAAATAAGGGTTTTCAATGAAAATTCAACAACATGACCAAGGTAAGGTTTCTGCTTTAAGAAAATTATGCAATCTTCCTACTGACTAGAGGACCACTTGGACCAATTTTGGTGATTTTTTTAATTATATTTTATTTATTATAATTATTTTGAGTTTTGGAATTTTAATTAACTATAAAATAAAATTAAAGTTGAAAAATAAATTTTATATTTTTCCTAAGTCTCTCTAACCTCAAGGAGTTTGGAGAAATAAATTTTATATTTTTATGATTTTTCTTTGATTTACTAGAATTAATTTAGTGAAAAGGTTAGAAAATCTATTTTTTAATATTAAAAATTGTCTTAAGCTTTTGAAATTCAATATCTTTACATTGAGGCTTAGGAAAAATATTTGGTTTGTTCCTAAGTGAATAGGAGGTGAAATATGACATTCTTATGATTTTTTAAAATTTTTTTGATGTTTTTGATTATTTTAATTATTAAAATATTAAAGTAAGGTGGAAAATAAGGATTTTTGAAAAATTACAATTTTAATTTTCTTAGACTCCTCTAATATCAGAGAGCCCACAAAACCAATTTGGTAAATTTTTAAAATGTATTTTTGGAGTTGTAAATTTTTAAAGTTTAATTTTGATCATGTGACTTAATTAATCCATTTAGTGGGGTTAAACATTTTCAATTGATACCAAATTTTTATGTGTGATCCCTCTGATCCTAAAGATCAGTGGAGAATTGTTTTCAAAATCTTTTGATGTGTGGTTAACCCTAATTAATTAAAGTTCAATTTTGAGTAATAAGGCAAATTAAGGTTATTCTTAATGAATTAAATCAAAGCATAATTATCCTAGGGTCCTCTGGTCCTAAGAAATTTCCTCAAATTTTCCTAGAATTTTCTAAGCAATATACTATTTAATGGAATTAAAATACCAAAAATAGTGACATAAACTTGAAAAATACATAACTTGCCATAGAGATAGCCTCTAACCTTGAAAAATTCAGGAAATGTTCCCAAGATCAGAGGCTTCAAAAGCCCTATGGTCTCATGCCATGGTGAATTGTCTATGCAAATGGAGAATTAAAATACTGAAATGAGTAAATAATTAATTAAAAATAAAATACTCATCAAATTAACTCAATTCTTTTTCCACATTATTCTCCTCTGTTCATTGGGCAAGAGGGTATTGTTATTTTATTTTTGTGATTTTTCTACACAAAGATATGGATTTTCTAAGTTTCAGGCATTTAATTAAATCATAAATTCCATATTTTCCTACTTATCCGACTCAGCGCCACGACAACCTTAGCGTCTACAAAGCTCCACGCGGCGCGCTCCCATTCACCTCCGCCATCCTACTCAGTGCCACGAGGCCCGCAGTTCATGTACCATTCCCTGGTCCGACGCAATCTGAGCCGTCCAGTTGATACACGCTCGATCCAACGGCGGGTGGTCATCGTCTCCTACTGGTGTGCACCCGTGGCCGTCCACACTCAAACCCTAATATCTCCCTCGTTTCTCAATAGATTTTTGTGTTCTTATACTCTATGGATTCGTCATGAAGAGACGACCACATCTATATGATTTAAATGCTATGAAATTAACTCAAACGAACTGGAGAATTGCTTGAAGCTCTCAGGTAGGAGGAGTATTCATACCTTGGTTGAGGCGGTGAGGCCTCAACTGAATGTGCTCGGCACGTTCGTTGGAGCTGGAAGACCCTAGGGATGAAGCCTCTGGCCCTGGTGAAAGGTCTAGGCATGAAAGTGACCAGACCCGATTTCAGACTCTGGAGGATAGACCAATTGGGTGGCCTGGAGAGGGGGCTTTCACTGGGGAACTCCTTCTCCTAGTCTTGTGCAGGTGAGGGTGAGTTTAATTTTATTTTGGTGGAGGTTTGAGAGATGTCATGTTCTGGTCTGAGAATTTAGCTCCAAAGTTGAGCTCAATTAATGAGATTTAGGGTAGGAGAACAGTGGGGATGGATTGCTTTTGGCTAGGGGAAGCTCTGTGAGAAGTTTGGAGGGATTCTATGAAGGTTGATTTCAGCCAACCTTTTGGCCGAGAGGGGATGGCTGTTTAAATAGCCATGGCCAGGGCTTCCCGGGGGGTTTGATGGCTTGGATCAACTGCTCTGGTGAAGAGAAAAACAACTGCAGTGGCCATTGGGCATGGGACAACTCAGCTAGTTCAAATTGAATTTTTGAATCCATTTAGACCTCTCGGCAATGGTGTTTTCCAAAGACCTGGTGGCTGACCGGCCAGGGTCAGGTCACCATACTGATCAGGAGGGCTTGAAGTTTGTGGGTTCAATTGGCCAATGCCAAGTGTAAAGAGGTTTGATTTAAGTGGTAAGGGGGAAGGGTCATTTTCAGTTCAAATGGATCAAGTCATGGCTTAGGGCTTGGTGCACCATCCAAAACTCTGATTTTGGGCTGAAGGAGGTCAGGTGAGTCAGCTTATGAAGAGTGGTGAAGTCCCCATCAAGATTATTTGGATTAATTTTAGGTTAAGTGGAATTATGGGTAGGGCTAATGACTTTTAGGGAGTGCTTAAAGGATCTCCTCCTTTTGCCATTTAGGGAGTGATGACAAGTCTATGGCTCCTCATGGCTTACATATGGCTTATGCATGGCTCCATGGCTCCATGGCTCCATTTGGCTTGATGCCAAGCTTAGGTAATTTCATGGAAATGGGTTTTAAGGATTTTAGATATTTAGGGGTAATTTAGCATATGGCTTAGTTCAAAAAAGTTTAATGATGAATTTGAAACATATGGAGTGATTTAAATCAAAGGGATGATGAGGTGAAAGTGTCATGTGGGCTTTGAATTGACTTTGGGCCTTTTGAAATCATTTTAGATGGGCTTTTAGAATGGTTTAAGAAAGTGGGCATTTAGGTTTTAAAACATATTGGTGGATGGAAATTTTGTGAAGGATTGGGCCAAACAAATGTTGGGTTTAGTTTAGGGATGTGTCATGAGTGATTTGAAAAAAATTTGAGGTGATTTGGAGTTGAATTGGGTTTGGTAAAGGGGCTAAAGTGGGTCAAATTGGGCTAACTTGGGCTAATGTTAGATTTGATGTAAAATCAATGTTGGGAAATGTTTATGGGAGTGTTACAAAGAGTTTTCAATTTTGGTTGGGCTTTGATTTTGGGATTTGGGCCCATTTGGGTTCATGGTGGGTTTAGGCCAAAATTAGGGATTTTGGGTTTGGGTTAGGTTTTGGTGGAGTTTGGGTTCAAATTTGGGGAAAATCTTGTTAGTTTTTTGTTTTTGGGGATATTAGGAAGGTTTAGGAAAAGATTTGGAGTTAATTGGAGTCGAGTTGGGTTAGTTTGGGCTAAGTTAAGGTCACGGGCCAAAATTGGGCTTAAGCTTCAAATTGAAATTGGATCCAAATGTTAATCAAATTGGGCTTGGATTTGGTCTAAATTGATATTGGTGATATTTAATTGAAGTTTAGAATTGGATTGGATCAACATTGAGGTCAATTGGAGTGGTTTGGTTTGACATTGGGCTTACTTTGGTTAAAAGTGGGCCAAATTAGGGGTTTTGGTAAAAGTGGGTTAAATTGAAAAAGGTTGGCCCATGGTGTAGTTGAATAAAATGAAATTGGGAATATTTGGGATTTTTTGGAATTTTCGAGGAATTTTTGGAATTTATGGATTTTTTGGTTAAAAAGGGCATTTTGGGTATTTGGAGGGTATTGGGGGGTATTTTTGGAAATTTTGGTATATTTGGCTAAGGATGATTAATTTGAATGGTGGGAAATGTTTAGGATTGGTTTTTAGGAATTTTGGGTAATTTAGGTAATTTTACAAATTTTGGGCACCTTCATGGGCATTTGGTAGGTTTGGTGGATGTAGGGCCCCGGGGGTCAAAAATTAAAATTTTAAAAAAATAAAAATTGATCAAGTTTGAGTAGAATGGAATCACTTTGGTTGAGCCATGAAGCCATATCAAGCTCATAAGAGCCATGAGAGGACTCATTTGAGGCATTCACTATGTTGTTCCTAACCCCCTTAGCCAAGGGCCTAGGGGTTAAGGTCCATCCATATGAATTACCTGCATGAGTCAGGAAGTAAAGCTAGGTATGAATGGTTTTAGGATCTGGAATATGTGTGAAAGTGTAATGTGTGCAGGTCAACCCTCACCAGACCAGGCCACCCAAGGTAGTCCTAAGGCCAAAGAGTCCTATAGGGAACTCATCCTTTAAACCTCCACATTTGATCTTAACCCTCCAAGTGACTTAGGGGTTTACAATCAAACTTATGGGGTTTGCAGGGAGTTAAGAGGTGTTTGAATTTCAAAGTGGTGGGTTCCATTTCTAGTCCTCTAAGATAGTCAAAAGGAAAGCCTAAGGCAAGATCCTAAGTACTAAGGAGAGAGAAGAGAAAAGACCTCATCAAAAATGAGTTCAACAATACCTTAGACTTAGAGTAAACCTAGAATTGGAAATAAAAAAGTTTTTATAATAGAGGAATTCTGGTCCAAGAGAGATAACCATATAAAAAATTTTATAATACACCCATGTTATTAGTGTAGTTTCTTCAGTTAGAAATTGAAAGTAAGGAGGGGCGATGTGAGTAGAAAAAAGATCAAATTATCCTCAGTTATTGTTTGTTTGTGAAATCTGTGAGTCTATGTATTGGAGTTTGTCTGTCTATGTTTGTGAGTCAAGTTAAATGAGTCATTGGAGACAACAAAACTTGTCTCAATATTTTAAACTTGTTAGCATCCACCAATTCCTTTATAAAGTTTAAAATCTGTTCCTGTTTAATCTTCAGTTTGTACCTATTCTACAATTTAAAATTTTTTTATAGTGTTATGTCAAGCATGTTTTGGATAGATTTACTTTCTACTGCAATATTCTACCATGTGCTATTTGTTGATATTTTTGTAGGATGTGTAGTAAATTGTAAAAGAGATATTTCCCTGCCACATATTTTTGTATTTCATTGTTACGCATGTTTGAGCCTAAGTTTGGGGGGAAAGAAAAAAATGTTTCAAATTTAAACCTTACATGTTTTCAAAATACTACAAAAAATTTTGTATTTTATTTCTAATGAATATTGTTATGTGGAGTCATCTTAAGAATGTTATAATTTTAAGTATAAAAATGGAGTAAAAAAAATTAGTTGATATTTTTAGTGAAAAGGGTGAACCTAGAGTTAAGGATATTTAGTGGATAACATGGGAAAATGAATAACTACCTTTAGTTGGAAGAAAAGTTTTCTTGGAAAATTAAGGATTCTTAGAATTTTTAATTTCAAACATTTAAGGCACTTTTAGAAAGTATTGTAAAAAAATATATGTATATCTTTTTAATTAAAGGAAAGTAATAAGTTTTAACTTTAGAGGAGGATAGTGGAATTCAAAATCATTTAAGGACTTCTCCAGATATAGTAATCCTAAAATTAAAAAAAAGAAAAAAACAAAAGAGCAGAATAAAATGGATCAAAAAGATCCTGAAAAAAAAGAGAGAAAAAAAATGTGAGGAGAAGCTTGAGGAGAGGTCCTAATAAAAAGTTGGTTTCACTTCAGTCTTTTTATAGTACAGAACTTATAATAATCCTAAGCTTATTTTTTATACATATATTAGTTAAATTATTTTTAAGAGAGTTCTTAAGTCGAGAATGTAAAGTTTATAGGATCTGAAGTTTGAAAAATCATCATATTTCTCTGAATTAGATAGGAAAACAAATTCCCAAGTTTGATGATAAATATTTTAGACCCTGGGCTAGTCTAATTCACTAGAAGGTCTTCTAAGTTGAACTATCACATTTTTAGAAAAAAATTTTAACTATTCTAAAGTGACCCATTAACTCTAATCTATAAAAATTATTTTAAAAGTGCAGTATTACTTGAGGACAAGTAATGTTTAAGTTTTGGACATTTTGATCAAATTAAACATGTACTATTTTTTATGTCATATTTTATAATGATATTTCACTTTAAAGGTATGTTTTCTTGTGTTTTAGGTTGTAGGTACATCAATTTGAAGAATTTAGAGTGCTTTTAGCAAAAAAAACAAAAATGGATCAAAATGGAGCATATCGAAGCAAAACGGGTCGAGCTGGAGCATACCGGAGCAAAATAGGTCGAACGAGACACATTTATACCTGTGTCTAGCGCCTAAGTGCCACCCAGTTGGTGCTTAGCCCCAGGCAGTGGCGCCTATGCGCCAAACAGTCTGCGCATAGCCACTAGTGATGGTTGGTGACAGTTTTTGGCATAACTTCTTGTAGAAACGTTGGATCTGGATGATTTAGGAAGTACTGTGAAGCCTATTTCATGGGGAATTCATTGGGAATGATAAAATAAACTTTATAGGAGTGAAAATACAATTAATACACTGTTGACCTCATTTTTGATGAGGTCTTCTCTCCTTTTTTTAGTACTTAGGATTTAGCATAGGCTTTTCCTTTGACTATCTTAGAGGATTAGAATTGGGACCCACCACCTAGAAATTCAAACCACTTCTTAACTCCCTGCAAACTCCACAAACTTGATTATAGACCCCTAATCACCTAGAGGGTTGAAATCAAATGTGGAAGTTTAAAGGATGAGTTCCTATAGGACTCTTTGGCCCAAGGACTCACGATAGGTGGCCCTGGTCCGGTGAGGGTTGACTTACACACACTACACTTAAACACTACACTTTCACACACCTCCTAAAACCACACCTATACCCAACTTGACCTCCCGACTCATGAAGGTGATTCACATGGATGGTCCTTAACCCCTAAGCCCTTGGCTAAGAGGGTTAGGAACAACATAGTGAATGCCTCAAATGAGTCCCTTCATGGCTCATGTGGGCTTGATATGGCTTCATGGTTCAACCAAAATGATTTCATTCCACTTACACTCACCCAATCTTCAATTTTCCAAACTTTTAATTTTTGACCCCCAAGACCCCGGATCTGCCTAGCCTACCCAAAACCCTTGAAATTACCCAAATTTTTCAAAAATCTCCAAATCACCCAAAATTCCCCAAAATCATTCTTAAACATTTCCCTCCACTCAAATTGATCATCCATAGCCAAAAATACCAAAAATTCCAAAAATTCCCCCAATACTCTCCAAATACCCAAAAGCCCCTCTTATCCAAAAAATCTAAAAATTCAGAAAATTCCCAGAAAAATCCAAAAAATCCCAAATATTCCCAATTTCATTTTGTTCAACTACACCATGGGCCAATTTTGTCAATTTACCTCACTTTTGTCAAAATCCCTAATTTGACCCATTTTAACCTAAAATGAGCCCAATGTTAAACCAAACCTACCCAATTGACCCAAATTCTGGTCCAATTCAATTCTAAACTTCAGTTCAACATTCCCAACACCAATCTAGACTAAATCCAAGCCCAATTTGATTGACATTTGAATCCAATTTCACTTTTGACCTTAAAGCCCAATTTAGACCCATGACCCAAACCTAACCCAAACCAAACCAATTTAACTCCAATTAACCACAAATCTTTTCTAAACCTTCCTTAACATCCCCACAAAAAAAACACTGACATGATTTGCCCAAAATTTGGATCCAAACCCCACTCAAATTCAACATAAAACCAAAAGGCCCAATTTTGACTTAAATCCACCCCTAACCCAAATGAGCCCAAATCCCAAAATCAAAATCCAACCAAAGTTGGAACCTCTTTCAAACACTCCCATAAACATTTCCCAACATCAATTTTACATCAATTTCAACCCTAGCCCAACATTGCCCCAAAGCCCAATTTGACCTACATAGGTCCATTTATCAAATCAACCCAAATTCAACCCAATTCAAACCCAAATCACTCCAAACTTGTTTCAAATGAATCATGACACATCCTTAAGCCAAACCCAACAATTATTTGGCCCAAGCCTTTACCAAACTTTCATCCTAAAATCCATTTTAAAATCCAAAAGCCCACTTCCCTAAACCATTTTAAAAGCCCATCTTCATTAAATTTTAAAAGCCCAAACTCATCCTAAAGCCCACATTACAATCTTATCCCATCAACACTCAATTAAAATCATCCCTTAAGTCCTAAATCAATCATCAAATGGTTCCAAATCAATCCATATGCCAAATCACCCTTAAATGCCAAAAATCCCTAAAATCCATTTCCATGTAAATAAGCCAAGCCATCCCTAAGCCAAATGGAGTCCTTGAAGCCATGCACAAGCCACATGAAGCCATGGGATCCACTTTACACATCATCATACTATTAATTGCAAAAGGAGGAGCCTCTTTTAAGCCCCCTTAAAAAGGTTTTAACCCTTTTAATGCTTCACCTTAATCCATGATTAATCAAAATATTCATGGATGGTGACTTCTCTACCCTTTCGTAGCTGATTCATCAGATCCTCCCTCAGCCCAAATCAGCCATGGGGAGGTGAACCAAGCCCATTTCCAATGGGTTGACCAAACCAAGTGCAAAAGAAGCCACCTCCGCATGTTATTTTGATCCAACAACTTTACACATGTAAGGCTTCAATTGAATTCACCAACTTCAACCCCTGACCTCCCTGACCTTGAGGGTGACCCTTGCATGTCGGCCAGCCACCTGGGCCGCCGGAAAATGCCATGGCCGAGACATGGGGAGGAGCCAAACTTTGGAATTCCACCTTGCTGAGTTGCCCCATGCCCAATGGCCACCATGGCTGTTCTTCCCTTGACCTAAGCAGCTGATCCCAAGTCCTAACTCCCCTTGGGAGGCCCTCCAGCCTCTCCTATTTAAACCCCACCCCTCTCGGCCTTGTAAGAGGTGCTGAATCAACCTTAAGGAAACTCTGCCAAAATCACTCCAGACTCTCCCCACACCTAGAGCACTTGATCCTCACTGTCCTCCTGCCCTAATCCCCACTAATTGAGCTCAATTTTGGAGCTCAATTCTTAGGCCAGAACAGGACATTCCCAAATCCTCCACCAAAGTCAAATTAAACTCACCTATTGTACAAGGTCAAGAGGTGAAGTTCCCCAGTGAAAGCCCCCTCTCCAGGCCACCCATCTGTTCCACACTCCAAAGGTTATAATTGGGCTTGGTCAAAATCATACCTTGACAATTCACCAGGCCAGGAGACTTCATCTGAAGCTTGCTTGGACTCAATCGAAGGTGACACAACCCTCAGATCGAAGCCACACTTCTCTGAGCAAAGGTATGGTCTCACTCTTCTTCCCAAGCTTCTGAACATTCTCCATTTTTATTGAGTCAATTTCATACTACATAAACTATATGGATGTGTTCGTCTCATCAAGACGAATCCATAGAGCATAAGAACACGTAAATCCGTTGAGAAATGAGTGAGTTCTTAGGGTTTTAGTGTGGACGGTTCTTGGGCTAGGAGGCTTGGGGACGATGAACGGATGTCGTTCATTCAATACACACGCGGATGGATGGCTCAGATCAGGTCGGATCAGCGGATAATACGCGGAAGGCGGGACCCAGACTGCTGACTCAAGTGGCAGCGTCGAATGGGAGCGCGCCACGTGGCATTTCGGAGATGCCGAGGATGACAGGGCGCTGCGTGGATAAGTAGGAAATTAGGGTATTTCTTGATTTATTTAATTCCCTAAACTTCAAAAATGCATAACTTTGTGTAGGAAAATCAAAAAAAAAAATAAAAATACCCTCTTGCTCAGTGAACAGGGGAGAATAATGTGGAAAAGAAATCATTTGATTTCATTGAGTATTTGATTTTTAATAATTTATTTACTCTTTGCACTATTTCAATTCTCCATGCATGTACACAATTCACCATGGCATGAGACCATAGGGCTTTTGAAGCCTCTGAATTTGGGAACATTCCCTAAATTTTCCAAAGTCAGAGGCCACCCCTATGAAGAGTTATTGATTTTTCAATTCTAAGTCACTATTCTGAATATTTTAATTCCAATAATTAGCATGTTATGAAATAAATTCTAGGTAAATTTGAGGATGTTTTTTATGACCAGAGGACTCTAGGAAAAATAGGCTTTGAATCAATCCACTTGGAATAACCCTAATTGGCTTAAACACCCAAAATAGGTCCTTAATTAATTAGAGCTAATCATACATCAAATTGACTTGAAATCAATTCTCCACTGACCTTTAGGATCAGAGGAACCTACCATAAAAATTTGAAGTCAATTGGACTTGGTTAGCCCTACCAAATGGGTTGATTAAACCATTTAGCCAACTTAAACTTTAAAAATTCATAACTTTCAAAATAATTTTCAAAAATTCACCAAATTGGTTTTGGAGCCTCTCTGATATCAGGGGAATTTAAAAAATTAAAATTGTAATTTTCTAAAAAAGTTGATTTTTTGCATTATTTTAATATTTTTAATAATTAAAAAATAATAAAAATCACAAAAATAATAAAATTCACCAAAATGTCATATTTTGAATTTTAATCACTTAGGAACAAACCCTATATTTTTCTTAGGTCTTTATGATGAGATATTAAATTTTAAAGCCTTAGGGTAATTTTAAAATTAAAAAAAATATATTTTCTAGCATTTCCACTAAAATAACTCTAATAAATCAAAGAAAAATCAGAAAATTACAAAATTAGTTCTCTGGTTTCCTTGATATCAGAGAGATTTTTGAAAAATATAAAATTTATTTTTCAATCTTTATTTTATTTTTAAATTAATTAATACTCCAAAACTTAAAATAATTATAATAAAAATAATATAATTCAAAAAATCACCAAAATTGGTCCAAGTGGTCCTTTGGTCATTAGGAATGTCCTATAATTTTCTTAAGGACAGAAGCTTTCCCTTGGTTATGTTGTTGAATTTTCCTAGGAAATCCTTATTTTCCATAAAAAAATAATTATATAAATAAATTAAATACAGAAAAATCACATTTTCTCCTCTAATGTCTTGATTGACATATGAGTGAAGTCACATAAAAATTTTTTATTCATTTAAGTTCAATTTAGTGAGTTATGAAATTAGTAAGTTTAAAGGGAAAAATAGTAATTAAAATTTTAACCTATAATTAAAAATTTTTAGGTTTAATTAAAAGGGTGGGTAAAATATTTGATATTAAGTTGATTTTGGATGTTTGAAACTTAGGTATTTAAAGGGTAGAAACCTACCAAATAACTTGAAAGTAATCAAAATAAACCTTAATTAAATAATTAATTAAATTTGGAAGAATAATGAAAAATTGGAATTATTAAAATAGGGATATTATTAGAAAATTTTTTTTTCTTTAATCTAAGAATCCCTAAATTAATCACCTTAATAATATTCAATTCCTAATTAAAATGATAATCCAAATTCAAAAATTTAAAATGCTAAAAGACTTAAATCATTAAATTAAATTAAAGTAAATCCTTTTAAAATTTCAATTAAATTAATACTTTAACAATTAAAATTAAATCATTTTTAAAACATTAAAAAAATAAAATATTAAATTAAAATTAAAAATAAAATTAAGTTAAAATTTAAATTAGATTAAAATCTAAAATAAAATTAAGTTAAAATTTAATTAAATTAAAGTTTAAAATTAAATTAAATTAAATTTAAATTAAAATTAAATTAAATTAAATCACATTAAATTAAAATAAGTTAAAACATATTAAATTAAATTAAATTAAATAAAAAAAATATAATAATATAAAAAAAACAAGTTAAAATAAAATTAAAAATTAAATTAAATTAAATTAAAGTTAAATTAAATTAAATTGAATTAAATATAACATCACTTAAGACATAAAAAATTCAAAAATAAATTTAAAACAACTTGAGCACTATTCCAAACTTAAACCCATTGATTGAAATTAAGTTAAATCACAAATCATTTGAACTTTAATTTGGCCTCAAAAGCTCATGATGTCATAACCCTTAAACGGAGTGTTAAATGAAGTGTTACTTCACTCATAGGATATTCAAATGTCCTAGTTCACTGGGCAAGATAACAAAGCTTGAACTCCTGGATAATTGATTCATTATATCATTAAATTCTCTTGGACTTAAAACAATCCTAAAAGTATTGAAAAGATGTTTAAGATTCGTCTTAAGCACTTCCTCAGTACGATAGGATGTTTATAAGAACAACTGAACTTAATTGTTCTTTGATGAAGAAAATCGTCCTTAAACCAAAACACAAGAACCTAGACGTCATAGAAGATGACTAGCTATAGGATTAGGAACTTGGTAGAAAACCATAACCCTTCCCTTAGCTTTACTTAGGAACTTGCTTTAAATGCTTAAATATTCTAAATTGTGTTTAAGTGCAGCCTAGGATGACAGGAAGACCCTCCAGGTACGCTTTTATTTTATTGCATTTTACTTTCTTGCAATTTACTTTATTGCAAATGCACTTTACTTTTCTTGCATGATAAACAACTGTTGCATGAAAACCCACACCTTTAGGGTAGCCCCTAAAACTGAAACCAAAACTAAATTAAAAATCATTACAAGATAAAATTCACCGCCACAATATTTCAAAATATAAAACAACTCAAAATTTAATCACAAACAAAACAACAAAACCACAACTACAACTAAATTAAAACGTCTTGTTGGATGATCGGGAATACCTCAGATGATGTAACCTACGTGTTGCTAACGAGATTTACCACGGTCTAAATGAAAGTGTGGAACTCATTCAGTTGAGTTTAGCAAATTCATCTGGACTAAGTGAATCCGATAAAAATAACGATGTCGGAAGGATGGAACCGTGGGATCTTAACCGGTGTTGTTATAATCAACTTTAAGATTTGTTTAATTAAAATATTAAAAAAACACCTGGATTTTAAGATTTTCTCTAAACCAGAACACTTCTCTCATCTTCTGATTTATGACTTCTAAAACTAAACCTCTGCAACAAGGAGCTTGGAGCATGGTGGGCAGCACGACCATCGTCACCAGCAAAACCTGAGTCTACTTCAGCAAAACTTTCTTAGAATTAAATAACCAAGCCATAGGACTTCGAGGAAGTTTGCCTAGTGCAACATAAATCCTCAACTCTTCGTTAGGCATTTGCATAATCTTGTTATGTAAATTAAGCCCTAACCGGTCTTAGGATTCCGAGGTAGTCGTCCGATACGACATAAACCCTCACATCTTTGAGGCTATTTGTATGATTTTATCATACGAGTATAAGTCCTAACTAATTAAAATTGGAAAGATTAAAATACTAAATAAACATTAGGGCTTTCCTAAATCCAAGCCAAACAATAGGATAGTCGGGAAATTACCGGAGTTCGCTTTGAATCTGTGATTTCTCCTACCTTTCTTCCTTTGGATTCCCAAAATAAAATGTTCCAAATTTGATCCATTCCCTATTGAAATTCCAAAATTCAATCCTTTGAAAACTTAAACTTTGAAATTCTTGAGAGCAGAACTACTGATTATTATCGAGAGTTTTCTTAGGAGATTCCCGTCACTTAAGATGTAATTAACTATAGGGGCTTGCCCTTATAGGGAATTTTAAGAACCCATGTAATATAAACCCTACTTAATTCATTTATATTAAGCAGGGGAACTTGTCGGCTTATAAAATTGGTTCGCATACCAAACGGATGTCACAAACCTTTCTAGTTTATCTAATCAAGCCCCATTATCAAGCAATGTGTCTATTCTCCGGGATAGATATACAGTTTGTGGTGCGGTGCTCGTTTATATAAACTATTCGGGATGTGAGATCAATTTGATTTCATATCTTAAAATCTTCAAATTTAAAAATTATTTTCAAAATCAAATACTACTTTTTAAATTATTTATTTAAATTAAATCTAAAATTCGCCGACAATTTCTGTAGGCGACCGTTTCTTCAAAATTAAACATACAACCCAAAAATAAGCCATACAAATTATGGCGACTCCGCTAGGGAAAATTCCGCTCTCCATTTTAATCAGATAGTTCTGCTTTCAAAAATCGGTAGCGTATCCATGTCCCTAGTGGATCAAACTGCCCTTCTTTCCGTTGGAATACTATGTTCATTTCTACCTTGAACAAGTACAGCCAACATTATCTCGGATTTAGGAGCCACTGTTTAGACATCCCTAAACAAAGAGGTTCCGAGATCCTTTTAACTCATTTCTGAGGTGGGGTGGGCCCCCAATAGGTATTAGTTTAGGAGCGGTCTTGCGGGTCGAGAAGTTTCTATAAGACTTTCTCTTCCTTTTCCGGTTCCTAACCAATTCCCTTACCCTCCCTACAACTCTCCTTCTTTTAATAATTCTCTGTCTTAACGAACAAATCTTTTTGAAAAATAATTATCTAAATAACTTTTCTTTTAATACCACAAATACACTAAGATAAACGAAAATGTGTTCGGACTCTTTCTTTTTCGTCATAAGTTTTATGACAAGAAGAAGCACGATTCGGGGACTAACACTTGGAATCTGCCCTGCAGAAATGGAAGCCCCAAAACTGATCTTCTCCTTCGTCAACGGACTGGACCTGGCTGTGTTCAAGGACGAACTACCTAATAATGGAATCATTCGATTCAGACAAGGATTTGAGGACACCGACATCAAAATCCCGACGTCACTCTCTTTTCACTCTCAAGCAAACTACCGGAAACTGAGAAACCGTTGATTGAGTTTAACCTCAAGTTAACTCATGAATTCCCTCCTCTGCAAAAGATTCCAATTGAGAGAATTACTGTTGTTAGCAGAAGGACTGTTGTTGCTACCCCCACTCGGTCTAGTTGTCTCTCGCATCTACCCCGGCTCTCGCCGGACTAAAAGGGAAGGAAAATCAGAACTGTGATGAACCTGTTACTGTGGAGGGTACAGATCTTCCTGTGAAACCTTCTGTTTTTGAAATCGGGTCCAGCTCGAGGATTCCATCACTGACACGGACTCAGAGATGGAACAAAAGTAGAAGGATTGCTAGAGAAGCCAGAGCTGCAGAAGTTCCTTTCCTAGAAGAAATCCCAGAACTGCCCGAGTATACACCGCTGCCTGAATACATACCACTTTTGGGAGGAAGTAGATTCCATCCCTTCTCCACCGCAGAGGATGAAGAAAATGTCTGCAAGATTGCTTCTGCATTGCCTCAGCCCGCATATTACAATGACGACCGTAAGAAAAGGGCTAGAATTACGCCATTTGCTCGATCGCAAACCCCGATAGAAAAGTTAGCAAAGAAAGAAAAATGCCCCGTGTCGAAATTTTAAGAAGGATAGGGTGGGTGCCGCCGAAGTCCCGTCTTGGGCCGCGAGTAGAACCCGCTATCGCCGCGTAAAAGCCGAATAAGAGAATGAAAGCTAGTCCACCTATCGTTGTTTCGGGACTACAAATTAGGGAGGATACCACCTTCCAGAGCATTTGGTCGACGGACCATCCGGTCCTAGACCTTCGTTGCTAGGAGGATGGTATGGCGTCCCACTACCGGACAATTAAGATTAAAACAACAACCTGAGAAGGAAAGTCTCGTCGTGGAGACTTGAGTCCGAAGAAAGTGCTACTGCAGTGAAGGGGACTCATGAGAAGGAAACCCGACTGTTATCGCATGACAACTGCAAAGATGTACAGAAAAGACCACTAGAAGATGCTATGGAAAAGCTAAGAACCGATATTCAGTGATTAGCAAGAGAAAGAGAGGAGAAATTCGGAGATGAAGTTGACTCGTCAGAGTTCATGGATGATGAATATGCAGAAATTAACATGGTTGAAACACGAGCTTCGTCAGCTTCACAAGGTGCTCCTGCAGCCGCAGAAGAGAGGAGCCGGAAGTAATGAGGATGCAGCTTCAAGAGAAAGATGATACGATCGCCCAAATGACAAAAAGGATGGAAGAGATGGCTGTAGCCCTAGCCACTCTCCAGAGTCAGGTTCAACCCCAAAGAGAAACACCCCCAAAAGTTATTCACATTATAGACGGAGGAAAGGAGATTACATCTGTCAACGGGGATGATCGATTAAAAAAGGACACAACACAAAACATGATTCCGGAAAAGGATATCAAAAGCATGGTGGAACAGCAGGTGCGAGAAGCCTTGGCACAATCAAAGAGTGGGGAATCCATTCGGACGTGTAGGCCTTACCCTGAAGAATTCGACGCTGTCCAATACGCGAAAGGCTTCGTACCACCTCTGTTCAAGACCTATGATGGAACCGGAAACCCTCGACAGCACGTTGCACATTTTCGTGCCAGTTGTTGCAATGCCGGCGGGAGTGATGCTTTACTCTTCCGACAATTTGTCAGCAGCCTGTCAGGAATCGCCTTTGATTGGTATGCGGAATTACCGAACGGTTCGGTGAAGACATTTTTAGAATTAGAGAACCTCTTCATCAAATGATTTGCCGGAGCTCAGCAACACATCACTATAGGTGATTTAGTGGTAGAGAAGCAGAAGACGAACGAAACTTTGGTGGACTACATACTTCGATGGAGGAATCTAAGTATGAAGTGTGAGCCACAGCTGCAAGAACAACATGCAGTCGACATTTTACTTAAAAGCATTCATGGCCCGATAGCACTTCTCCTCAAGGGATTTACTATTAAAACTTTCGAGAAGTTGTTAAGCAAGGCCGAAAGCTTGCAAGAGGAGGCGAAGCAATTAAGTTTCACCGACAAAACAGACAAACAGAAGCCCGTGAAAACTTTCGAAAGAAGTCCGGGATCGTCGCAGCTGTCGATAAAGGCAAGCAGCCAAAACAAATACCGCCAGAACGGTCACAACAAACTCAACAGAATTACCAGCAACCCCGACCTAGCTATCAGTCATCCCAACAGTATGAACAACCGCCTCACCCACAATGTACGCTAAAGGAGCTTCTGAGCAGGGAATATCCGTTCAAGAATGAGGCAGTGCCGAAAATGTTCCGCAGTCTGATGAAGACTCCAGATTTCCAACTGCCAGAACCTAAGAGACCAGAAGAAATCGACAAGAAAGGTGATCCCAACTTTTGCCCTTACCACCGGATGCTTGGACACAAGATAGAAGATTCTATTACCTTCAAAAGTTGGCTCAATGACAATCTTTGAAAAGGGAATATAACGATCCCGAAGGAGTACATGAAGGAACCCCAGAAAGGAGGTTCCGTCAATGTTATCTTGACGGATCTCATTGTTCCGATAGATCCCTATGCGACTGATGATGGTGGACTACCACTTGGACAAAGTCTTTAAAGAAGATTTTGGATCACATCCAAACCGCTTCGGTGCGAGCCTCAATTCAGAGTTTGAAACCTGTTAAGTCGGCATTATCACTTGCGATAGAAGGACCACCTCAACAAGAGACGATTGAAGAAAAGAAGAAAATTGATGAAGAAGAGAAGACCGAGGCTCTTAAGGCTAGACCAGGGGCTGCTTATCCTAGGATAGTTATTTCTGATTTGGGGGAGAAATCCCTTGAACCTCTGACTCTGTATGATTATTTGCTCGCTCCGGCGGGATCTTATAATGATATGGGTTATGGCGTTGGCTATATTTTGACTGTTTCTATCGATTACGTAACTAGCAACGACCAACCTAATCCGGACATCGATTCCGATACAAGTAACAATTCTCAAATCATACACAATCTCGACGATCACAATGAGAAAGAAGACTTCCACCAAGGAGGCTACGAGAGTTCAACAAGCAATGAATCTATTTGCGAGTTTCGAGGAGCTCCAGTCACAATAGAGTTAGAGCCTTCAGACTCTGAAACTAATCCAGAATAACCTGTCATTCCGATTCAGGAGTAGACACCAGCAAACTCGATATTAGATTCAGAAGAAATTACAGAAGTCAACTTAAGAAGTGGAAGAGTTCTACCCCCGAGAATGGATCTAAAGGACAAAGGAAAGGTGTGGTTGTTCAGGAAGAACCAACCCCCGCAGAAGAAATACCCATTTGGGAAGAAATCGAGACACATGAAAATAAAGTGGACTACAACGTGCTAGCCCATCTTAGGAAACTACCGGCCAAACTAAGCATCTATGACGCTCTCATCTTATCAAAGGAGATGAGAGAAGCTCTGATCAAGGCCTTACTTGATCCAAAAGTTTGCTTAGCTCAAATGACCAGAGATTCCTTAGATGAGGTTTGCTTGTTAAAGGAACAGCGAGGTGTTACCTTCACAGACAATGACCTACTACTTGGGACGGCAGACCACAACCGACCATTGTACATTTCAATTACAATAGGGAAGTTTACACTCTCCAGAGTATTGGTGGATCCAGGAGCATCAATCAATATAATGAATCTTCGAACGCTAGCATATTTGGAAATTGATGCTCGCGATCTTGAAGCTGGACAAAATGCTATTAAGAGGATTCAACCGTAAAGGAGAAAGAGCCCTCGGATCAATAACACCGCTAATGAAGACCGGTGACTTGGCAAAGACAACCGCAAAATTTCACATAATTGATTCGAAACGTCATTCAACGCTCTATCGGGCCGACCATGGATACGTGAAAACGAGATGGTACCATCATCCCTACACCGATGCTTCAAATACTACGATGGAGGGGAACGAATGCATCAAAGGTGACTTACAACCATTCTCCATACATGAAATTGGAATCCATGAAGATGCAGCTTATTACGCACCTCCGAAGAAAACAATCTTCTCCAGAGATACCATAACAAATGAAGCAAAGGAAGTTCGTGACAACGAAGAACCTGAAGTTCTAGTCCAACAGTCACTCACCACTCCCTTACGGCGAGATGGTGAAGGTTTCTCCACAACTCGCATCCGAGGTCAAGACCGGGGATGAGGTCGTGGCAGAGACGTTGAGACAGTTGAACAGAGGAAACCAGCTATCAATATTGATTGGGAAGACAGTTCTGAAGAAGAAAAAGAGATCGAACAAGAAGCAGCGACAATAAGTCGGAAGAAGCCACAATTCAGGATCCCTCTCGAAGATGAAAAGAACGAAGAATATAAATCGATGTACGAGAAGATTAACCACTATGTACATACTATGACCCTGACCCCGATCCATTCTAATAAGATCAAGGGTATGGTGGTCAAAGAGGTACGTAGCGGCGGTGCAAAGCCCATCAAATTCTACCGTGGTGCTCCTTCCTCCAAAACTGAAAATAATTTACAATTTGAAGATGCTATTTCATCAGAATTAATGGAATTACCTTTTGAGTGGTACTCTCCCTGTGTTTAAAATTTAATTCAGCGAGGTTTCTTACCTTGACAATGGACAAAAAGTCAATCACAACATTTTGAAAAATTGTGGAATAACTCCGGTCGTCCACCCAATTGAAAGCATGGTCTCGGATTCGGCACAGTAGGATCTGTTGACGATACTGAATTTTGCTTGGTTGTCACTTGTGAGTCTAATGAAAACCGCATGGAAACTACGTAAGAATTTGAAGATTTACAAATTGGAGACGCTCCATCAGAATTCAAAGAAGAGATTAAATCTACAATAGATGAGTTAACGGAAGTTAACTTAGGTACTAGCGAAAAGCCTAGACCTACCTTTGTTAGCTCCTTACTCAATAAAGAAGACTCCAAAGAAATAATCAAGTTATTAATGGAATTTAAAGACTCGTTTTGCTTGGAACTACGATGAGATGCCGTGATTAGCTCCGCAGGTCGCAGTCCATAAGCTAGGAGTGGATCCTACTTCTGTTCCAGTCAGACAAGGTCCCAGAAGAATGCATCTAGAGATTGAACAACAAGTCATAGCTGAAGTTAAAAAGCTAATAGACGCTAAATTTGTCCATGAAGAACAATACCCAACTTGGCTAGCCAATGTGGTACCACTAAGGAAGAAGAATGGTCAGATCCGAATTTGTGTGGATTTCAGAGATTTAAACAAGGCATGTCCAAAAGATGAATTCCCTCTACTGATCCCAGAATTAATGATCGATATTGCTTCAACACATGAAATATTCTCATTCATGGATGGATATTCAGGATACAACCAGATAAAAATGGCTCCAGAAGATGAGAAACTTACGACATTCAGAACGCCGATCGGAGTATATTGCTACACAGTGATGCCATTCAGACTGAAGAATTCAGGAGCAACCTACCAGAGAGCAATGACAAGAATTTTTGATAATCTCATCCACAATCAAGTCAAATGTTATGTGGACTATGTGGTCATCAAAAGCTAAGTAAAGGAAAACCACCTGTATGATTTGAGAATTGTTTTCGAACGATTAAGACAATTTAACCTTAAGATGAATCCCTTAAGATGCGCCTTCGGCGTCACCTCTTGGAAATTCTTAGGATTCGTTGTCCGACATCGTGGAATTGAAATCGATCCGGAAAAGATAAAAGCTATCTTAGAAATGCCGCCTCCCAAAACCTTAAAACAACTACGATCTTTTTAAGGAAAGCTGGCATATCTTTGACGCTTTATCTCAAACTTGTCGTGTAGGTGTCACCTTTCTCGCATTAGTTAAAAAGGACGCCAAATTTATTTGGGAAGATAAATGCCGTAAAGCCTTCGAGGACATTAAACAATATTTAATGACACCTCCTCGTCTTAGCAACCTCAGGCCTCAGGTAGACCGTCGATACTTTATACCGCGGCTTTAGACGTCTCTCTCGAGCCCTGTTAGCCTGAGTCAATGATGAGGGTAAAGAAAATGCTCTTTACTACCTAAGCCGTCGTTTACTTCCGACAGAAATGAAGTATCCCACAATTGAAAAGCACTGTTTGGCCCTGATCTTCGCCGCTCAAAAGCTCAGGCAGTACATGCTTTCTCATAAGGTCAACCTGATCTCGAAATTTAATCCATTACAATACTTGATGACCCGTCCAACGTTTTCCGGCAGACTTGCCAGGTCGTCAATGATATTATTGCAATTCGATATAACTTTCATGCCTCTTCGTGTCAGTAAAGGGACAAGTCCTAGCAGACTTCCTCGCGACGACAACCTTTGCTGCGGAATCTCCTCTCAATGACGACTTGCCGCGATGAACAAATAGAGTTTAGAAGACCTCGATGATCGATGTTGGGAATTATATTTCGACGGAGCATCTTCAAAGACACAAAAATGAAGAATCGCAAGTGATAGTGCTCGGTAAGGCGGAATCGGACTAATCTTTATAACACCGGAGCGGGGGATGTTAAGATACTCCTACCACTTGACGTAGCCGTGTACAAACAATGAAGCGTAATACGAAGCCCTCATAACGGGATCGGAATTAACTATTCAAATGGGGATAACAAACATCAACATTTACGGGGATTCGCAGATAATCATTCAACGGATCGCCGGACAAGACATGAATTTTAAAGCCAAGACTCGAGCAATACTTCCAAGTATGCCATACGATTGTTGGAACAGATTCGAATGTGACAATCTACAAAATTCCCGGAAAAAACGCTTTTAGCAGATGCGTTAGCCCGCCTCAGCAAAAGAATTTGTCCGCTTGCAAGATAAATCGTGGAAGTGTCGGTTCACGGACGTCAGGTCCTATCACGACTCGACATAGACACAATACAAAAATCGAAAAAGAAAAAGAATCGATCATGATAGTGATAGAAAACACGTAAGATCGGCGACGTACCATTGATGAACTACCCGCAAACAGGAAAACTACCGGACGATAGGTCGTTAGCCCATCGGATCAAGAAAAGAACTCGTCCTACGCATTAATAAAAAACACGTTATACGTAAGGTCTTTCGATCGGATGTGGCTAAGATGCCTAAGCGGGTCCGACGCCCGTGAAATTGTTAAAGAGGTGCATTCGGGACTCGTGGCGCTCACCGACGGGTCCGAAGATGAAAATGAAAATTAAAAGACTAGGGTACTACCGGCCCTCGATGATGACCGACCGCATGAAAATCACCAAGAGTCGTCACCAATGCCAAGTGCATGGAGTGGTTCTACACCAACCTCCAAATGTGCTACATCCGACAATTGCGTCGTGGCCATTTGAATGTTGGGGCACGTATATAGTGGGTCCAATAGAACAACCATCTTCAAAAGGACATCGCTTCATTCTTGCGGCTACGGATTACTTTTCCAAGTGGCGAGAGGCGGCTCCACTTAGAGAAGTGAAAGCACACCACGTGCTACGCTTTTCAAGAACCAAGTTGTCTACCGTTTCGGAGTGCCGCGCGGGATCATCTCGGATTATGGGTCGCATTCGGATACACACAAATCAACAATTTTGTCGTGAGACACGAAATCGACTGGAGATATTCAACAATTTACTACCCAAGAGCAAACGGCCTGGCTGAGGCTTTTAATAAAACTCTCGTTCAAATCTTAAAGAAAACCTTGGACGATAATAAGAGAAATTGGCATGAGAAGTTATTAGAAGCCTTATGGGCCTACCGGACAACCTTCAGAACTCCTACTCAAGCTACACCTTACGCTCTGGTGTATGGGTCCGAGGCAGTGTTACCCTTAGAGGTCCAGCTTCCTTCACTCAGGATTGCAGTTGCAAACAAAATCACGACAGAAGAGAATGTCAAATTACGACTAGAGGAATTAGAAAGCCTGGAAGGGAAAAGACTTGCAGCGCAACAGAATTTAGAATTATACCAAGCTAAGATGGTTCAAGCCCATGACAGACTGGTCCGCCCAAGAACCTTCAAAGTTGGTGACTTAGTTCTCATTCTCAAAATACCTATTCTTGCACACCGCAAGATAGGAGGAAAATTTGAACCCACTTGGGAAGGGTCGTTTGTGGTTGAGACAGTCTACTCATGAGGCTCCTACCAGCTAGTGAATTGCCAAGGAGAACGACATATGCTTCTGATCAATGGACGATACTTGAAAAAGTATTACGCTACCAAATGTTTTGAAGGAATGGATTTTTCATCCCTAGAAGCACGGGTGAAGTAGTTACTTATGACTGGGTCCGAACCCAAAAATAATAAAAAATGTGCTAAAATAAATAAAATCATGATAATAAAGTTTTCCTTGTTTTCTCTTCCATATCAAAATCTCCGTCCCGATCTTATCCCACTTCATTCTCGTTAAATTTAAAAATACAAAAAGTAATTAAAAAAACTGTCTTTAATAAACATTTTCTTAATGTTCTTGTTCTTAGTACAACCCCTGATCCTTTTCCTTGTCTTTTCGCAGGGAAATGTCGAACGGGCGGTTGGTCCTGAACTTTAGAAATGGTGTAAGCCTTGCACTCGACGAAAAGAGGGTGAAAGATGTAAAGATAATAGAGATTGACTCAGACTTCACACCAGCAGGCCTGCAATACGAGGAAGGTGACTGGGTCCCAATTGACCGAGAGGAACTGCCCAGTCAGACAGTAATGAAAGTGGGTGGCCCAAGCCACCAATCCAGCAGCAAGAAAAGGAAAACAAACACTGAAGAAGATAAGAGAATCAAGTCTGTAGTCGCTACAGCAGAAGGCAGGCTTGTCAGCGTCGCGCCCACAGAAATTCAGGAAGTACGAAGAGCTACTCTCACAACAACTCAGCGAAGAAATAAAAATCGTCGTATACGCAAGATATTAACTAAACTAGCAGCGGACCAGCGCGACGAGGCAGTCGCTACTACCAGTGCATATACATCAAGGATACCGGTTCGCCAGGAACCTGAAGAAAGAGGGCCAACTCCTAGGATAACAGAAGAGACCAAGGAAATCTCAAGAAGATTAGAAAAAGGAAGGCTACCACGCCACCAGATAAAGCCACCAGTAATGCATAACCTTGTTGCAGAAGCAACCCCGGAGGGTGTCCCGACGGAGACCATCCCCGAGGAGCCGAGGTATGCAGGAGAACGCAAAGGGATTGAGCCATATATCCCATAGTACGTCACCAGGCCTTGCCATTTGCAGATTATTCCGGAGTACGAGCTAGAAAGAATGCAGAATGTCGAGAAGCAAACTTTTGAATAATTCGAGAGAATTAGAGGCAGGAGGATCAATATACTAGAAGGCCTCGAGCTACATACAAATGTGTTCTCAGAATACGAACAACAACAAATTGTGGACTGCATCCAGGATTTGAAAAGAATGGGTCGAGCAGGCCACCTAAGAGAAAACACCTACTCGGAACCCCGAAGATGATGCCAGGGAAAGGGAGAATTACAATACAATGTGGATGCTATTACAACTTTGCAGAAGACAGGAAGGGAAACCCACCAGGGATACTCCGTCATGGCAAGGTAGATCCAATGCCATTAGTCATCAAAAGGATGGTAAAGAGAATGATAACATGGAGGGTACTGCCAACAGATTGCATACCCAACAGTTGCATCATTAACATTTACAAGCAGGGTGATCGCATACCCCCGCACATAGATCACCACGACTTTGTCGGACCTTTCGCACGCTTTCTTTTCCGAATGAATGTAATATCATGTTCGGATTCGACCTCCGGATAAGCAGCCCGGTGAGTTCCGAGGGCTAGTAAAGATACCATTACCGGTAGGTTCCGTCATGATACTAAAGGGCAACGGAGCAGTATGTCGCTAAACATTACATACCGGGAGTACCAATGAAGAGGATCTCGAGTTACTTTTAGAAGGATGGATGACAGGAAAGCACCTTACCACTTCCAGCTAGACCCGGAGCTAGAGAGCCTCCGACCTTACGAGCTGTGAGTTACATGGAAAATATCACACCTCCAACGTACATCCATACGACATCCTTGCCAAGGATGGCTTGGAAGGTGATGTTATTGACCATGTACCTCACTATTCAGACATGGATTTTTTGATAGATGCCTTTTTGGATGGATCGACAAAGATCATACATAGTCCGTGTTGAGTCTACATGGATTGTATGAGATGTATTCCAGATCGAGTTGTATGATGTATCTTTAACATGATTGGAATGAAAGTGACCATCTCACAT
Organism: Papilionanthe hookeriana x Papilionanthe teres; assembly: GCA_022702705.1. Lineage (NCBI taxonomy): Eukaryota > Viridiplantae > Streptophyta > Magnoliopsida > Asparagales > Orchidaceae > Papilionanthe > Papilionanthe hookeriana x Papilionanthe teres. The sequence goes on from CM040424.1 coordinate 13,952,332, forward strand.
TTTGGCCTTCACCTCTTTTGTGCAAATTGACTGGGAAACGCCATTAAAGTTAAATGAACTTCGAACAAAGAACAGAAAAGAAACAAAAAGAATAATAGAAAACTTTCCTTAAAAATCTAAAAGAAAAAATGATGAACGCCAAATTCACATGAAACATTAAATGAATGATAAGGAAAATTTGAATTGTTAAAGGACAAACAAAATTAACACAAATTTTAAATCAAATCTCAATCAATTTCAAATTCAATCTTCCAGATCTTAAATCAAATCTCAATCAAAATTTAATTTTAATCTTCCAGATCTTAAATCAAATCTCAATCAAATTTCAATTTCAATCTCCCATATCTCAAATTACATCAAAAATCAAACTTTTGGGGTTGAGGATTTTACATCCGAGACTGCATTGCTTTAGGATTATTTCCTTATCGCAATGAAATACATCAAAATCAAACTTTTGGGGTTGAGGATTTTACATCCGAGACTGCATTGCTTTAGGATTCTTTCCCTATCGCAATGAAATACATCAAAATCAAACTTTTGGGGTTGAGGATTTTACATCCGAGACTGCATTACTTTAGGATTCTTTCCCTATCGCAATGAAATACATCAAAGTCAAACTTTTGGGGTTGAGAATTTTACATCCGAGACTGCATTGCTTTAGGATTTTTTCTCTATCGCAATGAAATACATCAAAATCAAACTTTTGGGGTTGAGGATTTAACATCCGAGACTGCATTGCTTTAGGATTCTTTCCCTATCGCAATGAAATACATCAAAATCAAACTTTTGGGGTTGAGGATTTTACATCCGAGATTGCATCGCTTTAGGATTCTTTCCCTATCACAATGAAATACATCAAAATCAAACTTTTGGGGTCGAGGATTTTACATCTGAGACTGCATTGCATTAGGATTATTTCCCTATCGCAATGAAATACATCAAAATCAAACTTTTGGGGTCGAGGATTTTACATCCGAGACTACATTGCTTTAGGATTCTTTCCTTATCGCAATGAAATACATCAAAATCAAACTTTTGGGGTTGAGGATTTTACATCCGAGACTGCATTGCTTTAGGAATCCTTCCCTATCGCAATGAAATACATCAAAATCAAATTCTTGGGGTTGAGGATTTTACATCCGATACTGCATTGCTTTAGGATTCTTCCCCTATCGCAATGAAATACATCAAAATCAAATTCTTGGGGTTGAGGATTTTACATCCGATACAGCATTGCTTTAGGTTCTTTCCCTATTGAAATGAAATACATCAAAATCAAACTCTTAAGGTTAAGGATTTTACATCCAATACCGCATTACTCTGAGATCTCTCCTCATTGTAATGGTTCAATCCAATCAATTCAATTTTCTTTTGAGGTTGAAGATGTTACATCTAAAACCACAAAATTCCAATTTTCATTTCAAGTTCAAATCCCTTCAAATTAATTTTAATAAACTTCGATCTAAATTGAAACTCAAACTAAAATCCGAGCTCACACATCAAAACTTAAACCGAAACAAAATGAAATCTAAATCAAAATTCCCCGCATCATGTGATTTGGGATTCACCTCCTTTTCCTTTCCCTGCCGAGAGTTCGAGAATCTATAGTCTCGTAGATATACTTGACACTCCCCACGTGAAACTCTTCTACTCCGTCCCAAGCTTGTCACTTAGACTTTTGTGTTGGTTTTGTTGATCACTTCGGTCAACACCAATACGCGCGGTGTGCTCCATCGCCGCACCACACCTATCGGGGTCCATTTGTCGACCTCATTTTTGATGAGGTCTTCTCTTCTTCTTTTTAGTACTTAGGATCTAGCCTTAGGCTTTTCCTTTAACTATCTTAGAGGATTAGAATTGGGACCAACCACCTAGAAATTCAAACCACTTCTTAACTTCCTGCAAACTCCACAAACTTGATTATAGATCCCTAATCACCTAGAGGGTTGAAATATAATGTGGAAGTTTAAAGGATGAGTTCCTATAGGACTCTTTGGCCTTAGGACTGCCCTGGGTGGCCTAGTCTGGTGAGGGTTGACTTACACACACTACACTTAAACACTACACTTTTAAACACCTCCTAAAACCACACCTACACCCAACTTGACCTCTTGACTCATGAAGGTGATTCACATGGATGGTCCTTAACTCCTAAGCCCTTGGCTAAGAGCGTTAGGAACAACATAGTGAATGCCTCAAATGAGTCCCTTCATGGCTCATGTGGGCTTGATATGGCTTCATGGCTCAACCAAAATGATTTCATTCCACTTACACTCACCCAATCTTCAATTTTCCAAACTTTTAATTTTTGACCCCCGGGACCCCGGACCTGCCTAGCCTACCCAAAACCCTTGAAATTACCCAAATTTTCCGAAATTCTCCAAATCACCCAAAATTTCCCAAAATCATTCCTAAACATTTCTCTCCACTCAAATTGATCATCCATAGCCAAAAATACCAAAAATTCCAAAAATACACCCCAATACTCTCCAAATACCCAAAAAGCCCCTCTTATCCAAAAAATCTAAAAATTTAGAGAATTCCCAGAAAATTCCAGAAAATCCCAAATATTCCCAATTTCATTTTTTTCAACTACACCATGGGTCAATTTTGTCAATTTACACCACTTTTGTCAAAATCCCTAATTTGACCCATTTTAACCCAAAATGAGCCCAATGTTAAACCAAACCTACCCAATTGACCAAAATTCTAGTCCAATTCAATTCTAAACTTCAATTAAACATTCCCAACACCAATCTAGACCAAATCCAAGCCCAATTTGATTGACATTTGAATCCAATTTCACTTTTGACCTTAAAGCCCAATTTGGACCCATGACCCAAACCTAACCCAAACCAAACCAATTTAACTCCAATTAACCCCAAATCTTTTCTAAACCTTCCTTAACATCCCCACAAACAAAACACTAACATGATTTGCCCAAAATTTGGATCCAAACCCCACTAAAATTCAACATAAAACCAAAAGGCCCAATTTTGACTTAAATCCACCCCTAACCCAAATGAGCCCAAATCCCAAAATCAAAATTCAACCAATGTTGTAACCTCTTTCAAACACTCCCATAAACATTTCCCAACATCAATTTTACATCAATTTCAACCCTAGCCCAACGTTGGCCTATGTTAGCCCAATTTGACCTACATAGGCCCATTTATCAAATCAACCCAAATTCAACCCAATTCAAACCCAAATCACTCCAAACTTCTTTCAAATCAATCATGACACATGCTTAAGACAAACCCAACAATTATTTGGCCCAAGCCTTTACCAAACTTTCATCCTAAAATCCATTTTAAAATCCAAAAGCCCACTTCCCTAAACCATTTTAAAAGCCCATCCTCATTAAATTTTAAAAGCCCAAACTCATCCTAAAGCCCACATTACAATCTCATCCCATCACCAGTCAATTAATATCATCCCTTAAGTCCTAAATCAATCATCAAATAGTTCCAAATCAAGCCATATGCCAAATCACCCCTAAATGCCAAAAATCCCTAAAATCCATTTCCATGTAAATAAGCCAAGCCATCCCTAAGCCAAATGGAGTCCTCAAGCCATGCACAAGCCACATGAAGCCATGGGATCCATTTTACACATCATCATACTATTAATTGCAAAAGGAGGAGCCTCTTTTAAGCCCCCTTAAAAAGGTTTTAACCCTTTTAATGCTTCACCTTAATCCATGATTAATCAAAATATTCATGGATGGTGACTTCTCTACCCTTTCCTAGCCGATTCATCGGATCCTCCATCAGCCCAAATCAGCCATGGGGAGGTGAACCAAGCCCATTTCCAATGGGTTGACCAAACCAAGTGCAAAAGAAACCACCTCCCCATGCTATTTTGATCCAACCACTTTACACATGTAAGGCTTCAATTGAATTCACCAACTTCAACCCCCGACCTCCCCGACCTCGAGGGTGACCCTTGCTCGCCGGCCGACCACACTGGCTGCCGGAAAATGCCATGGCCGAGACATGGGGAGGAGCCAAACTTTGGAATTCCACCTTGCTGAGTTGCCCCATGCCCAATGGCCACCATGGCTGTTCTTCCCTTGACCTAAGCAGCTGATCCCAAGTCCTAACTCCCCCTGGGAGGCCCTCCAGCCTCTCCTATTAAACACCACCCCTCTCGGCCATGTAAGAGGTGTTGAATCAACCTTAAGGAAACTTTGCCAAAATCACTTCAGACTCTCCCCACACCTATAGCACTTGATCCCCACCGTCCTCCTGCCCTAATCCCCACTAATTGAGCTCAATTTTGGAGCTCAATTCTCAGGCCAGAACAAGACATTCCCAAATCCTCCACCAAAGTCAAATTAAACTCACCTACACTTGCACAGGGTCAAGAGGAGAAGTTCCCCAGTGAAAGCCCCCTCTCCAGGCCACCCATCTGTTCCAGACTCCAAAGGTTGAAATCGGGCTTGGTCAAAATCATACCTAGACAATTCACCAGGCCAGGAGACTTCATCTGGAGCTTGCTTGGACTCAATCAAAGGTGACACAACCCTCAGATCGAAGCCACACTTCTCTGAGCAAAGGTATGGTCTCACTCTTCTTCCCGAGCTTCTGAACATTCTCCATTTTTATTGAGTCAATTTCATGCTACATACACCGTATGGATGTGTTCGTCTCTTCAAGACGAATCCATAGAGTACAAGAACACGGAAATCCGTTGAGAAATGAGTGAGTTCTTAGGGTTTTAGTGTGGATGGTTCTCGGGCTAGGAGGCTTGGGGACGATGAACGGATGCCGTTCATTCAATACACGCGCGGATGGACAGCTCAGATCAGGTCGGATCAGCGGATGATACGCGAAAGGCGGGACCCGGACTGCTGACTCAAGTGGCGGCGTCGAATGGGAGCGCGTCGTGTGGCCGTTCGGAGATGCCGAGGATGACAGGGCGCCGCGTGGATAAGAAGGAAATTAGGGTATTTCTTGATTTATTTAATTCTCTAAACTTCAAAAATGCATAACTTTGTGTAGGAAAATCAGAAAAATAAAATAAAAATACCCTCTTGCTCAGTGAACAGGGGAGAATAATGTGGAAAAGAAATCATTTTATTTCATTGAGTATTTGATTTTTAATAATTTATTTACTCTCCGCACTATTTCAATTCTCCATGCATGTATACAATTCACCATGGCATGAGACCATAGGGCTTTTGAAGCATCCGAATTTGGGAACATTCCCCGAATTTTCCAAAGTCGGAGGCCACCCCTATGAAAAGTTATTGATTTTTCAATTCTAGGTCACTATTCTGAATATTTTAATTCCAATAATTAAGCATGTTGTGAAATAAATTCTAGGAAAATTTGAGGATGTTTCTTATGACCAGAGGACTCTAGGAAAAATAGGCTTTGAATCAATCCACTTGGAATAACCCTAATTGGCTTAAACACCCAAAATAGGTCCTTAACTAATTACAGCTAATCATACATCAAATTGACTTGAAATCAATTCTCCACTGACCTTTAGGATCAGAGGAACCCACTATAAAAATTTGAAGTCAATCGGACTTGGTTAGCCCTACCAAATGGGTTGATTAAGCCATTTAGCCAACTTAAACTTTAAAAATTCATAACTTTCAAAATACTTTTCAAAAATTCACCAAATTGGTTTTGGAGCCTCTCTGATATCAGGGGAATTTAATAAAATTAAAATTGTAATTTTCTAAAAAAGTTGATTTTTTGCATTATTTTAATATTTTTAATAATTAAAAAATAATAAAAATAATAAAATAATAAAATTCACCAAAATGTCATATTTTGAATTTTAATCACTTAGGAACAAACCCCATATTTTTCTTAGGTCTCTATGATGAGATATTAAATTTTAAAGCCTTAGGGTAATTTTAAAATTAAAAAAATGTATTTTCTAGCATTTCCACTAAAATAACTCTAATAAATCAAAGAAAAATTAGAAAATTACAAAATTGGTTCTCTGGTTTCCTTGATATCAGAGAGATTTTTGAAAAATATAAAATTCATTCTTCCATCTTTATTTTATTTTTAAATTAATTAATACTCCAAAACATAAAATAATTATAATAAAAATAATATAATTCAAAAAATCACTAAAATTAGTCCAAGTGGTCCTTTGGTCATTAGGAATGTCCCATAATTTTCTTAAGGACAGAAGCTTTCCCTTGGTCATCTTGTTGAATTTTCCTTGGAAATCCTTATTTTCCATAAAAAAATAATTATATAAATAAATTAAATACAGAAAAATCACATTTTCTCCTCTAATGTCTTGATTGACATATTAGTGAAGTCAAATAAAAATTTCAAATTCATTTAAGTTCAATTTAGTGAGTTATGAAATTAGTAAGTTTAAAGGGCAAAATAGTAATTAAAATTTTAACCTATAATTAAAAATTTTTAGGTTTAATTAAAAGGGTGGGTAAAATATTTGATATTAAGTTGATTTTGGATGTTTGAAACTTAGGTATTTAAATGGTAGAAACCTACCAAATAACTTGAAAGTAATCAAAATAAACCTTAATTAAATAATTAATTAAATTTGGAAAAATAATGAAAAATTGGAATTACTAAAATAGGGATATTATTAGAAAAAATTTTTTTTTCTTTAATCTAAGAATCCCTAAATTAATCACCTTAATAATATTCAATTCCTAATTAAAATGATAATCCAAATTCAAAAATTTAAAATGCTAAAAGACTTAAATCATTAAATTAAATTAAAGTAAATCCTTTTAAAATTTCAATTAAATTAATACTTTAACAATTAAAATTAAATAATTTTTAAAACATTAAAAAAATAAAATATTAAATTAAAATTAAAAATAAAATTAAGTTAAAATTTAAATTAGATTAAAATCTAAAATAAAATTAAGTTAAAATTTAATTAAATTAAAGTTTAAAATTAAATTAAATTAAATTAAATTAAATTTAAATTTAAATGAAATTAAATTAAATAACATTAAATTAAATTAAGTTAAAACATATTAAATTAAATTAAATTAAATAAAAAAATATAATAATATAAAAAAAAACAAGTTAAAATAAAATTAAAAATTAAATTAAATAAATTAAATTAAAATTAAAACTAAATCAAATTAAATTAAATTAAAGTTAAATTAAATTAAATTGAATTAAATATAACATAACTTAAGACATAAAAAATTCAAAAATAAATTTAAAACAACTTGAAAACTATTCCAAACTTAAACCCATTGATTGAAATTAAGTTAAATCACAAATCATTTGAACATTAATTTGCCCTCAAAAGCTCATGATGTCATAACCCTTAAACGGAGTGTTAAGTGAAGTGTTACTTCACTCATAGGATTTTCAAATGTCCTAGTTCACTGGGCAAGATAACAAAGCTTGAACTCCTAGATAATTGATTCATTATATCATTAAATTCCCTTGGACTTAAGACAATCCTAAAAGTATTGAAAAGATGTTTAAGATTCGTCTTAAGCACTTCCTCAGTACGATAGGATGTTTATAAGAACAACTGAACTTAATTGTTCTTTGATGAAGAAAATCATCCTTAAACCAAAACACAAGAACCTAGACGTCATAGGAGATGACTAGCTATAGGATTAGGAACTTGGTAGAAAACCATAACCCTTCCCTTAGCTTTACTTAGGAACTTGCTTTAAATGCTTAAATATTCTAAATTGTGTTTAAGTGCGACATGGGATGACGGGAAGACCCTCCAGGTACGCTTTTATTTTATTGCAATTTACTTTCTTGCAATTTACTTTATTGCAAATGCACTTTCCTTTTCTTGCATGATAAACAACTGTTGCATGAAAACCCACACCTTTAGGGTAGCCCCTAAAACTGAAACCAAAACTAAATTAAAAATCATTACAAGATAAAATTCACCGCCACAATATTTCAAAATATAAAACAACTCAAAATTTAATCACAAACAAAACAACAAAACCACAACTACAACTAAATTAAAACATCTTGTTGGATGATCGGGAATACCTCGGATGATGTAACCTACGTGTTGCTAACGAGATTTCCCACGGTCTAAATGAAAGTGTGGAACTCATTCAGTTGAGTTTAGCAAATTCATCTGGACTAAGTGACTCCGATAAAAATAACGATGTCGGAAGGATGGAACCATGGGATCTTAACCGGTGTTGTTATAATCAACTTTAAGATTTGTTTAATTAAAATATTAAAAAAAACACCTGGATTTTAAGATTTTCTCTAAACCAGAACACTTCTCTCATCTCCTGATTTATGACTTCTAAAACTAAACCTCTGCAACAAGGAGCTCGGAGCATGGTGGGCAGCACGCCCATCATCATCAGCAAAACTTGAGTCTACTTCAACAAAACTTTCTTAGAATTAAATAACCAAGCCATAGGACTTCGAGGAAGTTTGCCTAGTGCAACATAAATCCTCAACTCTTCGTTAGACATTTGTATAATCTTGTTATGTAAATTAAGCCCTAACCGGTCTTAGGATTCCGAGGTAGTCGTCCGATACGACATAAACCCTCACATCTTTGAGGCTATTTGTATGATTTTATCATACGAATATAAGTCCTGACTAATTAAAATTGGCAAGATCAAAATACTAAATAAACATTAGGGCTTTCCTAAATCCAAGCCAAACAATAGGATAGTCGGGAAATTACCGGAGTTCGCTTTGAATCTGTGATTTCTCCTAGCTTTCTTCCTTTGGATTCCCAAAATAAAATGTTCCAAATTTGATCCATTCCCTATTGAAATTCCAAAATTCAATCCTTTGAAAACTTAAACTTTGAAATTCTTGAGAGCAGAACTACTGATTATTATCGAGAGTTTTCTTAGGTGATTCCAGTCACTTAATATGTAATTAACTATAGGGGCTTGCCCTTATAGGGAATTTTGAGAACCCAGGTAATATAAACCCTACTTAATTCATTTATATTAAGCAGGGGAACTTGTCGGCTTATAAAATTGGTTCGCAGACCAAACGGATGTCACAAACCTTTCTAGTTTATCTAATCAAGCCCCATTATCAAGCAGTGTGTCTATTCTCCAGGATAGATATACAGTTTGTGGTGCGGTGCTCGTTTATATAAACTATTCAGGATGTGAGATAAGTTTGATTACATATCTTAAAATCTTCAAATTTAAAAATTATTTTCAAAATCAAATACTACTTTTCAAATTATTTATTTAAATTAAATCTAAAATTCACCGACAATTTCTGTAGGCGACCCTTTCTTCAAAATTAAACATACAACCCAAAAATAAGACGTACATATACCCTTTGAATGATTCATTGAATGTGGACTCTTTTCGAAGAGACACTTAACCATCTCTTGAAAAATTATAATTAAGGTTTGGAAACTCTTGAAGAAGAAGATTTAGAGAAGGGAGAGGAACTAATAGAAGAGGAGGAGAAGGTCGAGAAGAAGAAGACTTGGGCGTGAGCCCCAAGTGGGACGCCAAGGTGAGAGAGAAAGAGAGAGTGTGAGAATTTCTTCTTTTCTTTTCACTTTGTTCTTGTAAAGGATTGCAAGGAGATTGCTTTTGCTATACAAGGAGAGTTTGATTTCCATAAAAGATAAGTATTTTCATTGTATTTTAATTTGAATCTAGTACTTTGTTTGTGTGGTTTCAAAGACTTGTAGAATGAAAACTTCTTGTTGTTTCTCCATGTGTAATAAGTAGTTTTCTTTACTCTTTCCTCTTACAAAGAATTAGTATGCATATGTAGGATATAGATTTGAGTAGAGTGAGAATATAATGTGATGATTTTACTTTGTTCTTCATTTACATGTAAACTTGATCAACTTGCATATTAAAATCTATTGTGAGAACATGTAAGAACTAATGCAGCATTGTCGCATTCAACTATTGGTAAGAATCACATGAGATTATGTGGGTGAGAATGTAGTTCATAGAATTAAGTACAAATAAATAAGGAGATATGCATGTTTAAGAGGTGTAAAATTAGAGGACTTTAGGGTGACAAACTAAAGCCCTTAATTTGATTTGATGTGAAAAGTTTATTATGAGATGTTAGCCCCCAGGTGGAGGGAGAAGAGGGAACTCTAGAGTGAGAGCTAGTATCTTCCCTACCTAACCCATCTACAACATTTCAGATCATCAAATTAACATATGTTCTTTATAGAACCAAGTATGGGTAAAGAATATAATTGCTCCTATTTGTCACAATCTCTATCGCTACTTATTTTACTTTTACACATGTCCGTAATTTCATTGATTGAGGAAGAGTACTTTTAATATATTAAACTCCACTTTTCTGATTTTCATTAAGTGTTTTAGAAGTAGTATTGTAGTAATAAATTTAGGATTTAAATAAAACCAAACTGTTATCAAACGTCCAAGCTAGGGCGTGTTATCGTAAACTAGAACTTCTATTGAAGGCCGTTGTGATTTACCGCGATCTTCATGGGATCGATATTCGGGGCTTAATCAAAAATCTCTATATTACTTGATAACGATATGTATACTTATGTAAAATTCCATTTTATAATAATATCAATTAAACTCTCATTTGCATCGACATCAAGTTTTGGCGTCGTTGTAAAGAAAGAGATATAATTAGAAGGAAATAAAGCATAAGCATAAATATCTGGGATCAGTAGGTTGACAAGTTAGTTAAAACTGAGTTCTCAACCGGAGCTGAGCATTACCTTGAAGCATGTAGAGTTTGGGCTTAGACCACTCAATGTCAACTCTATTACTTTTTTTATCTGATTTTGTCTTCTCTGAGTAAGGTCATGAACTTACTTAGTGAACCACATTTGGAGGAACTGTACTAATATTATTTACCAGATTGTGTATACCTTAAACTCAGAGTAACCCTGAAATTGACAACACGTGAGGTAATTCTGGTCCATGGGTGATAACCATATAAAGTTTTATAATACACCCACGTTATTAGAGTAGTTTCTTTCATTAGAAATTTAAATTTAGGAGGGGAAATGTGAGTAGAAGGGAGATCGACTTAACCTTAGTTGTTGTTTGTTTATGAATCTATGAGTCTATGTATTGAAATTTGTGTGTCTATGTTTGTGTGTCAATTTGAATGAGTCATTAGAGATCATAAAACTTATCTTAATATTTTAAATGTGTTAGCATCCAACAATTCCTTTTTAATCTTCAGTTTGTTTCTTTATACTATTTAAAATTCTTTTATAGTGTTATGTCAATCCTGTTTAGGCTAGATTTACTTTCTAGTGCAATCTTCTATGATGTTCTATTTGTTGATATTTTTGTAGGATGTGTAGTAAATCGTAAAAGTCATCTTTCCCTATCACATACTTTTGTAGTTCATTATTACACATATTTGGGCTTCGTTTGGGGGGGGGGAGAAAAATGTTTCAAATATAAACCTTACTGCTTTCAAAATTAAACCTTACTGCTTTCAAAAGTATTACAAATAAATTTGTATTTTATTTATAATGATATTGTTATGTGGAGTCACGATAAGGATGTTAGAATTTTTAAGTTTAGAAACAGAGTAGGTATACTTAGTTGATATTTTTAGTGAAAGGGCAAACCAAGAGTTAAGGATATTTAATGGAGAACTTAGATAAATGAATAACTATCTTTAGTAAAAAGAATTTTATTTTTTAAAAATTAAGGATTCTTAGAATTTTTATTTCCAAACATTTAAGGCTCTTTTAGAAAGTATTTAAAAAAGAATCTCTTCAACTGAATGAAGGTAAATAATTTTAACTTTAGAGGATGATAGTGAAAGTCAAAATTATTTAAGGACTTCTCCAGATATAGTAATCTTCACATAAAAAAAAAAGAAATGAAACGAGTGGAAAAGAAAAGAATGGATCATAAAGATCCTGAAAAAGAAAAGAAAATATGTAAAAAAGAAAATGTAAGGAGAAACTTGAGGAGTTAAAGTCTCATCCAATCCACCTCAACATCTGAACTTCCTCATTGAAGCATATGTTTTCCAGGCCCCCCATTTCAGAATTGTGGAAGATTGATGCTGATTACTAGATTTTTGATTGTTTGGTTTCTCTTTATCACATATTTTTGTATGTAGTTCTTTTCTCTTTTTGGAGTAATTTTTGGGTATACTTTGGAGTAGATGAGTACTCTTATACTTTTTGTTTTTGTTTAGAGTGGAGTTGTAATGTGATGGGCTTGTTCCCCATGGGTTCTTTTGTAACTTCAAATTTAAGTTAACATGTAGGGAGCCATAAGTTGCTCCAATATATATATATATATATATATATATATATATATATATATATATATATATATATATATATATATATATATATATGATGGCGGCTGGCTTGGTGGTTGTTGCTCTGCTAGGGTTCCTGCTATGATGGAGTCTGCCTGGCGGCGGCTGGCTCTCTTTGGTGGTGGTGGTCGGGAGGTAAGTGCGTTCAGAGGGTCTGTTAAGGGTGGTGAAGCTGTTTCTTGGTGGCCTGCCTCCTTTTGCTCTTCCCGGGCAAACTATTTTTTGAATTGATTCCACTGTTCCATTGGCTGAGTACTTTGGCTGCACTTTGTGGACAGTTTTTAGCCCCCATCCCTCCTTTATGGCTGGGGTTTCACTCATTAATGCTCCCCTTTCTTATGCTGATGCTGTCAACAAGGGTCATCAGATGGCCAGTAAGGCAGATAACTTGACTTTTCCTCAATGCCTTCATGATGCTCGTCGCAGGAAAATCAGAATGTCCTTTCATTAGGCCTTTGGGGTCTAAGGAGGGAAAACCTGCCATTCTGTTCACCACACAGGAGATGGCTATGCTAGCAGATGCCATTAAATTCACTATTGTTGGCCAGTTTCAATTTGGGCATCCCAAAATGGAACTAGTCAAAAAACAATTTCAGAATCTTAATCTCTTGGGCAGTGGAAATTAGGGGTTATGGATGGGAGGCATCTCTTGATAAGGTTATCTAAAGAAGAAGATTATGCAAGACTTCTGGGCATGCAAGGAATGCTGATTGCTAACTCCTCCATGAAGTTTATAAAGTGGTACCCTGGATTTGATACGGCAAAGGAACCCCTCTCGAAGCCATCGTGGTTCACCCTCCCCAACCTCCCTATTCAACTTTACCACACCCATGCTATCTTCCGGATTAGCAGAGCTTGGGGACACCTCTTAAGGTTGATACCCCTACCCGAGAGATGGGCAATCCCGCCGGTGCTAGAGTCCTAGTGGAGAGGGATGTTTCTCTTCCTGACACTGATACAATCTGGATCACCACCTCTGATGAAGGGGATGGGTTTTGGCAAGAGGTCTTACTTGAACAGAAACCTATATTCTGTCAAAAATGCAGAATGTTTGGTCACTCACTAGATAGTTGTTATAGATTAAAACCCACTATCAGAAAGAAAACACAAAACAAATCAGTGGAGACAACAACTACCGCCCCCCATCCGCGATCCAAATTTGGAGTCACAGCAGTACACGATGACAGTGTTCCAGAACTTGTCATTTCTGGAACATGCTGAAGCTAAGGAACAGGAAGTATTTAATCCTGAGAAGGCAGTGGAACTTCCATCTGAGTTAGAGGCAGATGAAACTGAGGAACAAATGAACACTATAGAAGATGTGACACAGGAGAACACCCCTTCTGACAGACAGTTTGAACCAGTTCAAGAAAAGATGATATCAGAATGGAAGGAACAAAAGAGTAGGAAAACAAAGAAAACACAAATAGAGCTCCAAGTCTTCCCACAGTCTGCTGAACTGGAAGGCCAAAAAATTGCATCCCCCACTGGTCCAAGAAAGGGTAGATCTAGATCAAGATCTAGTTCTGCCCAACCTCAACCACATAACCATCCACCAAATTTAATCAATGTTTAATTTTATTTGCTGGAACATTAGGGAAGTTTCCCATCCCCTTACTGTCAAACGATTGGTACATTTATATAAAAGACATCAACTTTGGTGCATGGTGCTTTTGGAACCCATGGTTAAAAAACACCAAAACAAGATACTTACCAGGTTCCCTGGGTGTTCTCTTTATGTTAACTCCTCTAATAAGATTTGGGTTATTTGTAGAAAAGGGATTCAGTGGAAGGTTATTGTTGATCACCCTCAATTGATTCATCTTCATTGCTCTTTTAACTGCAGTACCTTTGCAGCTACATTTATTTATGCTGGCTGCACCAAGTCTGCAAGATTAGAGCTGTGGCACGAAAATTCACCACATCTGCACTATGGAATCGTCCAGCTGGATTGTGGGAGGAGACTTCAACAACATAGCCTCTACTGAAGAAAAACTTGGTGGAAGATCACCCACTCTCACCAAAATCACCGAGTTCAATGATAATATTCGAAGGCTCGCTTTATTTGACTTGGGTTTTCGTGGTAACAAATTCACTCGGAGAAGAGGAAAGATATGGGAAAGGTCGGATAGGTTCTTGGCTAACGAGTGCTTGGCATCAAAATTTCCTCTACACCACAATAAAACATCCGAATTTTGCGAGGTCCGACCATAGACCACTCCTTGTTTCCATCACCACACCATCTCAACAAACCACTCCCACTCCTTTCGGATACTTGAATTTTTGGGCTTCACATCACAGCTTTCGATCCATTATTTCGAGCACCGGACCGGGTGCTCTCATCCCAACCCTTTTATCAAACTCAAGCTACTTCAAGTAAAAATTGTAGGTGTGCTCGGAAAATGGAACCAGGAAAGTATTGGGGATATCTTCCAGGGTGTCACCAAGGCCGAGGAGGAAGCTCGTCGCTTTGGAAGTTGCCTCTCGGACCGATGATTCCAAATATGGTTTTTTCATAGCCGCTCAAGAACACCTACTTACTTTACTCACTTGGCAAGACCAGCTTGTCGAGGCGAGAAGGCCGCTAGTATTAAATTCAAAGAAGGAGATAGAAATACAAAATTTTACCATGCTTGGATTAAATACGTAAGAAAGTGTAATGCTATCCACACTATAGAAACTGACCAGGGGGTTCTGCTTAGGGAGGAGTCTGAAATTGCTGAGGATGCTGTCAAGTATTTTCACAAACTCCTTACTTACTCCCCTACTCCCGGACCCACCATCGACGACGAATCTATTCGGGGATGATCATCAATTTACTAACATCAATCTTTCTGACTCTCCTTCCCGAGAGGAGATCCGGGTTGCTCTCGCCTCCATAGATAGTTCTAAAGTAGCGAGGCCTCGATGGCTATACCGCCGACTTTTATAAAAAGACTTGGGATATTTGTAAAGGGGATGTTACTACTCGCCGTTCGTAGTTTCTTTCGTGGCACCGATTTACCGTAATACTTCCATGCTTCCAATATAGTACTCCTACCCAAAACTAATGCTCCTAAGACATGGAATCAATACAGACCCATTAGCCTCATGACTGTTATTAGCAAAATCATAAGTAAAATCCTAGTGGGAAGACTTCAACCTCTCCTGGAAAAAATTATAAGTCCCAACCAATCTACATTTGTCAAAGGTCGTTCCATCACTGATAATGTCCTCCTTGCCCAAGAGCTGCTGCTTGATTTGGACAGACCTTGTAGAGGGGGAAATATTATCTATAAACTTGATATAAAGAAAGCTTATGATACTATTGACTGGAACTTCATCCTTCAGGTGTTGCAAGCCAAAGGTTTCAATTCTGGTTTTTGCCATCTGATCAAAATATGGTTACAACACAATCATCATTTAGTTCTCATTAATGCTAATTGCTGGGGAGGTTTCCAAGCTACCAGGGGTCTAAAACAAGGGGATCCCTTATCTCCCACCATTTTCATCATAGTCATGGATTACTTCTCTAAGTTGCTGGAGTCCAAGGTCACACCCTTCCTTTATGCCAGTATGTCACCACAAGTCCAACCCGGTTATCTCACATTTGATGTATGCAGATGATGTCATGCTTTTCTCCGTGGCATCCAAACTCGCTCGTTAAAAGAGTTTATGAATGCTTGTCCCAATTTCAACAAATTTCGGCCTCCATTTCAACCACTCCAAATGTGAGGTGGTCTCGCCCTGAGGGCATTACCGCTACCAATACTCAGTGGATCACTCACTACACCGGTTTCTATAGAGCCCATCTACCTCTCGAAATATCTTGGAGTACGACTTATCAAAGGGAGATCAAAGCAAGTGCAGTTTGATGATATCATTGAGAAACTTAATGCACAACTATCCAACTGGGTCAACTCCTACCTTTCTTCTGGTGGGAGAGTCACTCTCCTTGCTAGCATTCTAACCACATTCCCCTCCAATGTACTTCAAATGACTTGCATGAAGAAGAGTTCAAGAATCCAGATTGAGAGAATTTTCAACAGGTTCCTTTGGTCTGGGCAAAGGAAACAATTCCACTGGGATAGTTGGCAAAAACTGGCTAAACCTCCGAGACCGGGGGTCCGGGTTTTAAAGGTCCGAAGCATCCGCGGAAAGTGAACTTTTGCAAGCTTTGGATCCTCTTCGAGCAGCGAAGTCTCTCCGGGCTCGGCTCTTGAAAGGTAAATATTGCAAGGACATTCACCCCACTAATGCCTGCGCAAGAACCGGCGGCTTCAAGGATATGGAAACATATGGTGAGGCATAGAGAAGTTGCTGAATCTCTTTTCCAGCTGGGAGCCGGGCAAAGGGGATATTTCTTTTTGGCATGATAAGTGGTGCCCCGAAGAGATGTTGGTGGCCTTACCCAACACTCGTTAAAACTATTTTTCTAGTGGCTTCATGCCGGGAAGGGGACAGCTTGGTCCATTCCCAAACTTCAACAATTCCCGAAAGAGGATTCGATCGACCAAATTGCAAATATTCGGCTTGACGGATCCCTCCCCGACGTGAATTATCCGGAATTTTGCTAGGAAGCATACACTCACCAAACACATCTATCAAAAGATTTATAACCGGTCTCCGCAAGCTCGGGGAAAGATAATTTGGAACAAATATCTCACCCCTCTATGTCCTTCATGATATGGAGAGTGTTTCATAACTACATACCCACGGATGACATTCTCAAGTTAAAAGGCCCGAGAGGACCTTCCAAATGTTATTTATGTCGGTGTCATGCCGAGACTGTTCAACACCTTTTCTTCTCCCCGCCCTTTTGCTCGTAAAGTATGGAATGGTCTCTTGAATCTTTTCAATTTTTCCACTTTATTGCTGGATCAGCGGGACCCGCTTGTGTGTCGGGAATCATGGCGGAAGACCAAGGTGGGTTGCATTCCTTTCATTGTGGCTTGGTTCATTTGGATGCATAGGAATGGGTTGAAGTTTGATGGGAGGGTCCGCAGAGCCGAGATGGTTGTTGCCAACCGTCAATCATTCATTTCCAAGCCGATCACTAATAAACATTTTCCCAAAGCATCCTTAGCACCCCTATCCCCGACCACCGCAGTAAAGCCAAAATCATTCTCATCCATTGGAAGACTCCTACTCACCCCACAATTAAAGTGAACACCGATGGTGCTTTCGATGATCGGAGTTGCCGGTATTGGAGGCATTTTCGAGAACCATAAAGGTAAGTGCATCGGTTATTTTAAGTCCCCTATGTTGGCCGCCGATCCACTCGAGGCCGATTTGGCGACAGCTTTCCGGGTCATCTATATTGCTTCATATAACCATTGGGCCAACATAACTGTGGAGGGTGACTCCACCTCTGTTATTCGGTATATGCAACAGGCTATTGCACCTCCCTGGCACCACTCTCAATGGATTAAAAGAATCAAAACTCTCACTCATCAAATTTCTGTTTACTTCAGCTTCATCCATAAGGAAGGTAATAGGCCGGCAAGATGGCTAGCTCAATCTGCCATCACTGAACAGGAAGTAAGAATCTCTAAGTCTCCACCACCTCAACTGTCTTTTCTTTTGGAAGCAGATATTTTTCAGGCCCCCCATTTCAGAATTATTGAGGACTGATGCTGCTGCTTTGGTTTCTCCTTTATGATGGTTTTTGGTTTTTTGGGTATACTGCCATAGCAAGACATGTATAAGTTTTTATATTTTTGGGTAGTGTAGTGCTCTCTTGTATAATATATATATATATATATATATATATATATATGTAATTTCATCTAAATAGATTTAAATGTAACATATGAGATGTCAAGAAAATTGCCATCTAATAGGACTTTTATATTATGACATGGAATATTATTAATGATTGAGATTCCAAAAGAAGTACATGTTCTTGCAAGCCAGTTCACTAGGTGATTTGCTTCTCTTGGTATGTGTTAGATGCTAGGGAATCTCTATCACATTTTGAATCATTTGTATCACTAAGAGATGCTCCAGCTCCATATGTATCTTCCACCACTTCATATGATAAGCAATTTTGATTGCCTAAAAAGATGACATAGTTTTTGTTTCAAGTGCACCTTCTGGACATACAAGAGATTGGAAGAAAACTAAACATTTACCTTTGATGTCCCTGAAATCATCCCCCACAACATCAAAGGATTTTGTATAGCTCTCATCAATGTTCATTTTGATCCAGGGTGATTCGGGCCTCCTCCAAAAGAATTGTTGTATCAACTGTTTCATCTGTTGTATGCTCTCTCTTCCATGTACAAATTCTTTGAAATTCTGATGATTATCAGTTAGATTGAAATTATTGAAAAAATTTTTTTTTTTTTGTGGGATTGTTTTGTTGATGTCCTAAAGGCTAGAGGTTTTCCTAAAGGTTTCCTCAAATTAATCATGAGGTGGCTAGAAAATAATGTAAATTTTTTTCTTATTAATGGGCAGCCTTATGGTTGCTTCAAATCCACAAGGGGGCTTAAATAAGGAGATTCTCTCTCCCCTACTATTTTCATTCTCTTCTTTGACTATTTTTCTAGATTATTAAATATTTAGTTCACTAATTCCTCACACATGCATTATAGACATAGATCAACTTTACAAATTACTCACTTGACCTATGCAGATGATGTAATAAATTTTTCTAAAGCTACAAAGACTGCGGTTAAACTTATCTTCTATGCCTACAGGATTATCAGCAGACTTCTGACATGTGCTTCAATAATCAGAAATGCCTCATCCTTTTTAATAAAGGAGTCAAATCTCCCATCAAGCATTGGATTACTGATCTCACCAATTTCTGTGTCATCTCTCTTCCCCTGAGGTATCTAAGTGTACAACTTCTAAAAGGCAAAACCAAACAAACTCATTATGATGGCATCCTAATAAAGATTTAAGATAAACTCACTAGTTGGACCTCATCCTTTCTATCAAATGTAGGCATAATCACTTAACTTATAAGTATTCTCACCTATCTTCCTTCTTATCTTATGCATATGACAGGGATGAAGAAAAGTACCCAACTATTACTTGAAAGGAGCTTTAATAGATTCCTGTGTGCGAGACAGAAGAATCAAATACATTTGGACATGTTGGAAAAAGTTTTGTAAGCCTTTTTCTACTGGTGGTTTGGGTTTCAAAGAGTTGCATCATCTATGCCATTCAACCTCTATAAGATGAGGATAAAGTTTTGAGAGTAGGACTCATAATATATGCTAGAAAAGTATTGTAGGGATGCATATCCCACCCTTATTAAAAGGAAGTTTCCGGAGTCTCAAATTTTGGTGACATGCTTAAGGTAAGAGATCAAGCTGAAGAAATGTTCAATTGGGAGCTTAGAGTAGGTCAAATTAATTTCTGGTTAGACAGCTAGTCTATAGAAGGAAAATGAATCTAAAAGGTTGTCATGAGTGCTAATTCTAATATACAAATGACTAATTTTCGGTGTGGTAATGATTGGAGTAGATCTCTACTTGCTAATATCCTAAATACTAATCTCATCAATGCAATCTTGAAGGTTCATTTTAACAATTTCTTAAAGTATAAGATCATTGTTAAGAAGACTACTTCCCAAATAATATCCTCCTTCATTTACCATTCCCTTCATAGATGGTACAACATTTATTAGGGATAATTTATTTGGAACAAATTCCTTACACCCTCCATGTTCTTTTTCACTTGGAGACTGTTTCATCACCTTCTTCCTATTGATGATATCCTAAAACCCAAAAGGATTAGGGGCCCCTCTCAGTGTAATTTTTGTATGGAGCAGGAGAAAAATTTGTCTCACTTATTTTTCAATTGTTCATTTTCTCATGAAGTGTGGAATTATGTTACTGCTCATCTCTCAATTTCAACAGTTAACCACACATGGCTTTCCTTTGTGGACTGTTGGTTTGATTAGCAGTCTGCTCACCTCTCCACTGTTCCAAGGATAATTGTTTGGTTTATCTGGATGGCCAAGAGCAAGCTTATCTATGAGGAGACCCCTCTCACTTACATTGATGTGGCTAGTCATTGTATGGGTTTCTTTCTGAAGATTTTTCAGTTTAAAGGTTTTACCAATATCTGTTCAACTCTTAGAAATAAGCTCTTCATCGTTCAATGGTTTAATCCTCTTCTACCATAGATCAAAATTAATAATAATGGAAGCTTTTATAACAATGTTGCTAATATTGGTGGAGTGTTTAGAAATCATGTGGAGGACTGCTTCCTTCTCTTCTCATCTTCTATTGTGGCTCAAGATGCTCTAAAAGCTATTGTTATTTATTAGGCTCTTAGAGTCTCTCTATTGGATAAACTGAATTTTATCTATATTGATCTAATTCCTAGCTGTTGGTGCAGATTCTATTGGCTCAAGTTTCTCCTCCTTAGCATATAGTTCATTGGATTCAAAGGATCAAGTGGTTGGTCAGACAGCTTACAACCAAATTGGATTCAAAGGATCAAGTGGTTGGTCAGACAGCTTACAACCAAATTCTCCTTCATTCCAAGGGAGGGCAATAGGCCTGCTAACTGGCTTGCTAAACTGAGTAGAATGAATGTTGTAATTGATATTAAAGGAACCCCTTCTATTCCTCTCTCTTTACTTTTGCATCGGGATTATTTGGGTATCCCTTCTCTTTGAACTTGTAATAATTTTTAGTAATGAATATCCTTACTTGTGTATACCTCTACGATAGGTATACACAGGTAGTATGCAAATATATATATTTGGGCTCTGGTTTTTGTGTTTTTTTATGGAACGAAGTTATGCTACTAGTGTTGTGGGGGTCTCTGCCCCCACTCTAGCTAATAGTTCATGTTTCTCTCCTAACTCTTTCCATGAGGCTATCGAGAATGGTGGCGAATACACTTTTCTTAAAAAGCTTGAGCGGAAAAATGGGAATTCGGCACTTTTTCTCACTAACACTGAGATGAACATTTGAGCATCTGCTTATCATTTTTTTCTTGTTGGGAAGCTTATGTATGGTCATCCTAAACTCAAAATTATTCATCAACTTTTTGATACTTCTAAACTTACGGGAGGATGGAAAATCTTTTAATGGATGGAAGACACACTTTAATTCAACTCTCCAATGAGGAAGACTACACTCAAATTTTTGCCAAGAAGATACTTAAAATTGATGGTCATTTTATGAAACTTTTAAAATGCTAGCTTAAAACCACACCTATATAATTATGAAATTATCTTCTCTTTGGCTAAAGGTTTTGGAAGACCTCTGAGACTGGATACACCAACCCTTGATCTTGTTAAACCTTAGGAAGCATGTTTTCTTATTGAACGAGACATTACTCAACCTATATTGGATGAGGTTTGGATTGGATCAACGCATCATGGTTATTGGTAGAAGATTGTTATGGGGCCACACCCTCCATATTGCTCTCATTTTGCATGTTTGGACATAACTCTACTTCCTACTATCGTTTACATCCTCAATTGAAATCCACTACAATCAAGAATTTATGTCCGCCAACTAGAGCTGAACATATCCCTATTGTTGAAACAATTCTTACACTCCCAGCTACTAATACACTTGATAGACCTACTGTCCCAACTTCTATTGTTTCATTTGAACCTTATCCTTCTCCACCAAAGGATTTTCCTGTTTACACTTCTCTTGAGACTGCAACTCCTCAAGATACTCATCCAACTGAAGCTGAAGCTATCCCCCACCGATCAAATTTACACAGATTTGCACTCCCCTATGGATGATCCTCCTCTTAATTCCCCTCCCTTTGCAGCTTGCTCATGAATTATTTGATAATGTTGTTGGTCATGAAGCTGATAATCCTGTTGAAACTCTTCCTCCATAGGTTAATCATGCTTCCACTTTACATGTGGTTCATCATTCTACACCAATTATTGTCGGAAGCCCTCCTCCTTCTACTAGGGTTGATACTTCTCCATCACATGTTGCTGCTAATATGTTGGAAGATGAATGACCATTACAAATAAATAATAGAAGGAGATCCATAAGAAATAATGAGCTCTCTCACTTAATGTTGCAAACAATATCCAAGGTGGTATTTATTATTCAGATGGAGAACAGTTAGGCAACTCTTCTAGGCCATCTAGAAGGTTTGGCTTAAGACACCATGTTTAACATAATGGTTTGGAATATTAGGGGAGTGGCTAACCCTTCCTCCCTTAGTAAACTTAGACATCTTTCTAGGGTGCATAATATTGATAACTTTGCTATTTTGGAGCCTCTTGTGCTTGTTAATAAACAAAAGATTCTTCAAATTTAAGAATTACAATTCCTTTTGCAATAAAAATAATAAGATTTGGGTTTTTTGGAGGCACACTATTACTCTCTATTGTAGAGGATGAAGACCAAGTTGGTCTTACACATTTTAAAATGGAAGAGTACTTTGGATGGGGTACTTTTATTTATGCAGGTTCTTTACTCCCTGACAAGTATTTGCTGTGGCAAAAATTGGAGATTATGGGTAACACTATCCCTTCATCTGATAACTGGTTTATTGGTGGAGACTTCAGTATGATTATGAAACATTCTGAGAGAAAAGGTGGTGGTTGCTGAGATAACACTCTAATAAATAAATTTTTTAACTCCCTTGCAGGAGCTGGTCTATTTGATTTGGGATTTTTTGGATCTCCTTTCACTTAGAGAAGGGGATCACTTTACCAATGGTTAGAGCGTTTCTTGGGTGATGCTTCATTGCTTAATAGCTAGCCAATTAATAGGATTCAACACCTTAACTATGCTTCTTCTGATTACAACCCTATCCTCCTCTCTTTATCCTTAAGTGATAAGCCTTCTATATCTATATTTCGTTTCCCTAATATTTGGATTTCACATGATTCTTATTTAAGCCTTGTCAAGCAGGCTTGGACTCTTGGCAGAGATGGAACTCCTTGGTAGATATTTTGGCAGCTGCCTAAGAAACTTACTTCACATCTCAGATCTTGGAATAAACAAGTCTTTTGGAATGTTCATTGCAAGTTTTTGGAAACCAAGTAGTTGGTTGATCAACTGGAAGCTCAGACAATTTATAATCCTTCTTTGTTTGATGAGCTGGCACAAGCTCATTTGTCTCTACTGGATACAATTACTTTGGACGAAAATCTTCTTAAGCAGAAAGCCAAAGACAATAATTTTATTGCATGGGATAGAAACACATCTTACTTCCATGCTTCTTTAAAGCATAGGAGGAACACTAATAATATAAGGAAGATAAAAAATGTTAATGTTGATGTTTTAACCAACTTAGAGGGAATTGGGGATTGTGTTGTGCTTCATTTTACTCAACTCTATCAGATAACCACAAATGTTTCTCCTTTTGATCCTGATGTTTCTATTAATGATAAGGATTATATTCTAAATCCCTCCTTTACATAGCAACCTGATGAAAATGAAATTCTCAATGTCTTTAAGTCTATTAGCCTTGATAAAGCACATGGACCTGATGGCTTCTCCTCTAGTTTTTATGTGCAGTGTTGGGACATAATTAAGAGGGAGATTACTCTAGCTATCCAAAGTTTATTCCTTGGGGAAAAACTTGCTAATTATTTTACTTCTTCCTTAATTATGCTCATACCTAAGGGTAATGATAAAATCAATTGGGACAACTTTCATCCTATCTCTCTCACCTCTGTTATTTCTAAAGTTTTGAGCAAGTTGATCGTGCAAAAACTGCAGCCCCATATTTCTAGGATTATTTCTCCATACCAATCTACTTTCATCGAATGTAGAGAGAGTTTTGATAATATTCTTCTGGCTCAAGAATTGATTGATGATTTTGATAAAAAGTGCAAAGGGAGCGATATGGTGTTTAAATTAGACATTAAGAAGGCTTTTGATACCATCAGTTGGAATTTTATCATTAACATTTTGCAGGCTAAGGGTTTCTCACAAGATTTCTGCTCTTTGATTAAAATATTGGCTAGAGAATAATCATTACAGAGTGCTGGTCAATGGTAAAGCCTATGGTTAATTTTCTAGCCTACGGTTATTTTTCTAGACTATGGTTATTTTTCTGCCTATAGAGGTATTAAACAGAGAGACTCTCTCTCACCTTATCTTTTTATTATTGCTTTTGACTATCTTTCTAGGATTGTCAATAAGCTTCATATGCAACATCCTTATATACAATATTCTCACAAGTCTAGGATTATTGTGAGTCACCTTACTTATGCTGATGATGCAAATTTATTTGCTAATGCCAGTAAAAAAACTATTAAAAAGATTGTTAAGATTTTGATGAATTTTTCAGGATACATTTAGCCTATGTTTTAACTTGACCAATTGTAATTTATATTTGGGAAGCATGTGCAGCATAATACTCAACTTTGGGCTTCCTACTTTACTGGTTGTAAGATTTCTAAGCCTCCTCTGAAGTATCTTGGTGTTAATCTTCTTAAAGGTATGAGGAAACAAACACAGATGGATGAGATTGATGATAATATTAAATCTAAGATTAAAAATTGGAGGAACTCTTTTCTTTCTAATGGTGGTAAACTTCCTTTGCTGAAGATTTTTTTAGTCAGCTTACCTTTATACACTATGCAAGTTATCAAATAAAAAAAAACATTCAGAAAACATTGGAGGTGCTTTTTAATAGGTTCTTGTGGAGGGGCACTAGATCTACTAAAAGTTGGGCCAATTGGAATTTTTCTTGCAAACCTACTTCTTCAGCGGGCCTTGGCTTTAAAACCTTGCAACATATCTCTAATAGCAATATGTGTAAGCTTTGGTTAAAATTTAGAGCTTGTAACTCCTTATGGGCCTAATTTATGCATCATAAGTATTGTAGGTTCACCCATCCTTCCACTGTTACATGGAAGGTAGGCGACTCCAAAATCTGGAAGGCTATTTTATAGGCTAGAATTGTTGCCTCCTAATTTATCTTTTGGGATGTGGGGGATGGTAGCATCTCCTTGTGGCATGATAATTTGCGTGCCCCAAAGCTTTCACCTACCTCCAACTCCTTCAATGAGAGTAACCTTATTATTAAGGATAGTTGGACTAATGGTAACTGGAATATGGATAAGTTGGTTTCTTTAGTTGGTAATGCTACCCATGTTATTTCTAGAATCCCTATTATTGTTGAGAAAAAGCTTACTCCAATTTGAAAAATCTTACTTCTATTACTAAGCTACTTTTTTCTCAAATGCATAACTTCCCCCCTAGGAGGTGGAGTTCCTATATATGGCATAAGTTTATTTCTCCCTCTGTTTCATTATTCCTTTGGATGTATTTTCAAAAGATACTGCCTATTGATGATATTCTAAAACTAAAAGGTTTGAACCTTGCTTCTTGCTATTATTTTTGTAAAAGAGATGATGAATCCTTTAATCAATTATTTTATGGCTTCTCTTTTGCTCATAATATTTGGGAAACCTTTCGGACTTGCTTTGGCATTTCCTGGCCTCCTACTTTGAATTTGAACAACATTTTACTTATTTGAAAGGATAAAAGTCCCATACATAATAACTTACATTACTTTCCTCTTATGGTTCTGTGGTTTATCTGGATGGCTAGAAACAATTATAAATATGGGGATTCTAACTATTCTCCCTCTGCCACTGTTTCTCTCATTTTGACAAATTTTCATAACGCTATCAGAGTTGTTGGTACCTCTTCAACTGCAGGGAGAAGTAGAAGACCAACCCTACTCAGCGGAATCCTCCTTCACCTGGATGGATTAAAATTAATTTTGATGGGAATTACACTCCCAATGCATTTGGACTGGGGGGGTTTCAGGAACTCTTCTGGATGGTGTCTTGTTTATTTTGCCTCCCCCACCATTGCTTCCTCCCCTCTTGAGGCTGAGGCCTGGACAGTGCTTTTAGCACTGCAGGTCTCAATTACCTTTCACTTTACTTTTGTTGTTGTGGAGCTAGATTTACAGGTATTGTTTAATATTCTTAATGGTAAAAAGGAACCATTTTGGAGCATTATTAACTTGTTGAAGCGTATAAGATCTCTCATTAATACTCATTCTCTCAATATCAAGTACAATTTTACTTATAGGGAAGGTGTATCTCCTATGTATTGGCTGTTAAAAAATGGACAAACAGATTTAATTCTGGGAACAACACCTCCTCCCTACCTTTCTACTCTACTTAATGGTGATTTGTTGGATACACCCTTTATCAGGAGCTTGTTTTATTCCCCCTTTTTTTCATGAGTACAGATTTGTTGATGTTAAGGGCTTACTTGCTAGGGGTCAACTATATATATTTATATTTTTGTATAGGTTTTCTTTGTTGTATTGCAGGCTTTACCTTACTATCTTCTCACTTTTCTGGACATGGATTTATCATTGTATGCTTATAAATTACAATGTCGATCTGGATTGGTTTCTCTTACTAGGGTCTATTTGGAGAATCTCATGGTGGGCTTAGTTAATTTGATCTCATTACATATTATTTGCTCTTC
This sequence comes from Papilionanthe hookeriana x Papilionanthe teres, assembly GCA_022702705.1. Lineage (NCBI taxonomy): Eukaryota > Viridiplantae > Streptophyta > Magnoliopsida > Asparagales > Orchidaceae > Papilionanthe > Papilionanthe hookeriana x Papilionanthe teres. Next base: position 13,978,973 of record CM040424.1, read on the forward strand.
AACTGTTGTTTTCATTACTTTTGGTGTTTGGCTTGAAGCATCTAATCATTGTTGGATGATTCATGTGGCATGGATTTTGAATGTTGTTTTGTTTTTCTACTAGGGCATATTTTGCATGTTTCTTTGTTGGGTCTATTTCTTCAGTACAACTATGATGGGCTGCTTGGAGGTTCGTTTGCTTGCTAGAACTTTGATGACTGGATGGTTTCAACCCATTGAGTTGGACAACATGGTAATCAATGTGTTGTAGTATTTCTTCTTCTTTACAACTAGAATTGCTTGTGCAGGGGCCTTCTTATTTTCTGCAATCAATACTCTGGATTTCATCTCTAGGATATTTAGGGCTTTTACTGGTTTGGTGTAATGCAGTTATGCTATGAAGAGTATAATCTTTTGGGTGATCTATAAATTCAATTCCCTCATACCTTTGGATACTTATGCTATTCTGCTCTATGTTTTTATAACTTTGGGGGTTTACTTCTTCTTTGGGTATACATGTAAATCTTCTTCTTCTTTGAATATTTTTTGTGTGAGTTGTACTGTGGGAGGTGAAACCCCTATGGGTGTGTTAGTGGTAATTTTTTGTCTTTCCAATTTAAGAGATTCACCTCTCCTCCCAAATTTTGTACTCACTTTTCATAATAACGTGTAGGGAGCCACGAGTTGCTCTCTCCCATATATATATATATATATATATATATATATATATATATATATATATATATATATATATATATATATATATATATATTTTGGGAAGAGGCTACACTGGCCCCTACATGTTAATAAAAAAGTATGCGATTACAAAAGGGAGATCCCCGGGGAAGAAGATCCCAGTACAACTCCACACCAAAAGGAAAAGAGACTAAGTAAATGAAATAAACTAGAGAGTAGTGGCCATTCCCGGTAAAAGAAGAGAACGATCACGAAGAGAAAACCCAAAAGGAGCAAAAAACCAAGTAGAAACCAAAAAGACACCAAAATGCTCCTACGAGTAATTATAAACGGCTTTAAGCGAGGTGTAGGGAGAGTAACGATTGCGGGGACATCACTCCAAAATTCTGAAGTGAGGGGCTTGGAATGAGTCGACTGGATGAGATAAAGAAGGCTGGGGAGGTAGAGTAGAGGAGACCATAATCTCTTGTGAAGATAATGCTTTTTAGCAATCCAATTAGCAGGTCCGTTACCTTCTCCGAAAATAAAGTTAAATTGAACGATGAGGCGAGGCGACAAAGATCCGATTTGGTAAACCCAAGTGGAATGGTGCCAAGGAGGAAGAAGGTCTTTACGAAAGTACCGAACTAGAGTAGAAGAGTCTCCCTCCACAATGATGGAAGACCATTGAAAGAGTGTAGCAATGTGAAGAGCCCAAAAACAGCAGCCCAATTCAGCTTCCAATGGATCATCGGCGATAGTGGGAGCACTGGAAGAAAAGCAAACCTTTCCCAGTATGGTCTCCGAAGATGCCTCCAATGCCGGCTAATTGATCCTTGAAAGCACCATCGGTATTGACTTTAATAAAAGGAGGGCTAGGGACTTTCCAAAAGATCTTAGTAACTTTGTGAAGCATAGGTCTATTTGTAGACAAAGAAGCTTGAAGAATGTTTGGAAAATTTTTAACAGAGATCAATTTAGAGATAAAAGTGAGGCAGTGGGTAACTACCCCGTTAGCTTTATGAAGCACCCCATCATATTTAACCCCATTTCTATGCATCCAAATGAACCAAGCCACAATACAAGGGATCTCCCCAGCTTTAACTTTCTGCCAGGAATGCCAGGAATCATTAAAATCATGCCAATCTAACAACAGCAGGTTAATTTTCAACTTGTCGATCGGACTCGACCAAACCTCTTGGGAGAAGGGGCATTTAAAGAAAAGATGGTTCGAGTTTCGAATTAACGAGCACGGAGAAGGCATTTAGAAGGGCCTCTCAAACCTTTGAGTTTTAGAATATCATCGGTAGGGAGGAGCCCATGGAAAATTCTCCAAATGAGGAAGGACATAGAGGGGGTAAGATATTTGTTCCATATGCTATTGCCCGAGCTGACCCGATTCCAAGAGTTGATAGTGGAATAAATGTGCTTGGTAATGCTCGCTATTCTTGCCATTTATCCATCCGAGTTTATCGAGTTGATACCTATCAAAGGGGATAAGAGCCACCTCGATCAACAACAGAATCAGCAAGTAATTGTTTCAGTTTAGGAATGGACCAATTCATGTTGTCCCAACAGCAGGAAATAGGGAATTGGTCTTTGTTAATATTAGGTAGGGGAACTAGAAGTTCCTTTTGACACCAGTTATCTTGCCAAAACGAGATGTCACCCTTGCCTAACTCCTAGTAAATAAGAGATTCGGCTATTTCCTTGTTAATGAGCATATGTTTCCGATTCTAGAAATACCTGTTTTGATATGAGAGGCTAAGGGATGAGTGGTTCTACAATATTTCCCTTTCAAGAAAAGAGCCCAAAGAGAGTTCTGCTCCCTGAAATGAATCCATAGCTTACAGAAATTAACTTGCTGTAGGTGTTTCAAGCCTTTAAAACCTAAACCACCAGCTACTTTAGGCAAGGCTACTCTTTGCCGACTAGCCTCAATGAAACTGTTTTCTATGACCGGACCATAGAAATGCGTTAAATATTCTTTCAATCCGAATCTCGGAACTTTTCTTTAAGCAAGCCATCTGCAGGATATAAGCGAGGAAAGAGGTTAATATGCTATTTAGGAGTGTAATTCCGCCACCGGATCGAGAGGAAGGAGTTGGACCAATTAGAGAGTTGAGTATTCAACTTGGCAATGATCTCCTCAAAATGAGTTTGTTTAGATCTGCCTTTGATAAGAAGAACCCCCAAGTATTTTATGGGAAGGTTGGTTTTGACAAAGCCGATGAATTCGGTGGTCCAATGGATAATGTTAGGGTGGATATGGTTGGGGAAAAGCAATTCACACTTGTTTTTGTTGAAATGAAGGCCAGATATCTGTTGAAACTTGTTGAGACAGTGCATCACCTTATTGACAGCAGCTTTAGAAGCTCTGGAGAATATCATTAAATCATCAGCATATAAAAGGTGAGAGATGTTAATATCCGACTCGTGGTGGAATTGGGCATAAGGGTGAGAGGAGACTTGAGTATCCAGCGGCCTTGAGAGATAGTCCATAACAATGATGAAGATAGTGGGAGAGAGTGGATCACCTTGTTTAAGCCCTCTAGTAGCTCCGAAATCACCCCGAGCATTTGCCATTAATGAGGATAGAATGGTTATTGTTCCGAAGCCATCTCTTAATGAGTAAACGAAGGTATTGGAAAAGCCTCTAGCATGCAGCACCTGAAGAATAAAGTTCCAATCGATAGTATCATAAGCCTTTTTATGTCTAGTTTGTAAATCAAGTTACCACCCCTACAAGGTCTGTCCAAATACAACAAAAGTTCTTGAGCAAGGAGGGCATTATCAGCAATAGATCCGCCTTTAACAAAAGCTGATTGGTTAGGGCTGATAATATGAGCAAGATGAGGTTGCAATCTGCATATATATATATATATATATATATATATATATATATATATATATATATATATATATATATATATATATAGTTTTAAATGAAGTGATACCAAGAATATCTACCTACAAATCTACTTCTGGCCATCCTCCAACTGGGGAAAGAAAGTTTGGAACAAGTATTTCACACCCTCCATGTCTTTCTTTATTTTGAGAATTTTCATAAATTTCTTTCCACTGATGACATTCTAAAATTAAAAGGGATTAGAGGGCCATCTTAATGCTACCTTTGTTTGACTCATGCTGAAACTTTGCAACACTTGTTTTTCTCCTGTTATTTCTCCCAGGAGGTTTAGAAGGGGGTCATTAACCAACTAAACATCAACACTCTTCTCCTTGATTGGCAGGATTTGCAAAATCGCTGGCTGTCCTGGTAAAAAGCTAAGGTTGGTGAAAACCCATTTATCATAGCCTGGTTCATTTGAATGCACAGAAAAAGTGTGAAGTTTGAAGATAAAATCAGTAATGTTCTCAATGTTGTGGGACACTGCCATTCTTTCATAACTAAGCTGATCAATATGAAAAAGTTTCCTAATATTCTCAATCTTCCTCTACATGTCCACCCCAAACAGTTTAGAATTATTCTAATTTACTGGAAAGCTCCTATCCACCCTTTTATCAAAGTTAACACTAATGGGGCCTTCTCTGAATTTGGTGCTGGCATTGGTGGAGTTTTCAGGGACCATAGTGGGAAGTGTGTCTACTTCTACCAGACCCCTACTGTTGTTGCTGATCCTTTGGAAGCTGAATTAACTACTGTCTTCTTGACTATCCATCTAGCCAACTCTTTCCAGTGGTCAAATACTATTGTGGAAGGTGACTCTGCCATCCTCTTACAGTATTTGCAGAATAACCTCCCCCCCTTGGCATCACTCCATTTGGATTAAGAGAATCGTATTAATCTCCCATCAAATAAATATTTAGTTTAATTTCATTTTCAGAGAGGGTAATAAGCCTGCTAATTGGCTTGCCAGAAGGGCTCTATCCTCTCAGCTTGTTCAGGTCTCCTCTAACCCCCCCAGCTACTGTTCCTCATTGAGGCTAATCGAGTAAAAGCTCCTCATTTCAGAATTGTGGATAATTAATGCTTATTTTCCTCCCTTCTTTGACCTGGGAATTGTTATCATTTCTACTTCTACAGTTTCTATCCTATCAGCCATGTTAGAATTATGGAAGTTTGAAGTTACTGTTGCAGCTAGTTACCTGAATAAGATCTACAACTACATTGGGATTGTTTCTATTAATTTCTGGTTTTTTGCTGTTCTTTTTTGTTTTGGATTTTGTTCTCTTTTGGGTATACTTAGGATTAAACTTTTGTTTACTCTCAGTCCCCTTTTCTTTTTGGTGTGGAGTTGTAATTTGAGGGATTTGCTCTCAAGGGGTTGTCTTGTAATTTCACAACTTTACTAAACATGTAGGGAGCCACAAGTAGCTCCTTCCCTCAAAAAAAAAAGTTTTAAATGAAGTGTTACTTAATACTAAATTTTTACAATGGTATATCTAAAAGCTTTTGAAATACATTTGATGCAATAGATGGAATACATAATTAACATAAATTCTAATGAGATAGATGCTAAAATCTAATTAGGTCCATGATTCACTTTACATTAATTAATCACAATAATGAAGTTTAGAAGAAGGCTTTCATATTATTGTTCTTTTCGCACAGTTTGGTATTAAATTGAAGCTAGTCTTAGTTTCAACAGCTAGTTAAATGAATCAATGCTCGATATTGACAGTTAAACTTTTGGTTTGTTATAATATAAATATAATAATTCCTCGATAATTTTTATTAATATATTTTATATTCTACAAATTGACCTTTTTCGAACTTTTAGTTTATCAACGTTTCATAAAATAATGTAGCTTTCAAGCATGTGTTATGAAAAGTGAATTCCAGTGGTAAGAAATTTTTTTTATAAGTTATATTTTCCTTCAAGTGCTTATAAAAAGTGTAAATTTAAATTTGTGTGGATTTTAATCGGTAACACTATTGCTTTCTTTTGTGATTTATTGGCTGATATCCTATAGATCAGATTCAAGGCACACAAACGGACAATGCCAAGGAGTTATCTTCATTCCAAAAGGATTGATAAATTTGACAACAGTGGAAGTAATCTTGGAGAATAACTAAGTTTATCTAGAAGAACACCTAAATTTATCAAAAAGATGAGTTCTTTGTAAAGATATGCTACATTGCGTTAGAAATAGGTTAGGTTGGGCTACCCTAGGCTGAGCTAGGGTTAGGCTAGGTTGGGCTAGGATGGGCTTTGTTGGGCTTAGACTAAAGTTTGATAGGCTAGAACTACACCAAATTGGGCTAGGTTTGGATAGGTTAAACTTGGGCATGTTTAGGTTGGGTTAGAGCTAGGCTATATTAGGATAGGGTGATGCTAGGTTGTACTAGGGTCATACTAGGATGGCTTAAGACTAGGTTATCTTACAATGAGTTAGGGCTAGACTAATTAAGTTAGGGTTAATCTTGGTTGGGCTAGTACTAGGCTAGATTGTACTAGGGCTAAACAAGGTTGGGCTAGGGTTACACAATGTTGGGCTAGGGTTAATCTTGGTCAAGCTAAGGCTAAGATAGGTTGGCTTAGGTTAGGCTAGGTTGAACTCGGGCAAGGGTAGGTTTGCTAGGGCTAGACTAGGTTGGGTTATGTTGAACTGCGGCTAGGTTGTTGGGCTATGACTAGGCTAGTTTGGCTAGGTTTTGGTTAGAGTGGCATAGGCTAGGTTAGGTTGAATAGAGCAAGGATAGCTATGGCTGGAAATAGGTTATGCTGATTTAGAGCTAATTTAGGTTGAGCATGAGTTAGCCTATGTTGGGCTAGAGCTAGGCTTCGTTGGGTAGGGTTGACCTTGTTGTAGGCTAGGTTGGAGGAGGGCTATAATAGGTTTGGTTAGAGTGAGGCAAAGGTTTAAATAGGGCTAGGCTAGGTTAGGCTTGCTTGGTTGGGTTAGATTGTGCTAGGTTATATTAGGGATAAGCTAGGTTGGGCTAGGGAAGGGATCATCTCTTTCAAATCTAGCTCTTTAAAGAGTTATTCCTAACATTTCATAACAACAAAACAAAATAATATAAGGAATTCCCAGTTTAAACAATGAGTCCATGACAATTTATTCTCCTTGAATTTTCAGAAAAATTGCGTTGGAATCTCCAGACTTAGTCCTTCCCTATATTCAAGAACTTAACTCACTAACTAATGAAGTCGCTTAATTCTACTAAAATGACTTTGGATTATTTGATGAAACTGAATTTGCATTAAGTATTCCATTTCAAAATGGTACACAACCCTTCTAGGAATTTAATTTGAACCCCTACAAAGACTTTCTTCTTTTTACCGAAGATTTAACTTAAGAGCTTTCCATAGAAAAATTCACATTTAAGAAAATGAAAGAAGAATTTGATCAAAAAGGAAAGAAAATTTGTATTTATCAAGAAAGAGATATTATGTCACCATCTGTCTATGAAGTTGGATCTTGTTCCTAACACGTACCCAACAAAGAAATAATATTTATTTTCTTAAAGGAAAAAAGATGTGGAATGAAGACATTTATTTTAAAACATCTTAATTTGAGGAGAATGTTTTCGGGAACCATTCCTTCTCAAATGAAATCAAGTTTTATTTAGTACCTATAGAATATGAGGATAATACATTTCAATCATTTCAAGAAGAAAGTTCTTCGTCAATCTTAACCATATATTTTGTGTTCAAAAGATTTACACGAAAAGACAGATGATCAATCTCTCGACTTTAGACAAAATGGAATTTGCAGTCTCTACAATAATGAAAAGAAAACTTCTTGCATAAGAAGATCCTACATGTCAAGAAATGTATCAACAATTCCCATTAGAAATTCAGTATACTCGAGTACCAGTTAAACTCCATTTTGGGGCCAAGAGTAGATGATATAACTATCTCAAAAGATATAACAAAACATGATCAATTAATATCAAAAGTAGAAGAAACAACTACTAAAATAAAATGCTTGTCCAATTGTTACAAGATGGAGATTGTTATTACTCACAGCACGAAGATATACTTCCTAAAATATCCATTCTATACTAAAAAATAATGTATGGAAACATGAGTCATCGAAAGAAATCTCAGATGTTGTGAGTACTACTGCAGACAGCTCTTAAGAAAAGACTTGTGAAGAATGTCCTGTAAAATCATTTTGAGGAAAGATTGAAAATATTAAAAGCTGATATTAAACAATTCTCAATACAGAGAAATAAAAATTCATCAAGTAGTCTAAGTGAGGAATTTATGGAAATAAATATGGTAGAGATAAGAGCCACCTCCTCAGCACGATAATTAAGTGAAGAGAATGCGACAGAAAATATACGAATGGTTATCCGACAACTAGATGAACAGATTAATCGTCTCGAACGAAAAATTGAAGAAATTATGGCAGCTTTACAAAATCCAATACAAACAACTCCATTGCATGCAGTTAAAATTATTAGGCCGGAGGCGATACACATTCTCGAAGATAGAAGATAACCAATAGAGATTGAAGAAAGCACTCAAAAGAAGAAGGAATCCTCCCAAAGTGGAATCACATAAAAAGAAATTACACAATCGGTGGAGCAAAAAATGAAAACATAATGGCTCAGGTGAAGACCAGATCATTAATTCTGAAGGGTAGACCCTATCCAGAGGAGTTTGATTTTGTCAAATACCCCAAACGATTTGTTCCACCTCTCTTCAAAATGTTTGATGGGACAGATGACACTTGTCATCATCTTACACATTTCAAAGTGATTTGCTGCAACACAGGAGGAAGTGATTCTCTTCTATTCCGACGAATTGTTAACAACCTCACAGGGGTTGCCTTTGATTGGTATGTAGAGCTTCAGTTAAAACTTTTATGAAACTTGAGAATATCCTCATTCAACGATTTTCTAGACAATACCATATAACAGTTGGAGACTTGGTAGTGGAGAAACAAAAACCAGGAGAAACTCTTGTGGATTATATTTTATGCTGGAAAAATATCAGTATGAAATGTAAACCACAACTCCAAGAACAACAAGCAGTTGAAATTCTACCTAAAATATTCATTGTCTATAGCATTCATGAGAGTTGCTTGGTAAAGCTGCCAATCTGCAGAAGGAAGCTAAGCAAGTGAGTGTAACACAAAAGATGGAGAAGACAAAGCTGGTTAATACATTTGGAAAGAAATCAGAAAATCTTATAGAAAAGGGTAAGCAAGTGATGCAAATTCAACCTAAGCAGAAGAAGCGATGACAAAATATAAGTCAACCATTACAGCAGCCACCTTCCCAACTACAATTTCAACATTCAACTCCATTATCAATAGATAAGAACTCAATGAAAGAAAGGATGAATAAAGAATATTCATTTAGGATAGAATCTATTGGGAATATAATTTGTAGCTTGTTAAAAGTTCTAGACTTCAAATTACATAAAGCTAAATGGCTAGGAGAGGTTGACATGAAGGACAATCCTAATTATTGTCCTTATTATAGGATGCTCAGACATAAAATTGAAGAGTGTTTTTCCTTGAAAGACTGGTTGGAACGCAATTTCAAAGAAGGGGATATAGTAATCCCAAATAAATATATAAAAGAACCTGAACAAGGTTCAGTCAATATGATTTCGCTTGATAAACTTATTCGTAATAATCATCCTGATAACAATGATGGAGACAACACTGCTCAAAGTAAATCTTTTGAGGAGACCTTTACAGACTTATAAATCAGAAAATCTTCCAAGAAAGAAAAGAAAAAGAAAAAGAAAAAGAAAGGGTTAGATTTCTTCTAAATATAGGGACTGCTGATCCTTTTATATCTTCTAGTTCCTACACTCCTTTACCTTTTACTAAGATAGTTGTCTCAAACGAAGGGACGAAATCCCTCGAGCCATTGATTTTGTATGACTTCCTTTTTACTCTCACTAGGAATAATAACGCTTCCAGTTCTGGTTAAATTTTGTCTATTTTTGATGCGATTTCTGAAAATGATCAATCTGATTTCGATCCTGTAGATAATAATCAATTCGTACACAATCTCGATAAGCCCAACGATAACTAAAATGATAATGATACCAACGAAAATTCTGATAATGATGAAATAGTTATGACACTATTACACTTCAACTACAAGGAACACAAATTTACACATAATTGGAGTGATACACCAAAATTATATACTGTTTTTAAATACACTTTTATACCTATTTTTGATGATATTGCACATTAATGGAAGGTGTATTTGTGTTTTTCTTATAGGTATGATTAAAATAACTGATTGTGATGAAAGGAACAAAAAAGGATCAAATTTAGAGCAAAAATTGAAAGGTGTGCAAAATTGGCCTTTGACACCTATGCATTTGATGGCTAGCGTATAGGCCCCACAGTTAAAGTGATGAATTTTATTTGATTTTAGCACAGATTTGAAAAGATTTTTGAAGCATCCTTTAGTTTAAACTTCACTAACTTCCCATTAGCACCAAAATTCATTTAAAATTTGAACGGATGGATGAATTCTTGGTGGATACATTGAATCTGAAGATATTTTGAAGAGACACCAATGCACCTTTTGGAAAATTTTCAAAAGAAGACTTGAAGATCAGAAAAATTGTAGTTGTTGGAAGGTGTGATTGGTGTTAAGAGTAAAGTTTATGTTAGAGAGTTATTGAGAGAACACCTTTCCACTTCACCACTTTTTATTATCAATTGTATCTAGTTTTTATTAAGAGTAGAATAGAGATTCGGAGTCAACGGAGTTGCGTTCCAACATTTGTTGTATCTTTTAAAGAGAAAGCAAAGTTTCAAAGAAACTTCAAGAGTCTTGTGGAGAGGATTTTCGGATAAGTGTTTATCTTGTTTTACATTTGGTTTTAAAGTAAAACTTGTGTTTTCACTACGATTTCTAATTTGAAATCAAGTTGTGATTGTGTTTTCTCCATGAATTCTGAGTACTTTTCTTTATCTTTTTCCTTTTAAATGATGAAGTAATTAAATTATGGAAGGAAGTTGTGTGAAGTATAGGATTTCAATGTTGGAAGAAGTTGTGATGATTCACTACCTTACACTTCATTTAGCTCTTGATTTGGCCTATTAAGATGTTAAAAGTTGTTATGAGAATATGTAAGCACTAATGTGGTATTGTCTCAATCAACAATTGGAAAGAATCTCATGTAATTGTATGGGTGAGAATTGTAGTCCATATGGTTGGGTGAAAATAAATAGGAAGATATGTTTTTAACGGGGAGTAAAATGAGAGGACTTTAGAGTGACAGGCTAAAGTCCCTTAATTTGGTTTGATGTTTTATATTTCGTTATGTGATGTTAGCCCCAGGTGGAGGGAATCGAGGGAACTTTAGAGTAAGAGCTAGTATCTTCCCTGCCTAACCCATCTACATGATTTTAAAACTTCAAATTAACCAATGTTCTTTATAGAACCAAGAAAGGGTAAATAATATAATTACTTCTATGTGGCACAACACACTTAGATATTTCCACAATGAAATTCCATAATTATTACTGATTCATTGAAAGAGGAAAAAGATATTTTATTCTCATTTACTTTCATACTATTTTATAGTTGTGTTAACTTTAGTATTTTGCTTTACTTTTTATTCAAAAAATACCAAAAACAAATTTTAAAAACCTTATATCTTAAAAATAATTTACAAAATCATTTTAAAAAGTAAAAAAGTTATTTTTCTTATTTCTTTAAAATTTTAGACATTTTCCTGTGGGTTTGATATCTCGGGGCTTAATCAAAAAGTCTTATATTAATTGATAAACGATACGTATACTTGCATAGTACCCATATTATAATTAATTAAAGTATAATTTCATATCTAAATCGTATCCAAAATATTTATGGATCAAGTTTTTGGTGTTGTTGGTGGGGAGATTAATTAAAATATCGTTTAAAGAAAATTTAAGAAAAATTAAGTTTTTTACTTTTCATTATTTTTTCTTAGTGTGTTTAATAATATTTTGTTAATTTTGTATGCGTAGTTCAGGTTCTGAGGGACTTGTGTCTTACGATTCTGAATTAGAGAGAACTATCAGAAAAATCAAAAAAATTTAAAATACAGAAAATAATAAAAATATTAAATAAATGGCAAATCAAGATCATCAAAATATTGAAATCCCTCAAGAATTTAGACCTTTATGAGATTATGCTAACCCTATAAAGGATGAGCTTCATGGTAGTATTCAACACCCTGCTGTAGCTGCTACTTCATTTGAACTTAAATCTGCTATTATCCAGATGGTATCTAATAATCAGTTTGGGGGAGCACCAACTGAAGATCCAAATTTACATCTTACCAATTTTCTAAAATTGTGCGCTACTTTGAAATACGATGGTGTTTCGGATGATGCTATTAGACTTCGACTTTTTCTTTTTTCACTGAGGGATAAAGCTATGAATTGGTTAAATTCTTTAGCACCTGAATCTATCAGAACTTGGGGTGATTTAGGAAAAAATTCCTTGCTAAATATTTTCACCATCAAAGACTGCGAAGCTTAGAAATGATATTACATCTTTTTGTCTATTTGAAGGGGAATCTATATATGAAGCATGGGAACATTTTAAAGATATATTGAGAAAGTGTCCACATCATTCAATACCAGATTGGTTAATAATTCAGACCTTTTACAATGGATTAGTTTGATCTCTTAGATCTATTATGGATGCCGCTGCTGGTGGTTCATTGATGTCTAAATAGTTTGCTGATGCTTATGCTTTAATTGAAGAAATGGCTACTAATAATTTTCAATGGCCTTCTGAAAGGTTAAATCCTAAAAAAGTAGCCAACATTCATGAAAATGATGCTTTTGCGATGCTAGCAAATCTAGTTGCTGCAATTTCAAGGAAGATAGACCAATTTGGGATGAATTTTCCTCAGCTAACTTCCATGATGAAAAAAAATCGTTAGACCAAATGGTTGATTCTCAAACTTCATCAAAAATTGTGAATACCATAAGTAAGCCTAATAACCCATATTCCAATTATTATAACCATGGTTGGAAAAACCATCCAATCTTTAACTGGAATACCAATAATCAAGGTGGTATTAATAAACAATGGAGGAACAACCAAGTAAACCCATTGGGAAACTAGAATAACCACGGGAATAATAATTATAGACTAACCTATCCTCTAGGTTTAAACAATACTTCACAATTTAAGGAGAAGAAGTTATCTATTGAACAAGTGGTGTTACAAATAGGAAATCAATTACAAAGTTAAGTAGCTACAATCAGAAAAAATGAGAATCAATTAGGACAAATTTCCAATTCATTAAGTATTATATCCCAAGAAATTCTTCCTAGTAATACTGAAGTAAATGCAAGAGACAAGACTGAATAACAAGTAGAAGCTATTCAGTTGAGAGGTGGAAGAGAGTTGGAAGGTAGAGTTCAAAAAGAGACTGAAGTAGAGAAAGAAGAGATTGAAAAACCAAAAGAGGACGCTCCGAAAGGTTTAGAAAGACCTATTTCTCCACCTAAGGTTGATTTAGAAAAGCCACTACCTCCATTTCCTCATACACTTCGACAACAAAAATTGGATAAGCATTTTTCAAAATTCTTGGAGATATTTAAGAAACTTACAATCAATATTCCATTTGCTGAAGCCTTAGAACAAATGTCAAGCTATGTGAAATTTATGAAGGCTATTCTCAATAAAAAAGGAAGTTTGAATATAATGAGACTGTTGCACTTAGTGAAGAGTGTAGCACTATAATTCAGAAAAAGCTTCATAAAAAACTTAAAGATTCTGGAAGTTTCACAATTCCATGTGCAATCGGAGACAGGTTTTTTGGAAAAGTTTTTTTGATTTGGGTGTAAGCATTAACCTTATGTCGTTATCAATATTTAAAAGACTGGGATTAGGAGAAATAACCCCTACTACTATAACTCTCCAATTAGTTGATCGTTCGATCACATATTCTAAAGGAATTATAGAAGATGGTTTGGTGAAAGTGGATCAATTTATCTTTCTAGTTGATTTCATTATGTTAGATATGGAGGAAGATAAAGAGGTACCCATAATTTTAGGGAGAGCTTTCCTAGCCACAGGCAGAGCGATGATAGATGTACAAGAAGGGGAATTAACAATGTGAGTTAATGATCAAACTGTTACATTCAATATTTCAAAGTGAATGAAAAACCATGCAAGAGGTAAATATGATGAATGTTATAGGATGGATGTTATCAAATATTAGAGTTAATTCCAATTCAAGTCAACTTTTGAAGAGAAATATGAACATAAAGAATTGGAACACAAGCAAGAAGAGTAATTACAATATTATAAATATTTTTCATTTGGAGGATTTAAATTATGTTCATGAAAATTTTGAAACGTTGGACATGACTGAAAAAGATGAATCCTTTGGTCCATCAATTGAAAAACTCCCATAACTTGATTTAAAGATGCTTCCCAATCATTTAAAGTATGCATTTTTAGGTGATTCCTAAACTTCACAAGTTGTAATTTCCTCTCAATTAACTGAAAGAGAAGAATAGAGTTTTCCTGAAAGTTTGAAAAATATATAAGAAAGCCTTTGGATGGAAAATAACTGATATTAAAGGAACGAGTCCTTTAATTTGTATGCATAGCATCCTTATGGAGGATAACTGCAAACCACAGGCTGATCCTCAAAGGAGATTAAATTCTATCATGAAAAAAGTTGTTAAGAAAGAAATCTTAAAGTGGTTGGGTGCTAGAATTATCTACCTTATTTCAGATAGTGCATGGGTTAGTCCTATTCACTGTGTACATAAGAAAGGAGCTGTTAATGTGATTGTGAATAAACTGAATGAAAAAATACTAGTAAGACAAGTTACAGGGTGGTCAATATGCATAGATTATAGAAAAATAAACCTGGCCACTGTCGGCATATTTTTAGGTTTGTGTGTTGTATTTTGAAAAGGGGTCGCCTAACAGAAATTGTCCGCGAATTTTAGATTTTAAATTTAATTTAAATATATATAATTTAGAAAGTAGTATTTGATTTTGAAAATAATTTTAAATTTGAAAATTTTAAGATATGAAATCAAACCGATCTCACATCCAAAAGAGTTTATATAAATGAGCACCGCATCACAAACCGTGTATCTATCCCGAAGAATAGATACACGGCTTGATGATGGGGCTCAATTAAATAAACTAGGAGATTTGTGACATCCGTTTGGTCTGCGAACCAATTTTATAAGCTGACAAGTTCCCCAACTTAATATAAATGAATTAAGCAGGGTTTATATTACATGTGTTCTTAAAGTTCCTTATAAGGGCAAGCCCCTATAGTTAATTACATCTTAAATGTCTGAAGACACTTAAAAAAACTCTCGATAATGATCAGTGGTTTTGCTCTCAAGAATTTCAAAGTTTAAGGTTTCAAAAGATTGAATTTTTGGAAGTTTCAATATGGATTAGCTCGAATTAGGAAAAGTTTATTTTGAGAATCCAAAGGAAGAGAAGTAGGAGAAGCTGAGGATCCAAGAGGAATCTTGGCAACTTCCCAAACTATCCTTTTGTTTGGCTTCATTTTGAGAGAATTATTCAATGTTTCAATCCTGCCAATTTTAATTAATTAGGACTTATATTTGTATGATATAATCACACAAAAAGCCTAGAAGATATGAGGGTTTATGTCGTACCAAACGACTACCTAGGAGTCATAAGACCGATTAGGGCTTAATTTACATGACATGATCATGCAAATGCCTAACGAAGAGTTGAGGATTTATGTTGCACTAGGAAAACTATCTCGAAGTCCTATGGCTTTGTTATTTAACTCTAAGAAAAGCTTTGATGAAATATATCCGAGTTTTCATTGATGAGGATGGAGCTCCTTGTTGTTACAGACGTTTATTTTTGGAAGTCATAAATCAGGAGATTAGAGAAGTGTTTTGGTTTAGAGAAAATCTTAAAATCCAAGTGTTTTTAATATTTTAATTAAAACAAATCTTAAAGTTGTTTAAACAGAACCAATTAAGATCCCACGGTTCCGTCATCCCGACACCATTATTTTCATTGAATTCACTTAGTCCAGATGAATTTGCTAAACTCAACTGAATGAGTTCCACACTTTCATTTAGACCGTGGGAAATCCCGTTAGCAACACGTGGGTTACATCATACGAGGTATTCCCAATCATTCAACGAGACGTTTTAATTTAGTTAAAATTCTAGTTTTGTTGTTCTATTTGTGATTAAATTTTGAGTTGTTTTTATATTTTGGAATGTTGTCGCGGTGAATTTTATAATGCAATGACTTTGAATTTAGTTTTGGTTTCAGTTTAGGGACTATCCTAAAGGTTTTGGTTTTCATGCAACAGTTTTATTTATCATGTAAGAAAAAGAATTGCAATAAAATAAAAGCATACCTGGAGGGTCTCCCGTCATCCTAAGCTGCACTTAAAACACATGTTAAAGCATTTAAATATTTCAATGGATACCTAGGTAAAGCTAAGGGAAGGGTTTTGGTTGTCTACCAAATTCCTAATTCTATTGCTAGTCATCTTCTATGACGTCTAGGTTCTTGGTTTGGTTTAAGCATGATTTTCTTCATCAAAGAACAACTAGATTCAATTGTTCTTCTAAAATATCCCGTCATATTGAGGAAGTGCTTAGGGCGAGCCCTAAACATCTTTTCAATATTTCTGGGATTGTTTTGAGCCTAAGTAAATTTAGTTGCACAGGTGAATTAATCATCCAGGGGTTTAAGTTTTGTTCCCTTGCTGAATGAACTAGGACATTTGAATATCCTATAAGTGAAGTAACACTTCACTTGATACTTCATTTAAGAGTTATAATAATAAGATCTTTAAAAGGGAAAATCAACTTATTAAGTATTTTAATGATTTAAATTTAATGATTTAATTTTAATTTTGACTTAATTATAAAAAAAAGGTTTAAGTTTGCAATAGTGTTCAAATTATTTTAGAGTTAATTCTTAATGATTTCATTTAGGTTTGTTGTTAAATGATTTTAATTCAATTTAATTTTAATTTAATTTAATTTAATTTAATTTAATTTGATTTAATTTAATTTAATTTGATTTAATTTAATTTAATTTTTTTAAATTTAATTTGATTTAATTTGATTTTATTTTTTTTATTTAATTAAATTTTAAATTTTAATTTAATTTAATTTAATTTAATTTAGTTTAATTTTTTTTTAATCTAATTTTTTAGATATGATTTAATTTAATTGTTAAAGTGTTAATTTAATTTAAATTTTGATTTAATTTAGTTTAAATTTAATTTAATTTAATAGTTAAGTCTTTTAGCACTTTAAATTTTAAATTGGGTTATCATTTAAATTGGGAATTAAATATTATTGCACTGACTAATTTAGGGATTTTTAAATTAAAGAATAAATATCTTCTTAATAATATCCCTATTTTTAATTATTCAAATTTCCATTACTCTTCCAAAATTTTAATTAATTAATTAATTAAAGTTTATTTTAATTATTCTTGAAATGATTAGTAGGTTTCTACCCTTAAATTATTTAAGTTTCAATCATCCAAAATCTGTTTAGGATCAAATATTTTACCCTCCCCTTTTTTTGATTAATCCTAAAATTTTAATTAAGGGTTTAAATTTTTTAATTACCCTCTTGCCCTTCAAGCTTAATAATTCTATAACTCACTAAACTAAGCTCAAATAAACTTAAAATTTTTATGTAACCTCACTCACATGTCAATTAAGACATTAGAGGAGAAAATGTGATTTTTCTGCATTTAATTTATTTATGTAATTATTTCTAATAGAAAATTGGGGTTTTCAAGGAAAATTCAATAACATGACCAAGGAAATGTTTCTATCCTTAACAAAATTATGGGATGTCTCTAATGACTAGAGGACCACTTGGACCAATTTTGGTGATTTTTTGAATTATATTTTATTTATTAGAATTATTTTGAGTTTTGGAGTATTAATTAATTTAAAAAAGAAAAAAATGTTGAAAAATGGATTTTATATTTTTTTAAAATCTCTCTAACCTTAGGAAAATCAAAGAACCAAATTTTATATTTTTCAAATTTTTCTTTGATTTATTAGAATTATTTTAGTGGAAATGTTAAAGAAAATCATTTTTTTAATTCAAAAACTGTTTTAGGCCTTTAAAATTCAATATCTTACCCTAGAGACTTAGGAAAAATATTTGGTTTGTTCCTAGGTGATTATAATTCAAAATGTGTCATTTTGGTGATTTTTAATATTTTTATGATCCTTATTATTTTTTAATTATTAAAAATATTAAAATAATGATAAAAATCAACTTTTTTTAGAAAATTACAATTTTAATTTTATTAAGTTTCTCTGATGTCAGAGAAGCCTCAAAACCATTTTTGTGAATTTTTGAAAAGTATTTTGTGAGTTATGAATTTTTAAAGTATAATTTTTGTTATGTGACTTAATTAATCCATTTAGTGGGGTTAAACTTTTCCAATTGATTTCAAATTTTTATGTGATGTTCCTCTAATCCTAAAGATCAGTGGAGAATTATTTTCAAGTTAATTTGATGTGGAATTAACACTAATTAATTAAAGTTCAATTTTGGGTGTTTAGGCCAATTAGGGTTGTTCCATGTGAATTAACTCAAAACATACTTTTCCTAGGTTCCTCTGGTCATAAGAAACATCACCAAATCTTTCTAGAATTTATTTCACAACATGCTAATTACTGAAATTAAAATACTCAAAATAATAACATGTAATTGGAAAATCAATAACTTCTCATAGGGATGGCCTCTGACCATGGAAAATTTTGGGAATGTTCCCTAGATTAGAGGCTTCAAAAGCACTATGGTCTCATGTCATGGTGAATTGTCTATGTAAATGGAAAATTAAAATACCACAGAGAGTAAATAAATCATTAAAAATAAAAAACTTGATGAAATGACTTGATTTCTTTTCCACATTATGCTCCTCTATTCACTGAGCAAGAAGGTATTTTTATTTTATTTTTCTTATTTTTCTACACAAAGTTATGAATTTTTTAAGTTCTGATAATTAAATAAATAGAAAAATACCCTATTTTCCTACTTATCCATGCGACGCCATGCAATCCTCGGCAGCTCCGAAAGGCCATGCGGCGCGCTCTGATTCGGCACCGCCATCTGAGTCAGCTCTCCAGGGGCTCGCGGTTCACGTACCATCTCCTGGTCCGACGCCATCTGAGCCGTCCGCTCGATACATGCGCTATCCAACTGCTCCCGGTCATCGTCTATGACTGGTGTGCACCCGTGACCATCCACACTAAAACCTTAAGATCTCACTCTATTCTCAATGGATTTTTATGTTCTTATACTCTATGGATTCGTCTTGAAGATACGAACATATCCATACGGTTTATGTGGCATGAAATTAACCCAATCAAAATAGAGAATGTTTAGAAGCTCGGGAAGAAGAGAGAGCTCATACCTTTGCTCTAAGAAGTGTGGCTTTGATCTGAGAGTTGTTTCACCTTCGATTGAACCTAAGCAAGCTCCAGATGAAGTCTCTGGCCTTGAGAAATTGCCTAGACCTGATTTCCACCAGACCCGATTTCAACCTTTGGAGGCTAGAACAAATGGGTGGCCCGGAGAGGGGCTTTCACCTGGGGAACTCCTTCTCTTGATCTTGTGCGGGTGTGGGTGAGTTTAATTTGAGTTTTGTGGAGAATTGGAAAGTGTCCTAGTTTTGGGTGGAATTTTGGCTGAGAAATTGAGCTCTGTGGATGTGGATTAGGGAAAATTATCTCTGGGGATCAATTGCTCTAAGTGTGGAGGATGGTCTGGAACAATTTTGGCGAAGTTTCGTATGGTTTGGTGCAACTCCCTCTTGGCCGAGAGGGGTGGGGTTTAAATAGAGTTGGCCGGAGGGCCTTCCAGGGGGAGTTAATGGCTGGGATCAGTTGCTTTAGGCAAGGGAAGAACAACTCCAATGGCTATTGGGCATGGAGCAGCTGAGCAAGAGAGAATTTCATTGTTGGGCTCTCATGGTGCTCTCGGCCATGGCAGTTTCCGGCGGCTGTGGTGGCTGGCCGGCCAGGCATGGGTCACCCTCAGGGTCAGTGAGTTCAGAGCTTGATTCCTGTGAGTTCAATTGATGGTTGCCATGTGTAAAGGTGGTGAATTGAAATGGAATGGGAAAAGGGTGATTTTGGCTTGGTTTGGGTCAACCCATGGTTTTGGGCTAGGTTCACCTCCCCATGGCCTACTTGGGCTGAAGAGAAAGCTATTTGGCTCAGCTTAATTAGTGGGGAGAAGTCACCATCAAAGTACAATTAGGCTTAAGCATGGTTTAGGGGAATCATGGGAGTGGTTAATCACTCTTAAGAGAATCATTAAAGGGTCCCCTCTTTTTGCCACTTTGGGTATGGTGAGGTGTCCAAGGCTTTCATGTCTCCCATGTGGCTCATACATGGCTTCATGGCTCCATTTGGCTTGGGAAAAGTCAAGTCAACTTTCATGGAAAAGAGTTTATGGAATTTTGAAAATTTTGGGGTTATTTGATGGGATTTGGCATAATACCTTTTTTGTTTGATTTTCATGATGGATTTATCACTTAGGGAGTGATATTAATTGAGGATGGATGAGATGAGATTGTAATGTGAGCTTTACGGTGGATTTTGGGCTTTTGGGTTTGTTTTGTATGGGCTTTTAAAGTAGCTTGGGAAATGGCCTTTTAAATTTTAAAATGGGTTTCTTAGGATGAGGAGCCTTGTAGTGGTTGGGCCCAATGAGTGTTGAATGTTTCATGAGTTATTTTAAGTCAATGTGGTAAGGCTTGGGGTTGGATTGGGTTGAACTTGGGTCTCTTTGGAAAGGGGACAAAAATTGGTCAAATTGGGTTAGCTTGGGCTAAGGTTGAGCTAAAGTTGGTTTTGATGTAAAATTACTATTGAGAAATGTTTATATGTGTGTTACAAAGAGTTTTCAACTTTGGTTGGGGTTCAATTTTGGGATTTGGGCTAAGTTAGGGTTAAGCTTGGGTTTAGGCTAAATTGGGGATTTTGGGTTTGGGTTGAATTTGAGTGGGGTTTGGGTCCTAATTTTGGGCAAATAATGTTAGTTTTTTGTTTATGGAGATGTTAGGGAAGGTCTAGAAAAGGTATGGGGTCAATTGGAGATGAATTGGGTTGGTTTGGGCTAAGTTTGGGTTATGGGTCAAAATTGGGCTTTAAGCTTAAAAATAAAATTGGATTCAAATGTCAATCACATTGGGCTTGGATTTGGTCTAGATTGATATTGGGGTTATTGCATTGAAGTTTAGAATTTAATTGGACCAAAATTGAGGTCAATTGGGGTGGTTTGGTTTGACATTGGGTTCACTTGGGTTAAAATGGGTCAAATTGGGGGTTTTGGTAAAAGTGGGGTATATTGACAAAATTAGCTCATGGTGTCGTTGAACAAAATGAAATTGGGTATATTTGGGATATTTTGGAATTTTCTGGGAATTTTCTAATTTTTTGGATTTTTGGGTCAAGAGGGGCATTTTGGTAATTTGGTGGGTATTGGGGGTATTTTTGGAAATTTTGGTATTTTTGGCTGTAAATGATCAATTTGATTGGTGGGGAAATGTTCAAGGTTAATTTTGGAAAAGTTTTGGGTGATTTGGAAATTTTGGTGGTTTTGGGTAGTTTCAAGGGCTTTTAGAAGGTTTGGTTAGTTCGGGGCCCCGGGGGTCAAAAATTGAAATTTTGGAAAAATGAATATTGAGCAAGTGTGAGTGAAATGGAATTATTTTGGTTCAGCCATGAAGCCATACTAAGCCCATAGGAGCCATGAGAGGACTCATTTGAGGCATTCACTATGTTGTTCCTAACCCTCTTAGCCAAGGGCCTAGGGGTTAAGGTCCATCCATATGAATTATCTACATGAGTCGGGAAGCCAAGCTAGGGATGAATAGTTTTAGGATTTGGAATGTGTGTGAAAGTGTAATGTGTGCGAGTGAATCCTCACTGGACCGGGCCACCTGGGGTGATCCTAAGGCCCGAAGAGTTCTATAGGGAACTCATCCTTTAAACCTCCACATTTGATCTCAACCCTCTAGGTGATTAGGGGTTTAGAATTAAGCTTGTGGGGTTTGCACGGAGTTAAGAAGTGGTTGAGTTTCTAAAGGGGTAGGTTCCATCTCTAGTCCTCTAAGATAGTCAAAGGAAAAGCCTAAGGCTAGATCCTAAGTACTAAAGAGAGAAGAGAAGACCTTTTTCAAAAATGAGGTCAACAAATTGACCTCCAATAGGTGTGGTGTGCTAACCAAGCACACCGCGCGTATTAGTGTTGACCGAAGAGATCAAAAAAACCAACACAGATGTCCAAGTGACAAACTTAGGACAGAGTAGAAAAATTTCCGCTGGGTAGTATCAAGTATATTTCAAAGACTGGAGGTTCTTGAACTCTCGCTGGGGAAAGGAAAAGGAGGTGAATTTCAAACCACCAGATCTGGGGAATTTTGATTTAGATTTCATTTCATTTCATGTTCAAGTTTTGATGTGTGTGTTTAGATTTTTGATTTAGAGTTCCAATTTAGATTGAAGTTTGATTTAAAATCAGTTTGAGGAAGTTTGGATTTGAAATGAGAATTGAAACCCAAGTTTCAACCTCGGGATTGCGAAGAAAACTGGATTTTAGGTAGCAGCCTCGGAGTAAGCATCCGAGCTTAAGTGTTGATTGAAAAGAATGAGAATCAAAATTTAGGTAATAATCTCGAAAGAGAACTGGAATGTAGGTACCAGTCTCAAAACTTTTGAATTGAAATGTAGGTATCAATTCAGATGAGAATCGAAATGTAGGTATCGATCTCGAAATGAGAACTGGAATGTAGGTACCAGTCTCGGAAATTTTGAGTTGAAATGTAGGTATCAATTCAGACGAGAATTGAAATGTAGGTATCGATCTCAAAATGAGAACTGGAATGTAGGTACCAGCATTAAAAATTTTGAATTGAAATGTAGGTATCAATTCAGATGAGAATCGAAATGTAGGTATCGATCTCAAAATGAGAACTGGAATGTAGGTACCAGTCTCAGAAATTTTGAATTGAAATGTAGGTATCAATTCGGACGAGAATCGAAATGTTGGTATCAATCTCGAAATGAGAAGCTGGAATGTAGGTACCGGTCTCGGAAATTTTGAATTGAAATGTAGGTATCAATTCGACGAGAATCGAAATGTAGGTATCGATCTCGAAATGAGAACTAGAATGTAGGTACCGAGTCTCGAAATTTTGAATTGAAATGTAGGTGTCAATTCAGATGAGAATCCAAATGTAGGTATCGATCTCGAAATGAGAACTGGAATGTAGGTACCAGTCTCGGAAATTTTGAATTGAAATGTAGGTATCAATTCAGAGGAGAATCGAAATGTAGGTATCGATCTCAAAATGAGAACTGGAATGTAGGTACCAGTCTCAGAAATTTTTAGTTGAAATGTAGGTATCAATTCGGATGAGAATCGAAATGTAGGTATCGATCTCGAAATGAGAACTGGAATATAGGTACCAATCTCGGAAATTTTGAATTAAAATGTAGGTATCAATTCGGTTGAGAATCAAAATGTAGGTATCGATCTCGAAATGAGAACTGGAATGTAGGTACCAGTCTCGGAAATATTGAATTGAAATGTAGGTATCAATTCAGATGAGAATCAAAATGTAGGTATCGATCTCGAAATGAGAACTGGAATGTAGGTACCAGTCTTGGAAATTTTGAATTGAAATGTAGGTATCAATTTAGATGAGAATCAAAATGTAGGTATCGATCTCGAAATGAGAACTGGAATGTAGGTACCAGTCTCGAAAATTTTGAATTGAAATGTAGGTATCAATTTAGATGAGAATCGAAATGTAGGTATCGATCTCGAAATGAGAACTGGAGTGTAGGTACCAGTCTCAAAAATTTTGAATTGGAATGTACTGTGGTGATTTGAATTTAGCGAGAGATTGAAATGAGATATGAAAGTGTCCACATCCCACGAGAATCAATCAAAGTTTGATTATTTTGCGAAGGGTATGAATCCATGCCATCAGAACCAAATCGAAAATTTTTCGTGGTTCTGAAATCATCCCGAGAGAGGGTTTTAAAGGAGGTCTGACGTAGATGTTGATTTGAAGAAGAATTGGAGTTTTGAAAAGATGGATTTAGACTGGATGGATTTAGACTGGAATTCAATTTCAGATTTAGATTCGTTTTGTTTGTCCTTTAACGATATGATTTTATTTTTGTTGTTCATTCAATATTCATGTGAATTTGGAGTTCATTCTAATATTTAGATTTTTAAGGAAAGTTCTCATTTATTTTCTTTTCTCTTCTGTTCTTCGTTCAAAGTTCATTTAACTCTAATGGCGTTTCCCAGTCAATTTGTACAAAAAGAGGTGAAGGTAAAATATGACGTAGTCATTTTCATTCCACCTTGCTGAAAGTACATCATACAACTTGATCTAGTCATGATGACATTTTCCTCGGAAATTTAATGTCTCGTACAATCCATGTAAATCCAAAACGGATTGTGTAAACTTCTTGTTGATCCATCCAAAAGCGTACGTCGAAAATCCATGTACGAATAGTAAGAAACATGGGTAATAACATCACCTTCCAAGCCACCCTTGGCAGGAATGCCGCATGGATGAGTATTGGAGGTGTGCTATTTCCCATGTAACTCACAGCTGTAGGGCCAAAGACTCTCCAATTCTAGATATGGCTGGAAGTGGTAAGGCGCCTTTCTGCCGTCCATTCTTCTAAAAGTAACTGAGATCCGCTCCACTAGCACTTCCGGTATACAATGTTTTGCGACGTCCGTTCCATTTCCTTTTAATATCATGACGGAACCTACCGGAAGTGGTATCTCCACCGGCCCTCGGAACTTACCCGGGCCTACTATCTAGAGGTCAGATCCGAACATGATATTGCATTGGTTGATGAACGAAATTGTGCAAAAAGGTCTGACAAAGTCGTGGTGGTCTATGTGTGGAGGTATGTAGTCGCCTTTCTGGTAAATGTTGATGATGCAACTGTTGGGTATGGAGTCTGCTAGCAGTACCCTCCATGTTACCATTCTTTTCATCATTCTTTTAATTATCCTCAGCATTGGATCCACCTCACTGTGACGGAGTATCCTTGGTGGATTTCCTTTTCTGTCCTCTGTGAAGTTATAGCAACATCCGCACTATATTGTGACTCTTCCTTTCCCTGGCATCCATCTTCGGGGTTCTGATTAAGTCTTTTCCCTCAGACGGCCTGCTCAACCCATCTTCTGAAGTTGTAAGATGCAAACCACAATCTGTTGTTGCTCATGTTCTGAGAATACATCTGTGTGTAACTTGAGGCCTTCCAAAATGTTGATTCTCTTGCCTTTAATCCTTTCAAAGTATTCGAAAGTCTTCTTCTCAACATTTTGCATTCTTTCTAATTCATATTCTTGGATGATCTACAAGTGACGAGGCCTAGTAACGTACTGCGGGATGTATGGCTCAATCTCATCACGTTCTCCTGCATACCTTGGTTCCTCGGGGATTGTCTCTGTCGGAACATCCTCTGGGGTTGCTTCCGCAACAAGGTTCTTAAGATCTAGTATCTCTGTCCGGCGTCGAGGCACTAACTCTATTTCTGTTCTTCTTGGCACTTCTTCGATTTGTTCTGATTTTCTTGGCGTTGACTTTCTTCTTTCTGGTTCCTAACGAACCGGTATCTTTGAAATGTTTGTGCCGGCAAAAGCGGCTGTTTCTTCGTGTTGATCTGCTGCTAGTTTAGTTAACATCTTGTGGATACGGTGATTCTTATTCCTTCTTTGGGTAGTAGTGAGAGTAGCTCTCCTTACTCCTTGAATTTCTGTGGGCGAGGCGCTGACGAGCCTGCCCTCTGCTGTGGTAACTACAGACTTGATTTTCTTGCTTTTCTCGATGTTTGTCTTTCTTTTCTTGTTGCTGGATTGGTGGCTTGGGCCACCCATCTTCATCACTGTCTGGTTTTGTAGCTCTTCTCGATCAACTGGGACCCAATCATTTTCTTCGTACTGTAGGCTGGCTGGTGTGAAGTCAGAATATTTTTCTATCGCTGCTCCATCCTTCACCCTCTTTTCATCCAGTGCGAGACTCACGCCATTTCTAAAGTTTAGGACCAACCGCCTGTTCTACATTTCCCTGCGAAAGAACAAGGAAAGGATCAGGGGCTGTACTAAGACCAAGAACAATAAGAAAAACACTTAAAAAGTTTTATTCACTTCTTTTAAACTTAAAGGAAGTAGGAAGGGATGAGGAAATATCAGGAATGAATGGATTTAAGAGGAAAAAAAGACATTTTATTATTATGATTTCCCATGTTTTCTTTTTAACATTTTTGTTGATGAGATTTTTTTTTATCATCCATTTTATTTTGTTTTAGGTTCGGACCCAGTCACAAAGTGATTACTTCACCCGTGTTTTTAGGGATAAGATTCTATTTTAGAGGCCACCCTTCGAAACATCAGGTTGCATAATACTTCTTTAAATATTGTCCATTGATTGGAAGCATTTGTCGTTCTCCTTGGCAATTCACAAGTTGGTAGGAGCCTCCTGAGTAGACTGTCTCGACCACAAACGACCCTTCCCAAGTCGGTTAAAATTTACCTCCTATCTTGCGGTGTGCAAGAATAGGTCTCTTGAGGACAAGAACTAAGTCACCAACTTTGAAAGTTCTTTGGCGGACCAGTTTATCATGGGCCTGGATCATCTTAGCTTGGTACAGTTCCAAAATTTCTTGCTGTACTGCAAGTCTTTTCCCTTCCAAGCTTTCCAGTTCTTCCGATCATAACTCGACATTTTCTTCCGTAGTAATTTTATTTGCAACTGCAATTCGAGTGATGGAAGTCGAAACTCCAAAGGTAAAGCTGCCTCGGACCCGTACACTCAAAGCGTAAGGCGTGGGCGAGTAGGAGTCCTAAAAGTCATCCTGTAGGCCCATAAGGCTTCTAACAACTTCTCGTGCCAATTTCTCTTGTTGTCGTCCAACGTTTTCTTTAAAATTTGAATGAGAGTTTTATTAAAAGCCTCGGCCAAGCCGTTTGCTCTTCGGTAGTAGATTGTTGAGTATCGCCAATCGATCCTGTGTCTTCTAACAAAATTATTTATCTTTGTACTTTTGAATGCAGACCATTATCTGAAATGATCCTGCATGGTACCCTGAAACGGTAGACGACTTGGTTCTTGAAAAACTGTAGCACGTGGTGTGCCTTTACTTCCCTGAGTGGTATAGCTTCTGCCCATTCAGAAAAGTAGTCTGTAGCTGCAAGGATGAAGCGATGTCCTCTTGAAGAAGGCGGTTCTATCGGACCCACTATATCTGTGCCCCAACACTCAAATGGCCACAATGCGATTGTCGGATGTAGCACATTTGGAGGTTGGTGTAGAACCACTCCGTACACTTGGCACTGGTGACAACTTTTTGCAACTTTCATACAGTCGGTCATCATTGAGGGCCAGTAGTACCCTAGTCTTTTAATCTTCATTTTC
This sequence comes from Papilionanthe hookeriana x Papilionanthe teres, assembly GCA_022702705.1. Classification (NCBI taxonomy): domain Eukaryota; kingdom Viridiplantae; phylum Streptophyta; class Magnoliopsida; order Asparagales; family Orchidaceae; genus Papilionanthe; species Papilionanthe hookeriana x Papilionanthe teres. The sequence goes on from CM040424.1 coordinate 14,006,004, forward strand.
ATTTTTGGACCCGACTGATGAGCGCCACAAAGTCCTGAATGTACTTCTTTAACGAATTCACGAGCCTCGGACCCGCTTAGGCATCTTAGCCATATCTGATCAAAAGACCTTTTGTATAATGTATTGTTTATCAATGCATAAGATAGTGTTCTTTTCTTGATTGGATGGGCTATCGACTTATCTTCAGGCAGGTTTCATGTCTGCAAGTTGTCTATTAATGGCTGCCGCCAATCTTCTGTATTTTCCATCACTGCTGCAATTGTTTCTTCTGCTTTTTATGTTGATTTGTGTATTATATCCATGTCGAGCTGTGATAGGACCTGTCGTCCTTGAACTGACGCTTCAACTGACTCATCCTGCAAGCAGGCATATTCCTTTGCAAGGCGGGCTAACGCGTCGGCGAGAGCATTTTCTTTTCTGGGAATCTTGTAGATTGTTACATTTGGAATTTGTTCCAACAATTTCATGGCGTCTTGAAAGTCTTGCTCGAGTCTTGGTTTCGGAATCTGTCTTGTCCGGCGATCCGTTGAATGATTAAGCGAGAATCTCCGTAGATGTTGATGTCTGTTATTCCCATTTGAATGGTTAGTTCCAGTCTTGTTATGAGGGCTTCGTATTCTGGCTCGTTGTTTGTGCATGGTTCTGTTAAGTGGTAGGAGTATCTTAAAGTCCCCTGCTCCGATGTTATAAAGATTTGTCCGATTCCTGCCTTACCGTGCACTATTGTTTGCAATTCTTTGTTCTTCTGTGCTGAGGACGCACCGTCAAAGTATAGTTCCCAACGTCGATCATCAGTGTCTTCTAGGCTCATTATCTGCTCGTCAGGCAAATCATCTTCGAGAGGCGAATCTGCCAGTAAAGGGTGTTCTGCAAGGAAGTCAGCTAGGATTTGTCCCTTTACGGCGCGAAGAGGAACGAAAGTTATGTCAAATTGCAATATATCATCGACCACCTGGAAAGTCTGCCAGAGAGCATCGGTCAGGTTATCAAGTATTGCAACGGATTAACTCTCGAAATAAGGTTGACCTTATGAGAAAGCATGTAATGCCTGAGCTTCTGTGCGGCGAAGATCAGGGCCAAGCAGTGCTTCTCAATAGGAGGATACTTTACTTCCGTCGAATTAGACGACGGCTTAAGTAGTAGAGAGCATTTTCTTTTCCCTCATCATTGACACAGGCTAGCGAGGGCTCCAAGGGAGTCATCTAAAGCCGCGGTAAAAAGTATCAACGGTCTATTTGAAACTGGGGCTGCTAAGATAGGAGGTTTCATTAAGTATTGTTTGATGTCATCGAAGGCATGTCGACATTTGGAGTCCTAAGTAAACTTAGCATCCTTCTTAACCAAAGCAGAAAAAGGCTGACACCTTCCTGACAGATTCGATATAAAGCGTCGAAGATATGCCAACTTTCCTTGAAAGGATCGTAGCTATTTCAATGTTTTAGGAGGTGTCATTTCTAAGATAGCTTTTATCTTTTCCGGATCAATTTCAATCCCGCGATGTCGGACAACAAATCCTAAGAATTTCCCGGAGGTGATGCCGAAGGCACATTTTAAGGGATTCATCTTAAGGTTGTATTGTCTTAGTCGTTCGAAAATAATTCTTTTTTTATTTAGAATATCTTTCATAAATTTTACATAGTTTGGCATCTATTCTAAAGCTTCTACGAAAGGAATATTTATTATTAATTTCTTTAAAATTTCATGGAATTTAGCTTATTGTTTATCTTTTTTATGTTGAATTAGTTGTTGAGGAAATGGTGGTGGAGGTTTTTCAACAGAAATTTTCATAGGTATTGAAGGATTTTCTAAGTTTTGATCTTGTTGATTCTTTTCCTTTTCAATTTCCACTTCCTCTTTTTGAATTTTAAGTTCTTTCTGAATTCGAGGTTCTAATTCTTTTCCACTTTGTAATTGTATCGCTTTAATTTGTTCATTTCCATTGTCTTTGGGATTTATTTTTACATTACTAGGAAATGTTCCATGTATTCTATTATTAAGTGCAGTAGCGATATGTCCAAGTTGAGTTTCAATATTTTTGATAGCTGTTCCTTGATTTTGTAATTGGTTTCCTTGTATTTGTAATTGATTTCCTTAATTTTGTAAATGTTGTCCCATATTTAATATTAATTCTTCTATAGATAATTTCTTATCTTTAAATTGTGGGTTATTAAATCCGAGTGGATAATTAGATTTATAATTAGGATTTCCTTGATTAGATGGATTTCCTAATGGTTGTGTCATATTATTCATCCTTGGTTGATTAGTTGTGTTATTATTCCAATTAAAATTAGGATGATTTTTCCATCCATGATTATAATAATTTTCATAAGGATTATTGGGTCTGTTGTTAATTGCATTAATAGTTTCATATTGAGATTTGGATTCTATAAGTTGTCCAGATGAATTTTCTTCTGATATAGTTGGAGAGTAATTCATTCCAAAATGATCTAATTTTTTAGATACAACAGCAATTTGTGAGGCTAACAAAGATATTACATCATTGTCATGAATACTAGCTATTTTTTCGGATTCATTCTATCAGCAGGCCATTAAAAATTATTGGTTGTCATTTCTTCGATTAGTGCATAGGCTTCATCAAATGGTTTTGACATTAATGATCCTCCGAGAAGAGCATCGATGATTGATCTTAAAGATCCTACTACTCCATTATAGAAAGTTTGGATAATTAATCAATCTGGTAACGCATGATGTTGGCATTTCATAAGAAGTTCTTTAAATCTCTCCCAAGATTCATATATTGACTCTCCATCAAACTGACTAAAAGAAGTTATATCATTTCTAAGCTTAGCAGTTTTAGATGGTGGAAAATGTTTGGATAGAAATTTTTGTGATAATTCTCCCCAAGTTTTAATAGATCCAGGTGCTAATGAATTTAACCATATTTTAGCCTTATCTCTTAAAGAAAAAGGAAAAAGTCTAAGTCTAATAGCATCGTTAGATACTCCTTCATATTTGAAAGTAGCACATAGTTCTAAAAAACTAGCAAGATGTAAATTAGGATCTTCAGTAGGTGAACCACTAAATTGATTATTTTGTACCATTTGGATAATTGCGAGGTTTAAGTTCGAATGAATTAGCAGCTACATCAGGGTTTTGAATAGTTAAATGAATTTCATCTAATGTAGGGTTGGCATAATCTCGTAATGGTCTTGGTTGATTGAAATTTTCATTTTCAGGAATATTTGCCATTTGCGTTAAATTTATAATTTCTCTTTTTTTTTCTAATTTTTTTAATTGTACGCTCTAATTCTGAATCGTAAGGTATTAAATTTTCGTTTCCAAATTTTCGCATACAATTTTATAAAATAGTCCGTTACTCTAGTAAATAATTTTTTTACTTCCCCGGCAACGGCGCCAAAAACTTGACCCACTTTTAATATGTATGCAATTTATGTTTATAGCAACGGCACCAAAAACTTGATCTCGCTTTAAATATAGATATATGATTTAATGTATAATGTGGATTCTACGCAAGTATACATATCGTATCAGGCAATACAGGGCTCTAGTGGAGTCCTGGTTATCGATCCCACAAGGAAGTTTTTAACAGATTTGTTATCAGCTAAATTAAAAGAAATTACTTACTAATATAATACACGGAAATTAAAAGTAACTATCGCAAACTAAAGTAAACTAATGCTTGAAATAAGTTGATTTAAATAATTCAGAAAAAGTATCCTTCTCCTTGTTTTTAGAAAATTAAGTGAATGATGAATTTAAATAGAATTTTTAAATTGTATTGTGCCAACTAGGAGCATTCCTATTCTTTACCCTTTGGTCCAGGTGCAAAGAACATTGACTAATCCTATGTTTAATTATTGAATCTGCGGATAGGCTGGGAGGATACTGGCTGCCATTTCAGAGCTCCCATGTTCCCCTCACCTGAGGGCTAACATCTACACTTCAGCTCTCAAACAGTATGACCGAATTGAATATTTTAGTCTCTCACACTAAAATGTCCAATTCTATGTCCGATAATTAATATTTCCATATTTATTTGCACCCGCCTTCCAAGGCTTTTGACTTCCCTGAATATTGAATGTAATTTTTACTTTAGTTAATAATTCAACATATTTTAACAACTCAATTGGCTAGATTGAAAGTAAATTATGTTTAATTAAAAAATTATCACAATTTATTTTAATATATTAGGTGCTTCTATTTAATTTCATTAATCCGCATAATTTTCATAAACAATGAGAAAGACTAAGAAAACTACTCAGAATGCATGGGAATAAAACAAAGCATGGATTTCATTTAAAGTTAACAATAAACAAAGATACTTATCTTAATTTCCTCATAGCTAGACTCCTTGAAGTTCCTTTGACTTTTCCTTCTAGTACGACAAACTTCAAATAACACTCTAATAAACTAAAGAAACTCACTAAACATACTCGGACTTACTAAAATAGACACATAAAAGACTGCAGAGAAACTTTTGAGGACTCGAAAGACACTACTAAGACACTAGAATTCAGCCTCTATTTATAGAGTTAAGCGAAAAGCACGAGGGTGCTTAAACACCTCTTTAAAAGTGTCCGAGTTCGATGTATTTGCATTTTGGACCGGCTCGCCGTCGGCGGGAAACTATCTCGCCGTCGGCGGGGCTTCTAGAAGGTCTTTAAATCGCGCGATCTCGCTGTCAGCGGACTCGGGCTCGCTGTCGGCAAGGCAGTTATAATTCCTTCAGAAATTCTCTTCACGATCTTACCGTCGGCGGCCTCGATCTCGCCGTCGACGAAGTAGTTATATTTGCATGAATTTCCTCCTTTTTTGATCCAAATTCGCTCCATTTCATGCTTTTTGCTTCCATCACTTATAAATCTTCATTCCTGCAATAAATTAAAGAAAATACCTTTCTTTAAAGTGCAATTTTATCAAAAATAGATATGAATTTCTTAATGAATTTTTCTGTGATCAAAATCCCCCAAACTTTAATATGTATGCAACGGCACCAAAAACTTGATCCCACAAAAATACTTTAAGAAATTCATATCTATTTTTGACCCAAATACTGTAATATCAAAACATCAAAACATCTAATTAAAATATTTTAGATATGAATTTCAAAATTGAATATCAAAATACTGCGCTATTTAGATAAGAATTCCTTAATGTTTTGATATGTTTTAATTTGGTGATGTTTCTTAATAAATTGCTAAATCAATGAAATATCCTGCGCTAGAAAAAGATGATGAGTGTTTTCGAATGGAAGTACTCGATCATTTACAAAAAGAACATTTTAAAGAATATTATGAAGAAAAATTAGAAAAAGAAAATATTGAATTAATTGAAAAATCTGAAATAAATAAAGAACTAGATTATATTCAAGAGAAATTTGAATTTTTGGATAACACATAAAATAAGAAAAAAAATATAGTTCCATCAATTATTAAACCTCCTGAACTTGAGTTAAAAATGTTACCTAATCATTTAAAGTATGCTTACTTAGGTAATTCTTCAACTCTACCGGTTATTATTTCATCTGAATTAAATGAATCTCAAGAACAAAAACTCTTAGATATATTAAAAAAATATAAAAAAAAATTTTATTGGACTTTAGCAGATATTAAAGGAATTAGTCTTTTAATTTGTATGCACAGAATTATTTTAGATAATGAACATAAACCTAAAGCAGATCCACAAAGGAGATTAAATCCAATAATGAAAGAACTAGTTAAGAAAGAAATTTTAAAATGGTTAGATAATGATATTATATATCCTATTTCGACGATGCTTAGGTAAGCCCAATTCATCGTGTACCTAAAAAGACGAGTGATCTATCAAAGCTAACGAAAATAATGATCTTATCCCTATAAGACAAGTTACTTGGATGGAGAATATGTATTGATTATAGAAAATTAAACACGGCCACCGGAAAAGATCACTTCCCTTTACCATTTCTAGACCGGATGTTAGATAGATTAGCTGGACATAAGTATTTTTGTTTCTTAGATGGATATACCGATTATCATCAAATACAAATTGCTCACGAGGATCAAGATAAAACTACATTTACTAGTCCTTATGGAACTTTCGCTTTTCGAAGAATGCCTTTTGGATTATGTAATGCACCTGCAACATTCCAAAAATGTATGATGTCTATGTTTAGTAAATTAATTGATAATGGAATAGAAGTATTTATGGATGATTTCTCTGTATTTGGAACAACATTCGACACATGCTTAAATTATCTTGAAAAAGTATTTGAAGTATGTGAGAAAACTAATTTAGTTCTTAATTGGGAGAAATGTCAATTTATGGTTACAGGTGGCATTGTATTAGGACATAAAATTTCGGAAAAAGGCATGGAAGTAGACCCTGCAAAAATTCAAGTTATAGTTAAATTACCACCTCCAACTACGGTGAAAGGGGTAAGAAATTTTCTTGGACATGCTGGATTCTACAGACGTTATATTAAAGATTTTTCAAAAATTACTAAACATCTATGCCAACTTCTTGAAAAGGACAAGAAATTTGAATTTACAACTGAATGCTGAATGCTTTCGAATTATTAAAAGATAAATTAATTACAACACCTATAATAGTTTCAACTAATTGGGAGAAACCATTTGAGCTTATGTGTGATGCTAGTGATTATGCTTATAGGAGCGAGTTCTTGGGCAAAGATATGATAAGATTTTCAAAGTTATATACTACGCTAGTAAAACTCTAAATGATGTTCGAAATAAATTATACGATTCTTGAAAGAGAATTATTAGCAGTTGTATATACTTTTAATAAATTTCAGCATTATCTAATAGGAACTAAATGTATTGTACATACTGATCATTCTGCTATTAAATATTTAATGCAAAAGAAAGATTCTAAACCAAGATTAATCAGATGGATATTATTAATGCAAGAATTTGATTTTGAGATCATTAACAAAAAAGAAACTGATAATCAAATTGTTGATTATTTATCAAGATTAGAAAATCATGAATTATCTAACATTGATAATGAAATTTTAGATAGTTTTCGTGATGAACAACTTTATAATATTAATGAGTTGAAAATACCTTGGTATGCTGATATAGTAAATTATATTGTAAGTGACATTATACCACCTATGTTAACTTTGCAACAATAGAAAAAATTCATTCACGATACTAAAACATACTTTTGGGATGAACCATACTTATATAAGCAATGTAATGATCTAATCATTAGAAGATGTGTGCCTTATGAAGAAACTGAACCAATTATTCAAAAATGTCATGATTCTGATTTTGGAGGACATTTTGGGACGAGATAAAACTGCATATAAAATTCTACGATACGGATTCTATCGCTCTATTCTATTTAGAGATGTATATAGATATATAAAAACCTGCGATAAATGCCAAAGAGTAGGAAACATATCAAAGAAAAATGAAATGCCTTCGAATTTTATATTAGAAGTTGAAATTTTCTATTGTTTGGGGATTAGATTTCATGGGACCTTTTATTCCTTCATTTGGAAACTCATATATATTAGTAGCTGTTGATTATGTTTCCAAATGTATTGAAGCACAAGCTTTGCCTAGGTGTGATGCTAAAAGTGTTTCAAAATTTTTAATGAAAAATATTTTTACTTGATTTGGAATGCCGAGAGTGATTATCACTGACAGAGGAACTCATTTTAGAAACAAATATATTCACAAACTAGTAGAAAAATATAATATTATGCATAAGATATCAACTGCTTATCATCCACAAACTAGTGAATTAGCTGAAGTTTTTAATCGAGAGATTAAGCGTATATTAGAAAAATTTGTAAACCCTAATAGATTAGACTGGTCTATGAGACTAGATACTGCATTATAGGCATACATGACTGCTTATAAAACTCCGATTTGAATGACTCCTTATAGGCTTATATATGGGAAAACTTGCCACTTACCAGTTGAATTAGAACATAAAGCATATTGGGCGATTAAAGAATTTAATTATAATATGAAAGAAGTCGGTGAAAAGAGATTGTTGCAATTAAATGAATTGGAAGAATTAAGAAACGAATCATATGATAATAATAGGATTTATAAAGAAAGAATGAAATTATGGCATGATCGGAAGATTAATCAGAGAAATTTTGAACCAGGATAAGAAGTTTTGCTTTATAATACTAGATTGAAATTATTTCCTGGCAAATTGAAATCTGGATGGTTAGGACCTTTCACCATAACTCAAATATTTTCATATGGAACTATAGAAATTGAAGATCCAAAAATAGGACATAGATTTAAAGTAAACGGACATAGATTAAAACCATATTTCTATGGTAGAAGACCAAATTTTAATGAGATTTTAATGCTTAGTCAACCTGAACACTAACTAAATTAGGTCAGGCTGACGACGTTAAACCAAGCGCTTTATGGGAGGCAACCCATAATAGTCTTTTATTTTAATTAACTGCAAATTAGTGAGTCTATATTATTAAAACAAATCTTGCTACTCAATTTTTTTATTAGAATCATCACAAAGTTGAACTTATATGACGAGATCAGAAAATATTCAGACCAGAGCGAAATTGGGCGATTTTTATAAATCTCACCGACAGCGAGCCCGAGTCCGCTGACAGCGAAATCGTGTGCCATGACCTGAGTCAGTTTTATAACTAAGTCACCGACGGCGAGGAACTTCCCGCTGACGGTGAGGCAGTTGAAAATCTGGTTTCTTAAAGAAAATTCGTCAGTTCGGAGGCGCAGCGTATCTTCAACAAAGGCTTGATGAAGAAAAGACTTATTAAAGAAAGAGGATTTGTCAACTGAGCAGTAGAGAATTCTACTACAAAAATTGAAGAAATGATCGCACAGTGGCATTGGGAGGAATTTTGTTATACGACATCTGCTGTAGTTATTCCAGTGGTTAAAGAGTTTTACTCTAATTTACATGCAATCAACAATGGAAATGTGTACATCAGAGGAAAATGGGTAACATTTACTCCTTCAAGGGTAAATGAATTGTTTTCAATAGAGAATACCTATGTTTGTCATTATTCCAACTTTGTGCCTTCAAGATACAATATGAACGAGATCTACAGATACCTGACCGATGAACCAGATGATTGGGAGTTACGAGAAGACGCGTATGTCGGCTTTTTACGCATCACTTCTAAACCCTATCTCGAAGCACTGGCATTTCTTTATATCATCAAAATTATTACCTACCATGAGTGTAAACAAAGTTTCAAAGGAATGCGCTATTTTAAACTATTGTATTCAAATTGGATTACCTATCGATGTTGGATCAATAATAGTAAAGTCTGCGTTGGGATAAATAATAGTGAAGAAGATTAAAGGATTAGAGAAAGAATTGCAAAATGTGATGAATTCCATTGACAATATCTTTGATAAGTTTAATCATATTGATTGGAGAATGAAGGAGCACTTTGATCATACTACACATCTGGAGGCCAGTTTTATACATCTACTAAGACGTAAAGGATGGATTAATGAAGAATCTACGCATGGAATTCCCTTTCAGGCCTTTCTATAATTTATTTGTGCACTCGCGTCGCATCGAAATATCGGAGAAGATGTTAGTACGGTACATCGAAGAGTAGGAAAGATTTCTATATTTATGTTATATTTGTATATATATATGTGTGTGTTTTGGAGTTAGATTTTATTATGAGTTGAAGTTTGATTTGATCATCTCAGATTTGATGAGATTTTATCTAAATTGTTATGTCTCAGCATTTAGAGTGTTATGGTGTGGATTGTGATGCTGAGTATTATGGATTTGAACTTTTAAGTTAAGTATGTGTTAAAGTTGTTAGTGTGAAAATTGTAAGTTTCATGAATTTCATATATAAAGTTATATTATTTGTGTTGTGTGACTTTTTGTGAGTATAAGTATCTAATATTTTTATTATTATTAAATTAAGTGATCGGAAGATTGATTAACGGCAATTGGAGGTTGAAAATGATTGACGAATTTCAAAAATTTAAAATTTTTGGAACCTCGCCGACGACGAGAATTATCTCGCTGACAGCAAGAAAACCCGCTGACAGCGAGACCAAGCTCGCCGACGGCGGATTTTTCCCGAAACTTTTGCCTTATGAAATTAATTAGCTCGCCGACGGTGAGAAAAACCTCGCCGACAGCGAGATCGCGAAAAGACCTATATTTGACCAGTCAACCGACACTATTCATCATGCCTTTCCTCAAATTTTTGAAAAAACCGACCTAGGGCTTGAGAGATCTCGGATTTGAAGTGATTTCAAGACTTTTTGACACCGTATATTATCTTCCCTTGGTAAGAGCTTCACTCCTATGCAAAAAATTTTTATTTTCACCATGGATTTCTTTTACATTTTGAAAATTTTGAAAAATTTTGAAATGTGAAGAAAATACTTGGAAGAATTTCATAGAAATATATTTAAATGGATTTTAGATGTTGTAGGAAGCCTTCTTAGTAATATTTTGGAGTTTAGTTAAAATTTTTGCAAATTTCATAGATCGAGAAATGGCTCCACGACAAAAGAAACAAATAGATTATGACGAAACCCGATTCATTAATGAAAGAGCACAAACTCGATATTTTCAAAACATTCAAGCAAGAAAGTGCACACAAGATCGAGTTTTCAAAAATCCTGGAGGAGAAGTGGAGCGAGTTATAAAGGAGCGAGGATGGGAAAACTTCTGTTACGTGACTAACAGAGCCGCTGTGGAAGTAGTGAAGGAATTTTATACAAATTTAACACAGGCTGAAGATGCACCGGTTAAGGTTAGAGGATTTTTTGTAGATTTCAATGCTGCTAGAATAAATGCTTATTATGAAGTACGAGACACCTACACCAGCGAGTATGAAACTTTTGGAACTATGGAAGGACCACTGGAAGAGGTGATCGACTTTCTCACTGATGGGAAAGGAGTCTGGAAGATAAAGCCGTGGGAACGGATAAACTTCCCTCTTTCTATGCTAAATGCAACATCTAAAGCCCGGCATTATTTTATTTGTTCTACTTTGTTACCTACCTACCACCATAGTGAGGTAACAAGAGATAGAGTAGTTCTGAATTTCTGTATTCAGAACCAGAAGAGTATTAATGTGGGAAATGTTATTTATAAAAACATATTAGCCACTGCTAGAAATGAAAGTGGAGGAGGACTAGGACATCCTGGTCTTATCTTTGCACTTTGCCAATTATCTGGGGTAGAGGCAAGAGATGATGAATAATGGATTGAACCTATGAAACCCCTTACTCGGGCTAATATAAAGAATATGATTCTCACAAAGGATGGAGATTTGGAACAAGGGATTATGTACCTTCTTCAAGTAGAGATATACGCTCTACTTGTTATGATCAACCCCCTCAGTACACCACTCCTACCCTTCAAGATCTGATGAATGAATTAACCCTGAGTAGAAAGAGTTTTGAATTATTTGGAGAAAATATGGAAAGAAGATTTGAGCATATAGACCAAAGGATCGGAGGCTTGGAAAGAAGACATGATTATGATAGCGAATATCTCCAGCGACATTCAGAGTACGAAATTGCATACTATGAAGCTGAACGTCGATATAGGAGTAGTGATTTAGATGTTGTCTTTCCTGAGTGCCCCCGATATTCACGATACCGACTGCTCGGCCTTCTCGACTCGGAGATCAGGGAGATGACATAGCTTGGGATTTTGATGCAGAAGATTAGAATCTTTGTTCAGTTTATTTAGTTTGTTTAGATTTATTGTTTTGCAAACTTTATTATTCTGTGTGTAATATTTTAGTTCTTTCTGTGGACTTTGGACTTGGTATATTTATTCGTTTGCTTGAGCTGTGATATTAGATTTCTTATGTGTGTTAAATTAGTTTGCAATTTTTTTTTATAGGATGTTAGTTTAAAGTTTTTTTATAAGTTATAAATGTTAAACATTGTTTAGGATGTTTTAATATGTTTTAAAATAGATTAGTTAAATGTATGTGTAGTAATAGATTAAGTTTTCAATTATGTTTAATACTTATTTTAAAATTTCCATCCCTGTACTTTCTTTTAAATATTATATGTGGAAGAATACTAACACTACAGGTTTTGTAAGTAATGAAAAAGCCTGCAAAAATTTCAAAGAAAAGAAATACCTAAAGCTCAAAGGTATGATGAATTTTATTATATACTTTCCCTTTTTCACTATATAGTATAGATAGAAAAATTTAAGTTTGGGGGAGGGTGAAAATACGAATTTAATTTTTAAAATTGTTCTCAATTTTTACTTTCAAAAATTATTATTAAATGATTTTCTATAGTAGTTTTTCAATTCAATAAACATGAGTTTCTTTATTTATTTATTATATAAAGTTAAAGAAACTATTTCTAGTAATTCAATTAATTAATGGAATAAGATAGGTTAAAAGGAATAAGAATATAGTGAACTATTTAAATTAAGGGAAACTATATTCTAAAAATTGAAAATTGTTAAGTATTTAAGTGAAAAAGAAATGATAGAAACTCAATGAAGTAAAGGCTATGAAATATATATAAGCGAAGAAATATTTTAAGTTTCAAATTTATGAAGAGAAATTGAAGTTGAAAATTATTAACAGGCTATCCAGATACAGTAATCCTCACTTGAAAAAGAAAGAAAAGAGAAAAGAAAGAAAAGAAAAGAAAAGAAAAGAAAAGAAAAATATAAGTGAGGAGAAGCTTGAGGAGAAGCCCTATCAAAAATTGGCTTCAATGGAATCAACCTAAAGAGTAAAACTTAATTATATTTCTAAACTTATATTTATGGATTGGTACTTTACTAAATAATGTTTTCTTGAACTTCTTATCATCTAAATATCTAAAGTAATTTACTATTTAAAATATAGTCATTCCTGAAATAAATAGAAAGCAAGAAATCTTAGACCTGCTAACTAAATAATCTTATATCTATAAAGTTAATTTAATCACTCAGAAATATTTATATTTAACTTTATTATAATATTATTTAAATTTAATTCATATTATATGAATTGAAAAATTCTATTATAGAAATCATTATTCTTATTTAGTATCAAAATTACTTGAGGACAAGTAAAAATTAAGTTTGGGGGATTTTGATCACATAAAAATTCATTAAGAAATTCATATCTATTTTTGATAAAATTGCACTTTAAAGAAAGGTATTTTCTTTAATTTATTGCAGAAATGAAGATTTATAAGTGATGAAAGCAAAAAGCATGAAATGGAGCGAATTTAGATAAAAAAGGAGGAAATTCATGCAAATATAACTACTTCGCTGACGGTGAGATCGAGGCCGCCGACAGCGAGATCGTGAAGAGAATTTCTGAAGGAATTATAACTACCTCACCGACAGCGAGTCCGAGCCTGCTGACAGCGAGATCACGAGGTTTGAAGACCTTCTAGAAGCCCCGCTGACGGCTAGGTCGTTTCCCATCGACGGCGAGCCAGTTCAAAATGCAAATACATTGAACCTGGACACTTCTTAAAGAGGTGTTTAAGCACCCCTTGGACCTTTGCTTAACTCTATAAATAGAGGCCAAATTCTAGTGTCTTAGTGTGTCATTGGAGTCTTCAAAAAGTTTCTCTAGAGTCTTTTATGTCTCTATTTTAGTAAGTCTGAGTATGTTTAGTGAGTTTCTTTAGTTCATTTGAGTGTTATTTAGAAGTTTGTTGTACTAGAAGGAAAAGTCAAAGGAACTTCAAGGAGTCTTCTTGGGGAGGAAATTAAGATAAGTATCTTTGTTTATTGTTAACTTTAAATGAAATCCATGCTTTGTTTTATTCCCATGCATTCTGAGTAGTTTTCTTAGTCTTTCTCCTTGTTTATGAAAATTATGCGGATTGATGAAATTAAATAGAAGCACCTAATATATTAAAATAAATTGTGAAAATTTTTTACTTAAAAGTTAATTTACTTTCAATCTGGCCAATTGAGTTGTTAAAATTTGTTGAATTATCAACTAAAGTAAAAATTACATCCAATATTCATGGAAGTCAAAAGCCTTGGAAGGCGGGTGCAAATAAATAGGGAAATATTAATTATCGGATGTAGAATTGGACATTTTAGTGTGACAGACTAAAATATTCAATTCGGTCCTACTGTTTGAGAGCTGAAGTGTAGATGTTAGTCCTCAGGTGAGGGGAACGTGGGAGCTCTGAAGTGGCAGCCAGTATCCTCCCAGCCTCGCCGCAGATTCAGTAATCAAACATAGGATTAGTCAATGTTCTTTGCACTGGAGCAAAGGGTAAAGAATAGGAATGCTCCTGTTTGTCACAATACAATTTAAAAATTCTATTTAAATTCATCATTCACTTAATTTTCTAAAAACAAGGAGAAGGATACTTTTTACGAATTATTTAAATCAACTTATTTCAAGCATTAGTTTACTTTAGTTTGCGATAGTTACTTTTAATTTTCGTTTACTATATTAGTAAGTAATTCCTTTTAATTTAGCTGATAACAAATCTATTAAAAACTTCCCTGTGGGATTGATAACCAGGACTCCACTAGAGCCCTGTATTACTTGATACGATACGTATACTTGTGTAGAATCCACATTATACATTAAATCATATATCTATATTTAAAGCGGGATCAAGTTTTTGGCGTCGTTTCTATAAACATAAATTGCATACATATTAATAGTGGGTCAAGTTTTTGGCGCTGTTGTCGGGGAAGTAAAACAATTATTTACTAGAGTAACAGACTATTTTATAAAATTCTATGCGAAAATTTGGAAACGAAAATTTAATACCTACGATTCAGAATTAGAGCATACAATTAAAATAATTAGATTACAAAAAAAGAGAAATTATAAATTTAACACAAATGGCAAATATTCCTGAAAATGAAAATATCAATCAACCAAGACCATTACGAGATTATGCCAACCCTACATTAGATGAAATTCATTTAACTATTCAAAACCCTGATGTAGATGCTAATTCATTCGAACTTAAACCTGTAATTATCCAAATGGTACAAAATAATCAATTTAGTGGTTCACCTACTGAAGATCCTAATTTACATCTTGCTTAGTTTTTTAGAACTATGTGCTACTTTCAAATATGAAGGAGTATCTAACGATGCTGTTAGACTTAGAAATTTTCCTTTTTCTTTAAGGGATAAGGATAAAATGTGGTTAAATTCGTTAGCACCTGGATCTATTGAAACTTGGGGAGAATTATTGTCGGCATATTTTTTTTTTAGGTTGGTGTGTTGTGTTTTGAAGAGGGGTTGCCTACAGAAATTGTCGGCGAATTCTTAATTTAGTTTAAATAAATAATTTTGGAAAGTAGTATTTGATTTTGAAAATAATTTTAAATTTGAAAATTTTAAGATATGAAATCAAACCGATCTCACATCCCAAATAGTTTATATAAATGAGCACCGCACCGCAAACCGTGTATCTATCCCTAAGGATAGATACACTGCTTGATGGTGGGGCTCGATTAAATAAACTAAAAGATTTGTGACATCCGTTTGGTCTGCGAACCAATTTTATAAGCGCGACAAAATTCCCCGCTAATATGAAAGCATTAAACA
Source organism: Papilionanthe hookeriana x Papilionanthe teres (assembly GCA_022702705.1). Taxonomy (NCBI): domain Eukaryota; kingdom Viridiplantae; phylum Streptophyta; class Magnoliopsida; order Asparagales; family Orchidaceae; genus Papilionanthe; species Papilionanthe hookeriana x Papilionanthe teres. Next base: position 14,021,499 of record CM040424.1, read on the forward strand.
GGGTTTATATTACCTGGGTTCTTTAAAATTCCCTATAAGGGCAAGCCCCTAAAGTTAATTACATCTTAAGTGACGGGAATCACCTAAGAAAACTCTCGATAATAATCAATAATTTTGCTCTCAAGGATTTCAAAGTTTAAGTTTTCAAGGGATTGAATTTTGGAATTTCAATAGGGAATGGATCAAATTTGGAACATTTTGTTTTGGGAATCCAAAGGAAGAAAGGTAGGAGAAATCACAGATTCGAAGCGGACTTCGGTAATTTCCCGACTATCCTATTGTTTGGCTTGGATTTAGGAAAGTCCTAATATTTATTTAAATGTTTTGATTTTGCCAATTTTAATTAATTAGGACTTATATTTATATGATAGAATAATACAAATAGCCTCGAAGATGTGAGGGTTTATGTCGTATCGGACGACTACCTCGGAAATCCTAAGACCGGTTAGGGCTTAATTTGCAATGCAAATGCCTAACAAAAGGTTGAGGATTTATGTTGCACTAGGCAAACTACCTCGAAATCCTATGGCTTGATTATTTAATTCTAGGAAAGTTTCTGTCGAAGTAGACTCGGGTTTTGTTGATGACGATGGCCGTGTCGCCCACCATGCTCCGAGCTCCTTGTTGTTGCGGAGGTCTAGTTTTAGAAGTCATAAATCGGGGGATGAGAAAAGTGTTTTGGTTTAGAGAAGTCTTAATTTCCAAGTGTTTTTGTGTTTTAATTAAAACAAATCTTAAAGTTGATTATAACGACACCGGTTAAGATCCCACGGTTCCATCCTTCCGCATCATTATTTTTATCGGATTCACTTAGTCCGGATGAATTTGCTAAACTCAACTGAATGAGTTCCACACTTTCATTTAGACCAGTGGGAAATCTAGTTAGCAACACGTAGGTTACATCATCCGAGGTATTCCCGATCATCCAACGGGACGTTTTAATTTAGTTGTAATTGTAGTTTTGTGTTCCGTTTGTGATTAAATTTTGAGTTGTTTTATATTTTGAAATGTTGTGGCGGTGAATTTTATCTTGCAATGACTTTTAACTTAGTTTTGGTTTCAGTTTTAGGGGCTATCCTAAAGGTGTGAGTTTTCATGCAACAGTTGTTTATCATGCAAGAAAAGTAAGTGCAATGCGATTAAATAAATTGCAGTAATGTAAATTGCAAGAAAGTAAATTGCAATAAAATAAAAGCGTACCTGGCGGGTCTTCCCGTCATCCCAAGCTGCACTTAAAACACAATTAGAATATTTAAGCAAGTTCTAGGTAAAGCTAAGGTAAGGGTTATGGTTTTCTACCAAGTTCCTAATCCTATAGCTAGTCATCTCCTATGGCGTCTAGGTTCTTTGTGTTTTTGTTTGAAGACGATTTTCTTCATCAAAGAATAATTAAATTCAATTGTTCTTATAAATATCCTATCATATTGAGGAAGTGCTTAAGAAGAATCTTAAACATCTTTTCAATATTTCTAGGATTGTTTTAAGTCTAAATGGGTTTAATTATATAAATGAATTAATCGTCCAGGGGTTCAAGTTTTGTTGTTATCTTGCTCAGTGAACTAGGACATTTGAATATCCTATAAGTGAAGTAACATTTCATTTAATGTTCTGTTTAGGAGTTATGATAACTAAAACTTTTGAGGGTAAATTGGTATTCAATTGATTTGATTTAAGTTAAAGGGTTTAAATTTGGAATAGTGTTCAAGTTGCTTTATATTTAATTTCTTTCTGTTTTAGGTGTTGTTATTTAATTCAATTCAATTTAATTTAATTTAATTTAATTGAGTTTTAATTTAAATTTAATTTAATTCAATTTAGTTTGATTTGATGTTAAATTAATTTAATTTGATTTGATTTAATTTTAATTTAATTTGATTTAATTTAATTTAATTTAATTTAATTTAATTTAATTTAATTTAATTTAATTTTAATTCATTTGATTTGATTTAATTTAGTTTAATTTAATTTGATTTAATTTATTTCATTAATTTAATTTAATTTGATTTAATTTAATTTAATTTAATTTAATTTAATTTAATTTAATTTAATTTACTTAATTTAATTTAATTTTTAATTTAATTTTATTTTAATTGAAATTTTTTTAAAAGAGTTTAATAATTTAATTTTAGTTTGATGATTAAGTCTTTTAATGTTTTGAATTTGAGTTATCATTTTAATTAAGAATTGAATATTAATGAGATAATTAATTTAGGGATTTTTAAATTAAAGAATAAATCTCTTCCTAATAATATCCCTATTTTAATAATTCCAATTTTTTTATTCTTCCAAATTTAATCAATTATTTAATTAAAGTTTAATCATTTTAAATTTGTTTAATGGGTTTCTACCCTTTAATTATTTAAATTTCAATCATCCAAATCAAAAGAGGATCAAATATTTTACTTGTTAATTTTTTATTAAACCTAAAAGTTTTAATTAAGGATTAAAATTTAATTACCATTTTACCCTTTAAGCTTAATAATTTCATAACTCACTAAATTGAACTCAAATGAACTTGAAATTTTTATGTGACTTCACTCATATGTCAATAAAGACATGAGAGGAGAAAATGTGATTTTTATGTATTTAATTTATTTATAAAATTATTTTGGTAGAAAATAGAGATTTTCAAGGAAAATTTAATAACATGACCAAGGGAAAGTTTCTATCCTTAAGAAAATTAGGGGATATTCCAAATGACCAGAGGACCACTTGGACCAATTTTGGTGATTTTTTGAATTATATTATTTTTATTATAATTATTTTAAGTTTTGGAGTGTTAATTAATTTAAAAATAAAATAAATGTTGAAAAATGAATTTTATATTTTTCAAAAATCTCTCTGATATCAAGGAAATCAGAGAATCAAATTTTGTAATTTTCTGATTTTTCTATGATTTATTATAATTATTTTAGTGAAAATGCTAGAAAATACATTTTTTTTAATTTTAAAATTACCCTAGGGCTTTAAAATTTAATATTTCACTAAATAGACCTAAGAAAAATGTGGGGTTTGTTCCTAAGTGACTAAAATTCAAAATGTGACATTTTGGTGAATTTTATTATTTTTTTTATTTTTATTATTTTTTAATTATTAAAAATATTAAAATATTATTAAAAATCAACTTTTTTAGAAAATTAAAATTTTAATTTTCTTAAATTCCCCTGATATCAAAGAGGCTCCAAAACCAATTTGGTGAATTTTTGAGAAGTATTTTGAAAGTTATGAATTTTTAAAGTTTAAAATGACTAAGTGGCTTAATCAACCCAATTAGTGGGGCTAACCAAGTCCAATTGACCTCAAATTTTTATGGTGGGTTCCTCTGATCCTAAAGGTCAGTGGAGAATTGATTTTAAGTCAATTTGATGTATGGTTAACTCTAATTAATTAGAGACCTATTTTGGGTGTTTAAGCCAATTAGGGTTGTTTTAAATGAACTAACTCAAAACCTATTTTTCCTAGGGTTCTCTGGTCATAAGGAACATCATCAAATTTTCCTAGAATTTATTTCACAATATGCTATTTATTGGAATTAAAATACTCAAAACGAGTAACATGAACTTGAAAAATCAATAACTCTTCATAGGGATGGCCTCGACTTTGGAAAATTCGGGGAATGTTCCCAAATTCGGAGGCTTCAAAAGCCCTATGGTCTCATGCCATGGTGAATTGTATACATGCATGGAGAATTAAAAGTATGCGAGAGAGTAAATAAATTATAAAAAATAAAATACTTGATGAAATTAAATGATTTCTTTTCCACATTATTCTCCTACTGTTCACTCGAGCAAGAGGGTATTTTTATTTTATTTTTCTGATTTTTCTACACAGAGTTATGAATTTTTGAAGTTTAGGGAATTAAATAAATCAAAAAATACCCTAATTTTCTATTTATCCACGCGGCGCCAACTCATCCTCGGCATCTCCGAAACGCCGTGTGTCACGCTCCCATTCGACGCCGCCACCTGAGTCAGCAGCCCGGGCCCCGCGGTTCTTGTACCATCTCCTGGTCCGACGCCATCTGAGCCGTCCATCCGCACGTGTATTGAATGGACGACATCCGTTCATCGTCCCCGAGCGTCCTCACCCGAGAGCCGTCCACACTAAATCCCTAAGATCTCACTCGATACTCGATGGATTTTCATGTTCTTATGCTCTATGGATTCGTCTTGAAGAGACGAACACATCTATACGGTTATCATGCATTGAAATTAAAGCATTCGAAATGGAGAATCTCCAGAAGCTCGGGATGAAGAATTAGTTCATACCTTTGCTCAGAGAAGTGTGGCTTCAATCCGAGAGTTGTTGCACCTTCGATTGGATCCCGGCAAGCTCCGGATGAAGTCTCCCGGTCCAGTGAATTGTTTAGATGTGATTTCGACCAAGCCCGATCAAAAAGCTTGGAGGCTGGAGCAGCCGGGTGGCCTCGGAGATGGGGCTTTTCTTCGGTGGACACCTTCCCTTGGTACGGTGAAGGTGTAGAACCAATCAATTTGGGGATTGGCTCACCTGTGGAGAAGTGTCCTGGTTTTGGGTGGAATTTCAACTCGAAATTGAGCTCGCGAGAGAAGAAATGGCAGGGGGATCTCACTCGGGGATCAAGTGCTCGTGTATGGGGAGGAGTACGGAACAATTTTGGTAGAGTTTCCTTAAGGTTTGTTTCAGCACCTCTCATGGCCGAGAGGGGTGGTGTTTAAATAGGAGAGGGTGGAGGGCCTCCCGGGGAGAGTTAGGGCATGGGATCGAGTTGCTCTTGGCAAGAGAAGAACGGCTCCAATGGCCACTGGGGATGGGGCAGCTCAGCGGGTGGGAATTTCAAGTTGGGCTCACATGTGAGCTCTCGGCCATGGTGTTTTCCGGCGGCTCGGTGGTGGCCGGCTAGGCATTGGTCACCATCCCGTTCGGGTGGGTCGAGGCTGGGGTTTGGTGCATTCAATTGAGGTTTGACATGTGTAAAGTGGTTGAATCAAAGTAGAAAGGGGAAGGGGTCATTTAGGCTCATTTTGGTCAACCCATGCAAATGGGTTGGGTGCACCTTCCCATGGCTAGCTTGGGCTGAAGATAAAGTTATTTAGGTCAGCTTAATTAGTGGGGAAGGGTCACCATCCAAGTACAATTATGCTTAAGCATGGTTTAGTGGAGTCATGAAAGTGGCTAAATCACCCTTAAGGGAATCATTAAAGGACTCCCTCCTTTTCCCAAAAATGACATGGTGATGTGTAAAGTGGCTGCCATGGCTTGCATATGGCTTGTGCATGGCTTCATGGCTCCATTTGGCTTGGGAAAAGGTTGGGTCAATTTCATAAAAATGGGTTTTAAGAATTTTGGATATTTTGGTGAAAATTTGCATGAAGCTTGATTTGGAATGGTTTAATTGATGATTTTGAAACTTAGGGGTGATTTTGATTAAATGGATGATGAGGGAAAGTGCCATGTGGGCTTTGGGTGGATTTGGGCTTTTGAATGTGGTGAAGTGGGCTTTTAGGAAAGTTTAAGAGGAATGGGCTTTTTGATTTTAGGATGGGCATTTGGGTGAAGATTTTATGAAGGACTTTGTCAAATAAATGTCATAATTGGTTTAGGGATGTTCTATGGAAGGCTTGGAGTCAATTTGGTGTGATTTGGAGTTGAAGTGGTTTGAATTTGGGTTTATTTGGTAAGTGGGCCTATATGGGTCAAAGTGGGCCAAGTTGGGCCAATGTTGGGCTAGGGTTGAAATTGATGTAAAATAAATGTTGAGAAATGTTTATGGGAGTGTTTCAAAGAGGTTTTGACTTTAGTTGGGCTTTGATTTTGGGGTTTGGGCTCATTTGGGTTAGATTTGGGTTTAGGTCAAAAATGGGCCTTTTAGCTTTGGGTTGAATTTGAGTGGGATTTGGGTCTAAATTTTGGGCAAATCATGTTAGTGTTTTGTTTGTGGGAATGTTAAGGAAGATTTAGAAAAAATTTGGGGTTAATTGGAGTTGAATTGGGTGAGTTTGGGTTAGGTTTGGGTCATGGGTCCAAATTGGGCTTTAAGGCCAAAAGTGAAATTGGATCCAAATATCAATCAAATTGAACTTGGATTTGGCCTAGATTGGTGTTGGGAATGTTGAATTGAAGTTTAGAATTGAATTGGACCAGAATTTAGGTCAATTGGGTGGGTTTGGTTTGACATTGGGTTCACTTTGGGTTAAAATGGGTCAAATTGGGGGTTTTGACAAAAGTAGGGTAAATTGACAAAATTGTCCCATGGTGTAGTTGGACAAAATGAAATTGGGAATATTTGGGATTTTCTAGAATTTTCTGGGAATTTTCTGAATTTTTGGATTTTTTGGGTAAGAGGGGTATTTTGGGTTTTTGGAGGGTATTGGGAGGTATTTTTGGAATTTTTGGTATTTTTGGGTATGGATGATCAATTTAAGTGATGTGGAAATGTTTGGGAATGATTTTGGAGAATTTTGGATAATTTGGAAATTTTGAGAAATTTGGGTAATTTCAAGGGTTTTGGGTAGGCTAAGCGGGTGTAGGGTCCCGGGGGTCAAAAATTAAAAATTTGGGAAATTGAAGATTGGGTGGATGTAAGTGGAAAGAAGTCATTTTGGTTGAGCCATGAAGCCATATCAAGCCCATATGAGCCATGAAGGGACTCATTTGAGGCATTCACTATGTTGTTCCTAACCCTCTTGCCCGAGGGCTTACGGGTTAAGGACCATCCATGTGAATCACCTACATGAGTCGGGAGGTCGAGTTAGGTATGGGTGTAGTTTTAGGAGGTATGTGGAAGTGTAGTGTATAAGTGTAGTTTGTGTGTAAGTCAGCCCCTTCACCAGACCAGGCCACCCAGGGCAGTCCTAAGGCCAAAGAGTCCTATAGGAACTCATCCTTTAAACTTCCACATTTGATTTCGACCCTCCAGGTGATTAGGGGTCTATAGTCGAGTTTGTGGAGTTTGCGAGGAGTTAAGAAGTGGTTTGAATTTCTAAAAGGTGGGTCCCAATTCTAGTCCTCTAAGACAGTCAAAGGAAAAGCCTAAGGCTAGATCCTAAGTACTAAAGAGAAGAAGAGAAAACCTCATCAAAAATGAGGTCAACAATTATCACAAAAATTTCTATCCAAATATTTTCCACCATCTAAAACTGCTAAGCTTAGAAATGATATAACTTCTTTTAGTCAGTTTGATGGATAGTAAATATATGAATCTTGGGAGAGATTTAAAGAACTTTTTAGGAAATGCCCACATCATGCGTTACCAGATTGGTTAATTATCCAAACTTTCTATAATGGATTAGTAGGATCTTTAAGATCAATCATCGATCTGCTGTCTTGGTGGATCATTTATGTCAAAACCATTTGATGAAGCCTATGCACTAATCGAAGAAATGGCAACCAATAATTTTCAATGGCCTGCTGATAGAATGAATCCGAAAAAAATAGCTAGTATTCATGACAATGATGCAATATCTATGTTAGCCTCACAAATTGCTGTTGTATCTAAAAAATTAGATCATTTTGGAATGAATTACTCTCCAACTATATCAAAAGAAAATTCATCTAGACAACTTATAGAATCCCAATCTCAATATGAAACTATTAATGCAATTAACAACAGACCCAATAATCCTTATGCAAATTATTATAATCCTAGATGGAAAAATCATCCTAATTTTAATTGGAATAATAACACAACTAATCAACCATGGATGAATAATATGACACAACCATTAGGAAATCCATCAAATCAAGGAAATCCTAATTATAAATCTAATTATCCACCTGGATTTAATAACCCACAATTTAAAGATAAGAAATTATCTATAGAAGAATTAATATTAAATATGGGTTAACATTTAAAAAATCAAGGAAATCAATTACAAATACAAGGAAACCAATTACAAAATCAAGGAACAGCTATCAAAAATATTGAAACTCAACTTGGACATATCGCTACTGCACTTAATAATAGAATACCTGGAACATTTCCTAGAAATGTAGAAATAAATCCCAAAGATAAGGGAAATGAAAAAATTAAAGCGATACAATTACGAACTAGAAAAGAATTAGAACCTCGAATTCAGAAAGAACTTAAAAGTCAAAAAGAGGAAGTGGAAATTGAAAAGGAAAAGAATCAACAAGATCCAAACTTAGAAAATCCTTCAATACCTATGAAAATTTCTTTTGAAAAACCTCCACCACCATTTCCTCAATGACTAATTCAACATAAAAAATATAAACAATTTGCTAAATTCCTTGAAATTTTAAAGAAATTAACAATAAATATTCCTTTAGTAGAAGCTTTAGAACAGATGCCAAACTATGTAAAATTCATGAAAGATATTCTAATCAAAAAATGAAAATTTACCGATAATGAAATGGTCGCACTTAGTGAAGAGTGTAGTGTTATTATTCAGAAAGAACTTCCTGAAAAATTAAAAGATCCTGGTAGTTTCACTATACCCTGCGCTATTGGAGAAAAATTCTATGGAAAAGCTTTGTGTGACTTAGGAGCAAGCTTCAATCTAATACCTCTATCAATTTTTAAAAGATTAGGATTGGGAGAAATTTCACCTACTTCAGCAACTCTTCAGTTAGCTGATCGTTCTGTTACATATCCTAAGGGAGTTATTGAAAACGTATTGGTAAAAGTGGACAAATTTATCTTCCTTGTAGATTTTATTGTTCTAGATATGGAAGAAGATAAAGAAATTCCTATCATTTTAGGAAGACCAGTTTTAGCCACAAGAAAAGCTATGATTGATGTTCAGAAAGGAGAATTAACTATGAGAGTAAATGTCCAAAAAGTTACTTTTAATATTGCTAAATCAATGAAATATCCTGCGCTAGAAAAAGATGATGAGTGTTTTCGAATGGAAGTACTCGATCATTTACAAAAAGAACTTTTTAAGGAATATTATGAAGAAAAATTAGAAAAAGAAAATACTGAATTAATTGATAAATCTGAAATAAATGAAGAACTAGATTATATTCAAGAGAAATTTGAATTTTTGGATAACACAGAAAATAAAAAAAATATAGTTCCATCAATTATTAAACCTCCTGAACTTGAGTTAAAAATGTTACCTAATCATTTAAAGTATGCTTACTTAGGTAATTCTTCAACTCTACCAGTTATTATTTCATCTGAATTAAATGAATCTCAAGAACAAAAACTCTTAGATATATTAAAAAAATAAAAAAAAAATTTTGTTGGACTTTAGCAGATATTAAAAGAATTAGTCCTTCAATTTATATGCACAAAATTATTTTAGATAATGAACATAAACCTAAAGCAGATCCACAAATGAGATTAAATCCAATAATGAAAGAAGTAGTCAAGAAAGAAATTTTAAAATGGTTAGATAAAGGTATTATATATCCTATTTCTGACAGTGCTTGGGTAAGCCCAATTCATCGTGTACCTAAAAAGGAGGAGTGATTATCAAAGCTAATGAAAATAATGATTTTATCCATATAAGACAAGTTACTGGATGGCAAATATGTATTGATTATAGAAAATTAAACACAGCCACCATAAAAGATCACTTCCCTTTACCATTTCTAGACCAGATGTTAGATAGATTAGCCGGACATAAGTATTTTTGCTTCTTAGATGGATATACCGGTTATCATCAAATACAAATTGCTCCTGAGGATCAAGATAAAACTACATTTACTAGTCCTTATGGAACTTTCGCTTTTCGAAGAATGCCTTTTGGATTATGTAATGCACCTGCAACATTCCAAAGATGTATGATGTCTATATTTAGTAAATTAATTGATAATGGAATAGAAGTATTTATGGATGATTTATCTGTATTTGGAACAACATTCGACACATGCTTAAATCATCTTGAAAAAGTATTTGAAGTATGTGAGAAAATTAATTTAGTTCTTAATTGGGAAAAGTGTCAATTTATGGTTACAGGCGTCATTGTATTAGGACATAAAATTTCGAAAAAAGACATGGAAGTAGACCCTGCAAAAATTCAAGTTATAGCTAAATTACCACCTCCAACTACGGTGAAAGGGGTAAGAAGTTTTCTTGGACATCGTTGGATTCTACGGACGTTATATTAAATATTTTTCAAAAATTACTAAACCTACTATGCCAACTTCTTGAAAAGGACAAGAAATTTTAATTTACAATCGAATACTCGAATGCTTTCGAATTATTAAAAGATAAATTAATTACATCACCTATAATAGTTTCACACTAATTGGGAGAAACCATTTGAGCTTATGTGTGATGCTAGTGATTATGCTATAGGAGCGAGTTCTTGGGCAAAGATATGATAAGATTTTCAAAGTTATATACTACGCTAGTAAAACTCTAAATGATGTTGAAATAAATTATACGATTCTCGAAAGAGAATTATTAACAGTTGTATATGCTTTTAATAAATTTCGGCATTATCTAATAGGAACTAAATGTATTGCACATGCTGATCATTCTGCTATTAAATATTTAATGCAAAAGAAAGATTCTAAACCAAGATTAATCAGATAGATATTATTAATGCAAAATTTTGATTTTGAGATCATTAACAAAAAAGGAACTGATAATCAAATTGCTGATCATTTATTAAGATTAGAAAATCATGAATTATCTAATATTGATAATGAAATTTTAGACAGTTTTCCTGATGAACAACTTTATAATATTAATGAGTTGAAAATACCTTGGTATGCTGATATAGTAAATTATATTGTAAGTGACATTATACCACCTATGTTAACTTTGAAACAACAGAAAAAATTCATTCACGATACTAAAACATACTTTTGGGATGAACCATACTTATATAAGAAATGTAAGGATGAAGAAACTGAACCAATTATTCAAAAATGTCATGATTCTGATTTTGGAGGACATTTTGGGACAGATAAAACTGCATATAAAATTCTACAATCTGGATTCTACTTGCCTACTCTATTTAGAGATGTATATAGATATATAAAAACCTGCGATAAATGCCAAAGAGTAGGAAACATATCAAGGAAAAATGAAATGCCTCTGAATTTTATATTAGAAGTTGAAATTTTTGATGTTTGGGGATTAGATTTCATGGGACCTTTTATTCCTTGATTTGGAAACTCATATATATTAGTAACTGTTGATTATGTTTCCAAATGAATTTAAGCACAAGCTTTGCCTAAGTGTGATGCTAAAAGTGTTTCGAAATTTTTAATGAAAAATGTTTTTACTAGATTTAGAATGCTGAGAGTGATTATCACTGACGGAGGAACTCGTTTTAGAAACAAATATATTTACAAACTAGTAGAAAAATATAATATTATGCATAAGATATCAACTGCTTATCATCCACAAACTAGTGAATTAGCTGAAGTTTTTAATCGAGAGATTAAGCGTATATTAGAAAAATCTGTAAACCCTAATAGATTAGACTGGTCTATAAGACTAGATACTACATTATGGGCATACAGGATTGCTTATAAAATTACGATTGGAATGACTCCTTACAGGCTTATATATGGAAAAAATTGCCACTTACTAGTTGAATTAGAACATAAAGCATATTGTGCGATTAAAGAATTTAATTATAATATGAAAGAAGCTGGTGAAAAGAGATTGTTGCAATTAAATGAATTAGAAGAATTAAGAAATGAATCATATGATAATAATAGGATTTATAAAGAAAGAATGAAATTATGGCATGATCGGAAGATTAATCAGAGAAATTTTGAACCAGGACAAGAAGTTTTGCTTTATAATACTAGATTGAAATTATTTCCTGGGAAATTGAAATCTCGATGGTTTGGACCTTTCACCATAACTCAAATATTTTCATATGGAACTATAGAAATTGAAGATCCAAAACAGGACATAGATTTAAAGTAAACGGACATAAATTAAAATTATATTTCGAAGGTAGAAGACCAAATTTTAAAGTGGTTTTAATGCTTAGTCAACCTGAACACTAACTAAATTAGGTCGGGCTGACGACGTTAAACCAAGCGCTTTATGGGAGGCAACCCATAATAGTCTTTTATTTTAATTAACTGCAAATTAGTGAGTCTATATTATTAAAACAAATCTTGCTACTCAATTTTTTTATTAGAATCATCACAAAGTTGAACTTATATGACGAGATAAGAAAATATTCAAACCAGAGCGAAATTGGGCGATTTTTATGAATCTCACCGACAGCGAGCCCAAGTCCGCTAACAGCGAGATCGTGTGCCATTACCTGAGTCAGTTTTATAGCTAAGTCGCCGATGGCGAGGAACTTCCCGCCGACGGCGAGGCAGTTGAAAATTTGGTTTCTTAAAGATTTTTCGTGCGGTTTTTGACGGATCTAAGCCATTCCTTCGTAAGAAATTATTCCAAATCAGATTTTACACCATTTTCTTCCTTAGGAACGACTAGAGACCAATCCTTTCCATCCAAAATGGCCACCAAATTCTTAGAAACCACAAAAACTGATGTTTTCAATAGAAGAAAATTCGTCAGTTCGGAGGCGCAACGTATCTTCAACAAATGCTTGATGAAGAAAAGACTTATTAAAGATAGAGGATTTGTCAACAAAGGAGTAGAGAATTATACTACAAAAATTGAAGAAATGATCGTACAGTGGCATTGGGAGGTATTTTATTATACGACATCCGTTGTAGTTATTCCAATAGTTAAAGAGTTTTACTCTAATTTACATGCGATCAACAAGGAAAATGTGTACATTAGAGGAAGATGGGTAACATTTACTCCTTCAAGGGTAAATGAATTGTTTTCTATAGAGAATACCTCTGTTTGTAATTATTCCAACTTTGTGCCTTCAAGATACAATATGAACGAGATCTACGGATACCTGACCGATGAACCGGATGATTGGGAGTTACGAGAAGACGGGTATGTCAGTTTTTCTGCATCACTTCTAAACCCTGTCTCGAAGCACTGGCATTTCTTTATATCATCAAAATTATTACCTACCATGAGCATAAATAAAGTTTCAAAGGAATGCTTTGTATTCAAATTGGATTACCTATCGATGTTGGATCAATAATAGTAAAGTCTGCTTTGGGATTAATTGTACATGGGTTAGTGCATGGACTTGGACACCCATCTACTATATTTGCTTTATGCAGTCAGTACCAAGTTGCTTATGAGGCTTGGGAAAAAGTACTTTTACCATGGAAACCACTGGATCCTACCGAAATGTTTCCCACATTGGATAACAATGATGAAATTACTATTATTTCTGACAGAGCATCACAGAACAATCCTTTAACAAGGCCCTTTACTGATAAGACTAATTTCATTCTGAAGAAGATTAAAGGATTGGAGAAAGAATTGCAAAATGTGATGAATTCCATTGACAATATCTTTGATATATTTGATCATATTGATTGGAGAATGAAGGAGCACTTTGATCATACTGGACATCTGGAGGCCAGTTTTATTCATCTACTAAGACAGAAAGGATGGATTAATGAAGAATCTACTGCAGAATTCCCTTTCAGACCTTTCTACAATTTATTTGTGCACCTGCGTCACATCGAAAATATCAGAGAAGATGTTAGTACAGACACTGAAGAGTAGGAAAGATTTCTATATTTATGTTATATTTGTATATATATATGTGTGTGTTTTGGAGTTAGATTTTATTATGAGTCGAAGTTTGATTTGATCATCTCAGATTTGATGAGATTTTATGTAAATTGTTATGTCTCGAGCATTTAGAGTGTTGTGGTGTGGATTGCGATGCTGAGTATTATGGATTTGAACATTTAAGTTAAGTATGTGTTAAAGTTGTTAGTGTGAAAATTGTAAGTTTCATGAATTTCATATATAAAGTTATATTATTTGTGTTGTGTGACTTTTTGTGAGTATAAGTATCTAATCTTTCTATTATTATTAAATTAAGTGATCGGAAGATTGATTAAAGGCAATTCGAGGTTGAAAATGATTGACGAATTTCAAAAATTTAAAATTTTTGGAACCTCGCCGACTACGAGAATTATCTCGCCGAGAGCGAGAAAACCCGCTGACAGCGAGACCAAGCTCGCCGACGGCAGATTTTTCCCGAAACTTTTGCCTTATGAAATTAATTATCTTGCCGACAGCGAGATCGCGAAAAGACCTATATTTGACCAGTCAAACGACACTATTCATCATCCCTTTCCTCAAATTTTGGAAAAAACCGACCTAGGGCATGAGAGATCTCGGATTTGAAGTAATTTCAAGACTTTTTGACACCGGATTTCATCTTCCCTTGGTAAGAGCTTCACTCCTATGCAAAAATTTTTTATTTTCCTCATGGATTTCTTTTACATTTGGAAAATTTTGAAAAATTTTGAAATGTGAAGAAAATACTTGGAAGAATTTCATAGAAATTGATTTAAATGGATTTTAGATGTTGTAGGAAGCCTTCTTAGTAATATTTTGGAGTTTAGTTAAAATTTTTTCAAATTTCACAGATCGAGAAATGGCTCCACGAAAAAAGCGACGAATAGATTATGACGAAACCCGATTCATTAATGCAAGAGCACAAACTCAATATTTTCAAAACATTCAAGCAAAAAAGTGCATACAAGATCGAGTTTTCAAAAATCCTGGAGGAGAAGTGGAGCGAGTTATAAAGGAGCGAGGATGGGAAAACTCTATTACGTGACCAACAGAGCCACTGTGGAAGTAGTGAAGGAATTTTATACAAATTTAACACAAGCTGAAGATGTACCGGTTAAGGTTAGAGGATTTTTTGTAGATTTAAATGCTGCTAGAATAAACGCTTATTATGAAGTACGAGACACCTACACCAGCGAGTATGAAACTTTTGGAACTATGGAAGGACCACTGGAAGAGGTGATCGACTTTCTCACTGATGGGAAAACAGTCTGGAAGATAAAGCAGCAGGAACGGGTAAACTTCCCTCTTTCTATGCTAAATGCAACATCTAAAGCCTGGCATTATTTTATTTGTTCTACTTTGTTACCTACCTACCACCATAGTGAGGTAACAAGAGATAGAGCTGTTCTGAATTTCTGTATTCAGAACCAGATGAGTACTAATGTGGGAAATGTTATTTATAAAAACATATTAGCCACTGCTAGAAATGAAAGTGGAGGAGGACTAGGACATCTTGTTCTTATCTATGCACTTTGTCAATTATCTAGGGTAGAGGCAAGAGATGATGAAGAATGGATTGAACCTATGAAACCCCTCACTCAGGCTAATATAAAGAAATATGAATCCCACGAAGGATGAAGATCTGGAACAAGGGATTATGTACCTTATTCAAGTAGAGATATACCCTCTACTAGTTATGATCAACCCCCTCAGTACACCACTCCTACCCTTCAAGATCTGATGAATGAATTAACCCTGAGTAGAAAGAATTTTGAATTATTTGGAGAAAATATGGAAAGAAGATTTGAGCATAAAGACCAAAAGATCGGAGGCTAGGAAAGAAGACACGATTATGATAGCGAATATCTCCAGCGACATTCAGAGTACTAAATTGCATACTATGAAGCTGAACGTCGATATAGGAGTGGTGATTTAGATGTTGTCTTTCCTGAGTGCCCCCGATATTCACAGTATCAGCCTACTCAGCCTGCTCAGCCTTCTCAGCCTGGAGATCAGGGAGATGACATAGCTTGGGATTTTGATGCAGAAGATTAGAATCTTTGTTCAGTTTATTTAGTTTGTTTAGATTTATTGTTTTGCAAACTTTATTATTCTGTGTGTAATATTTTAGTACTTTCTGTGGACTTTGGACTTGGTATATTTATTTGTTTGCTTGAAGCTTGTGATATTAGATTTCTTATGTGTGTTAAATTAGTTTGCAATTTTTTTTTATAGGATGTTAGTTTAAAGTTTTTTTATAAGTTATAAATGCTAAACATTGTTTAGGATGTTTTAATATGTTTTAAAATAGATTAGTTAAATGTATGTGTAGTAATAGATTAAGTTTTCAATTGTTATGTTTAATACTTATTTTAAAATTTCCATCCTCGCACTTTCTTTTAAATATTATATGTGGAAGAATACTAACGAGTACGGAGTTCCTGTAAGTAATGAAAAAGCCTGCAAAAATTTCAAAGAAAAGAAATACCTAAAGCTCAAAGGTATGATGAATTTTATTATATACTTTCCCTTTTTCACTATATAGTATAGATAGAAAAATTTAAGTTTGGGGGAGGGTAAAAATACGAATTTAATTATTAAAATTGTTCTCAATTTCTACTTTCAAAAATTATTATTAAATGATTTTCTATAGTAGTTTTTCAATTCAATATACATGAGTAACTTTATTTAATTATTATATAAAGTTAAAGAAAATATTTCTAGTAATTCAATTAATTAATGGAATAAGATATTTGGTTAAAAGGAATAAGAATATAGTAAACTATTTAAAGTAAGGGAAACTATATTCTAAAAATTGAAAATTCTTAAGTATTTAAGTGAAAAAGAAAGGATAGAAACTCAATGAAGTAAACGCTATGAAATATATATAAGCAAAGAAATATTTTAAGTTTCAAATTTAGGAAGAGAAATTGAAGTTCAAAATTATTAACAGGCTATCCGGATACAGTAATCCTCACTTGAAAAAGAAAGAAAAGAGAAAAGAAAGAAAAGAAAAGAAAAGAAAAGAAAAGAAGAAAAGAAAAGAAAAGAAAAATATAAGTGAGGAGAAGCTTTAGGAGATGCCCTATCAAAAATTGGCTTCTATTGAATCAACCTAAAGAGTAAAACTTAATTATATTTCTAAACTTATATTTATGGATTGGTACTTTACTAAATAGTGTTTTCTTGAACTTCTTATCATCTAAATATCTAAAGTAATTTACTATTTTAAATATAGTCATTCCTGAAATAAATAGAAATCTAGAAATCTTAGACCTGATAACTAAATAATCTTATATCTATAAAGTTAATTTAATCACTCAGAAATATTTATATTTAACTTTATTATAATATTATTTAAATTTAATTTATATTATCTGAATTGAAAAATTCTATTATAGAAATCATTATTTTTATTTAATATCCAAATTACTTGAGGACAAGTAATAATTAAGTTTGGGGGATTTTGATCACAGAAAAATTCATTAAGAAATTCATATCTATTTTTGATAAAATTGCACTTTAAAGAAAGGTATTTTCTTTAATTTATTACAGGAATGAAGATTTATAAGTGATGGAAGCAAAAAACATGAAATGGAGCGAATTTGGATAAAAAAAGGAGAAAATTCATGCAAATATAACTACTTCGCCGATGGCGAGATCGAGGCCGCCGATGGCGAGATCGTGAAGAGAATTTCTGACGGAATTATAACTACCTCGCCGACAGATAGCCCGAGCCCGCTGTTAGCAAGATCGCGCGGTTTGAAGACCTTCTAGAAGCCCCGCTGACGGCGAGGTCATTTCCCGCCGATGGCGAGCTAGTTCAAAATGCAAATACATTGAACCTAGACACTTTTTAAAGAGGTGTTTAAGCACCCCTCAGACCTTTGCTTAACTCTATAAATAGAGGCCGAATTATAGTGTCTTAGTGTGTCTTTTGAGTCTTCAAAAAGTTTCTCTAGAGTCCTTTATGTGTCTATTTTAGTAAGTCTGAGTATGTTTAGTGAGTTTCTTTAGTTTATTTAAGTGCTATTTAGAAGTTTGTTGTACTAGATGGAAAAGTCAAAGGAACTTCAAGGAGTCTGCTTGGGGAGGAAATTAAGATAAGTATCTTTATTTATTGTTAACTTTAAATGAAATTCATGCTTTGTTTTATTCCCATGCATTCTGAGTAGTTTTCTTAGTCATTCTCCTTGTTTATGAAAATTATGCGGATTGATGAAATTAATTAGAAGCACATAATATATTAAAATATATTGTGATAATTTTTTACTTAAAAACTTAATTTACTTTCAATCCAGTCAATTGAGTTGTTAAAATATGTTGAATTATCAACTAAAGTAAAAAATTACATCCAATATTCAGGGAAGTCAAAAGCCTTGGAAGGCGGGTGCAAATAAATAGGGAAATATTAATTATCGGATGTAGAATTGGACATTTTAGTGTGTTAGACTAAAATATTCAATTCGGTCTCTCGTTTGAGAGTCGAAGTGTAGATGTTAGCCCTCGGGTGAGAGAACGTGGGAGCTCGAAGTGGCGGCTGTATCCTCTCGAGCTAGCCGCGGATCTCGTAATCAAACATAAGATTAGTCGATGTTCTTTGCACTGGATCAAAGGGTAAAGAATAGGAATGCTCCTATTTGTCACAATACATTTTAAAAATTCTATTTAAATTCATCAATCACTTAATTTTCTAAAAACAAGGAGAAGGACACTTTTTCTGAATTATTTAAATCAACTTATTTCAAGCATTAGTTAACTTTAGTTTGCAATAGTTACTTTTAATTTCTGTTTACTATATTAGTAAGTAATTCCTTTTAATTTAGCTGCTAACAAATCTGTTAAAAACTTCCATGTGGGATCGATAACTAGGACTCCAGTAGAGCCATGTATTACTTGATACGATACGTACACTTTCGTAGAATCCACATTATAAATTAAATCATATATCTATATTTAAAGCGGGAACAAGTTTTTGGTGCTGTTGCTATAAACATAAATTGCATACATATTAAAAGTGGGTCAAGTTTTTTGTCATGTTTTTGGCACCGTTGCCGGAGAATTTCTAGTAGTGAGTATTCCCGCCTGTCACGCGGGTGACCCGGGTTCGATCCCCGGCAACGGCTCCAAAAACTTGGCCCACTTTTAATATGTATGTAATTTATGTTTATAGCAACGCCATCAAAAACTTGATCCCGCTTTAAATATATATATATGATTTAATGTATAATGTGGATTCTACGCAAGTATACGTATCGTATCAAGTAATACAGGGCTCTAGTGGAGTCCGGTTATCAATCCCACGAGGAAGTTTTTAACGAATTTGTTATCAGCTAAATTAAAAGAAATTACTTACTAATATAGTAAACGGAAATTAAAAGTAACTATCGCAAACTAAAGTAAACTAATGCTTGAAATAAGTTGATTTAAATAATTCAGAAAAAGTATCATTCTCCTTATTTTTAGAAAATTTAGTGAATGACGAATTTAAATAGAATTTTTAAATTGTATTGTGACAAATAGGAGCATTCCTATTCTTTACCCTTTGGTACAGGTGTAAAGAACATTGACAAATCCTATGTTTGATTACTGAATCTGCGGCTAGGCTGGGAGGATACTTGCTGCCACTTCAGAGCTCCTACGTTCCCCTCACCTGAGGGCTAACATCTACACTTCAGCTCTCAAACAGTAGGACCGAATTGAATATTTTAGTCTGTCACACTAAAATGTCCAATTCTATGTCTGATAATTAATATTTCCTTATTTATTTGCACTCGCCTTCCAAGGCTTTTGACTTCCCTGATTATTGGATGTAATTTTTACTTTAGTTGATAATTCAACATATTTGAACAACCCAAATGGCCAGATTGAAAGTAAATTAAGTTTTAAGTAAAAAATTATCACAATTTATTTTAATATATTAGGTGCTTCTATTTAATTTCATCAATCCGCATAATTTTCATAAACAAGGAGAAAGACTAAGAAAACTACTCAGAATGCATGAGAATAAAACAAAGCAAAGATTTCATTTAAAGTTAACAATAAACAAAGATACTTATCTTAATTTTCTCCCCAAGCAGACTCCTTGAAGTTCCTTTGACTTTTCCTTCTAGTACAGCAAACTTCTAAATAGCACTCAAATAAACTAAAGAAACTCACTAAAGATACTCAGACTTACTAAAATAGACACATAAAAGACTATAGAGAAACTTTTTGAAGACTCAAAAGACACACTAAGACACTATAATTTGGCCTCTATTTATAGAGTTAAGCAAAGGTCCAAGGGGTGCTTAAACACCTCTTTAAAAAGTGTCCAGGTTCAATGTATTTGCATTTTGAACTGGCTCGCCGTCGGCGGGAAATGACCTCGCCCTCAGCGGGGCTTCTAGAAGGTCTTCAAACCGCGCGATCTCGCTGTCAGCGGGCTCAGGCTTGCTGTTGGTGAGATAGTTATAATTTCTTCAGAAATTCTCTTCACGATCTCGCCGTCGGCTGCCTCGATCTCGCCGTCGGCGAAGTAGTTATACTTACATGAATTTCCTTCTTTTTTATCCAAATTCGCTCCATTTCATGCTTTATGCTTCCATCACTTATAAATCTTCAATCCTGTAATAAATTAAAGAAAATATCTTTCTTTAGAGTGCAATTTTATCAAAAATAGTTATGAATTTCTTAATGAATTTTTCTGTGATCAAAATCCCCCAAACTTAATTATTACTTGTCCTCAAGTAATTTGGATACTAAATAAAAATAATGATTTCGATAATAGAATTTTTCAATTCAGATAATATGAATTAAATTTAAATAATATTATAATAAAGTTAAATATAAATATTTCTGAGTGATTAAATTAACTTTATAGATATAAGATTATTTAGTTATCAGGTCTAAGATTTCTAGCTTTCTATTTATTTCAGGAATGACTATATTTAAAATAGTAATTACTTTAGATATTTAGATGATAAGAAGTTCAAAAAAACACTATTTAGTAAAGTACCAATCCATAAATATAAGTTTGGAAATATAATTATATTTTACTCTTTAGGTTGATTCCATTGAAGCCAATTTTTGATAGGGAATCTCCTCAAGCTTCTCCTCACTTATATTTTTCTTTTCTTTTCTTTTCTTCTTTTCTTTTCTTTTCTTTTCTTTTCCTTCTTTTCTCTTTTCTTTCATTTTCAAGTGAGGATTACTGTATTTGGATAGCCTGTTAATAATTTTGAACTTCAATTTCTCTTCCTAAATTTGAAACTTAAAATATTTCTTTGCTTATATATATTTCATAGCCTTTACTTCATTGAGTTTCTATCCTTTCTTTTTCACTTAAATACATAAGAATTTTTAATTTTTAGAATATCAAAATTAATATTTTAGATATTAAAAAATTAATATCTAAATTGAATATCAAAATTCATATCTATTAAGAAATTCATATCTAAATACCCAAACATACCAAATTAAAATATCAAAACATCACCAAATACTCACCAAGTTTTTGACCCACTTTTAATACATATGCAATTTATGTTTATAACAACGGCCCCAAAAACTTGATCCCGCTTTAAATATAGATATATGATTTAATGTATAATGTGGATTCTACACAAGTATACGTATTGTTTCAAGTAATACAGGGCTCTAGTGGAGTCCTCGTTATCGATCCCACAGGGAAGTTTTTAACAGATTTGTTATCAGCTAAATTAAAAGGAATTAATTACTAATATAGTAAACGGAAATTAAAAGTAACTATCGCAAACTAAAGTAAACTAATGCTTGAAATAAGTTGATTTAAATAATATAGAAAAAGTATCCTTCTCCTTATTTTTAAAAAATTAAGTGAATGATGAATTTAAATAGAATTTTTAAATTGTATTGTGACAAATAGAAGCATTCCTATTCTTTACCCTTTGGTACAGGTGCAAAGAACATTGACTGATCCAATGTTTGATTACTGAATCTGTGGCTAGGCTGGGAGGATACTTGGCTGCCACTTCGAGCTCCCACGTTCCCCTCACTCGAGGGCTAACATCTACACTTCAGCTCTCAAACAGTAGGACCGAATTGAATATTTTAGTCTGTCACACTAAAATGTCCAATTCTACGTCTGATAATTAATATTTCCCTATTTATTTGCACCCGCCTTCCATGGCTTTTGACTTCCCTGAATATTGGATGTAATTTTTGTTTTAGTTGATAATTCAACATATTTTAACAACTCAATTGGCCAGATTGAAAGTAAATTAAGTTTTAAGTAAAAAGTTATCACAATTTATTTTAATATATTAGGTGCTTCTATTTAAATTCATCAATCCGCATAATTTTCATAAACAAGGAGAAAGACTAAGAAAACTACTCAGAATGCATGGGAATAAAACAAAGCATGGATTTCATTTAAAGTTAACAATAAATAAAGATACTTATCTTAATTTCCTCCCAAAGCAGACTCCTTGAAGTTCCTTTGACTTTTCCTTCTAAAACAGCAAACATCTAAATAGCACTCAAATAAACTAAAGAAACTCACTAAACATACTCAGACTTACTAAAATAGACACATAAAAGACTCTAGATAAATTTTTTTGAAGACTCAAAAGACACACTAAGACACTAGAATTCGGCCTCTATTTATAAAGTTAAGCAAATGTCCAAGGGGTTCTTAAACACCTCTTTAAAAAGTGTCCAGGTTCAATGTATTTGCATTTTGAACTGGCTCGCCGTTGGCGGGAAACGACCTTGCCGTTAGCGGGGCTTCTAGAAGGTCTTCAAACAGCGCGATCTTGCTGTCAGCGGGCTCGGGCGGGCTGTCGGCGAGGTAGTTATAATTCCTTCAGAAATTCTCTTCACGATCTCGCCGTCGGCGACCTCGATCTCGCCGTCGGTGAAGTAGTTATATTTGCATGAATTTCCTCCTTTTTTGATCCAAATTCGCTCCATTTCATGTTTTTTGCTTCCATCACTTATAAATCTTCATTCCTGCAATAAATTAAAGAAAATACCTTTCTTTAAAGTGCAATTTTATCAAAAATAGATATGAATTTCTAAATGAGTTTTTCTGTGATCAATCCACAATATGGATAATTTTTGGGGGTGTCTCTTTCTGAAGCTGGGCCTGACTCTGGAGAGTGGCTAAGGCAGCAACTATCTCTTCCATCCTCTTTGCCATCTGGGAAATTATGTCATCTCTTTCCTGAAGCTATGCTCTTAACAGTTCTGGTTCATCTTTTTCCGCAGCTGCCGGAGCACCTTGCGAAGCTGACGATGCTCGTGTCTCAACCATGTTGATCTCGGCATACTCCTCATTCATGAACTCTGATGAGTCAATTTTGTCTCCTAATTCTTCATCTCTTTCTTTTGCTAACCGTCGGATGTCGATCCTTAAGTTGTCCATGGCATCCTCCAGTGGCCCTTTTCTCATGGTCTCGTAGTTGTCTCGTGACGGTTGTTGAACTTCCTTTCCGAGAGTCCCCTTTATTGCAGTAGCACTTTCTTCTGATTTGAGTCTCCTGACGAGACTTTTCTTCTCAGGGCATTGTTTTGGTCTTAACTCGCCAGTAGTAGGTCGTCATACCATCCTTCTTGCAGCCGGAAGCCTAGGACTGGATGGTCTGTCGGCTATATGCTGGAAGGTGGTATCCTCCCTAATCTGTAGACCTGATATAACAATGGGTGGACTGGCTTTTATCTTCTTCTTTGGTTTCTCTGTGGTAGCAACAGGTTCTATTCGTGGTCTGAGGTAGGATTTAGCTGGCACCCGTCCTATCCTTCTTAAGATTTCTGATACAGGGCATCTTTCTTTCTTTGCCAATCTTTCAATACAGCTTTCAGTCGAGCCAATGGTGTAGTCTTATCCCTTTTCCTCTTGTAATTATTGTAGTACGCAGGTCGGGATAATGCGGTGGCCATCCTACGAACATCCTCTTCATTTAATGCGGCAGAGAGGGGGTGAAACCTGCTCCCTTCCAACAGAGGTATATACTCAGGCAGTTCTTCTCTTTCTTCAGGAATTACTTCTAGAAAAGCAACTTCTGCAGCTCTAGCTTTCTTGGGGATCTTTCTGCTTCTATTTCTCCTTTGAGTCCAAGTTAGGGGTGCAATTCTTGAGCTGGACCCAATCTCAAAAACAGATGGTATTGTAGCGAAATCTGTACCCTCCACGGTGACAGGCTGATCACAAACTTGGATTTCCTTCCCCTTCAGTTTAGTAGAAGTCGGGGTAGGTGCAGAGATGACTAGACCGGTGGGGGTAGAGACAACAATCCTCCTACGAACAGTAGTACTCCTCTCAGCTGGAACCCTTTACAGGGGAGGGAATTCTTGAGCCAACTTCAGGTTGAACTCAATCACGGGCCCTTCAGTTACTGACACTTTGTCCATTAGTGTGAAGAGAGTGACGTCAGTGAACATGACATATGTGTTGCCAAATCCTTGTTCAAAATGGATGATCCCATTATCGGGCAGTTCATTCTTGTAAACGGTGAAGTCCATTCCATTGGTGAAGGAGAAGATTAGCTTTGGGGCAGTCATTTTCTGCAAGGCAGATTCCGAATGTCAGTCCCGAATTATGCTTCTTTTCGTCGTAAAATTTAGGATGAAAAAGAAAGAGTCCGAACACATTTTCGTTTATCTTAGTGTATTTGTGATTTTAAAAGGATTTATTCATCAAAAGAGTCGTTTATTAGAGGATTTGTTTATTATGAATGGAATGTTTAAAGGTATAGAAAAAGTAAAGGATTTGATTCAGAATCAGAAAGGAAGAGAAAGTCTTATGCAAGACTTCTCGACTCGAAGGACCGCTCCTAAACTAACACCTATTGGGGGTCCACCCCACCTCAGAAAAGAGGTAAAAGGATCTAGGAACCTCTCTGTTTAAGGGTGTCTAAACAGTGTCTCCTAAATCCGAGAGGAGTTGGCTATACTCGTTAAAGACAGAAATGAACGAGGTATTCCAACGGAAGAATGGTAGTTTTGGTCCATTAGGGATATGGACACACCACCGATTTATGAAAGCAAAACCATCTAATCAAAATGGAGAGAGGAACTAATCCCCAGCGGAGTCGCCAGAAGTTGTCGGCATATTTTTAGGTTTGTGTGTTGTATTTTGAAAAGGGGTCGCCTAACAGAAATTATCGGTGAATTTTAGATTTTAAATTTAATTTAAATATATATAATTTAGATAGTAGTATTTGACTTTGAAAATAATTTTAAATTTGAAAATTTTAAGATATGAAATCAAACCGATCTCACATCCCAAATAGTTTATATAAACGAGCACCGCATCCTAAACCGTGTATCTATCCCGAAGAATAGACACACTATTTGATGATGGGGCTCGATTAAATAAACTAGGAGATTTGTGACATCCATTTGGTCTGCGAACCACTTTTATAAGCCGATAAATTCCCCTGTTTAATATAAATGAATTAAGCAGGGTTTATATTACCTGGGTTCTTAAAGTTCCCTATAAGGGCAAGCCCCTATAGTTAATTACATCTTAAATGTCTGAAGACACTTAAGAAAACTCTCGATAATGATCAGTGGTTTTGCTCTCAAGAATTTCAAAGTTTAAGGTTTCAAAAGATTGAATTTTTGGAAGTTTCAATAGGGATTAGCTCGAATTAGGAAAAGTTTATTTTGAGAATCCAAAGGAAGAGAAGTAGGAGAAGCTGAGGATCCAAGAGGAATCTTGGAAACTTCCCAAACTATCCTATTGTTTGGCTTCATTTTGAGAGAATTATTAAATGTTTCAATCCTGCCAATTTTAATTAATTAGGACTTATATTTGTATGTATAATCACACAAATAACCTCGAAGATATGAGGGTTTATGTCATACTGAACGACTACCTCGGAGTCCTAAGACTGGTTAGGGCTTAATTTACATGACATGATCATGCAAATGCCTAATGAAGAGTTGAGGATTTATGTTGCACTAGGCAAACTACCTCGAAGTCCTATGGCTTTGTTATTTAACTCTTAGAAAGGCTTTGTTGAAATAGATCCGAGCTTTGCTGATGACGATGGCCGTGCTGCCCACTGTGCTCCGAGCTCCTTGTTGTTGCAGACGTTTAGTTTTGGAAGTCATAAATCAGGAGATGAGAGAAGTGTTTTGTTTTAGAGAAAATCTTAAAATTCAAGTGTTTTTAATATTTTAATTAAAACAAATCTTAAAGTTATTTAAACAGAACCGATTAAGATCCCACGATTCCGTCATCCCGACACTATTATTTTCATTGAATTCACTTAGTACAGATGAATTTGCTAAACTCGAGTGAATGAGTTCCACACTTTCATTTAGACCATTGGAAATCCCGTTAGCAACACGTGGGTTACATCATCCGAGGTATTCTCGATCATTCAACGAGACGTTTTAATTTAGTTACAATTGTAGTTTTGTTGTTCTGTTTGTGATTAAATTTTGAGTTGTTTTTATATTTTGGAATGTTGTGGCGGTGAATTTTATCTTGCAATGACTTTTTATTTAGTTTTGGTTTCGGTTAGGGACTATCCTAAAGGTTTTGGTTTTCATGCAACAGTTTTATTTATCATGCAAGAAAAAGTAAAGTACAATGCATGTAAGTAAATTGCAACAAAGTAAATTGCAATAAAATAAAAGCGTACCTGGAGGGTCTTCCCATCATCCCAAGCTGCACTTAAAACACATG
Source organism: Papilionanthe hookeriana x Papilionanthe teres (assembly GCA_022702705.1). Classification (NCBI taxonomy): domain Eukaryota; kingdom Viridiplantae; phylum Streptophyta; class Magnoliopsida; order Asparagales; family Orchidaceae; genus Papilionanthe; species Papilionanthe hookeriana x Papilionanthe teres. Next base: position 14,047,718 of record CM040424.1, read on the forward strand.
TTAAAGCATTTAAATATTTCAACGGATACCAAGGTAAAACTAAGGTAAGGGTTTTGGTTGTCTACCAAATTCCTAATCCTATTGCTAGTCATCTTCTATGACGTCTAGGTTCTTGGTTTGGTTAAAGGATGATATTCTTCATCAAAGAACAACTAGATTCAATTGTTCTTCTAGAACATCCCGTCATATTGAGGAAGTGCTTAGGGCAAGTCCTAAACATCTTTTCAATATTTCTGGGATTGTTTTGAGCCCAATTAAATTTAGTTGCACAGGTGAATTAATCATCCATGGGTTTAAGTTTTGTTCATTTGCTCAGTGAACTAGGACATTTGAATATCCTATAAGTGAAGTAACACTTCACTTGATACTTCATTTAAGAGTTATAATAATAAGAGCTTTAAAATGGCAAATCAACTTATTAAGTATTTTAATGATTCAAATTTAATGATTTAATTTTAATTTTGACTTAATTCTAAAAAAAAGGTTTAAGTTTGAAATAGTGTTCAAATTATTTTAGAGTTAATTCTTAATGATTTCATTTAGGTTTGTTGTTAAATGATTTTAATTCAATTTAATTTTAATTTAATTTAAGTTTAATTTAATTTAATTTAATTTAATTTAATTTGATTTAATTTAATTTAATTTAATTTTTATAATTTAATTTAATTTAATTTAATTTGATTTTATTTTATTTTTTTTATTTAATTTAATTTTAAATTTTAATTTTATTTAAATTAAATTAATTTAGTTTAATTTTTTTAATCTAATGTTTTAGATATGATTTAATTTAATTGTTAAAGTATTAATTTAATTTAAATTTTGATTTAATTTAGTTTAAATTTAATTTAATTTAATAGTTAAGTCTTTTAGGACTTTAAATTTTAATCTAGGTTATCATTTAAATTAGGAATTAAATATTATTGCAGTGATTAATTTAGGGATTTTTAAATTAAAGAATAAATATCTTCTTAATAATATCCCTATTTTTAATAATTCAAATTTCCATTGCTCTTCCAAAATTTTTATTTATTAATTAATTAAAGTTTATTTTAATTATTCTTTAAATGATTAGTAGGTTTCTACCCTTCAATTATTTAAATTTCAATCATCCAAAATCAGTTTAGAATCAAATATTTTACCCTCCCCTTTTTTTGATTAATCCTAAAATTTTAATTAAGGGTTAAAATTTTTTAATTACCCTTTTGCCCTTCAAGGTTAATAATTTTATAACTCACTAAACTAAGCTCAAATGAACTTGAAATTTTTATGTAACCTCACTCACATGTTAATTAAGACATTAGAGAATAAAATGTGATTTTTCTGTATTTAATTTATTTATGTAATTATTTCTAATAGAAAATAGGGGTTTTCAAGAAAAATTCAATAACATGAACAAGGAAATGTTTCTGTCCTTAAGAAAATTATGGGATGTCTCTAATAACTAGAGGACCACTTGGACCAATTTTGGTGATTTTTTGAATTATTTTTTATTTATTAGAATTATTTTGAGTTTTGGAGTATTAATTAATTTAAAATAGAAATAAAAGTTGAAAAATGGATTTTGTATTTTTTAAAAATCTCTCTGGCCTCAGGGAAAACAGAGAACCATATTTTATATTTTCTAATTTTTCTTTGATTTATTAGAATTATTTTCATGGAAATGTTAAAGAAAATCATTTTTTTAATTCAAAAATTGTTTTAGGCCTTTAAAATTCAATATCTTACACTAGAGACTTAAAGAAAATATTTGGTTTGTTCCTATGTGATTAAAATTCAAAATGTGTCATTTTGGTGATTTTTAATATTTTTATGATTCTTATTATTTTTTAATTATTAAAAATATTAAAATAATGATAAAAATTAACTTTTTTGGAAAATTACAATTTTAATTTTTCTAAGTTCCTCTAATGTCAGAGAAGCCCCAAAACCATTTTTGTGAATTTTTGAAAAGTATTTTGTGAGTTATCAATTTTGAAAGTTTAATTTTGGTTATGTGACTTAATTAATCCATTTAGTGGGGTTAAACATTTCCAATTGATTTCAAATTTTTATGTGATATTCCTCTGATCCTAAAGATCAGTGGATTATTTTCAAGTTAATTTGATGTGTAATTAACCCTAATTAATTAAAGTTTAATTTTAGGTGTTTAGGCCAATTAGGGTTGTTCCATGTGAATTGACTCAAAACCTATTTTTCCTAGGTTCCTCTAGTCAGAAGAAACATCACCAAATTTTCCTAGAATTTATTTCACAACATGCTAATTATTGAAATTAAAATACTCAAAACAATAACATGCAATTAAAAAACCAATAACTTCTCATAAGGATGGCCTCTGACCTTGGAAAATTTAGGGAATGTTCCCTAGATCAGAAGCTTCAAAAGCCCTTTGTCTCATGTCTTGGTGAATTGTCTATGTAAATGGAGAATTAAAATACCACAGAGAGTAAATAAATCATTAAAAATAAAATACTTAATGAAATGACCAGATTTCTTTTCCATATTATTCTCCTCTGTTCACTGAGCAAGAGGGTATTTTTATTTTATTTTTCTGATTTTTATACACAAAGTTATGAATTTTTTAAGTTCTAATAATTAAATTAATAAAAAAATACCCTATTTTCCAACTTATCCACGCGGCGCCACGCAATCCTTGGCAGCTCCGAAAGGCCAAGCGGCGCACTCTGATTCGGTGCTGCCATCTGAGTTAGCTCTCCAAGGGCCCGCGGTTCACATACCATCTCCTGGTCCGACACCATCTGAGCCGTCCGCTCGATACACGCACGATCCAATGGCTCCCGGTCATCGTCTATGACTGGTGTGCACCCCTGACCGTCCACACTAAAACCCTAAGATCTCACTTGATTCTCAATGGATTTTTATGTTCTTATACTCTATGGATTCACCTTGAAGAGACGAACATATCCATGCGGTTTATGTGGCATGAAATTAACCCAATCAAAATAGAGAATGTTCAGAAGCTCGGGAAGAAGAGAGAGCTCATACCTTTGCTCAGAGAAGTGTGGCTTCAATCTGAGAGTTGTCTCACCTTCGATTGAACCTAAGCAAGCTCCAGATGAAGTCTCTGGCCCTGGGAAATTGCCTAGACCTGATTTCCACCAGACCCGATTTCAACCTTTGGAGGCTAGAACAAATGGGTGGCCTGGAGAGGGCGCTTTCACTGGGGAACTCCTCTTGATCTTGTGTAGGTGTGCGTGAGTTTAATTTGAGTTTGGTGGAGAATTGGAAAGTATCCTAGTTTTGGGTGGAATTTTGGCTGAGAAATTGAGCTCTGTGGATGGGGATTAGGGCAAATTATCACTGGGGATCAATTGCTCTAAGTGTGGAGGATCGTCTGGAATAATTTTGGCAAAGTTTCTGTATGGTTTGGTGCAACTCCCCTCTTGGCCGAGAGGGGTGGGGTTTAAATAGAGTTGGCCGGAGGGCCTTCCAGGGGGAGTTAATGGCTAGGATCAGTCTGCTGCGGGCAAGGGAAGAACGGTTCCAATGGCCATTGGGCATGGGGCAGCTCAGACGAGAGAATTTCAATGTTGGGCTCTCATGGTGCTCTCGGCCATGGCGGTTTCCGGCGGGCCGTGGTTCGTTGGCCGGCCAGGCATGGGTCACCCTCAGGGTCAGTGAGGTCAGAGCTTGATTCCTGTGGGTTCAATTGATGGTTGTCATGTGTAAAGGAGGTGAATTGAAATGGAATGGGAAAAGGGTGATTTTGGCTTGGTTTGGGTCAACCCATGGTTTTGGGCTAGGTTCACCTCCCCATGGCCTGCTTGGGCTGAAGAGAAAGTTATTTGGCTCAGCTTAATTAGTGGGGAGAAGTCACCATCCAAGTACAATTAGGCTTAAGCATGGTTTAGGGGAATCATGAGAGTGGTTAATCACTCTTAAGAGAATCATTAAAGGGTCCCCTCTTCTTGCCACTTTGGGTATGGTGAGGTGTCCAAGGCTTTCATGGCTCCCATGTGGCTCATACATAGCTTCATGGCTCCATTTGGCTTAGGAAAAGTCAAGTCAACTTTCATGGAAAAGAGTTTATGGAATTTTGAAAATTTTTGGGTCATTTGATTGGATTTGGCATAATACCATTTTGGTTTGATTTTCATGATGGATTTAGCCCTTAGGGAGTGATATTAATTGAGGATGGATGAGATGAGATTGTAATGTGAGCTTTAAGGTGGATTTTGGGCTTTTGGGTCTGTTTTATATTGGCTTTTAAAGTAGCTTAGGAAATATGCTTTTAAATTTTAAAATGGGTTTTTTAGGATGAGGAGCCTTTTAGTGGTTGGGCCCAATGAGTTTTGAATGTTTCATGAGTTATTTTAAGTCGATGTGGTCAGGCTTGTGGTTGGATTGGGTTGAACTTGGGTCTCTTTGGAAACGAGACAAAAATGGGTCAAATTGGGATAGCTTGGGCTAAGGTTGGGCTAAAGTTGGTTTTTATGTAAAATTAACATTTAGAAATGTTTATAGGTGTGTTACAAAGAGTTTTCAACTTTGGTGTGGGTTTAATATTGGGATTTGGGCTAAGTTAGGCTTAAGCTTGGGTTTAGGCTAAATTGAGGATTTTGGGTTTAGGTTGAATTTGAGTGGGGTTTGGATCCAAATTTTGGAATTATGTTAGTTTTTTGTTTATGTAGATGTTAGGGAAGGTTTAGAAAAGTTTTGGGGTCAATTGGAGTTGAATTGGGTTGGTTTGGGCTAAGTTTGGGTTATGGGTCAAAATTGGGCTTTAAGCTTAAAAATGAAATTGGATTCAAATGTCAATCAAATTGGGCTTGGATTTAGTCTAGATTGATATTGGGGATATTGAATTGAATTTTAGAATTGAATTGGACTATAATTGAGGTCAATTGGGGTGGTTTGGTTTGACATTGGGTTCACTTGGGTTTAAAATGGATCAAATTGGGGGTTTTGGTAAAAGTGGGGTAAATTGACAAACTTAGCCCATCGTGTAGTTAAACAAAATGAAATTAGGAATATTTGGGATTTATTGGAAATTTCTAGGAATTTTCTGAATTTTTGGATTTTTGGGTCAAGAGGGGCATTTTGGTAATTTGGAGGGTATTGGGGGTATTTTTGGAAATTTTGGTATTTTTGGCTGTAAATGATTAATATGATTGGTGGGGAAATGTTCAAGGTTAATTTTGGAAAAGTTTTGGGTGATGTGGAAATTTTGGTGGTTTTGGGTTGTTTTAAGGGCTTTCAGTAGGTTTGGTGGGTCCGGGGCCTTGGGGGTCAAAAATTGAAATTTTGGAAAAATGAAAATTGAGCAAGTGTGAGTGAAATGGAATTATTTTGGTTCAGCCATGAAGCCATATTAAGCCCATAGGAGCCCTGAGAGGACTCATTTGAGGCATTCACTATGTTGTTCCTAACCCTCTTAGCCAAGGGCCTGAGGGTTAAGGTCCATCCATATGAATTATCTACATGAGTCAGGAAGTCAAGCTAGGCATGAATAGTTTTAGGATTTGGAATGTGTGTGAAAGTGTAATGTGTGCAGGTGAACCCTCACCAGACCAAGCCACCCAGGGTGATCCTAAGGCCAAAGAGTCCTATAAGGAATTCATCCTTTAAACCTCCACATTTGATCTCAACCCTCTAGGTGATTAGGGATTTACAATCAAGCTTGTGGGTTTTGCAGGGAGTTAAGAGGTGGTTGAGTTTCTAAAGGGGTAGGTTCCATCTCTAGTCCTCTAAGATAGTTAAAGGAAAAGCCTAAGGCTAGATCCTAAGTACTAAAGAGAGAAGAGAAGACCTCATCAAAAATTAGGTCAACAGCCACTAGGAAAGACCATTTTCCACTTCCTTTTCTAAATCAGATGTTGGATAGACTGGTTGGGCATAAATACTTTTATTTTATATATGGATATACTGGTTACCACCAAATACAAATTTCTCCTAAGGATCAGAAGAAAACAATGTTTACCAGCCCTTATAGGACATTTGTTTTTAGAAGAATGCCCTTTGGTTTATGTAATGCCCATGCTACATTTCAGAGATGTATGATGGCAATTTTCTGCGATTTAATAGAAAAAGGAATTGAAGTATTTATGGATGACTTTTTAGTGTTTGGAATTTCATTTGAATCATGTTTAGAATATCTATCTAAAGTTCTGAAATGCTGTGAAGAAACTAATTTGGTCCTTTACTGTGAAAAATACTAATTTAAGGTAGCGGAGGAATTGTTTTGGGACATCCTATATCAAAAAGTGGTATGGAAGTAGATCCCACAAAAATTCAAGTGATCTCTAATTTACTTTGCCCAACTAATGTAAGGATAATTAGAAGTTTTCTGGGACATGCTCGATTTTACAGGCGTTATATTAAATACTTTCCACAAGTTTCGAAGCCTTTATGTCATTTACTGGAAAAAGATGTGATTTTTAATTTTGATGATGATTGTCTAAATTCTTTTGAAACTTTAAAAGAAAAATTAATCACTCCACCTTTTATAGTTTCACCTAACTGGGAAAAACCTTTTGAATTATTGTGTGATGTTAGTGATTATGCTATTGGAGCGGTATTAGGTCAGAAATATGATAAGATTTTTAAAGTGATTTACTATCCTAGTAAAACTCTTAATGATGCTCAAATTTATTATACCACTACTGAGAATGAGTTATTAGCTATAGTATTTGCCTTTGATAAATTCAGAACATATTTAATTAGAACTAAATGTGTGGTGCATACTGATCATTCTGCTTTTAAGTATTTAATGAAGAAGAAGGATGTAAAATCAAGATTGATTAGAAGGATTCTTCTTTTGCAAGAACTTGATTTCGAGATAGTAGATAGGAAGGGTGCTGATAATCAAATTTCTGATCATTTTAGAGTTGATAAAACTGCATATAAAATCTTACAATCCGGATTTTATTGGCCTACAATTTTTAAGGATGTTAATGTTTATATTAAAAATTGTGATTAATGTCAACGTGTCAGCAATATTTCTAGAAGAAATGAGATGCCCCTCAATTATATGTTGGAAGTTGTAATATTTGACGTTTGGGGATTAGATTTCATGGAACCATTTATACAATCTTTTAAAATACATACATTTTGATAGCAATAAACTATGTATCTAAATGGATGAAAGCTGTTGTTTTACCTCAATGTGATGCTCAAAGTGTTCCAAAGTATTTAAATAAGAATATATTTTGTAGATTTAGAATACCAAGAGTAATCATAACTAATGGGGGAAGTCATTTTAGAAATACAATTATGGAGAAATTAGTAAAGAAATATCATATTAACCATCACATTGCTACTGCTTATTATCCGCAGACAAGTGGTTTGGTTGAATTATCCAATTTTGAAATTAAAAGAATATTGGAAAAGACTTTTAATCCAAATAGAAAGGATTGGTCAATTAAATTGAATTATGCTTTGTGGGCCTATATGGCTGCCTACAGAACTCCTACAGGAATGTCCCCACATAGGCTAATTTTTGGAAAAGCTTGTCATTTACTAGTTGAACTTGAACATAAAGCATATTGGACTATTAAAAAGTTCAATTTTAATTTGAAAGATGCTGGAGAAAAGATATTGTTGCAAAAATGAGCTCGAAGAAATAATGAATGATTCTTATGAAAATGCTAAGATTTATAAAGAAATGATGAAGTTGTGGCATGATCAGAAGATTCTTACTAAAAATCTTGAGCCAGGGCAAAAAGTTTTACTATTACTCATAAATTGAGAATTTTTGCTGGAAAACTTAAGTCCAGGTGGATGGGCCCATTTATTGTGATGAAAGTTTCTTCATATGGAGCTGGGGAAATTAAAGATCGCAAGACTAGAAAAATATTTAAAGTGAAGGGTCATAGACTTAAACCTTACTTTTCAGTCGATCAATCTAAACCTGATGAGAATCTAATGTTGTGTCACTCAGAATAAGCTCTGGTTATGTCAGGCTGATGACATTAAACCAAGTGCTTTATGGAAAGCAACCCAAATTTATCAGTGTGCTTTACTTTATGTTTGCTTTGTGTGCTTCTTTTTGGTTTGATTTGAGAAATATGGTAGCATTTTGGAGTTTTCTATGTTATATTGGTGTTTATTTAACCTTATTTGATGACTTAGAGGAGTCAGAATGAAGATTTTGATGTTCGGAAAAACTATGCAAAAATGTGCACTGGTGGCTATGCGCCGCTGGTTGGCGCATAGGCACCGCAGTTATAGAAAACGTTAAAAATTAGGTTCTAGAAGCCTAAATTGTGGGAGAGTAGTGTTTGGAGTTATTAAGGAGATTTAAAAATGTCTAGGGTCAGTTTTATTCCTTCCCAAGTCTAAAAAAAGGACCTGAATTTATGAGATACTTGCCCCAATTCTTATTTTCATTCCTGAGTCTTAAAAAGAGTATTTTGAGTGCAAAAATGTCTTCTTGGGAGAGCGAAGTTAAGAAGAAAGAGGATGCCAAAAAGAAGAAGTTTATTTGTGATAGTGCACAAGAGTTATATAATGGATTTCTGGCTATGAGTATCTAAGGAATAGCAGAAAGGATCATGAAGATCAAGGCCGATGTGGAGTCTATTGACGCAAAGGTAAATGGAATTAATGCACATTTAGCGTACATTGGATGGCAACTCAAAATTAAATTTAGTCATACAAGTCATGTGGAAGAAACAAATAGAGTAATGTATCTGAAGAAAAATTGATAGAAGAAGAAGATGTAAGAGTTTTCAATCATCGCTCGTTTTATCAAGTTTGCATTCTAGATGGTTCAAATGGAACTAATGGTGGTTCTGGATATAATCCACCTAATGGAGAATAGAATTAAATTATGTGTGGTTTGATTATGCGTGTTTAGTGTTTAAAGTGTGTGTTTTTTTTAATGTTTGTGTTTGTTGCACTTTACATGTGTTCATTACATCTCAATGATGTAAATTTGTGTTTAGTTACATGTGTTTGAATTTATGTATTGAAGAATCTCATCCGAAGTGTTTGGATATAAATTTGTAGTTTGTATTAAGTGTGTTTTGATATTTAATTAATATAAGTTTTTGTTTGTGTGAGATTAGTGTGGAATAATTGGAGATTAAAGTGTACTTCTGGGGTATTAGAAGAGTTTATGGGGAGACATAATTATTTGAAGTGATTAAAGGTGATTAACTTGGATTTTTGATGGAATTAACTTAATTGTAAAAATTTGGGCACTGACGCCTAAGCGCCAAACCGACGGCGCATATGCACTAGATTTCGTGGTTAAGTACCGTATGCATCGCGCATAGGCATCGGTTCACGAAAATCAATTTTTCTGCAGTTAAAAACCCGAAATTTGCCATTTTTAACACCCCAATCACCTTCAACCTCTCGATTTCGCGAAATAGGAGCCTAGGGAATCATTAATTTAGATCATTTTAGAGCTGATTTTGTCAAAATTTGTTGGATTTAAATTCTTTAAGGTCTGATCACTACTCCTAAGCAAAAATTCTTTGTTTTCAACAAGTATTTTGAGTACAATATTGAAAAATCTGAAAATCGCTATTCATGGTGAAAATTTGAGGAAAAGCATGAGAAATTGCTTGGATTTAGTGGTGATTGCCTTTGGAAGTTGAGTTAACAAGTTTAGTTTAAATTTAGAATTTATGGTGAATTTTTTTGTGGATTTTTAAAGATGGCTCCAAAGTCAAAACGCTCAAAAGAAAAAGAAAAATTTGATTCTGACAAATTTGTCAGTTCTAGGGCATAGAATCATTACACCGATGCACTCGCATTGCGAAAATTGATTCCAGAATTAGTTTTTAGCAAGCTAGGAGGAGATTTGAGGAGATGATTGCTAGAAGGAATTGTGAAAGATACTGTTGCTTTTTTGCTGTTGCAGTTTTTTCTGTGGTAAGAGAGTTCTATGCTAACTTGCCAGCAACTGAGGAAACTTTTGTGATGGTTAGGGGGAAACAAGTGGATTTTTCACCTACGCTAATTAATACTTTTTACTGATTACCTCCTGTGATGTTTTGTTTTTATGCGAATTATTATCCTTCTGAGGGAGTGTTAGATGAGATTATGGCCTTTCTTACTGAGGTAAGAGGTTTGTGAAAGATTACAAATGAAAGAAGAGTGAATTTTTAAGCCTCTAATTTGAATGCCACTTCAAAGGCCTGGCATTACTTCATCTCATCTAAGCTTCTGCTTCAAGTTATGTCAGTGAAGTTATAAGGGAGAGAGTTGTTCTGAAACATTGTATTTAGTAGGGAAAGCCTTTAGATATTGGAGCTATTATTTTTTATTATATTTTGAGCTGTGCCAGAGTTGCTACTACAGCAGGTATGGGATTTTCTTCACTGATTCACTCAATTTGTGAGCAATTTAGTGTTAATTCTGAAACATTGGAAGAGGTTCTTCAGTCACTTAGACCTATTACCAATGTAAATGTGAGCACTTACATTGTACATTCAGTACTTGGCTGGAAAGGAGGATCTATTAGAGCTTCCAATGCTTCTGCTTCTGTTTCTTCTACTTCTCGTGCTTGTACTCTACATGCATCATCCTCCAGAGATTCACAAACTAGATTATTACATAAGATTTTGAAGAATGTGAGTCTTACGAGAGAGCATATTAGAGATATGGATGGAAAGGTAGAGAATATTGAGAGGTATATTCTGAAACTTGATGACTATGAGGAGAACTATCATTATTACATGAATAGACTGATTAAAGGAGATCATAGTTCTGAGTTGCCTACTTATCCTTATTTTATACCTTATTTCCCATCCAGAGACTGGAATGAGAGAGATGATGATGATAAGGATGATGAGTAGGATTTGATTTTTTTATGTGTTGTTGAGTTTGTTATGTTCATATTTGTGTTGTATGATGTATGGATTTTTATTTGTTGTTGTGCTTTTCTATGGACTCTGATGTTATGTAGATTATAGTTGGACTATTTCTTTTATACACATTTAGATTTTTATGTTGTAATATGTGATGTATTTGTAGTAGTAAATGTTTTTATGTGTTTCTAGTGTTTGAGTTTTTAGCAGTGTCTAATTTAATTCCTATAAATATTAGAAAAATTTAGAACACTATTTGAAACCACTATTTATATAGTATGTTTAAAATTTTCAAAATTTGCTACCATTTAGTTTCTAGTATATTGTTATTTGTGTTATGTTAAGTTGGTGTGTATTTTCTTTGAAAATCTCCACTATTGTAGAAGTCCTTTGAAATTTTGAAATTTCTTTTTTATGAGAAACTGGATTTGATTTATTTTTACTTCTTTTTTTAAAATTGTTATACTTGCATATTTAGAATATTAAAATTCCTGCAAGCATGTTATTCTAGTTTTTTAATTCTTACTCATGTATCATTTTTATGCTTAAATGTTTTATCCTAATTAAAAATTAAAGTTTAGGGGGAATTTAAAAACAAATTTTCAAAAAATAAAATTTTATTTGTTCTCAAGAATACTTAAATAAAATTTGATTTTTGATTGAAAATAATTATGTATATGAAGTTATATTAGGGAAGCAAAATTTTGAATATAGAAATGAGTAAGAGAATTTAGTTAAAATTTAAAGTAATGTTGAAAATTTTAAAGTTATAATTTTCTTAGTAACATAATGTTAAATATAGTTAAACTATCTTTAGTAAGAAGTGTTGTATTTTTTGATAAATAGAAGATTTGACTTTTATTTTTCAAAGCATAATTTCTTTTATTGAGAAATAGTTTCTAACTCTATTATTATGATTTTTAAGTGAAATATATATATCAGACCTTTATTTTAAATGGAAGGGTGGAATTCAAAATCATTAAAGGCCTATCCAGATACAGTAACCCTTGCCTTTTAAGAAAAAGAAAAAGTAAAAAAGAAAAAGAAACAGAAAAAAAAGAGAAAAAATAGTATACAAAAAGGAAGGAGAAGCTGGAGGATTTAAGAGCCTAATCAAAAATTGGTTCCATACCTAACATTTAAAATATAAGTTTTGAGAAAATCTAAAGCTTAAGGTTATAATATAGTAAGTAAAATTATTTCCGAATGAAAATTTTTTAGTGAGGAAAATAAAATGTTTAAATCCTATATTTTGAGGAATCTACAAATATTTTTGAATTAGATAGGAACTAATATTTTCATTATCCTTTACTTAAGAACCTTCTAAACCTTAAGTTGGTCTCATTTACTAAATTTTTTTCTAAATTGGACTATTTCATTTATAGAACCAAAATTTGAAACCTTCCTAAAGAAACTCATTTACATAATTTACATGTTAAGATTTTCTATGTGATTAAGTGTCACTTGAGGACAAGTAACATTTTATGTTTAGGGGATTTTGATACACTTAAATTATATAGTGTTTTTAAATACATTTTTATACTTATTTTTGATGATATTGCACTTTAATGGAAGATATATTTGTGTTTTTCTTGTAGGTATGATTAAAATGATTGGTTGTGATGAAAGGGGCAAAAAAAGGATCAAATTTGGACCAAAAAATTGAAATGTGTGCAAAATTGGCCTCTAGCGCCTATGCGTCGGATGGCTGGTGCATAGGCGCCAGAGTTAAAGTGATGAATTTTATTTGATTTTGACACAAATTTGAAGGGGTTTTTGATGCATCCTTTGGTTTAAACTTCACTAACTTCCCATCAGAGCTAACATTCATTTAAAATTTGAACAGATGGATGCATTCTTGGTGGATACATTGAATCTGGACACATTTTGAAGAGACACCAAGGCACCTTTTAGAAAATTTTAAAAAGAAGAGTTGAAGAATAGAAAAATGGCTGTTGTTGGAGGGTGTGATTAGTGTTAAGAGTAAAGTTTATGTTAGAGAGTTATTGAGAGCACACCTTTGCACTTCACCACTTTTTATTATCTATTGTTTCTTTTTTTATTAAGAGTATATTAGAGTTTCGGAGTCAACGGAGTTGGGCGCCAACCTCTACTGTATCTTGTAAAGGGAAAGCAAAGTTTCAAAGGAACTTCATAACTCTTGTGGAGAGGATTTTCAGATAAGTGTTTATCTTGTTTTACATTTAGTTTTAAAGTAAAACTTGTTGTGTTTTCACTATGATTTCTACTTTCAAATCAAGTTGTGATTGTTTTTTCTCCATGAATTATGAGTAGTTTTCTTTATATTTTTCCATTTAAATGATGAAGTAATTAAATTATGGAAGGAAGTTGTGTGAAGTATAGGTTTTCAATGTTGGAAGAAGTTGTGATGATTCACTACCTTGCACTTCATTTACCTCTTGAATTGGCCAATTAAGATGTTAAAATTTGTTGTAAAAACTTGTAAGAACCAATGCGGTATTTTCTCAATCAACAATTAGAAAGAATCACATGCAATTGTATGGGTGAGAATTTTAGTCCATATGGTTCAGAGCAAATAAATAGGAAGATATGTTTTTAATGGGGAGTAAAATTAGAGGACTTTAGATAATCTCCATAAAAATGTGAACTACAATGTGCTAGCCCATTTAAGAAAATTACCAGCAAATTTGAGTATTTATGATGCCTTTATACTTTCCAAAGAAATGAGGACATCATTGATAAAGCTCTTTTAGAACCATAAATTTGTTTAGCTCAATTATCTATTACCTCAAATGAAGTTTATTCATCAGAGGAACAAACTAAGATAACCTTCTCTGAAAATGACTTGTTGCTTGATATGACTGAACACAATAGTCCATTGTACATCATAGTGAATATAAACGACACTACACTTTCATGGGAGCTTATTGACCCTGATGCCTCCATTAACATTATGAATTTAAGAACTCTTGCATATTTGGAGCTCGTCAATTAACAATGGATAAAATGATGTTACAAGGATTTAAGCAATAAGGAGAACGAGCTTTAGGGTTAATAACAATACTCCTAATGATGGATGATTTGGTGACAAAGGTAAAATTCCATATCATTGATTATGATACCTCTTTTAATAGTTTACTAGGTTAATCATGGCTACATGAATATAAGATGGTCCTCTCCTCATTACATCAATGTATCAAATACCTAAAAAAGGGACATAAATGTTGTATCATAGGAGATTCACAACAATTTTCAATCCATTAAATTGGAGTACATGAAGACACTGCATATTATGCTCCAACAAAAAACAATATTCTCTAGAGAGGCAGTGGTTAATATAAAAGAAAAGGATAAATAAAAGAAAAAAAATGATAGTGATAGGCAAAGGGTGATAATTCTCATCAAATTCGCACCCGAGGTCGAGAACGAGGATGAGACGAGAGAAGAAAGACCCAAATATCAAAATGAAGAAACCATTCTAAGTTTAAAATTTGCTTGGACTCTGAAGAAGAAAGAAAAAAAAAAGATAACATCAGGGATTTCAAAAGAACCACAGTTCAGAATGCCTCTTGAAGGAGAAGACAAAGAAAAACAATTTGAGTCTATGTAGGAACGAAATAATCACTATATACACGCTATGACCCTAACTATAATGTCTACTACCTCCAAAATTGAGAATTTACTGGTCAAAGAATTATATGATGATGATAAAAAGCCCATAAAGTTTAGACACCCTTCTACTTCTTCAAGTTCAAAAGAAAATGTGAAAAAGAAGAGGAAAATCTTTTGAAATCAACAAAAATCCCTTTTGAGTTGTATTCTCTGTGGGTGGAAAAATTTATTCAAAATAGTTTAATGCTTGAACAATGGTTATTAAAACAAACATATCTTATTTAACAGTTGTGGAACAATAACACACGAAAACCTGACTCTAAGGAGGGTATTGAATTTGGACCCTGGAACTTCTAGATGATATGGATTTTTGCCTGGTTATCACCGAAAAACTTGATTCTGAACAGACATCTGATCATCCAATTGAAGATGTACCACCAGAATTTGGAGAAGAAATTAAATTGATAGACGATGAATTAAAAGAATAAATTTGGAACTGAAGAAAACCAAAAATTTGCTTTTATTAGCTCGGTTCTTAATGAAATTGAATCAAAAGAAATAGTTCAATTGTTAAAGGAATACTAAGACTGCTTTACTTAGCGTTATGACAAAATGTTTGGGCTTGCTCCGAAACTTGCAGTCCACAAACTGGGGGTAAACCAAACTGCAATCCCAATTACAGAAGCTTCAAGAAGGATGCATGTTGAAATTAAAAAATAATTCATTTTCGAAGATAAGAAATTGATTGAGGCTGGTTTTATCCGAGAAGAAAATTACCCGACATGGCTGGACAATGTGGTGCCAATAAAGAAGAAAAATTGCTAAATCGGAGTCTATGTAGACTTCAGAGACTTAAACAAAGCTTGAATTTCCTTTGCCAATTCCAGAATTAAAGGTCAATATTGCATCTACATATGCAATATTTTCCTTTTTGATGGAACATCAAGATACAATCAAATCAAAATGTCTCCAGAAGATGAACTAAATAAAACTTTCATAACACCCATTGGGATATACAGTAACAAAGTCATGCCTTTTGGATTAAAGAATATTGGTGTTGCTTATCAAAGACCTATGATACAAATTTTTAATGAACTCATTCACAATCAAGTGGAATGTTATGTGGATGATTTGGTTGTCAATAGTAAACAAAAAAATGATCATGTGTATGATTTGAGAATTGTCTTCGAACGATTACGACAATTCAATCTTAAGATCAATCCATTAAAGTGCGATTTTGATGTCCCCTCAGGGAAGTTATTTGGATTTTTTGTTCAACATCATGGGATGTAAATTGATTCTCTCAAAATTAAAGCCATTCTAAAATGCAACCTCCTAAAACCTAACTTAAATACGATCATTTTAAGGAAAATTAGCACATATACGACACTTTATTTACAACCTGTTGGATAGGTGTCAACCTCTCACTGCCCTAACCAGAAAAGAGACCAAATTTGTGTGGGATTAAAAATACCAACACACCTTCGAAAATATCAAACAATATTTGAAAACACCTCCTGTTCTAGCAGCCCGTGTGATAGGAAGACCTCTAATCCTTTACACTACAGTATTGGATAAGTCCCTCGGAGCATTACTGGCTCAAGTTAATGACGAGGGTAAAGAAAATGCATTATATTACTTGAGTACGTTGTTTGGTTCCAACTGAAATAAAATATCTTGCAATTGAGAACATTACTTAGCTTTGATCTTTGAAGTTCAAAAGCTAAGACATTATATGTTGTCACATAAGGTAACTCTTATCTCAAGAGTTAACCCTTTACATTTTATGATGACTTGACAGACACTTTCTGGAAGATTGAAATATGGGAAATGATATTACTCCAATTCTATATAACATTTGTACCGCTACATGTTGTTAAAGGATAGATTTTGGTAAATTTATTAGTAGCACATCTCATCTTAATGATGATTTACCCGATGAGCAAGTGTCAAAAATAAAAAATTCTTACATACAACAATGTGAATTATATTTTGATGGAGCGTCATCTGCTCGAAAGACAAAGACAAACATACAATCAATTTTCATTACTCCAAACAAAGCAACGTTGCCATTTTCCTATCATTTGACTAAGCCATGCACAAACAATGAAGTTGAATATGAAGTGCTCATAACCAGCTTAGAATTGGTAATATTGATGGAAATTAAAGATGTCGAAATTTACGGAGTCTCTCAATTAATCCTTAATCAAATCGCAAGTAAATACAAGTCTCTAAAGTCTCAACTTGAACAATATTTCTATTACACTTTGAAATTTCTTGAGCAAATTCCAAATGTAACGTTCTTCTTAGTTCTGAGACGAGATAATTCTCTAGCAGATGCCTTGGCAAAGCTTGCAAAAAATTTTGCTTTCCTATAATAAGATGACATTTTAATTTCTATAAAAGGACGACATGCTATCTCTCAAATTGACATCGATAATCCACATAATATTGGTGAAAACATAAAAGTGACAGTAATCAACAAAGAAGAGAATGATTGGCGATAACCAATTATGCAATATTTACAAATTGGAAGGTTACCAGAAAATAGTTCTATTGCAACTCAAATTAAACAAATAGCATTATGTTATGCTCTAGTAAATGATGTACTTTACCGACGATCTTTTGACCAAATGTCGTTAAGACATTTAAACCAATCAGAGGTTCGAGAGATTATTAAAGAAGTTCATTCAGGTCTGTGTGGTGCACACCAATTCAGACCTAAAATGAAGATGAAAATAAAAAGGATGGGATATTATTGGCCAACAATGATGTGCGACTGTCTTGAAACTGCAAAGAAATTTCATCAATGTCAAGTACATGCAGTGGTCTTACATTAACCTCCAAATGTATTGCATCCAACAATTGCATCTTAAACATTTGAATGTTGGGGCATAGATATAGTGAACCCCATAGACTCTCCATCATCTAAAGCTCATTGATTCATTTTAACGGCCACAGATTAATTCTCCAAATGGGCGGAGGTGAGCCCACTCAGAGAAGTTAAAGCAGAACAAGTTCTCCATTTCTTCAAAACACACATTGTCTACAAATTTGGAGTTCCACGCAAAGTCATTTTGGACAACAGACTGGCCTTTAAGTATACAAAAATAAACAATTTTATCCAAATACATGGGATAGATTTGCGATATTTAACAATTTATTATCCGAAAGTCAATGGTTTTGGCCAAAGCTTTCAACAAAACATTGGTAAAAATTTTAAAAAAGACATTAATTAACAATACATGACAGAGGCAAGAGAGATTAATTGAAGCTTTATGGGCCTATAGAACTACATACCAAACTCCAACACGGTCAACATTGGTATATGGTTCTGAGGCTGTTATACAACTTGAAGTGCAAATTTCTTCTCTCAGAATTGCAGTTGCAAACAAGATAACTGAACAAGAAAATGCAAAATTACGACTTGAAGAACTTGAAACTTAGAAGGCAAGCGTTTACAAGACCAGCAAAATTTTGAATTACACGACAAATTTATTCGCCCTGGGACATTTCAAATTGGTGAATTAGACTTAGTTCTCCAAAGACCCATCCTCGTGTTGACCTCATTTTTGGTGAGGTATTTTATCTCCTTAGTACTTAGGATCTAGCCTTAGGCTTTCCCTTTGACTATCCTAGAGGATTAGAGATGGCACCCACCATTTAGAAATTTAAACACCTCTTAACTACCTGCAAACCCCACATGCCTGATTGTAAACCCCTAATTCACTTGGATGGTTAAGATCAAATGTAGAGGTTTAAAGGATGAGTTCCATATAGGACTCTTTGGCCTTAGGACTACCCTAGGTGGCCTGGTCTGGTGAGGGTTGACCTGCACACATTACACTTTCACGCACATTCCAAATCCTAAAACTATTCATTCCTAGCTTGACATTCTGACTCATGTAGGTAATTCATATGGATGGACCTTAACCCCTAGGCCCTTGGCTAAGAGGGTTAGGAACAACATAGTGAATGCCTCAAATGAGTCCTCTCATGGCTCTTATGGGCTTGATATGGCTTCATGGCTCAACCAAAGTGATTCCATTCTACTTAAATTTGATCAATCTTCATTTTTCCAAAATTTCAATTTTTGACCCCCGAGGCCCAACACCCACTAAACCTACCAAATGCAATTGAAACAACCCAAAATTTGCAAAATCACCTAAATTACCCAAAATTTCTCAAAATCAATCCTAAATATTTCCCCCCACTCAAATTGATCATCCATAGCCAAATATACCAAAATTTCCAAAAATACCACCCAATACCCTGCAAATACCTAAAATGCCCTTCTTAGCCAAAAATTCCATAAATTCTGAAAAATACCAAAAAATTTTAGAAAATCCCAAATATTCCCAATTTCATTTTGTTCAACTGAACCATGGGCCAAATCTATCAATTTAACCCACTTTTACCAAAACCCCCAATTTGACCTATTTTTAACCCAAGTAGACCCAATGGCCCACTAAACCAACCCAATTGACCTCAATTTTGGTCCAATTCAATTCTAAACTTGAATTAAATATCCCCAATGTCAATTTAGACCAAATCCAAGCCCAATTTGATTGAAATTTGTATCCAATTTAAATTTGAAGCCTAAATCCCCTAAATTGGCCTAAACCCAAACCTAACCCAAATAGGCCCAAATCAAAAAATCAAAGCCTAACCAAAGTTGAAAACTCTTTATAACACTCTACTAAACATTTCTCAATATTATTTTTACATCAAATCCAATCTTAAACCAACATTAACCCAAGATAGCCCAAGTTAGCCCAATTTGACCCATTTTGGGCCCCATTAACAAAAAGGCCCAAATTAAACCTATTTCAATTCGAAATGACACCAAACCTTCTCCAAATCACTCATGCCACACTCCTAAACTAAACCCAATATTTTTTTAGCCCAATCTTTCACAAAATCTCCATCCACCAATTTGTTTTCAAACTTAAAAGCCCACTTCCATAAAGCCTTTAAAAGCGCACTTTCCATCAAATTCAAAAGACCAAAATCCATCCCAAAGCCCACAGGAAACCTTTTCTTCATCATTCCTTTGATAATCCTATTTGACCAAAGTCTTAAACCATCATGAAATCAACCCATTTGTAGCATCATGACAAATCCCATCAAAGGAATCCAAAGTTTTCAAAATTCCAAATAACCCTTTTCCATGCAAGTGAGCCAACCTTTTCCCAAGCCATGAGCAAGCTAAATGAAGCCATGGAGCCATGCATAAGCCATATGAAAGCCATGGGGAGCCCTTTCCACCTCACCATGCCACTTATGGCAAGAAGAGGGGAGCCTTTCCTAAGCCTTCACTAAACTTTTTTTAACCCCATCAATGATACACTTTAACCAAAATTGGCCACCTCACCTTGGATGGGGACTTCACCACACATGTGAGGCTGACCCAAATGATCTCACAACAGCCCAAATCAAGCCTTGGTGAGTGAACCAAGCCAAAACCATGAATTGACCCAAATTGGACCAAAAATTCTCCTTACACCCAAGCCATTTAAATCCTTGACTTTACACATGGCAATCCCAAATTGATTGCACAAAAATCAAACTCTGACCTCCCTTCCACCTAAACACATATTTTGAACCCACTAATCAACCCCCATGGCCACCCAAAGCTCCACCATAACCTTCCTTATTTAAACCCCACCTCCATGGCCAAGAGGAGGAGATGCAAGATTTACCTTGGGGAGACCATGCCAAATAGTTCCCAAAGCATCTCCAAGCATTTCTAAGTTCAATCAAACCATTTCCAATTGAGGCCTCACCTCTTGGACAAATGTATCAAATTTTTTCTCCTCCAACAGAGCATGTTTTAATTTTCTGTAATTATTCACATGCTTTAGTTATATCATCACCATATAGATGTGTTCTCCACGATTAGATGATCATTTTAAAAAAAAAATTCATTCAATTTCGTTGAGAATCGAGGGAGATATCAAGGTTTGAAGTTGGACTGTTTTGAGTGAATAGAACAAGGAAAGAGGAGCAGTAGTCGTCCGATCAGGCATGTATCCAATGGACTGCACTGATGGAGTTGAACGGCAGCTTCATCCATGAACAGGCAACCACGCCAGCCAGTAGCAGCGCAACACGTGTCATTTGAGCGGGAAATGGATTTTTCTTAATTAATTTTTGAACCTAAACTTCAAAAACTCATAACTTTTCATAGAAAACTCGAAAAAAGAAAACAAAAATTCTCTCTGCTCACTGAAACGAGGAGAATAATGTGGAAGTGATTTCATATTTATTTGATGCATATTTTATTTTTAATTAATTAAATAGTGTTTTCAATCATTCAATTCTTCATGTATGTATACAATTCACCATGGCATGAGACCATAGGGCTTTTGAAGCCTCTGATCTTGGGAACATTCCCTAAATTTTTCAAGATCATAGGCCATCTCTATAAAGATTTATGTATTTTTTGAGTTTATGTCACTATTTGTGATATTTTAATTCCATAAATTAGCATATTACTTATAAAATTCTAAGAAAATTTGGAGATGTTTCTTAGGATCAGAGGACCCTACGATAATTATGTATTGAGTTAATTCATTAAAAATAATCCTAATTGGCCTAATTACTCAAAATTGAGGTTTAATTAATTAGGGTTCACCACATATGGAAATGACTTGAAAACAATTCTCCACTTATCTTTAGGATCAGAGGAACCTCAATTAAAAATTTGAAATCAATTGGAAATGTTTAACCCCACTAAATGGATTAATTAAGTCACATGGATAAAATTAAACTTTAAAAATTCATAACTCTAAAAATACATTTCAAAAATTCACCAAATTGGTTTTGTGACTTTTTTGATATAAGTCGAGTCTAAAAAAATTAAATTTAGAATTTTCTAAAAATTTTCATTTTTAAGCTTATTTTAATATTTTTAATAATTAAAAAATAATAAAAATCACAAAAATATTAAAAATCATAAAAATATCATATTTTGACTTCTAATCACTTAGGAATAAACCAAATATTTTTCCCAAGTCTCAAAGTAAAGATATTGAATTTCAAATGCATAAAACAACTTTTAATATTAAAAAATGTATTTTCCAACCTTTTCACTAAATTAATTCAAATAAATCAAAGAAAAAACAGAAAATTGTAAAATTTATTTCTCTGTACTCTTTAAGGTCGGAGAGTTTTAAGAAAAATAAAAAATCTATTTTTCAACTTCAATTTTATTTTTAAATTATTTAATACTCCAAAACTCAAAATAATCATAATAAATAAAATATAATTCAAAAAATCACCAAAATTGGTCCAAGTGGTCCTCTAGTCATTAGGGACATCTCATAATTTTTCTAAGGACAAAAACATTTCCTCTGTCATGTAGTTAAATTTTCATTAAAAATCCCTATTTTCCATTAAAATAAATATATAAATTAAATTAAATTCAGAAAAAATCACATCTTCTCCTCTAATGTCTTAACTGACATATGAGTGGAGTGACATAAAAATTTCAAATTCATTTGAGCTCAATTTAATGAGTTATGAAATAAATAAGCTTAAAAGGGCATAAAGGTAATTAAAGATTTTAACCCTTAATTAAAACTTTAGGTTTAATTAAAATGGAGGGTAGAATATTTGATCTTAGCTTTCTTAGATGATTGAAACTTTGGGAAATTAAGGGGTAGAAACCCATTAAACACTTTGAAAATATCAAAATGGAACTTTAATTAATTAAATAATTTAAATTTTGGAAAGAGTACATTTAAAATTTGGATTATTAAAAATAGGGATATTATTAAGAGGATATTTATTCCTTAATTTAAAAATCCCTAAATAAGTCACTTTAACAATATTTAATTCTTAATTAAAATAATAATCCAAATTAACAATTAAAATTAACAATTAAAATTAACAATTAAAACTAAAATTAAATTAAATAAAAATTAAAATTAAATTAAAAATTAAAGTTAAATTAAAAATTAAAGTTAAATTAAAATTAAAATCAAAATTAAAACAAAATTTAAATTAAATTAAAACTAAAAATTAAATTAAATTAAATT
This sequence comes from Papilionanthe hookeriana x Papilionanthe teres, assembly GCA_022702705.1. Lineage (NCBI taxonomy): Eukaryota > Viridiplantae > Streptophyta > Magnoliopsida > Asparagales > Orchidaceae > Papilionanthe > Papilionanthe hookeriana x Papilionanthe teres. The sequence continues at coordinate 14,070,132 of CM040424.1, forward strand.
TAAATTAAATTAAAACAAAAATCAAATTAAAATTGAATAAAATTAAATTAAAATTAAATTAAAATTAAAATTAAAATTAAATTAAATTAAAATCAAGTCAAATTAAATTAAATAAAAATCATTTAACAACAAACTTAAATGAAATCATTAAGAATTAAATCTAAAATAATTTGAACACTATTCCAAACTTAAAATTATTAATTAAAACCTCATTATTAAATTAAAACACTTTAAATCATTAATTCAAACTTTTAATCAATTATGATTAAAATCCTCGATAAACCAATTTGCCCTTAAAGGCTTTAATTATTATAACTCTTAAATAGAGTATTAGGTGAGAAGTCACTTCATTCATCTAAGTTCACTGAGCAAGAGATAAAGTTTAACTAAACTCCTGAATGATTAATTCACCTGTGCAATTAAATTTACTTGGACTCAAAATAATCCCAGAAGTATTGAAAAGATGTTTAGGACTCGTCCTAAACACTTCCTCAATATGACGGGATGTTTTAGAAGAACAATTGAATCTAATTGTTATTTGATGAAGAAAATAATCCTTAAACCAAACCAAGAACCTAGACGTCATAGGAGATGACTAGCAATAGGATTAGCAATTTGGTAGACAACCAAAACCCTTCCCTTAGCTTTACCTAGGTATCTGTTGAAATATTTAAATGCCTTAACATGTGTTTTAAGTGCAGCTTGGGATGACGGGAAGACCCTCCAGGTACGCTTTTATTTTATTACAATTTACTTACATGCATTGTACTTTACTTTTTCTTGCATGATAAATAAAACTGTTGCATGAAAACCAAAACCTTTAGGATAGTCCCTAAACTGAAACCAAAACTAAATTAAAAGTCATTGCAAGATAAAATTCACCGCCACAACATTCCAAAATATAAAAACAACTCAAAATTTAATCACAAACAGAACAACAAAACTACAATTGTAACTAAATTAAAACATCTCGTTGAATGATCGGAAATACCTCGGATGATGTAACCCACGTGTTGCTAACGGGATTTCCCATGGTCTAAATGAAAGTGTGGAACTCATTCAGTTGAGTTTAGCAAATTCATCTGGACTAAGTGAATTCAATGAAAATAACAGTGCCGAGATGATGGAACCGTGTGATTTTAATCGGTTCTGTTTAAACAACTTTAAGATTTGTTTTAATTAAAATATTAAAAACACTTGGATTTTAAGATTTTCTCTAAACCAAAACACTTCTCTCATCTCCTAATTTATGACTTCCAAAACTAAACCTCTGCAACAACAAGGAGCTCGGAGCATGCACGGCCATCGTCATCAGCAAAACTCGGATCTACTTCAGCAAAACTTTCTTAGAATTAAATAACCAAGCCATAGGACTTCAAGGTAGTTTGCCTAGTGCAACACAAATCCTCAACTCTTTATTTGGCATTTGCATGATCATGTCATGTAAATTAAGCCCTAACCGGTCTTAGGACTCCGAGGTGGTCGTTTGGTACGACATAAACCCTCACATCTTGGAGGCTATTTGTGTGATTATATCATACAAATATAAGACCTAAATAAATAAAATTGGCAGGATTGTAACATTAAATAAGCTCCCAAATCTAAACCAAATAATAAGATAGTTTGGGAAGTTGTCAAGATTCTTCTTGGATCCTCAGCTTCTCCTACTTCTCTTTCTTTGGATTCTTAAAATAAAACTGTTCCGAATTTGAGCTAATACCTATTGAAATTTCCAAAATTCAATCCTTTGAAACCTTAAACTTTGAAATTCTTAAGAGCAAAACCACTGATCATTATCGAGAGTTTTCTTAAATGATTCTCGTCATTTAAGATGTAATTAACTATAGGGGCTTTGTCGGTATATTTTTAGGTTGTGTGTTGTATTTTTGAAAAGGAGGTCGCCTAACAGAAGCTGACGGCAAATTTTAATTTAATTTAAATAAATAATTTTGAAAAGTAGTATTTGATTTTGAAAATAATTTTAAATTTGAAGGTTTTAAGATATGAGATTAAACCGATCTCACATCCCAAATAGTTTATATAAACGAGCACCGCACCACAAACCGTGTATCTATCCCTAAGGATAGACACACATCGCTCGACGGTGGGGCTCAATTAAATAAACTAGAAGATTTGTGACATCCGTTTGGTCCGCGAACCAATTTTATAAGCTGACAAATTCCCCTGCTTAATATGAAAGCATTAAACGAGTTTATATTACTCAGGTTCTTTAAAATTCCCTATAAGGGCAAGCCCCTATAGTTAATTACATCTTAAGTGACGGGAATCACCTAAGAAAACTCTCGATAATAATCAATAGTTACGCTCTCAAGAATTTCAAAGTTTAAGTTTTCGAGGGATTGAATTTTGGAATTTCAATAGGGAATGGATCAAATTTGGAACATTTTGTTTTGGGAATCCAAAGGAAGAAAAGTAGGAGAAATTACGGATTCGAAGCGAACTTCGGTAATTTCCGACTATCCTATTGTTTGGCTTGAGTTTAGGAAAGTCCTAATATTTATTTAAATGTTTTGATCTTGCCAATTTTAATTAATTAGGGCTTATATTTGTATGATAAAATCAAACAAATAGCCTCGAAGATGTGAGGGTTTATTGTCGTACCGGACGACTACCTCGGAATCCTAAGACCGGTTAGGGCTTAATTTGCAATGCAAATGCCTAACGAAAGGTTGAGGATTTATGTTGCACTAGGCAAACTACCTCGAAGTCCTATGGCTTGGTTATTTTAATTCTAAGAAAGTTTTGCTGAAGTAGACTCAGGTTTTGCTGATGACGATGGCCGTGCTGCCCACCATGCTCCGAGCTCCTTGTTGTCGCAGAGGTTTAGTTTTAGAAGTCATAAATCAGGGGATGAGAAAAGTGTTTTGGTTTAGAGAAAATCTTAATTTCCAAGTGTTTTTTGTGTTTTAATTAAAACAAATCTTAAAGTTGATTATAACGACACTCGGTTAAGATCCCACAGCTCCATCCTTTCGGCATCATTATTTTTATCGGATTCACTTAGTCCGGATGAATTTGCTAAACTCAACTCGAATGAGTTCCACACTTTCATTTAGACCGTGGGAAATCCCGTTAGCAACACGTAGGTTACATCATCCGAGGTATTCCCGATCATCCAACAGGACGTTTTAATTTAGTTGTAATTGTAGTTTTGTGTTCTGTTTGTGATTAAATTTTGAGTTGTTTTATATTTTGAAATGTTGTGGCGGTGAATTTTATCTTGCAATGACTTTTAACTTAGTTTTTGTTTCAGTTTTAGGGGCTATCCTAAAGGTGTGAGTTTTCATGCAACAGTTGTTTATCATGCAAGAAAAGTAAGTGCAATGCAGTTAAATAAATTGCAATAATGTAAATTGTAAGAAAGTAAATTGCAATAAAATAAAGGCGTACACTGGAGGGTCTTCCCGTCATCCCAAGCTGCACTTAAAACACAATTAGAATATTTAAGCAAGTTCCTAGGTAAAGGCTAAGGGAAGGGTTATGGTTTTCTACCAAGTTCCTTATCCTATAGCTGAGTCATTTCCTATGACGTCTAGGTTCTTGTGTTTTGGTTTGAGGACGATTTTCTTCATCAAAGAACAATTAAGTCCAATTGTTCTTATAAAAGTCCTATCATATTGAGGAAGTGCTTAAGAATAATCTTAAACATCTTTTCAATATTTCTAGGATTGTTTTAAGTCCAAATGAATTTAATTATATAAATGGATTAATCGTCCAGGGATTCAAGTTTTGTTAACTTGCTCAGTGAACTTGGACATTTGAATATCCTATAAATGATGTAACATTTCATTTAATATTCTGTTTAGGAGTTATGATAACTAAAGCTTTGAGGGTAAATTGGTGTTCAAATGGTTTGTGATTTAAGTTAATGGGTTTAAATTTGGAATAGTGTTCAAGTTGCTTTATATTTAATTTCTTTCTGTTTTAGGTGATGTTATTCAATTCAATTTAATTTAATTTAATTAATTTTAATTGAGTTTTAATTCTATTTAATTCAATTTAATTCAATTTAGTTTGATTTGATGTTACATTAAATTAATTTGACTTGATTTAATTTTAATTTAATTTGATTTAATTTAATTTAATTTTTAATTTAATTTAATTTAATTTAATTTTTAATTTAATTTAATTTAATTTAATTTGATTTAATTTAATTTGTTTATTTAATTTATTTTAATTTTATTTATTTAATTTAATTTAATTTAATTTAAGTTATTTAATTTAATTTAATTTGTTTATTTAATTTAATTTAATTTTTAATTTAATTTAATTTAATTTAATTTAATTCAATTTAATTTACTTAATTTAATTTAATTTTTAATTTAATTTTATTTTTAATTTTAATTGAAATTTTTAAAAGAGTTTAATAATTTAATTTTAGTTTAATAATTAAGTCTTTTAATGTATTTTAAATTTGAGTTATCATTTTAATTAAGAATTGAATATTAATAAGATAATTAATTTAGGGATTTTTAAATTAAAGAATAAATCTCTTCCTAAAAATATCCCTATTTTAATAATTCCAATTTTATTATTCTTCCAAATTTAATCAATTATTTAATTAAAGTTTAATCATTTTAAATTGCTTAATGGGTTTCTACCCTTTAATTATTTAAATTTCAATCATCCAAATCAGATTAGGATCAAATATTTTACTTGTTAATTTTTTATTAAACCTAAAGTTTTAATTAAGGATTAAAAATTTTAATTACCACTTTACCCTTTAAGCTTAATAATTTCATAACTCACTAAATTGAACTCAAATGGACTTGAAATTTTTATGTGACTTCACTCATATGTCAATAAAGACATGAGAGGAGAAAATGTGATTTTTCTGTATTTAATTTATTTATATAATTATTTTTGGTAGAAAATAGAGATTTCCAAGGAAAATTTAATAACATGACCATGGGAAAGTTTCTATTCTTAAGAAAATTAGGGGACATTCCTAATGACCAGAGGACCACTTGGACCAATTTTGGTGATTTTTTGAATTATATTATTTTATTATAATTATTTTAAATTTTGGAGTGTTAATTAATTTAAAAATAGAATAAATGTTGAAAAATGAATTTTTATATTTTTTCAAAAATCTCTCTGATATCAAGGAAATCAGAGAATCAAATTTTACAATTTTCTGATTTTTTTATGATTTATTATATTTATTTTAGTGAAAATGCTAAAAAAATACATTTTTTTTTAATTTTAAAATTACCCTAGAGCTTTAAAATTTAATATCTCACTAAATAGACCTAAGAAAAATATGGGGTTTGTTCCTAAGTAATTAAAATTCAAAATGTGACATTTTGGTGAATTTTATTATTTTTGTGATTTTTATTATTTTTTAATTATTAAAATATTAAAATAATATTAAAAAATCAACTTTTTTAGAAAATTGAAATTTTAATTTTCTTAGATTACCCTAATATCAGAGAGGCTCCAAAACCAATTTGGTGAATTTTTAAAAAGTATTTTGAAAGTTATGAATTTTTAAAGTTTAAAATGACTAAGTGGCTTAATCAACCCAATTAGTGGGGCTAACCAAGTCCAATTGACCTCAAATTTTTATGGTGGGTTCCTCTGATCCTGAAGGTCAGTGGAGAATTGATTTCAAGTCAATTTGATGTATGGTTAGTTCTAATTAATTAGAGACCTATTTTGAGTGTTTAAGCGAATTAGGGTTGTTTTAAATGAACTAACTCAAAACCTATTTTTCCTAGGGTTCTCTGGTCATAAGGAACATCATCAAATTTTCCTAGAATTTATTTCACAACATGCTATTTATTGGAATTAAAATACTCAAAACGAGTAACATGAATTTGAAAAATCGATAACTCTTCATAGGGATGGCCTCGACTTTGGAAAATTCAGGGAATGTTCCCAAATTCAGAGGCTTCAAAAGCCCTATGGTCTCATGCCATGGTGAATTGTATACATGCATGGAGAATTAAAAGTATGCAGAGAGTAAATAAATTATAAAAAATAAAATTCTTGATGAAATTGAATGATTTCTTTTCCACATTATTCTCCTCTGTTCACTGAGCAAGAGGGTATTTTTATTTTATTTTTCTTATTTTTCTACACAAAGTTATGAATTTTTGAAGTTAGGGAATTAAATAAATCAAAAATTACCCTAATTTTCTATTTATCCACGCGGCGCCACGTCAACCTCGGCAGCTCCGAAACGCCGCGTGGTGCGCTCTCATTCGACTCCGCCATCTGACTCAGCGCTCCCGGGGCCCGCTGTATCGTTCCGTCTTCTGATCCGACGCGATCCTGGCCGTCCGTCCGCACGTGTATTAAATGAACGGCATCCGTTCATCGTCCCCAGTGTCCTCGCCGAGAGCCGTCCACACTAAATCCCTAATATCTCACTCGATACTCAATGGATTTTCATGTTCTTATGCTCTCATGGATTCGTCTTGAAGAGACGAACACATCTATATAGTTATCATGCATTGAAATTAAAGCATTTGAAATGGAGAATCTCCAGAAGCTCGGGATGAAGAATTAGCTCATACCTTTGCTCAGAGAAGTGTGGCTTCAATCTGAGAGTTGTTGCACCTTCGATTGGATCCTAGCAAGCTCCAGATGAAGTCTCCTGGTCGCAGTGAATTGTCTAGGTTGGATTTCGACCACAGCCAATCGCAAAGCTTGGAGGCTGGAGAAACTAGGAGGCCTGGAGATGGGGCTTTTGTTGGTGGACACCTTCCCCTGGTCTGGTGAAGGTGTAGAACCAATCAATTTGGGGATTGACTCACTGTGGAGAAGTGTCCTAGTTTTGAGTGGAATTTCGGTTGAGAAATTGGGTTTTGTCGGTGGGGATTAGGGCAAATTGACACTGGGATCAATTGCTCTAAGGGTGGAGAAGGTTTGGAACAATTTTGGCGAGTTTCGGCAAGGATTGTGCAACTCTCCTCTCATGGCCGTGAGGGGGTCGAGTTTAAATAGAGGTGGGCTGGAGAGCCTCCCGGTGATGGCCGAGGGTTGGGATCGAGCTGCTCTGGTCTTGGGAAGAACGATCATGGTGGCCATTGGGCATGGGGCGGCTCGGCAAGGTGGAATTCCAAAGTTTGGCTCCTCCCGAGGTCTCGGCCATGGTGTTTTCCGGCGATCCGGGCGGGCGGCCGGCGAGGCATGGGTCACCTTCAGGGTCAGGGAGTCCAGGGCTTGAAGTTGGTGAAGTCAATTGGAGTTTGACATGTGTAAAGGCTTTAAATTAAAATGGAATGGAGAAGGGGTCATTTTGGCATCAATTTGGTCAACCCATTGGTTTGGGTTGGGTGCACCTCCCCATGGCCTGATTTTGGGCTGAGAGGATCAGTTGGGTCAGCCAAGAGAGAATGGTGTGGTCTCTATCCATGATGAGGTGGCTAAACATGGTTTAGAGTGTGTCATGGATAAGGTTAAAAAAGCTTAATGAAAGATTAGGAAAGGATCCCCTCCTTTTACCATTAATGGCATGGTCACATGCCAAACTTTCATGGCTCCAAATGGCTTGTGAATGGCTCATCCTTGGCTCCATTTGGCTTGGGAAAAGCTTGGGTCAATTTCATAAAAAGGGATTTAAGAAAATTTTGATATTTTGATGGGAATTTGTATGGGGCTTGATTTGGAATTTTTTAATTGATGACTTTGAAACTTAGGGGCAATTTTGATTAAATGGATGATGAGGGGAAGTGCCATGTGGGCTTTAGATGAATTTGGGCTTTTGAATTTGAAGGAAGTGGGCTTTTAGGAAAGTTTAAGGGGAATGGGCTTTTTGATTTTAGGATGGGCATTTGGGTGAAGATTTTGTGAAGGACCTTGTCAAATAAGTGTTATAATTGGTTTAGGGATGTTCTATGAAGGGCTTGGAGTCAATTTGGTGTGATTTGGGGTTGAATTGGTTTGAATTTGGATTTATTTGGTAAGTGGGCCTATGTAGGTCAAATTGGGCTAACTTGGGCCAATGTTGGGCTAGGGTTGAAATTGATGTAAAATTAATGTTGAGAAATATTTATGGGAGTGTTTCAAAGAGGTTTTGACTTTGGTTGGGCTTTGATTTTGGGGTTTGGGCTCATTTGGGTTAGGTTTGGGTTTAGGTCAAAAATGGGCCTTTTAGCCTTGGGTTGAATTTGAGTGGGGTTTGGGTCTAAATTTTGGGCAAATCATGTTAGTGTTTTATTTGTGGGAATGTTAAGGAAGATTTAGAAAAGATTTGGGGTTAATTGGAGTTTGAATTGGGTGAGTTTGGGTTAGGTTTGGGTCATGGGTCCAAATTGGGCTTTAAGGCCAAAAGTGAAATTGGATCCAAATGTCAATCAAATTGGACTTGAATTTGGTCTAGATTGGTGTTGAGAATGTTGAATTGAAGCAGAATTTGGGTCAATTGGGTAGGTTTGGTTTGACATTGGGTTCACTTAGGGTTAAAATGGGTCAAATTGGGGGTTTTGACAAAAGTAGGGTAAATTGACAAAATTGGCCCATGGTGTAGTTGGACAAAATGAAATTGGGAATATTTGGGATTTTCTGGAATTTTCTAGGAATTTTCTGAATTTTTGGATTTTTTGGCCAAGAAGGGTATTTTGGGTATTTGGAGGGTATTGGGAGGTATTTTTGGAATTTTTGGTATTTTTGGGTATGGATGATCAATTTGAGTAATGTGGAAATGTTTAAGATCAATTTTGAGGAATTTTGGGTGATTTAGGAAATTTTGAAAAATTTGGGTAATTTCAAGGGTTTTGGGTAGGCTAGGCGGGTGTAGGGTTCCGGGTGTCAAAAAATTGAAAATTTGGGAAATTGAAGATTGGGTGGATGTAAGTGGAGTGAAATCATTTTGGTTAAACCATGAAGCCATATCAAGCCCACATGAGCCATGAAGGGACTCATTTGAGGCATTCACTATGTTGTTCCTAACCCTCTTAGCCAAGGGCTTAGGGGTTACGGACCATCCATGTGAATCACCTACATGAGTCGGGAGGTCGAAGTTGGGTATGGGTGTGTTTTAGGAAGTGTGTGAAAGTGTAGTGTATAAGTGTAGTGTGTGTGTAAGTCAGCCCCTTCACCGGACCGGGCCACCCGGGGCGGTCCTAAGGCCGAAAGAGTCCTATAGGAACTCATCCGTAAACTTCCACATTTGATTTCGACCCTCTAGGTGATTAGGGGTCTATAGTCAAGTTTGTGGAGTTTGCAGGGGGTTAAGAAGTGGTTTGAGTTTCTAAAAGGTGGGTCCCAATTCTAGTCCTCTAAGATAGTCAAAGGAAAAGCCTAAGGCTAGATCCTAAGCACTAAAAGAAGAAGAGAAGACCTCATCAAAAATGAGGTCAACAGGCTTGCCCTTATAGGGAACTTTAAGAACCCAGGTAATATAAACCCTGCTTAATTTCTTTATATTAAGCAGGGAACTTGTCGGCTTATAAAATTGGTTCGCAGACCAAACGGATGTCACAAATCATCTAGTTTATTTAATCGAGCCCCATCATCAATCAGTGTGTCTATTCTTCGGGATAGATATATGGTTTGTGGTGTGGTGCTCGTTTATATAAACTATTTGGGATATGAGATCGGTTTGATTTCATATCTTAAAATTTTCACACTTAAAATTATTTTAAAAATCAAATGCTATTTTTCAAACTGTATATATATATATATTTAAATTAAATTTAAAATTTAAAATTCACCGACAATTTCTGTAGGCGACCCTTTTTTTAAAATATAAGACACAACCTAAAAATATGCCGACAACTTCTGGCGACTTCGCTGGGGACAGGTCCTCTCTCCATTTTGATCAGATGGCTTTGCTTTCATAAATCGGTAGTGAGTCCATACCCCTAGGGGACAAAACTACCATTCTTTCCATTGGCATACCACGTTCATTTCTGTCTTGAACCGGTATAGTCAACTCCTTTTCGATTTTGGAGCCACTGTTTAGACACCCCTAAACAGAGAGGTTCCGGAATCCTCCCACCTCCCCAAAGAGGCGAAGTAGACCCCCAATAGGTGTGTTAGAATTGGAATGATCTGTTGATGTGATTTCAATGTGAATTCAACCTCCTCTAAATCTCAGACCGGGTCCAACACTTTACTTCTCTTTTTGTTTGACTTGTAGCAAACAGGTTAAACTGAAACTTCCCTCTAACAACCTTCCAATATACCATAAATAAAAAAAATAACTTTTGTCAAAATTTCAAACCAAAATAAAACTTCTCAAGACACAACAAGTATACAACAATAATAATAAAAAAAGAAACACAAAAAAAAATCACATACTTAAAGGATCCCCAGTACAAAGCAAGTTAACTTGAGTACTTTCGTTGAAACTACAAAGTAAGGGACGTCACTGACTTCCAAAAATTCTTCCATTGACAGGAGACAATGTCTTCACCCAAGCCGGTCTTTTCTTTCGCCTCTGGAGTGGAGTTTGCTGTCAATAGGAAGGAACTACATGACCTGGCAATCATCAAGTTTGAACAAGGATTCCATAATGTTGAAACAGATAGTAGAACAACATGTGAGAGAAACCCTGGTCCAATCAGAAATGGAGGAATCAGTTTCAAAGGGTAGACCTTACCCAAAAGAGTTTGATACCGTTCAGTACCCCAAAGGTTTCGTATCACTGTTGTTCAAAACATTTGATGGAAATGGAAATCCCCGACAACATCTTGTACACTTCCGAGCAAGCTGCTGCAACGCGGGGGGTAGCGAAGCACTTTTGTTCCACCAATTTGTGAATAGCCTCACTGGAGCTGCCTTTGATTGGTATGCAGAGTTACCAAATGGTTCGCTAAGAACATTTACAGAAATGAAAAATCTTTTTGTCAAACGGTTTGCTGGAGCTCAGCACCACATCACCGTCGGTGATCTTGTGGTAGAGAAACAGAAACCAGATGAAACCTTGATGGAATACATCCTGCGTTGGAGAAATCTCAGCATGAGATGCAAGCCACAGTTGCAAGAGCAGCACACAGTTGAAATTCTTCTAAAGAGCATTCACTGTCCAGTTGGTCTCTTGCTCAAGGGATTCACCATCAAAACATTTGAGAAGTTACTAAATAAAGCCAGAAGACTTCACGGAGAAGCTAAGCAACTTGGGTTTTTTGGAAAAGCCGACGAGCTAGAGCCAACGAAGATATTCGAGAAGGAATCTGAGACAGTTGTTGTGGTTAACAGGGGAAAGCGACAATTACAAGTACAGGTCGAACAACACCAGTCGACCTTCCAACGTCCCAGGCATAACGCTCAGCAATCCTTTCAACAAAGACTTTACCAGACAAATGAAAGACAAGTTCCAACAATGGTTGCTCAAACAAACAAAGTGTACTCTTTTAAAGGCGAAGCAGCAAGAAAGATGTTCTGCAATCTAATCAAGAACCCTGAATTCCGATTACCTGAACCAAAAAGACCGGATGAAATCAACAAGAAAGGACATCCAAGATACCGTCGATACCATAGGTTCGTTGGACACACCATAGAATAGTGTTGCAAGTTCAAAGACTGGCTTGAAGAGAATTTTAAGAAGGGGAATGTAACAATCCCGGAAGAATATTTGAAAGGAACCTGAAAAAGGTTCTTTCAATATGATTTCGGTCGATTTGTTTGTTCTAACATATTCCTACGCAACTGCCAATGAATGAAATGCCTCTTGGCTACTATTGTACTACTTTTGTTGCTAAAAGAAGATATTAGTATGATCAATATTGGTATGTACCATCTCTCTTACTGTAATGAATGAAAGACAAGGAGTTTGTTTTTGTCCAGAATTGTTCGATATTTGGAAAGCTCAAACTTGAATATTTTGATAAGACAATAACTTCAGAAAGAATGAAATTTATGCCATAATAACTGGGTCTTCACTTGAAGGAATTCAGACTGGGTCCTAATTAGATTTTGAAATGAAGCAGTGTGGTTAAAATACGAGTAATTGATCCGGGATATCAAGGGTCTTTTAATTTTCTGCCATGTGACTAGGTCCAAACTTTTGGATGAGTTATAATATCCTAGGATTCATGTTAAAAAACATTTCAGATTTATTAATTAGGGGAGTTTCGACATTCAAAATCTTTAACAAAAATATGCCTTACCAAATACAATAATTCTCAGAAAATAAAAAGAGCAAAAAAAAAGAAGGAAAATGCTTCTTCGTGAGGATCCAACTGAGGAGAAGCTTGAGATGAGCACAAAATCAAAAATTGGTGTCCCAATCTAGACATTTAAAATCTTTAACATGTGCTCCACTAGATATAGTAATCCTCAATAAAAAAAAGAGAAAAAAAGAGAAAAGCTAAAAAAAAAAGAGAAGGAAATAAAAAGGCTCCCTGAGAAGAAGCTTGAGGCAAGCATATAATCAAAAATTGGTGTCTTAATCCTCCCCCGATTAATGAAACTTGAAAGACTACCTTAAGAAGTTTCCTCTGATATTATGCTTTGAAAAGAGTCAAGTGATTTTATGTCTTTTGGTCGGTCATTAATTGACTCAGAAATATCTTTGACCAACGAAAAATATTTCTATCATATGAGCATAAATTTTGAATCTACTTAGGCCCAGAAAGAAAGAATTCAAGTAAAAGGGCCCAGTTATTAAAAATTAATAGAAATTCAAACCTGAAGTCATTTCTTTAGTGCCTGATAAATACTTATCAAATGTCAGATCAAAGAGCATCAAATTTACCTAGCAGATACAACTCCAACATCAATTCGAAGGGCGTCAGGGCAACTTCGGAAAGATAGCCTAAACAATCCTCCTAAATCAACGGTAAAGAGTGACGACTGTTACAGACAAAGCTATGAAGTTCTGTCCCTTCAAGTTGTGGTGTACGTAGAAATAACACATCTTTGTAGGTACTTGAAAGGATATAATTTCAATAATACCTCGAAGAATAGGTCATTTTCTATAAATGTCTTCGGTCAGTGGATGATACCTCAAGAAGTCTGAGCATCGTGATGATTCAAAGACAGCCTCGTTCTACGAAGCACAGATGCCGCACTTGCTTATGACTAGGTCCAAACCTTAACTAAAAAAAATAATAAAAATAAAAAAATAAAAATTTATGAAACATAAATGAATAAAATAAAACTTCAAAAAAAACCAACAATAAATCCCTTAACGAATGACAACAAATAAATAAGAAATGAAAAATGAAAACTTTTCTTTAAAAAAAAAATTGAATAAGATAACGAAACAAACCTAAAGTCAAAACGAAACTTTAAATCAAAATGAAATCCAAAATCAAATTGAAATCTAAATCAAAACAAACTTAAATCATCGAAACAAAAAAAAGAAGAATCTCAATATTAAAAATAAACCTCAAATATGAATCTCCAATTTGTACTTTCAAATCCAATCTCAATTTGAATCTCAAATCAAATCCCAATAAAATTCAAATTCAAAACTTCTAAATCAAAAATCCAATCCCTTCAATTCTCTCCCTTGTCTGAGATAGGAGCAGTCGATTCCATTGACATGGAGCCACGAGGTTTTCGATTTGGTTCTGATGGCGAGGAATCGTATCCAATCCAAACCAGTAACTTTTCGATCAACTCTTTTGAATGGGATATGTGACATCCTCATATTCTCTCCTAATTTGTTTCTTTCCTCAAAAATCTTTTACAATTTTCATGAAATTCTCAAACACCAAAATTCTACACTTAGCAAATCAACACTACAAATCTTTACAAATCAATCGTGAAATCAAAATCAAATTTTAGAGGTTGAGGATTTTACATCCGATACCACATTGCTTTAGGTTCTTTCCCTATCGCAATGGTTCAAACCAAAAATCAAATTTTCGAGGTTGAGGATTTTACAGTCAATACCGCATTGCTTTAGGATCTTCCCTTATTGCAATGGTTCAAAATCAAAATCAAATTTTAGGGGTTGAGGATTTTACATCCGATAAAGCATTGCTTTAGGTTCTTTCCCTATCGCAATGGTTCAAATCAAAATCAAATTTTAGAGGTTGAGGATTTTACATCTGATCTGCATTCCTTTAGGTTCTTTCCCTATCGCAATGGTTCAAATCAAAAATCAAATTTTAGAGGTTGAGGATTTTACATCCGATACTGCATTGCTTTAGGATCTTTCCCTATCGCAATGGTTCAAATTAAAAAAATCAATTTTATAGGTTGAGGATTTTACATCTGATACCGCATTGCTTTAGGTTCTTTCCCTATCGCAATGGTTCAAATCAAAAATCAAATTTTAGAGGTTGAGGATTTTACATCTGATACCGCATTGCTTTAGGTTCTTTCCCTATCGCAATGGTTCAAATAAAAATCAAATTTTAGAGGTTAAGGATTTTTCATCCGATACCGCATTGCTTTGGGTTCTTTCCCTATCGCAATGGTTCAAATCAAAAGTCAAATTTTAGAGGTTGAGGATTTTACATCCGATACCGCATTGCTTTAGGATCTTTCCCTATCGCAATGGTTCGAATCAAAATCAAATTTTAGAGGTTGAGGATTTTACATCTGATACTGCATTGCTTTAGGTTCTTTCCCTATCGCAATAGTTCAATATCAAAATTAAATTTTAGAGGATGAGGATTTTACATCCGATACCGCATTGCTTTAGGTTCTTTCCCTATCTCAATGGATTAAATCAAAAATCAAATTTTAGAAGTTGAGGATTTTACATCCAATACTGCGTTGCTTTAGGTTCTTTTCCTATTGCAATGGGTCAAATCAAATATCAAATTTTAGAGGTTGAGGATTTTACATCTGATACCGCATTGCTTTAGGTTCTTTACCTATCGCAATGGTTCAAATTCAAAATTTCAAATTTCAGAGGTTGAGGACCACAGCATTCGACACCACATTGCTTCAAAATCATTTTCTATCGCAATGGTTCAAGTCAACGTTCTCATCGTAGAACATCAATTCTCGAGGCTGGAGCCGAGCTTCCATCTCTCATTCAAATTTGATCAATTCATCTTACCAAATTGAAACTTTTCTCGCGAACTTTCGCAGAATGGAATTATATGAAAACCTCAAATTCAAATTCAAAATCAACATTTTCAACTTAAATGAAATCACACATAAACTAAAACAAAATTCCAAACTTCAAATTCAAACTAAAATTCCAAACTTCAAACTTCAAAACAAAATTTCAAACTTTAAATTTCAAACTCCAAATCTTCAACTCAAATCTTGAAATTTTCAATCTTAAGCTCTAAATCAAATCCGATTGTGTACCCCTTTGTAATGTGGATTTTTAAATTCTTTTGCTTCATTTTGAAGGATTTCACATTTCCTCCCCAGCGAGAGTCTGGTATTCTTCCATAGTGAAAATCCACCAGATACTCCCCAGCGGAAACTTTCATCGCTCCCTCCGTTTATTTTGAGAAAGTTATTTTTGACGTATGTGTTGGTTCAGTTGATCTCTTCGATAAACGCCAATAAGTGCGGTGTGCTCCTCCAGCACACCACACATATTAGGTGTCCATTTGTTGACCTCATTTTTGGTGAGGTCTTTTCTCTCCTTAGTACTTAGGATCTAGCATTAGGCTTTCCCTTTGACAATCCTAGAGGATTAGAGATGGCACCCACCATTTAGAAATTTAAACACCTCTTAACTCCTCGCAAACCCCACATGCCTGATTGTAAACCCCTAATTCACTTGGAGGGTTAAGATCAAATGTGGAGGTTTAAAGGATGAGTTCCCTATAGGACTCTTTGGCCTTAGGACTACCCTGGGTGGCCTGGTCTGGTGAGGGTTGACCTGCACACACTACACTTTCACACACATTCCAAATCCTAAAACTATTCATGCCTAGCTTGACATCCTGACTCATGTAGGTAATTCATATGGATGGACCTTAACCCCTAGGCCCTTGGCTAAGAGGGTTAGGAACAACATAGTGAATGCCTCAAATGAGTCCTCTCAAGGCTCTTATGTGCTTGATATGGCTTCATGGCTCAACCAAAGTGATTCCATTCTACTTAAATTTGATCAATCTTCATTTTACCAAAATTTCAATTTTTGACCCCCGAGGACCTACACCCACTAAACCTACCAAATGCCCTTGAAACTACCTAAAATTTGCAAAATCACCAAAATTACTCAAAATTCCTCAAAATCAATCCAAAACATTTCCCTCCCACTCAAATTGATCATCCATAGCCAAATATATCAAAATTTTCAAAAAATACCCCCCAATACCCTCCAAATACCTGCCAATCTTAGCCAAAAATTCCATAAATTCTGCAAATTCCCAAAAAATTTCAGAAAATCAAAAATATTCCCAATTTGATTTTGTTCAACTACACCATGGGCCAAATTTGTCAATTTAACTAACTCTTACCAAAAACCCCAATTTGACCCATTTTTAACCCAAGTAGACCCAATGTCCCACTAAACCAACCCAATTGACCTCAATTTTGATCCAATTCAATTCTAAACTTCAACTCAATATCCTGAATGTCAATTTAGATCAAATCCAAGCCCAATTTGATTGACATTTGAATCCAATTTCAATTTGAAGCCTAAATCCCCTAAATTGGCCTAAACCCAAACCTAACCCAAATAGGCCCAAATCCCAAAATCAAAGCCCAAACAAAGTTGAAAACTCTTTATAACACTCCCCTAAACATTTCTCAACATTTTTTTTACATCAAATCCAACCTTAAACTAACATTAACCCAAGATAGCCAAAGTTAGCCCAATTTGACCCATTTGGGGCCCCATTACCAAAAAGGCCCAAATTAAACCTATTTCAATTCCAAATGACACTGGACCTTCTCCAAACCACTCATGCCACACTCCTAAACTAAACCCAATATTTGTTTAGCCCAACCTTTCACAAAATCTCCATCCACCAATTTGTTTTCAAACTTAAAAGCCCACTTCCATAAAGCCTTTAAAAGCCCACTTTCCATCAAATTCAAAAGCCCAAAATCCATCCCGAAGCCCACATGAAACCTTTTCTTCATCATTCCTTTGATAATCCTATTTGACCAAAGTCTTAAACCATCAGGAAATCAACCCATTTGTAGCATCATGACAAATCCCATCAAAGGAATCCAAAGTTTTCAAAATTCCAAATAAACCTTTTCCATGCAAGTGAGCCAACCTTTTCCCAAGCCATGAGCAAGCTAAATGAAGCCATGGAGCCATGCATAAGCCATATGCAAGCCATGGGGAGCCCTTTCCACCTCACCATGCCACTTATGGCAATAAGAGGGGAGCCTTTCCTAAGCCTTCACTAAACCTTTTTTAACCCCATCAATGATATACTTTAACCAAAATTGGCCACCTCACCTTGGATGGGGACTTCACCACACATGTGAGGCTGACCCAAATGATCTCACATCAGCCCAAATAAAGCCTTTGTGAGTGAACCAAGCCAAAACCATGAATTGACCCAAATTAGACCAAAAATGCTCCTTACACCCATGCCATTTAAATCCTTGACTTTACACATGGCAATCCCAAATTGATTGCACCAAAATCAAACTCTGACCTCCCCTCCACCTAAACACATATTTTGAACCCACTAATCAACCCCCTTGGCCACCCAAAGCTCCACCTTAACCTTCTTTATTTAAACCCCACCTCCATGGCCAAGAGGAGGAGATTCAAGATTTACCTTGGGGAGACCATGCCAAATTGTTCCCAAAGCTTCTCCAAGCATTTCTAAGTTCAATCAAACCATTTTCAATTGAGGCCTCACCTCTTGGACAAAGGTATCAAATTTTTTCTCCTCCAACAGAGCATGTTTTAATTTTCTATAATTATTCACATGCTTTAAGTATATCATCACTGTATAGATGTGTTCTACTTGATTAGACGATCATTTTTTAAAAAATTCATTCAATTTCATTGAGAATTGAGGGAGATATCAAGGTTTGAAGTTGGACTGTTTTGAGTGAATAGAACAAGGAAAGAGGAGCAACAGCCGTCCGATCAGGCATGTATCCAACGGACGACGCTGATGGAGTTAGACGACAGCTTCATCCATGAACAGGCAACCACGCCAGCCAGTAGCAGCACGACACGTGTCATTTGAGCGGGAAATGAATTTTTCTTGATTTATTTTTGAACCTAAACTTCAAAAACTCATAACTATTTATAGAAAACTCAAAAAAATAAAATAAAAATACCCTCTTGCTCACTGAAACGAGGAGAATAATGTGGAAGTGATTTCATATTTATTTGATGCATACTTTATTTTTAATTAATTAAATAGTGTTTTTAATCATTCAATTCTCCATGCATGTATACAACTCACCATGGTATGAGACCATAGGGCTTTTGAAGCCTTTAGTTTGGGAAGTTGTTAAGATTCTTCTTGGATCCTCAGCTTCTCCTACTTCTCTTTGTCTGGATTCTTAAAATAAAACTGTTCCGAATTTGAGCTAATCCCTATTGAAATTTCCAAAATTCAATCCTTCGAAACCTTAAACTTTGAAATTCTTGAGAGCAAAACCACTGATCATTATCGAGAGTTTTCTTAAATGATTCTTGTCATTTAAGATGTAATTAACTATAGGGGCTTGCCCTTATTGGGAACTTTAAGAACCCGGGTAATATAAACCCTGCTTAATTTCTTTATATTAAGTAGGGGAACTTGTCGGCTTATAAAATTGGTTCGCAGACCAAACCGATGTCACAAATCATCTAGTTTATTTAATCGAGTCCCATCATCAATCAGTGTGTCTATTCTTCGGGATAGATATATGGTTTGTGGTGTGGGGCTCGTTTATATAAACTATTTGGGATGTGAGATCGGTTTGATTTCTTATCTTAAAATTTTCAAACTTAAAAATTATTTTAAAAATCAAATGCTATTTTTCAAACTGTATATATATATATTTAAATTAAATTTAAAATTTAAAATTCACCGATAATTTCTGTAGGCGACCCTTTTTTTAAAATACAACACACAACCTAAAAATATGCCGACACATCGCTCATCGAAGAATAAGTGGAAAATTTAAACCAATGTGGGAGGGCTCGTATGTCGTTGAAAAGACATATTTGGGAGGATCTTACAAGTTGGTCGACTTTCAAAGAGAAAGAGTCTTATCCACAATCAATGGGCGGTTCTTGAAAAAGTATTATGTGACAAGAAAAGTGATGACTTGTTTGTAAACTGGGAAAACAATAATGAAAATAAAATTGAATTTCCTGATGATCAATGTCCTTTTTGGGACATTTCTTTATGTTCATATAACATGTGTTTATGGAAATCATTTCTTAAAAATAAATTAAATAAATTTTACAATGTTAAAATTAAATAAAAAAACTAGGTCTGACATGTTTCCTTTAATCTGTTGCTTGTAGGGAAATGTTAAACAACAATCTTTTGTTCACTTTTAAAAGAGGTATTTGTTTGGCACTAGACCACTAATGCATTGAAAAAGGATCAAGAATCCATTTCGCCTTTGATTTAACACAGGTCAATCTACTCTATAATGGGCCATTGTTTTCCATTGTCGATAAAGAATAAGCTGAAAAGAAATTGCTCGTATTGGAGTTCATAATTTAACGACACCCTAGAAGGTTGAAATCAATATTAGTTGTTGTGGCTCATGGAATCATAGAAGCATCTATTGCAGGAGTCAATAAATTGATAGTTGAATTGACTCAAGCTCAAAGAAAAAACCAGAATAAATGAGTGAAACCAATTGAAGAAAATGAACGATAAAACACAAAACCTATGGAGGAAGATACTGCTAGATTTGAATTTTCAATCCCTGAATATACACATGGAGACTTATATCCTGTCCTAGGAGTAGAGAATTATATCTTGAAGAAGAAGAAGCAATTGAGAGAACAATCTTTGCACCTGCTCCAAATGTATCGGTACTTAACCTTACAACATCAGAAGAATCAGTTGAAAGATAGATTATTTTTGAAGAAGAATCGAAACGTATCTAGACTTTGAAACGACATTATTTTGAACAATTCAAGTATATCAATAGTCAAACTGTCAATATACTTGAAGGTATACACTTGGTCACCAAGGTCTTCGATGAAGATGAACAAGCAACCATTGTTGAACATGTAATGGATGCACGTGACCGAGTACGGGCCAGACAGTTGGAAAAGAAAACATACTCAGAACCCAACAAATTAATACAAGGCAAAGGGCGAATAACTACTTAATATTGATGTTATTACAACTATTCCAGAGACAGAGACGGGAATCCTCTAGGAATCTTACGAAATGAACGGGTAGACCCAATGCTCATTATAATCATTCAAATTATCAAGTGACTAGTAGCTTGGGACATAATCTTTTATAGTTGTATTCCAATAGTTGTATTATCAACATTTATGAGAAAGGGGACGACATCCCACCAAATATTGACAGTCATGATTTTGAAAGACCAACTTGCACGCTATCACTATTAAACATATGTGCTATTATGTTTGGAAAAGAAATCCAAATTATAGCACAACGGAGTTTCGTGGTTCTTACCAAATCCCCCTTCTATGAGGATCAGTCCTAGTTTTACAAGGAAATGAAGATGATGTTACTAAACATTGTATACCAATGGTCAGCAGACAACGCATCTCAATGACATTACAAAGAATGTGCCCTAAGAAGCATCTGATCCATTATCAGTCTATACCAGAGTTTGAAGAATTACAACCTCTAAAATTACCATTACCCCGTGAAAATCCATGCACCTGAGACATACTTGACAGAACTTGCTTCCGATAGTATCTTGGAATGCTAGATATTCATGGAAGGTCTAGTAGCATCTGAGGCTATGAATATGACAGAAAGATAGTGTGACAGTTTTTGACATAGCATTTTCCCGACAGCTTGTATTATAATGTTTTGCTTGGAGTATATCATGTACTGTTGACTTCTCTTATCGACACTTTGTCAATGTACATTATCTTTGGAAATGGAATAAAGTATTGAAAGAATCCCTTGTTGTTGATAATGCTTGAGCAGGTCCAGAAATGCCAAAATAAACACTTAAAATTGAAAATGACACAATTCAAGATAAAATAAAGTTTTATAAACAACATGAGACTTGTATTTCAACTTATAAAAGTCAAATCTCCAGCGCATACATTCCACTTTATGTGCTTTTCACACGAAACTTTTGTAATTGGATGTAAGGCCTTCCTGACATAGAATTATGGTTTTCCTCTAGTTTTTCCATTGGGATAAGATATAAGTTTCCTAGCATTCCTTCCAAAACTGACATACAGACATTTGACATCTATGAGAAATAAGTATAAGACATCCTTAAATAAAATATGGCATCTATTCTCTTTCGCTATTGGAAATAAAATCCTTCTGACATAGAATTATGGTTTTTCTCTAGCTTTTCCATTAGGATAGGATATAAGTCCCTTCCCAAAACTGAAATACATCCAGTTGACATTTCTGAGAAATAGTATAAGACCTCCTTAACTGGAATATGACATATATTCTCTTTTGCTATTGGATATAAATCCTCCTAACTTGGAATTATGCTTTTCCTTTAGCTTTTCCTTTAGGATAGGATACAAGTCTCCTAGCATTCCTTTCCAAAACAGACATTGACATTTAAAAGATGATATAACACCTCCTTTAATAGCATATGGCATCCATCTTTCTTTTGGCTATTAAATATGAGCCTTGCTTGACATGGGATCATTTTTTTTTATTTTTTAATAGTCTTATCACTTCTCACTCTGACGCTCATAAAAGGGGATATAAAACCTCTTTTAATGGAATATAACATCCACTCTTATTTTCTATTAGATATAAAACTCTCCTGACACAGAATTATGGTTTTTTTTAACTTTCCTTTAGGATAGGATATAAACCTCATACTATTCCTTCCCAAAACCGACAGTGACATCTTTGAAAGATGACATAAGATCTCTTTTAATGGAATATGACATCCATCTATCTTTTAGTAATTGAATATGAGCCTGTCTTGACATGGAACATAGCATTCTTATAGTCATATCATCCCTTTATCCAATACTCATAATGATGATATCAGACCTCCTTTAATGGAATACAACATATGTCTTTCTTTTGATTATTGCATATAAACCCTATCAATACTTTATCCAACAAAGTTTAAAGGTAAAATACCTGATACGGTATTACCTCATTTTTTTCAAAACCACAGACAAACTAAGAATTTAATCAGGTCATCTAGACTAATTCGGTCAACCCCAATATGTGTGGCATACTTATACAATATTTCACACATATTGGGGGCCCATTTGTTGACCTCTCTTTTGTGAGGATGCATTATGAATAACATTCATAATCTACTTTCAGAAGGAGTCTACCAAAATTGACTTCTTTAATATATCTATGATCCCTTAAACCCTAAAATTTAGGGTAAAACTAAATTATACCCTTTTTAGCCCAAACGCTAGAGACATCCAGATGTGTCAAACAATTGACTAAAAACCCTAACTTAGGGTTATATTGACCACCAGTCAACCCTTCACCTAACCGGTCAAACTTTTGTTAATATGGTCAATTTTGGACTCAATGACTGCCACATTGACCATAGGTCAACCCTTGACCTAGCTGGTCAAACTTTGTCTAAAATGGTCAATTTTGGACCCAATGACCATCACATTGACCACCAGGTCAACCCTTGACCTAACTGCTAATTTTAGACCCAATAATCACCACATTGACCACCAGGTCAACCCTTGACCTATATTAATCAAACTTAGTAAAATGGTCAATTTTGAACCCATTGGTCAAACTTGGTCAAAATGGTCAATTTTAGTCCAATGAACACCAAATTGAACTCTAGGTCAACCTTTGACCTGACTGGTCAAATTTTTGTTAAAATGGTTAACTTTGGACCCAATGACAACAACATTGACCATCTGAGCAATCCAAAGACTAAATTGGTTAAACTTGGTCAAAATGGTTAATTTTAGACCCAATAACTACCCTCATTGGCCATTTGGTCAATCCAAACATAAAACTGGATAAACTTTGGTCAAAATGGTCAATTTTTGACCCAATGACCACCATATTGACTACCAGGTCAATCCTTGACCTAATTGGTCAAAATTTGATCAAAATAGTTAATTTTGGACCAAATGACCACCACATTGACCACCAGGTCAACCCTTGACCTAACTAGTCAAGCTTTGATCAAAATAACCCAATAACCACCTTATAAACCATTTGGTCAATTCAGACACCAACATGGTCAAAATTTGACCTCTTGATAAATTGAAGACACCAAAATGATCAAGCATGACCATTTAGTCAACCTAAACACTAAAATGGGTCAAACCAAACCATTTAACCAAACTAAGCCATACCACCAAAACCAGTGACTAAACAAACCATGACAAGGTCAATTAAATCACCCTAGTCAACCTTAGACCCAAATTGGTCAACATTGGTCAATATTTGTCAACCTTGATCAAACTTAGTCAAAAAGTCAACCTTGATCCAACTTCATGAAAAATGGTCAAATGGTCAACACCCAAAATCATTTTGATCAATTTATGGGTTAATATTATAATTTCATATATTTTTAATTAATTATATTTTAATTCAAAATGAAATTATAACTAAATAACCTTAAATTAAAGTTGAATTTATGACATCATACATGACATCAAAAAAACCATAAATGACTTTCAAAATCAAATTAAACTTATGGGAGGTCACCAATGGGTCACCCATGACCAATGGGACTCACCATAGTATGCTTAACACATTAACCAACCCCTAAACTATTACTATTAACCAAGGTTAAAAGTCATCATGACACCATCATGAAGGGGAGGGATATGTGTCATTCCTCCCAAAAATTGATGTATTGCATGTATGCTTAGCTGGATAGCACCTCAATCTTTACCCAATGGAAAAGAGATCTTACCCAAGTTAACATCCTCACTATGATTAAGCTTATCATGACTAGCCATGGAATGAAGGAAGGATAAGCTTATGTGTCATTCCCTCTCAAGCCTATTGAGTGAACTTGTAAGCTCATATGGGGGAAGTCAATCAAGCAAAATTTAACAGCTCTATCTACGTCACAAGCCATCCAATAGAAGGGAGCCAAGTCCAAAATCCAAATGGTACCTTAATGAGGGCTCATCATGAAAAACTTTGGGAAGCCCTCCCATAGTTATCTCTATCCAGGAAGCTTATCTCCATGCCATCTTGAGGCTTCTATCGTCTTCCTTAAGCAATTCCAAGCTTATCTAAGCTCACTCATGGCCTATCCATGGCTATAAATAAAACCTAACCTGAGAGCCCCCAAGGAAGAAAGAGATCTACCTACAATCTCTAATTTCAAAAGTTTTTAACAGCAAACTTCTTCTCCATGACCTAGGCAATTGACTCCCCATAAAACCAAGCCCTAAAACCCACTGACCTCTTCCAATTTCATGCCCTAATAACAGGACATATTTTTGGGCTGAAACAAAACTCTTCAAAACTCCAAATTGATCACTCCAACACCATCCATGAGGTGTACGAAGAAATTTCCAATCAAAATTAGATCTTCCCGTGAGCCCTAACCCATTCTAAGATAAAGTTGTGAACCAATTTCAGTGAAATCATACCTCCACCCGATTTCACTTCAAATTGAGCATAGGGGAAGCTTCACAAGGACCTAAAGATCGTGTTTATCAAGCTTGATTGAAGTTTCACTTTATCAAGGCCAGGAATGGCCATTTTAAACTAAATTTTGCTTGGATCTTGCACTTTATGAAGAAGATTAATTTAAAACACTCACATCACCATAAAGATGTGTTCGTCTCCTTATGACGAAGTTTTAGAAAAAAATAATTTAATCCATAAAGGTTTGACAGAGATCCTAAGGTTTTAAAATGGACAGTTTGTGGGTTATAACAGGTTGAGGAAGACGACATGGTGTCATCCATTTCTATGTATTAGTAACAAACAGTCGTGATCTTGCCGAACAACGCATCCATTCATATGAAATGGAGTCGTGTCAGCTGTCGCATGGAAATCCCAACCAATCCCATAGTGTTCCATTGAATTCGACAGATCTGATGATCCACTCAGCACCTATGCAAATAAATAAGAAAATCTGGATTTTTCTCATTTAATTAAATGCTGAAATCTTAAAAAATACATATCTTGACATACAAAAATCATAAAAATAAACTAAAAATACGCTTAGACTAAAGAGAATAAAAAGAAAATTATAAAACTAAAATTTGGAATTAATGAGTTTTATCTAATTATTAATTAATTAATTACTCTCTGGAGTAATTTAATTATTAAAAATTATTTATAACCCGAAAAATTATGAAAATTTAATAGATTGATCCTCTCATCCTTGGGGTCATTCTGTGATTATTCCAAGACCAGGGTATGTCTCTAGCATGAGATATTCAATTTTCAATCCCACTTTGTAGTTTCAAAAATAATTACATTAATTAGGAAATTGGAAAATAAAATTTAGAAATCATCAGAAACTTTAGGGTGATAAATTTAAATCCTAAAATGACATTTTCTAACCCTTAAAAAATGTGAAATGAGATTTTTGACTTTTAGGGTAAATTTGTAAAATTGAAAATTATAAATTAAACCCTAAAATTTTTTATCTTAATATCTAAGTTTAAATTTACTTTAAACATTATATAAATCTCTAAGTTTTAGTTAGGATAGGTTTAAACATAACTTAAACATTTAATTTTCCTAATCAAGCTTAATTATTTGCCTTAAACCTTAATAACGTTAAGTTTAAGTCAAAATAAACCTTAATTAGGTCTAACCCCTCATTTGACCTAATTAATCACCTTAATCCTTAATAACATTAGCTTTAAGAAAAGCTTCATCAAAACCCTAATCAGATCTAACCCCTCGTTAGACCTACATAATCACCTTAAACCTTAATAGCATAGGTATAAGTAAAATTAAACCCAAATTAGGTCTAACTCCTCATTAGCCTAATTAATTGCCTTAAACCTTAATTACATTAGGTTTAAGTCAAAATAAAGCCTAATTAGACGAACTCTAATTAGTTCTAATTAATCTAATTAAACCATACCTAAATTAGGTTTAATTAACCTTAAACTCTAATTCGACCTAAACCAAATTTGGACTAATTAATTTAATTAAACCTTAACTAAATAAGGTTTAATTAAACTTAAACCCTAATTAGACCTAACCCTAATTAGGTCTAATTAATCTAACTAAACCATACCTATATTAGGTTTAATTAACTTCAAACCTTAACTAGACCTGACCCTAATTAGGTCTAATTAATCCAATTAAAACTTACCAAAATTAGCTTTAATTAACCCTAAGCCCATAATATGACCTAACCCTATTTATGTCTAATTAATCAAATTAAACCTTACCAAAATTAAGTTTAATTAACCTTAAATTTAAATTAGACCTAACCATAATTAGGTCTAGTTAACCCAAATAAAAGTTACCTAAATAAACATTAATAACCTTAAATCAAATGTTTAATTAACCTTAAATCCTAATTGGACTTAACCCTAGTTAGGTCTAATTAATCCAATTAAACCTTACCTAAATTAGGTTTAATTAACCTTAAAACCTAATTAGACCTAACCATAATTAGGTCTAATTAAAGTAATTAAATCTTACATAGATATGGTTTAATTAATCCTAAACCCTAATAAGACCTAACCCTAATTAGGTCTAATTAAACTAATTAAACCTTACCTAAATAAGGACTAATTTATCCTAAACCCTAATTAGACCTAACCCTAATTTGGTCTTATTAATCCAATTAAACCTTCCCTAAATTGGGTTTAATTAACCTTAAACCCTTATTAGATATAACCATAATTAGGTCCAATTAATTCAATTAAACCTTATCTAAATATGGTTTAATTAAACTTAAACCCTAATTAGACATAACCCTAATTAATTCTGATTAATCCAATTAAATCTAAAATTAATTAGGTTTAATTATTAACCCTTATTTAAGTTTAATCTAAGTTAAACTTAAAATACATAATCAACCTCAATAATTAAAAACAAAACTCAAACCCAAACTTAGGTTCAACCAAACTTCGACCCAAGTTAACCCAATTTTAGGTTCAACTTACATAGAACATAAATCAAACCTATAACATAGGTTCAGCCCATCTTGAACCCAAGTTAGCCCATACTAAGGTTCAACCCAACTTGAACCCAAATTAATCCAATTTTAGATTTAACTTACATAGAACCTAAATCAAACCAATAACTTAGGCTCAACCTAACTTGAACGCATGTTTGGTTGAACCTAAGTTAATCTAACTTGATCTTTTGTTAATCAAATCTTTAGGTTCAACCAATATTGAACCTCAATTAGACTAGCACTTAGGTTCAACCCAACTTGAACCCAAGATAACCAAATCTCTAGGTTCAACTTACATAGAACCTAAATCAAACCTATAACTTAGGCTCAACCGAACTTGAACCCAGGTTAACCTAAACTTAGGTTCAACCCAACTTGAAACCAGGCTAACCCAATTTAGTTTAAACTACAAAGAACCTAAATCAAACCATAGCTTAGGTTCAAACCAACTTTAACTAAAGTTAATAAAATCTTTAGATTCAACCTATATTGAACCTAAATCAAACTATAAGTTAGGTTCAACCCAAATTGAACTCAAGATAATCAAATCTCTAGATTCAACCTATATTGAACCTAGATCAAACCTAAAATTAGGATTAATTCAACTTGAACCCAAGTTAATCAAATCTTTAGGTTCAACCAACATTGAATCAAAATTGAACTTCGGTTCAATCCAACAGAATCTAAATAAATCATACATTAGATTTTTACTTAACAAAATCTAAGACATATCAAA
The DNA here is from genome assembly GCA_022702705.1 of Papilionanthe hookeriana x Papilionanthe teres. NCBI lineage: Eukaryota > Viridiplantae > Streptophyta > Magnoliopsida > Asparagales > Orchidaceae > Papilionanthe > Papilionanthe hookeriana x Papilionanthe teres. Next base: position 14,097,892 of record CM040424.1, read on the forward strand.
CTTTGGATTCTACATACATGGAATCTAATTGAATTTTAAATCTTATCTAAATTTAATTTAAAATAAATTAAACTTTGGATTCTAACCCGATATAAATATGCGTGTACCAAAATCTTCTTCCCTGACAAAGGTGCCAAAAACTTGACCCGAACTCCTCTGAAGATCAACATACTAATTAATGCTTTCCAAAATATATGTTATAAATAATAATAGCTGCTAGTGTATATAAATATAATTTTATGGAAAATATTTTACACACTAGGGGTTCTACGCAAGTATACGTATCGTTTCAAGTAATATAGGGCTTTGAAACAAAGACCCCAGTATCGTTCCCAAATGAGAGAGTTATAGATCTTTAAATATTTTTATTTTAAAGTATTTCTTTTATAATAAAAAATAAAATATCTTTAATTTTCTAGATGCAATAATAAAGCAGAAATAAAATACTTGATGTAAATAACAATAAGAAAGCAACCTTCTCCCTTTCAATTAATCCAATATTTTCTAAAATAATGATAATATTCGTGGAGAATATAAATTTATGGTATTGTGCCAAATAGAAGCATTTATATTCTTTACCCTTTGATCCAGGTGTAAAGAACATTGGCTCGCCTATAGATCAGGTCCGGATGTATTGTAAGTAGAATAGGTTAATCTAGGCTCACACTACTAGATGTCCAAGGGTGGCTATAGTCAGCCCTACTAGTGACCCTTTTCTTTTCTATAAACCAAATCATAAGATTTTAGTCTGTCACTCTAAAAACTTATCAATTCTACGCCTAATATATAACATCTTCCTATTTATTTGCACTTCACCTTGAATAACCCGCTATTGACCTCATTTTTGATGAGGTCTTCTCTTCTTCTCTTTAGTACTTAGGATCTAGCCTTAGGCTTTTCCTTTGACTATCTTAGAGGATTAGAATTGGAACCCACCACTTAGAAACTCAAACCACTTCTTAACTCCTTGCAAACTCCACAAATTTGATTGTAGACCCCTAATCACCTAGAGGGTTAAAACCAAATGTGGAAGTTTAAAGGATGAGTTCCTATAGGACTCTTTGGCCTTAGGACTGCCCAGGTGGCTCAGGTGCAGTGAAGGGCTGACTTACACACACCCTACATTTATACACTACACTTTCACACACATCTTCAAAAACACACCCATACCTAACTTGACCTCCTGACTCATAAATGTGATTCACATGGATGGTTCTTAACCCCTAAGCCCTTGGCCAAGAGGGTTAGGAATAACATAGTGGATGCCTCAAATGTGTCCCTTCATGGCTCATGTGGGCTTGATATGGCTTCAAGGCTCAATCAAAATGATTTCATTTCACTTATATTCACCCAATCTTCAATTTTCCAAATTTTCAATTTTTGACCCCGGGACCCTACACCCGCTAAGTCTACCCAAGACCTCGAAACTACCCAAAATTTGCAAAATCACCTAAATTACCCAAAATTCCTCAAAATCAATCCCAAACATTCCCACAATACTCAAATTTATCATCCATACCCAAAAATACCAAAAATTCCAAAAATACCTCCCAATACCCTCCAAATACCCAAAATACCCCTCTTGACCCAAAAATCCAAAAATTCAGAAAATTCCCAGAAAATTCCAAAAAATTCCAGAAAATCCCAAATATTCCCAATATCATTTTGTTCAACTACACCATGAGCTAATTTTGTCAATTTACCCCACTTTTATCAAAACCCCCAATTTGACCCATTTTAACCCAAAGTGAACCCAATGTCAAACCAAACCTACCCAATTGACCCAAATTCTGGTCCAATTCAATTCTACACTTCAATTCAACATTCCCAACACCAATCTAGACCAAACCCAAGTCCAATTTGATTGACATTTGGATCCAATTTCATTTTTGGCCTTAAAGCCCAATTTGGACCCATGACCCAAACCTAACCCAAACTCACCCAATTCAACTCCAATTAACCCCAAATCTTTTCCAAACCTCCCTTAACATCCCTACAAACAAAACACTAACATGATTTGCCCAACATTTAGACCCAAACCCCACATAAATTCAACCCAAAACCAAAAAGCCCAATTTTGACCTAAACCCAAACCTAACCCAAATAAGCCCAAACCCCAAAATCAAAGCCAAACCAAAGCCAAAACCTCTTTGAAACACTCCCATAAACATTTCCCAACATTTATTTTACATCAATTTCAACCCTAGCCTAACATTGGCCCAAGTTAGCTCAATTTGACCTATATTGGCCCATTCACCAAAGAAGCCCAAATCCAACCCAATTCAAACCCAAATCATGCCAAACTCATCTCAAATCACTCATGACATATCCCTAAACCAAACCAAACAATTATTTGGCTCAAACTTCTACAAAATTCCCATGCATGAATTCATTTTGAAACTTAAAAACCCACTTACATGAAACCTTCCTAAAGCCCATCTTCACAAAAATCCAAAGGGCTAAAATCAATCCAAAGCCCATATGACAAATTCTTCTCATCATACCCTCAATTAAATCAATCCCTAAGTTTCAAAAACTCATCATGAAGCCATTCCAAATTAAGCCCCATACAAATTCCCATCAAAATACCAAAATTTTCTTAAATCCATTTCCATGAAATTGACTTAACTTTTCCCAAGCCAAAGGTGAGCCATGAAGCCATGCATGAACCACATGGAAGCCATGAGAGCCTCTTTAAATGTCACCATGCCATTTTGGGCAAAAGGAGGAGACTCTTTCCTTAATTCCTAAAGGTGATTAACCACTCCCATGATTCCCCTTAACCATGCTTATGCCTAATTGTGCTTGGATGGTGACTTGACCCTACTGATTATGCTGAGCCAAATCACTTTTCCTTCAGCCTAAACCAAGCCTTGGATGGTGCACCTAGCCCAAAGGGATGGGTTGACCAATTTGAGCCAAAATGAGCCCTCTCCCATTCCATTCTAATCCAAGCCTTTTACACATGGCATTTGCCAATTGCCTACACTAAACCCCAGCCCTGACCCACCTGAACAAGATGGTGACCAATGCCTGGCCGGCCAGCCACCAGGTCGTCGGAAAACACCACACCCGAGAGCTCACATGTGAGCCAACTTTGGAATTCCACCTTGCTGAGCTGCCCCATGCCCAATGGCCACCATGGCTGTTCTTCCCATGCCCAGAGCAGTCGATCCCAACCCTCGGCCATCCCCGTGAGGCTCTCCAGCCACCTCTATTTAAACCCGACCCCTCACGGCCATGAGAGGAGAGTTGCACAAACCTTGCCGAAACTCTGCCAAAATTGTAACAAACTCTACTCCATACTTAGAGCAGTTGATCCCCAGTGTCAATTTGCCCTAATCCCCACTAACAGAATCCAATTTCTCAACCGAAATTTCACCCAAAACCAGGACACTTTGCCACGGTGAGCCAATCCTCGAATTGATTGGTCCTACACCTTCACTCGGACCAAGAGGAGAAGTTTCCCACCGAAAGCCCCATCTCCGAGGCCACCCGATTGTTCCGGCCTCCAAGCTTTGTGATCGGCCGTGGTCACTTTCATAGCTAGGAAATTCACCGGACTAGGAAACTTCATCCGGAGCTTCGTCGGGATCCAATCGAAAGTGACACAACCCTCGGATCGAAGCCACACTTCTCGCGAGCGAAGGTATGGCCTCACTCTTCTTCCCGAGCTTCGAACATTCTCCATTTTTATTGAGTCGATTTCATGCCACATAAACCATATGGATGTGTTCGTCTTCTCGAGACGAATCCATAGAGCATAAGAACGTTCAATTTGGTCGAGTATCGAGTGAGATCTTGGGCCTAGAAGACGGACGGTTCTCGGGCTAGGAGGCTTGGGGACGATGAACGGATGTCGTTCATTTAATACACGCGCGGACGGACGGCCAGGATCGCGCCGGATGAGGAGACGGAGGGATACAGCGGGCCCCAGAGCGCTGAGTCGGATGGCGGCGTCGAATCAGAGAGCGCCACGCGGCGTTTCGGAGCTGCCGAGGTTGACACGGGGCCGCGTGGATAAATAGAAAATTAGGGTATTTTCTTATTTATTTAATTCCCTAAACTTCAAAAATCTATAACTTTGTGTAGAAAAATTAGAAAAATAAAATAAAAATACCCTCTTGCTCAGTGAATAGAGGAGAATAATGTGGAAAAGAAATCATTTAATTTCATCAAGTATTTTATTTTTAATGATTTATTTCCCCTGCATTGTTTTAATTCTCCATGCATATAGGAAATTCACCATGGCATGAGACCATAGGGCTTTTGAAGCCTCCGAATTTGGGAACATTCCCTGAATTTTCCAAAGTCGAGGCTATCCCTATGGGAAGTTATTGATTTTTCAAATTCATGTTACTTGTTTTGAGTATTTTAAATCTAATAATTAGCATGTTGTGAAATAAATTCTAGGAAAATTTGGTGATGTCTCTTATGACCGAGAGGACCCTAGGAAAAATAGGTTTTGAATTAATTCATTTAAAATAACCCTAATTGGCTTAAACACCCAAAATAGGTCCCTAATTAATTAGAGCTAATCGTACATCAAATTGACTTGAAATCAATTCTCCATCGACCTTTAGGATCGGAGGAACCCACAATAAAAATTTGAAGTCAATTGGACTTGGTTAGCCCTACTAAATGGGTTGATTAAGTCATTTAGCCAATTTAAACTTTAAAAATTCATAACTTTCAAAATACTTTTAAAACATTCACCAAATTGGTTTTGGAGCATCTCTGATATCAGGGGAATTTAAGAAAATTAAAATTTTAATTTTCTAAAAAATTTGATTTTTTTATATTATTTTAATATTTTAATAATAAAAAATAATAAAAATCACAAAAATAATAAAATTCACCAAAATATCACATTTTGAATTTTAATCACTTAGGAACAAACCCCATATTTTTCTTAGGTCTATTTGGTGAGATATTAAATTTTAAAGCCACTAGGGTGATTTTAAAATTAAAAAAAAAATGTATTTTTTAGCATTTTAACTAAAATAATTCTAATAAATCAAAGAAAAATCAGAATATTGTAAAAATTGATTCTCTGATTTCCTTGATATCAGAGAGATTTTTGAAAAATATAAAATTCATTTTTTAACCTTTATTTTATTTTTTAAATTAATTAATACTCCAAAACTTAAAATAATTATAATAAAAATAATATAATTCAAAGAATCACCAAAATTGGTCCAAGTGGTCCTCTGGTCATTAGGAATGTCCCATAATTTTCTTAAGGACAGAAACTTTCCCTTGGTCATGTTATTAAATTTTCCTTGGAAATCCCTATTTTCTACCAAAAACAATTACATAAATAAATTAAATACGGAAAAATCACATTTTCTCCTCTCATGTCTTTATTGGCATATGAGTGAAGTCACATAAAAATTTCAAGTTCATTTAAGCTCAATTTAGTGAGTTATGAAATTATTAAGCTTGAAGGGCAAAGTGGTAATTAAAATTTTAACCCTTAATTAAAACTTTAGGTTTAATAAAATTAAGGAGTAAAATATTTGATCTTAATCTGATTTGGATGATTGAAATTTAAATAATTAAAGGGTAGAAACCTATTAAATAATTTAAAATAAGTGAAATAAACCTTAATTAAATAATTGATTAAATTTGGAAGAATAATAAAATTGGAATTATTAAATAGGGATATTATTAGGAAGAGATTTGTTCTTTAATTTAAAAATCCCTAAATTAATCATCTCAATAATATTTAATTCCTAATTGAAATGATAATTCAAATTTAAGTTTTAAAATGTTAAAGAACTTAATCATTAAAATTAAATTAAAAGTTAAATTATTAAACTCTTTTTAAATTTTCAATTAAATTAAAATTAAAAATAAAATTAAATTAAAGATTAAATTGAATTAAATCAAACAAATTAAATTAATTTAAATTAAATTAAATCAAATCAATTAAATTAAATTAAATTGAACTAAATTTAATTAAAATTAAATTAAATTAATTGAATAAAATTAAATTAAAAAAATAAATAATTAAATTAAATTAAATTAAATTAAATTAAATTGAATTAAATCATATTAAATTAAATTAAATTAAATTAAATTAAAATATATATATATATAATCAATTTAAAATTTAAAATTAATTTAAATTAAATAAATTAAATTAAAATTGAAGCTAAACCAAATCAAATTAAATTAAAGATAAATTAAATTGAATTAAAAAATAACATCACCTAAGACGTAAAGAAATTAAATATAGAGCAACTTGAACACTATTCCAAATTTAAATCCGATAACTGAAATTAAACTAAATCACAAACCATTTGAACATCAATTTGCCCTCGAAAACTTTGGTTATCATAACTCCTAAACAGAACATTAAATGAAATGTTACTTAACTTATAGGATATTTAAATGTCCTAGTTCACTGAGTAAGATAACAAAACTTGAATTCTCGGACGATTAATTCATTTGTATAATTAAATTCATTTGGACTTAAAATAATTCTAGCAATATTGAAAAGATGTTTAAGATTCTTCTCAAGTACTTCCTCAATATGACGGGATGTTTATAAGAACAACTAAACTTAATTATTCTTTGATGAAGAAAATCGTCTTCAAACCAAAACACAAGAACCTAGACGTCATAGGAAATGACTAGCTATAGGATTCAGAATTTGGTAGAAAACCATAACCCTTCCCTTAGCTTTACCTAGTAACTTGCTTAAATATTCTAATTGTGTTTTAAGTGCAGCTTGGGATGACGGGAAGACCCTCCAGGTACGCTTTTATTTTACTGCAATTTACCTTATTGCAATTTATTTAATCGCATCGCACTTACTTTTCTTGCATGATAAACAACTGTTGCATGAAAACTCACACCTTTAGGATAGTTCCTAAAACTGAAACCAAAACTAAATTAAAAGTCATTGCAAGATAAAATTCACCGCCACAACATTTCAAAATATAAAACAACTCAAAATTTAATCACGAAACGAACACAAAACTACAATTACAACTAAATTAAAACGTCCTGTTGAATGATCGGGAATACCTCGGATGATGTAAACTACGTGTTGCTAACGGGATTTCCAACGGTCTAAATGAAAGTGTGGAACTCATTTAGTTGAGTTTAGCAAATTCATCTGGACTAAGTGAATCCGATAAAAATAACGATGCGGAAGGATGGAACCGTGGGATCTTAACCGGTGTTGTTATAATCAACTTTAAGATTTGTTTTAAATAAAACATAAAAAAAACTTGGAAGTTAAGATTTTCTCTAAACCAAAACACTTTTCTCATCTCCTGATTTATGACTTCTATAACTAAACCTCTGCAACAACAAGGAGCTCGGAGCATGGTGGGCAGTACGGCCATCGTCATCAACAAAACTCGAGTCTAATTCAGCAAAACTTTCCTAGAATTAAATAACCGAGCCATAGGATTTCGAGGTAGTTTGCCTAGTGCAACATAAATCCTCAACTCTTCGTTAGGCATTTGCATAGCAAATTAAGCCCTAACCGGTCTTAGGACTCCGAGGTAGTCGTCCGATACGATATAAACCCTCACATCTTTGAGGCTATTTGTATGATCATGACATACGAATATAAGTCCTAATTAACTAAAATTGGCAAGACTGAAATGTTAGATAACATTAGGACTTTCCTAAATCCAAGCCAAACAATAGGATAGTCGGGAAATTACCGAAGTTCACTTCGAATCTGTAATTTGTCGTACTTTTCTTCCTTTGAATTCCCAAAACAAAATGTTCCAAACTTGATCCATTCCCTGTTGAAATTCCAAAATTAAATCCCTTGAAAACTTAAACTTTGAAATTCTTGAGAGCAGAACTACTGATTATTATCGAGAGTTTTCTTAGGTGATTCCTGTCACTTAAGATGTAATTAACTATAGGGGCTTGGCCTTATAGGGAATTTTCAAGAACCCAGGTAATATAAACCCTGTTTAATGCTTTCATATTAAGCAGGGGAATTTGTCGGCTTATAAAAATTGGTTCGCAGGCCAAACGGATGTCACAAATCTTCTAGTTTATTTAATCGAGCCCCACCATCAAGCAATGTGGCTATCCTTAGGGATAGATACACGGTTTGTGGTGCGGTGCTCGTTTATATAAACTATTTGGGATGTGAAATCAGTTTGATTTCATATCTTAAAATTTTCAAACATAAAATTATTTTCAAAATCAAATGCTACTTTCAAAATTATATATATTTAAATTAAATTAAAAATTCACCGACAACTTCTGTTAGGCGACCCCTTTTCAAAATAAAACACACGACCTAAAAAAATATGCCGACACCCGCACAAGGCCTTCGACTACCCAAGGATTCATGTGATATCTACAAGTTAAGAAGTCAACTCCTTCTATGTCTCAAAACTCTTCAACATGTTTTAACAATTTAAATGGCCAATTTAAATAGTAAATTAAGAAATGGTATTAATATCATCACAATGTTTTGAAAATATATGATTTTTAATTCCCCGACGAATTTTGTATTATCTTATTTATCTTTTCATAATTGAAACGAGAAAGTAAAGTAACTACTCATAACACATTGAAATTAAATAACAAAAAATAATAAATAAACTTTGAATCAAAATAAAAATACTTATCCTAGATGTTTCTCTTACTGATCTTCTGATTCCTGCTGACTCCACAGCGTAATAAACTACAGATGCACCAACTCTTTCAAACTCTAAATACAAACTCTAAAATAAACTCACTAATTTATGAAGGAAAGTAAAAAAGGTGGCTTTAATATGATCTCTCTAATTCTCTCTCTAGATTGGACTCTAGATAGGGGGTAGATGGGGCATTTTTCTCTGAAGCAATACCCTCCTATTTATAGGCTTCAAGGGTTGCCTCAAGGCACCTCTTCAAAATGTGTCCACATTCAATGAATCTTCTAAAAGGTGTGTCTGGCGCCTAGGTGCTGAAATCTGGCGCCTAAGCGCCGGACACCGCATCCATTTCTTGGTACCTCTTCACTTTGGATCGCACCTCTTCGCAATTAAAACCATTTTAAAGAATCCAAATACATTGTATCACATGTCCTATAAACGAGGAACAACTGCCAATCTTTTAGAAGGTCCAATAACATAACAATTTTCTGTATCGAGCTGGTGCTTAGGCACCAGACTCTGGACCCTACGCCACAGGCTAGTATTTTCGACAATTTTGCATTTTGGCTCTACTTTTTCTCCTTTTTGTTCTTTTTTGCTCCTTTTTCATATTTTTCTCCTTCTTGAACATTTTTTGTATCACCTACATCTAAAAACACAAAAATACCTTTCTTGGATCAAAATCCTCCAAACTTCAACGTTACTTGTCCTCAAGTAACCCTTTTTACTATATAAAATTTATAACATTTGAAAAAAAGTAAATGTTTAAGACTCCTTATGATTTTTGATTTTATAAAGGCTTTAGTAAATAATTAACCAAATTTCAGTAACTAAGTTTAATTTTAAGAATTTAAAGAATATTCTAACTACCAAATCATAAAACTTCAAAAATTTTTCATTCACTTCGAAAATAATTGTAGTTTATTATATTAAGATCACATAAATTATTCACAAGAAAAAGATCTTCATGAAATTCTTTTCTAAAAAATACATGCATAAAAATTAAGTAATATTTGTAATCAGTTTTTTTTTTATAAGTTAATTCAAGTGAAGCCAATTTTTTATTAGGCATTTCCTCAAGCTTCTCCTCTCTTTTTTCCTTTTTTCTTCTATTTTCTATTTTTTTCTTTTTTTTTAAGAGATGATTACTGTATCTGGATAGTCTCTTAATGGTTTTGAACTTCACTATCCTTAACTTATATTTTTAAACTTATACATTTTCACTTAATTCTTATAACATAAATAGATTTCAAAAAGAATTTCAATCTATTCTTTTTCGAGTTATAATTTTTGATTTCTTAATACTTCTAAAATTCAATTATCTCTACTATGAATAGAAAAATTTCTTAATCTTATTCTTCTTTAATTTGAATAATTCTATTCTTAAAATCAATCAAAGTTATTAAAATTTTTTATTAAGTCCACTAAATTATTTATAATTTCAAAAATTTAAGTGATCTTAAATAGATTCTTCATTCCTCATGTTATGTTAAACAAATTTTTTATTTTAAGAAAATATTAGTTCTTAAAGGACAGATAAAATTTAAATTTAAATGTATTTTCCTTTTCCTCCAAACTTAAGTTTTGCCCTATCATGAAAAAAATTTTTGTTTTTTTAAGTATGAGAGAAAGAAAAACATAATTTTAAAAAGGAATTTTTATAAGTATGTAAAAAAAACATTCTAGACAGAAAAATTTACTTCTACACATGCTTTTATGAATAATACTGAAATAATGAAGTAGGTATAAAAGTAAGCAGGCTCATTAGTAATTAAATTAAATGACTATACACTACTTATAATAATAGAAATAGAACAACAATACTAACTGCTAAATAGTAGGCTGAAACAGAAATAAACATAAATTTATCCAAATTTCTATCTTAAACACAATACATTAAAAATACTCTAACAACAATCTCAACACCCAACAATCCACACAAAGTAAATAAACAAATCTAAACTAGCAAACAACAAACAACAATCAATACTAGCAAACAAAATAAACTAACAACAGACTTAGCACAACTCAGAGGTAAATCAGGACACTAATCACTGTCTGTAGCCTCATCATCGTCATCATTACCAAAAGAAAACTCAACATCCTTAGGATCAACATATGGTGAGAAACTAGGAAAGGTAGGAAACTGAACATATGCTCTTCCTTCAGGAATCTAACGAGAGCTTCATCATACTCGGCATCGTAACTACTCTTCCTCCGGGTATACTCAGATAAATGATCAATTTTCTTATCAATAGAATCAACTCTGCAGTGAGTTTGAAATAACTCATGTGCTGCTCTATAAACTGATCTTGCATTGATTCCCAAAAACGAGATGTTGGCTCAGCAGTAGAAGTAGAAGGTCTGGAAGTGGAAGGTCTACCTGAAGTGTGTGCAGAAGTAGAAGGAGCAGTCGATCTCTTCCCTCGAAGATGATCATAGATACTAACACTCTCCTGCCCAATTGGCTTGGTAGACTTCAGCTTCTCCTCAGAAATAGCAACAGTGACTCCTTTGCTAACACATAAAGAATAGATCAAAGATGGAAATCCCGATCACATGTAGTGTTGGATCTAGCGAGTAGACTCTACGGAATCATAAATAATACCGCCAACATCTTTCAGCTTCCTCTCCTGAATGCAATAGTTCAGGATAGCTCTTTCTCTGGTAACTTCACTTAGGTGGTTGGAAGGTAGAAATCTAACAGAAATAAAATAATGTCAAGCCTTTGAAACACCATTTAGCTTAGAAGATTTGAAGTTTACCTGTTTTTCATTCCAGATCTTCCAGGCTCCAGCGTCGTCAGTCAAATAAGCAATAATCATCTCAAAATCTCCCTCAGATGGAGATAATCCAGAATAGTGGCACTCGATGGTAAGTGGCAGTCCATAAAACACATTGATCCTCTCCGGAGTAAATCCTACTCCAATACCTTTGACATAGACTTCATAGTCTTCCACATCTAAAAAGTTAGCTTAAAATTCACGAACGACTGGAATAACAACAACAGTAGTGAAATAACAGAATCGTTGCAAGTTGTGTTCAACGATTGTGTTCTCGATCATTTCACCTAGATTGTAAAAGCTTCGCTCTGAGATAAACTTTCTCGATGTCGCAAATTTGTGATATCGAAAATGCGCTACCGCAGTCACGAACTTGCTACTATCAAAATTTCTCATCCCTTCCTTCGCTTAGATTTCGGTGCCATCTAAACGTGAAAGAAAATAAGAACAAATTTAGGAATCAAATATTTAAACTCTTTTTATGTTTAAGAAATTTTAAATAATTTTAAAAATCCAAATAGAATACCTAAAAATCAAAATTTTTCTCAAAACTTCAGTTTTTAGCAAAACATAGGAAAAACTATGATGAGGATTAGAGTGTAAATCTGACCTCGAGACGAAGAAATCAAGTGATTTCGCGCCCAAATACTTTATGTTTTGACCTCAAAATGGATCTAAGAGGTGTATTTTCCTGAAAATGGGGAAGTAGATGAAGCTTAGGCATCATCCATGGCTAATGGGGTTTATATGGTATTTTTCGGGTAAGCAGGCCGAACCGGCGCTTAGGCGCCGAATTCTGGCGCCTAGGTGCCAGACTCGCCTTTCACAAAAATCACTCTAAAAATTTTATTTTCCACCAAAATTCATAAATTCAACTTCTAATTACTCATATTAGAGTAGGGCTTCAGTTTCTAACTTCCAAAACATTTTCCAAAAATTTTAAAAATTAAATATTTAATCCACCAATCAAACACAAGGTTTAAATCAATCTCCTCTAATTTCCATTTATAATCTTCAATATTGGCTCGATACACTTCAGATAAGTATAATATAATGATTCAAGTCCTAACACACAATCAAACAACACTATTTCAAAATAAATACAACACACATTGAACATGAAAGCAAATACACAAACAAACACAATTGATTCACTAAATCGATACAACGACTCACTAGATAAATCACGATCTCACCAAATCACTATCTAATTTCCATTATCTTGGCAAGGAAAATTATTCAGCCCACTTAGAAAGAATACTAACTCTCTTGGAAAATTCGTAACCGTTTTCTCGTCGATCCAATTGTTTTTCGCATACATCTCCACTTGAGCATCTTGATATGCCGCTAGATAATCAAATTGAAGTTTCGCCTGTCATTCCAGATGTTCAATTTGATGATACATCTCATGGAGGCGATCTCCAATGATTTTGAAATCCGCTTCAAATTTATCAAGATGATTAGAAATTTTCTCCAAACTTACAGCGATGAAACTATTGAAGTAGGGTTGAGGATCTTTTGGACCTTTGTCCTCTTCATTAAGATTTCTCCTCTCCATTTCTTCAAAAAATCCTCTCTAATCTCTTAAGAATGGAGTGTATGGGTCGAAATAATGATTGCATAGGGATTGGGGACGAAGAAGGGTTAATTTAAATGTGAAAATCGTGTGAAAAACCGAAAATTTTTTGTTTTTAAACAACCAAGTAACCGTGGCGCTTAGGCTCCAAGTCTGGCGCCTAGGCGCCGGACTCATCGACACACAGCTTATTCTGGCACTTAGGCGACGAATTATGGCACCTAGGGGCCGGAACCATGTTCGAGTCCGTTTCGCCTAATGTCAATTTTCAAGATTTTGTTCTCCAAAAGTAGGTAAATTATAATAGTAAGATCAGAACAATCTCAATAACACAATTATACATAATTTCAATGAAGTTTAACTTGATCTCCTTTTTACTCACAAATGAAATGGAGTGATCCAAAGTTCAAACTTTATATACTTCAAGATAATTTTTAATTTTCTGAAGTTATATAAAATTAGTCAAGACCAAGGCATAACCATGCTTTAAAAAAAACACACTAAAAATAAAATCTATGGGTTGCCTCCCATGAAGCGCTTGGTTTAACGTCGTCAGCCCGACCAAAGTAATTCCATAATCAGGTTGACTTAATTCATAAGCCTCTTTATAAATCTTTTTAATGTCTCCCAAATAAGGCTTTAATCTTAATCCATTAACTTTAAAAAAAATTTTTGTTTTGGGGTCTTTAATATCCACAGCTCCATATTGGTATACTTTTTCAATTATATATGGTCCTATCCATTTTGATCTCAATTTTCCAGAAAAAGTCTTAAACGAGTATTAAATAGTAATACTTCCTGTCCATGATCAAATATTTTTCCTGAAATCTTTTTATCATGTAATACCTTCATTTTCTCTTTATAAATTTTTGCATTATCATATGATTCATTTCTTATTTCATCCATCTTATTTAATTGTAATGATCATTTTTCTCCTGCAATATTCAAATCAGAATTAAACTCCTTTATCGCCCAATAAGCTTTATGTTCAAGTTTAACAGGTAAGTGACAGTGTTTTCCAAAAACTAACCGGTATGGTGACATTCTGATTGGTGTCTTATAAGCTGTTCTATAAGCCCATAATACAGAATCAAGTCTATCAAGCCAATCAGTTCTTTTAGAATTAACAGTATTTTCTAAAATTCTTTTAATTTCTCTATTTGATACTTCAGCTATTCCACTTGTTTATGGGTGATATGCAGTTGCAATTTTATGTTTGATTCCAAATTTTTGCAGTAATGATTGAATTCTTATATTTCTAAAATGACTTCCACCATCTGTGATAATTACCTTAGACATTCCAAATCTTGAAAAAATCATCTTCTTTAAAAATTTAGATACACTTCTGGAGTCACAGTTAGGCAAAGCTAGAGCTTTAATCCACTTTGAAACATAATCAACTGCTAATAAAATATAAATTTTTCCAGATGATGGTACAAATGGTCCCATAAAGTCTAAACCCCATATATCAAAAATTTCAACTTCCAATATATAGTTTAAAGGCATTTCATCTTTCTTGGATATATTTGCCATCCTTTGACATCGATCACATGTTTTAACATAATGTCTCACATCTCTGAATAAAGTAGGCCAATAAAATACTTAATTTAAAATTTTAAATGCAGTTTTATCTACTCCAAAGTGTCCTCCAAAATCAGAATCATGACATTTTTTAATCATAGCATAAGTTTCTTCATAAGGTACACATCTTTGAATTATAGAATCTTTTCCTAATTTAATTAAATGAGGATCTTCCCAAATATAATATTTAGCATCATTTTTAAATTTCTTAACAAATTTTTCATCCATTCCATAAAGTAAAATATTGCTAACTAAATAGTTAACTATATCCGCATACCAAGGTGTTTGGTATCCTTGGATAACATATAAATGTTCATTATGAAATTTCTCATTTATGTTTTCTTCAGTAATAACATCATTCTAATTCTAGATAAATGATCAGCTATTTGGTTGTTCGTTCCTTTTTTATCCACTATTTGAAAATCAAATTCTTGTATAAGTAAAACCCATCTTATTAGTCTAGGTTTAGCATCATTTTTTGACATTAGATATTTAATAGTGGAATGATCAGTATGAACTATGCATTTAGTACCAAGAAGATAGGGTCTAAATTTATCAAACGCATATACTATAGCTAGAAGCTCTTTCTCAGTAGTAGTGTAATTTCTTTAAGTTTTAATGAGAGTTTTACTAGCATAATATATAACTTTGAAAATTTTCTCATATTCCCAATACAGCTCCAATTGCAAAATCACTTGCATCTTAAATTAAATCAAAAGATTTATTCCAATTAGGTGCAACAATGATAGGTGCAGTTATTAATTTTTCTTTTAAAATATTAAAAGCATTAACACAGTCTTTGTTAAATTCAAATTTAGCAACTTTTTCCAATAAATGCCAAAGAGTTTTAGCAATTTTAGAAAAATCATTTATATATCTTCTATAAAATCCAGCATGACCTAGAAAACTTCTCACGTCGATAATGTAGTAGGTGGTTGTAATTCAAGTAATAATTTTCACTTTTGCTTCGATCTACTTCCATCTCATTTTGTGAAATCTTGTGACCAAGTACAATGCCTTCTGTGACCATGAATCGACATTTTTCCCAGCTTAAGAACTAAGTTTGTTTCTTCACATCTTTTCAGAATTTTGGAAATATTTTCCAAACAAGATTCAAAAGAAGTTCCAAAAACTGAAAAATCGTCCATGAATATTTCAATTTCTTTGTCAATCAAATCACAAAATATTGACATCATACATCTTTGAAATGTTGTAGGTGCATTACACAAACCAAAAGGCATTCTTCTAAAGGCAAATGTTCCATAAGGACTTGAAAATGTTGTTTTCTCTTGGTCCTTAGGAGCGACAGGTAATTGATGATAACCAGAATATCCATCCAGAAAACAGAAATATGAGTGTCCAACTAATTTATCAAGCATTTGATCCAACCAAGGTAAAGGAAAATGATCCTTTCTAGTGGCGTCATTTAATTTCCTATAATCAATGAAAATTCGTCATCTAGTAATTTGTCTTGTAGGAATTAGTTCATTTTTATCATTGACAATGACAGTTACTCCTCCTTTCTTTGGAACACAATGAATAGGACTTACCCATTGGCTATCCAAAATAGGATAAATAATACCAGCATCTAACCATTTAACAATTTCTTTTTTAAAAACCTCTTTCATGATAAGATTTAATCTTCTTTGCAGTTCAATAGTAGTTTTAAGATTTTCTTCCATTAAAATTCTATGCATACAAATGGACGGGCTTATTCCTCTTATGTTAGCAATTGTCCAACCAAATGCTTTCTTATAATTCTTTAACACTCCTATCAATTTTTCTTCTTGATCTTTACTTAGCTTAGAAGAAATAATAACAGGTAAAGTTAATGAATTTCCCAGAAATGCATACTTTAAGTGTGAAGGTAACATTTTTAATTCCAGTTCAGGGGCTTTTTTAATTGAGGGTAAAAGTATATCATTTTGAGTTATGTCCAAAGTTTCCCAATTATCTTTAATATAACGAGTTTCTTCTTCTTTTAGTTCTTCATCTTCATCGATTAATAATTCAAATTTTTTCTTCAGAAATGACTTTACATTTTTCTTGATAATGTTTCTCAATTAAATAATTAATTATATCCATTCGATAACATTTTTCTTTGTCAGGGTACTTCATTGATTTAAGGACATTAAATTTAATCTCTTGATCATTAACTCTCATGGTTAATTCTCCTTTTTGCACATCAATCATACCTCGTCTGGTAGCTAGAAAAGGTCTCCCTAAAATAATAGGTATTTCTTTATCTTCTTCCATATCAAGTACAATGAAATCTACAGGGAAGATAAATTTATCTACTTTAACAAGAATATCCTCTATAACTCCTTTAGGGTAAGTGATAGATCTATCATCTAACTGAAGGGTTACAGTAGTGGGAGTAATCTCTCCTAAATTCAACCTTCGAAAAATAGAAAATGGCATGAGATTAATACTTGCTCCTAAATTGCATAAAGCCTTTCCATAAAACTTTTCTCCAATAGCACATGGTATAGTAAAACTTTCATGATCTTTAAGTTTTTGAGGTAATTTCTTTTGAATTATTACACTACATTCTTCACTTAATGCAATAGTTTCAAAAGCTTCAAATCTCCATTTCTTACTTAAAATATCCTTCATAAATTTGGCATAAGTTGGCATCTGTTCCAAAGCTTCACCAAAAGGTATGTTTATAATAAGTTTCTTAAAAATTTCAAAGAACTTAGAAAATTAATGATCAAGCTTCGTTCGTTTAAGTCTTTGAGGAAAAGGTGGTGGTGGTTTTTCAACTTCCATATTAATAGAAATATCAGTTTGATCTTTATTAGGAGAAGGAGTTTCTTTAGATTTCTCAATCTCTTCAACCTCAATCTCATTTTTCAATTTCATTATCCATTCTTTCTTTTAATTCTTTTCCACTTCTAAGTTGTACAGCTTTAACATGTTCATGTTCTTTTCCTGTTTCTTTTGGATTGATTTCAACATTACTCGGAAGTGTTCCTGGGGGTCTATAATTAATTAAATTAGCGATTTATCCCATTTGATTCTCAATATTACGAATAGCAGTGTTTTGATTTTGTAATTGATTACTTAGTTGTAAAATTAATTTTTTTCTATAGATAACTTTTTCTGTTGATTGTTAAATCCAGGTGGTTTATAGTTTGAATTAACTTGATTATTCCAATTTCCAGTGGGATGAGATTAATTATTACCCCATTGTTTTGAATTATTCCAGTTAAAATTAGGATGACTTTTCCATCCAGGATTATAATAATTTGAATAAGGATTTTTTTACTAGCAATAGCTTGTAAAGTTTCAATAGTTTGAGAATCTTCAATATTAGCAGAGTTATTAGGTGATATATTAATAGCAAAATTATCTAATTTCTTAGACATTGCTGCTACTTGTGAAGCTAAAATAGAAAAGGCTTCATTATCATGAATACTTGCCATTCTTTTAGGATTAATCCTTTCAGAAGGCCATTGAAATTTATTGTTAGTCATTTCTTCAATTACAGTGTAAGCTTCTTCAAATGATTTAGACATTAAAGAACCTCCAGCAGCAACATCAATAATTGATTTTAAAGATCCAATTAATCCATTATAAAATGTTTGAATAATTAACCAATCAGGTAAAGCATGATGAGGACATTTTCTTAATAGTTCTTTAAATCTTTCCCATGTTTCATAAATTGTATCCCCGTCAAATTGACTAAATGAAGTAATATTATTTCTTAATTTAACAGTTTTAGAAGGAGGAAAATATTTAGCAAGGAATTTTTGTACCATTTCAGCCCATGTTTTAATAGAACTTGTGCTAAAGAGTTCAGCCACATCTTTGCTTTATCTCTTAAAGAAAAAGGAAAGAGTCTAAGCCTAATAGCATCATCAGAAACATTGTTATATTTAAAGGTAGCACAAAGTTCTAAGAAACTAGCAAGATGTAAATTTGGATCCTCATTTGGTGTTCCACCAAATTGATTATTTTGAACCATTTAAATAATAGACAATTTAAGCTCCGAAGAATTAGCATCTACAGTGAGTATTTGAATACTACTATGAAGTTCATCAACTATAGGGTTAGCACAATCCATTAAAGGTTTATAAACATTTTGATCATTAACTTCAATTGGATTTTGTAAATTGTTATGTAAATTAGTCATTTCTTGAAATTTTTTAATTTGTTTTCCTTTTTTAATTCTTCAAACAGTTCTTTCTAATTCAGAATCTAAAGGTAATAATCCTTCAGATCCAGAACTATGCATAAAAAGTCAATTAGCAAGAATTAAAATCAATATTATTATTATTATTATTATTATTATTATTATATATATATATATATATTGAAAGAAAGGAGCAAACACTTGCTCCCTACATGTTAATCAAATTGATAAGCCAGAGTCAGCCCCAGGGGGGAGGTGACATATACAAGAGAGCACTACACTACCCAAAAATATAAAAACTTATACATGTCTTGCTATGGCAGTATACCCAAAAAACCAAAAACCATCATAAAGGAGAAACCAACGCAACAGCATCAGTCCTCAATAATTCTGAAATGAGGGGCTTGAAAAATATCTGCTTCCAAAAGAAAAGACAGTTGAGGTGGTGGAGACTTAGAGATTCTTACTTCCTGTTCAGTGATGGCAGATTGAGCTAGCCATCTTGCCGGCCTATTACCTTCCTTATGGATGAAGTCAAGTAAACGAAATTTGATGAGTGAGAGTTTTGATTCTTTTAATCCATTGAGAGTGGTGTCAGGGAGGTGCAATAGCCTGTTGCATATACCGAATAACAGAGGTGGAGTCACCCTCCATAGTTATGTTGGCCCAATGGTTATATGAAGCAATATAGATGGCCCAGAAAACTGCTACCAAATCAGCTTCAAGTGGATCAGCAGCCAACATAGGGGACTGAAAATAACTGATGCACTTACCTTTATGGTTCCTGAAAATGCCTCCAATACCAGCAACCTGATCACTGAAAGCACCATCAGTGTTCACTTTAATTGTGTGGTGAGTAGGAGTCTTCCAATGAATGAGAATGATTTTGGCTTTACTCTGGTGGTCAGGGATAGGGGTGCTAAGGATGCTGGGAAAATGTTTATTAGTGATCAGCTTGGAAATGAATGATTGACAGTTGGCAACAACCATCTCAGCTCTGCAGACCCTCCCATCAAACTTCAACCCATTCCTATGCATCCAAATGAACCAAGCCACAATGAAAGGAATGCAACCCACCTTGGTCTTCTGCCATGATTCCCAGCACACAAGCAGGTCCTGCCAATCCAGCAATAAAGTGGAAAAATTGAAAAGATTCAAGACACCATTCCATACTTTTTGAGCAAAAGGGCAGGAGAAGAAAAGGTGTTGAACAGTCTCAGCATGACACTGACATAAATAACATTTGGAAGGTCCTCTCAGGCCTTTTAACTTGAGAATGTCATCTGTGGGTATGTAGTTATGAAACACTCTCCATATCATGAAGGACATTGAGGGGGTGAGATATTTGTTCCAAATTATCTTTCCCCAGCTTGCAGGAGACCAATTATAAATCTTTTGATAGATGTGTTTGGTGAGTGTATGCTTCCTAGCAGAATTCCAGATAATTCTGTCAGGGAGGGATCTGTCAAACTGAATATTGGCAATCTGGTCGACCGAATCTTCTTTCAGGAATTGTTGAAGTTTGGGAATGGACCAACTGTCCCCTTCCCAGCATGAAGCCACTGGAAAAATAGTTTTAACAGTGTTGGGTAAGGCCACTAACATCTCTTCAGGGCACCACTTATCATGCCAAAAAGAAATATCCCCTTTGCCCAGCTCCCACAGGAAAAGAGATTCAGCGAACTTCTCTATGCCTCACCATATGCTTCCATATCCTCGAACCGCGCGCTATCAGCAGGCATTAGTGGGGTGAATGTCCTTGCAATATTTACCTTTCAAGAACCGAGCCCGGAGAGACTTCGCTGCTCGAAGAGGATCCAAAGCTTGCAAAAGTTCACTTTCTGCGGATGCTTCGTACCTTTAAAACCCGGACCCCCGGCCTCGGAGGTTTAGCCAGTTTTTGCCAACTAGCCCAGTGGAATTGTTTCCTTTGCCCAGACCAAAGGAACCTGTTGAAAATTCTCTCCATCTGGATTCTTGAACTCTTCTTCATGCAAGTCATTTGAAATACATAGGAGGGGAATGTGGTTAGAATGCTAGCAAGGAGAGGGACTCTCCCACTAGAAGAAAGGTAGGAGTTGACCCAGTTGGATAGTTGTGCATTAAGTTTCCCAATGATATCATCAAACTGCACCTACTTTGATCTCCCTTTGATAAGCTGTACTCCAAGATATTTCAGAGGTAGATGGGCTCTATAGAAACCAGTGTAGTGAGTGATCCAATGAGTATTGGTAGTAGTAATGCCCCTGGGGCAGACCACCTCACATTTGGAGTGGTTGAAATGGAGGCCAGAAATTTGTTGAAATTGGGACAAGCATTCATAAACTCTTTTAACGAAGAAGTTTGGATGCCCCGAAGAAAAGCATGACATCATCTCGCATACATCCAATGTGAGATAACCTGTGTTGGACTTGTGGTGATATCTCGGCATAAAGGAAGGGTGTGACCTTGGACTCCAAGAACTTAGAGAAGTAATCCATGACTATGAAGAAAATGGTGGGAGATAAGGGATCCCCTTGTTTTAGACCCCGGTAGCTTGGAAACCTCCCTCAAGAATTACCATTAATGAGAACTCGAATGATGATTGTGTTGTAACCATCTTTTGATCGTATGGCGTAAACCGAATTGAAACCTTTGTCTTGCAAGCACTCGAAGGATGAAGTTCCAATCAATAGTATCATAAGCTTTCTTTATATCAAGTTTATAGATAATATTTCCCCTCTACAAGGTCTCGTCCAAATCCAAGAAGCAGCTCTTGGGCAAGGAGGACATTATCGGTGATGGAACGACCTTTGACAAATGCAGATTGGTTGGGACTTATAATTTTTTCCAGGAGAGGTCGAAGTCTTCCCACTAGGATTTTACTTATGATTTTGTTAATAACAATCGTGAGGCTAATGGGTCCGTACTCGATTCCATGTCTTAGGAGCATTAGTTTTGGGTAGGAGTACTATATTGGAAGCATGGAAGTATTCGGTAAATCGGTGCCCCGAAAGAAACTCCGAACAACAGTAGTATCATCCCCTTTACAAATATCCCAAGTCTTTTTATAAAAGTCGCCAGTATAGCCCATCGTGCCCTGCTACTTTAGAACTATCTATGGAGCTGAGAGCAACCCAGATCTCCTCCTGGGAAGGAGAGTCAGAAAGATTGATGTTAGTGAATTGATGATCATCCCTGAATAGATTGCTGTCAATGGTGGGTCTGGGAGTAGGGGAGTAAGTAAGGAGTTTGTGAAAATACTTGACAGCATCCTCAGCAATTTCAGACTCCTCCATAAGCAGAACCCCTTGGTCAGTTTCTATAGTGTGGATAGCATTACACTTTCTTCTGTATTTAATCCAAGCATGGTAAAATTTTGTATTTCTATCTCCTTCTTTGAATTTAATACTAGCAACTCTTCCGCCTCAAAGAATCGGTCTTGCCAAGTGAGTAAAGTAAGTAGGTGTTCTTGAGCAGCTATGAAAAAACCATATTTGGAATCATCGATCCGAGAGGCAACTTCCAAAGCAGCAAGCCTTCCTCCTCGCCCTTGGTGACACCCTCGGAAGATATCCCCAATACTTTCCTGAGCTCCATTTTCCGAGCACACCTGCAATTTTTACTCGAAGTAGCTTCGAGTTTGATAAAAGGGTTGGGATGAGAGCACCCAGCCCAAGTGCTCGAAATAATGGACCGAAAACTGTGATGTGAAGCCCAAAAATTCAAGTATCCGAAAGGAGTGGGAGTGGTTTGTTGAGATGGTGTGGTGATGGAAACAAGGAGTGGTCTATGGTCGGACCCTCGCAAAATTCGGATGTTTTATCGTGGTGTAGAGGAAATTTTGATGCCAAGCACCGTTAGCCAAGAACCTATCCAGCCTTTCCCATATCTTTCCTCTTCTCCGAGTGAATTTGTTACCCCGAAAACCCAAGTCAAATAAAGCAGCTTTCCGAATATTATCATTGAACTCGGTGATTTTGGTGAGAGTGGGTGATCTTCCACCAAGTTTTTCTTCGCAGAGGCTATGTTGTTGAAGTCTCCTCCCACAATCCAACTTGGACGATTCCATAGTGCGTATGTGGTGAATTTCCGCCACAGCTCTAATCTTGCGGACTTGGTGCAACCAGAGCATAAATAAATGTAGCCGCAAAGGTACTCGCAGCTTAAAAGAGCAATGAAGATGAATCAATTGAGGGTGATCAACAATAACCTTCCACTGAATCTCTTTTCTACAAATAACCCAAATCTTATTAGAGGAGTTAGCATAAAGAGAACACCTGTGGAACTCGGTAAGTATCTTGTTTTGGTGTTTTTTAACCATGGGTTCCAAAAGCACCATGCACCAAAGTTGATGTCTTTTATATAAATGTACCAATCTTTTGACAAGTAAGGGGATGGGAAACTCCCTAATGTTCCAACGAAATAAAATTAAACATTGATTAAATTTGGTGGATGGTTATGTGGTCGAGGTCGTGCGTAACCGGATCTCGATCTAGATCTACCCTTTCGGGACCGATGGGGGATGCAATTTTTGGCCTTCTAGCTTCAGCAGATCGTGGAAGACTTGGAGCTCTATTTGTGTTTTCTTTGTTTTCCTACTCTTTTGTTCCTTCCATTCTGATATCATCTTTTGTTGAAATGGTTCAAACTGTCTGTCAGAAGGGGTGTTCTCCTGTGTCACATCTTCTATAGTGTTCATTTGTTCCTCAGTTTCATCTGCCTCTAACTCAGATGGAAGTTCCACTCGCCTTCTCGTGATTAAATACTTCCTGTTCCTTAGCTTCAGCATGTTCCAGAAATGACAAGTTCGGAACACCTGCCGTGCGTACCGCCCGTGACTCCAAATTTGGATCCGGATGGGGGCGGTAGTTGTTGTCTCCACTCGATTTGTTTTGTGTTTTCTTTCGATAGTGGGTTTTAATCTATAACAACTATCTAGTGAGTGACCAAACATTCTGCATTTTGACGAATATAGGTTTGTGTTCAAGTAAGACCTCTTGCCGTAACCCATCCCCTTCATCGAGGTGGTGATCCACATTTTATCGTTGTCGGAAGAGAAACATCCCTCTCCACTAGGACTCTAGCACCGGCAGGATCGCCCATCTCCCGGGTAGGGGTATCAACCTTAAGAGGTGTCCCCAAAGCTCGCTAATCTGGAAGATAGTATGGGTGTGGTAAAGTTGAATAGGGAGGTTGGGGAGGGTGTACCACAATGGCTTCGGAGGGGTTCCTTTGCTCGGATCAAATCCGTGGTACCACTTTATAAACTTCATGGAGGAGTTAGCAATCGCATTCCTTGCATGCCAGAAGTCTTGCATAATCTTCTTCTTTAGATAACCTTATCAAGAGATGCCTCCCATCAATAACCCCTAATTTCCACTACCCCAAGAGATTAAGATTCTGAAATTGTTTTCTGACTAGTTCCATTTTGGGATGCCCAAATTGAAACTGGCCAACAATAGTGAATTTAATGGCATCTGCTAGCATAGCCATCTCCTGTGTGGTGAACAGAATGGCAGGTCAAAGTCCTAATGAATGGACATTCTGATTTTCCTGCAGCAGCATCATGAAGGCATTGAGGAAAAGTCAAGTTATCCGCCTTACCGGCCATCCGATGACCCTTGTTGACGGCATCAGCATAAGAAAGGGAGCATTAATGAGTGAAACCCCGGCCATAAAGGAGGGATGGGGGCTAAAGACTCGTCCACAAAGTGCAGCCAAAGTACTCAGCCAATGGAACAGTGGAATCAATTCAAAAAATAGTTTGCCCGGGAAGAGCAAAAGGAGGCAGGCCACCAAGAAACAGCTTCACCACCCTTAACAGACCCTCTGAACGCACTTACCTCCCGACCACCACCACCAAAGAGAGCCAGCCGCCGCCGTGCGTACTCCATCATAACGAGGAACCCTAGCAGAGCAACAACCACCAAGCCAGCTCGCCATCATATATATCGATATTATTATTATTATTATTATTATATATATATATATATATATATATATTAATAAAGAAAAATGAATAAAATAAAAATACTTAAAATCTAAAAGTTTTCCTCTTTGATCCCCGGCAACAGCGCCAAAAACATGACCCGATATAAATATATGCGTACTAAAATCTTCTTTCCTGACAAAGGTGCCAAAAACTTCACCCGAACTCCTCTGAAGATCAACGTATTAATTAATGCTTTCCAAAATATATGTTATAAATAATAATAGTTGCTAGTGTATATCAATATAATTTTATGAAAAATATTTTACACACTAGGGGTTCTACGCAAGTATACGTATCATTTCAAGTAATATAGGGCTTTGAAATAAAGACCCCAGTATCGTTCCCACAAGGAGAGAGTTATAGATCTTTAAATAGTTTTATTTTAAAGTATTTCTTTTATAATCAAAAATAAAATATCTTTAATTTACTAGATGCAATAATAAAGCAGAAATAAAATACTTGATGTAAATAACAATAAGAAAGCAACTTTCTCCCTTTCAATTAATCTAAGATTTTCTAAGATAATGATAATATTCGTGGAGAATATAAATTTATGGTATTGTGCCAAATAGAAGCATTTATATTCTTTACCCTTTGATCCAGGTGCAAAGAACATTGGCTAACCTATAGATCAGGTCCGGATGTATTGTTAGTAGAATGGGCTAATCTAGGCTCACACTAATAGAATGGGTTAATTTACTAGTGACCCTTTCTTTTTCTATAAACCAAATCATAAGATTTTAGTCTGTCACTCTAAAAACGTATCAATTCTACGCCCAATATATAACATCTTCCTATTTATTTGCACTTCACCTTGAATAACCCGCACAAGGCCTTCGATTACCCAAGGATTCATGTGATATCTACAAGTTAAGAATTCATCTCCTTCTAGGTTTCAAAACTCTTCAACGGTGTTTTAACAATTTAAATGGCCAATTTAAATAGTAAATTAAGAACGGTATTAATATCATCACAATGTTTTGAAAATATATGATTTTTAATTCTCCGACAAATTTTGTATTATCTTATTTATCTTTTCATAACTGAAAGGAGAAAGTAAAGTAACTACTCAGAACACATTAAAATTGAATAAAAAAACATAATAAATAAACTTTGAATCAAAATAAAAATACTTATCTTAGATGTTTCTCCTACTGATCTTCTGATTCCTACTGACTCCACAGCGTAATGAACTACAGATGCACCAACTCTTTCAAACTCTAAATACAAACTCTAAAATAAACTCACTAATTTATGAAGGAAAGTAAAAAGGTGGCCCTAATATGATCTCTCTAATTCTCTCTCTAGATTGGACTCTAGATAGGGGGTAGATGGGGCGTTTTTCTCTGAAGGAATACCCTCCTATTTATAGGTTTCAAGGGTTGCCCAAGGCACCTCTTCAAAATGTGTCCACATTCAATGAATCTTCCAGAAGGTGTGTCTGGAGCCTAGGTGTCGGACACCGCGTCCAGTTCTTCGTACCTCTTCGCGATTAAAAACCATTTTGAAGCATCCAAATACATTGTATCACATGTCCTATAAACCAGAAACAACTACCAGTCTTCTAGAAGGTCCAATAACCACTCACACCGTCAAAATAACCACCTAAAAGTCGTCAAAAACTTAACAGTTTTCTGTATCGAGCTGGCGCTTAGGCGCCGGACTCTGGCGCCTAGGATCCAGGCCAGTATTTTTGATAATTTTGCATTTTGGTTCTATTTTTGCTCCTTTTTGCTCCTTTTTTCTCCTTTTTCATATTTTTCTCCTTCTTGAACATTTTTGTATCACCTACATCCAAAAACACAAAAATACCTTTCATAAAAGCATAACATCCTTAAAATTTAATAAAAATCAAGGCATAAAAATAGGTATTTTTTTCTTGGATCAGATTCTACCTAAATTAAATCTAAATAAATCAATTCTTAGATTCTATATAAACTGAATCTAAGCAAATATCAACCCCTTAACTTTACCCAATCCTTAGATTTAATCTAAATTGAACCTAAAAGACATTATACCTTAGATTATAATTAAATTAAATCTAAATAATATTAAACTTTAAGTTTTACCTAAATCACTTTATGTTTTGGGTTTTACTTAAACACTTGAGATTCTATCAACATTGAATCTATATCATCAAACATTATGTTCGACCTAAATTGAGCCTAAATAACCATCAACTATAGATTTTACCTCAATCGAATCTAAGTAAAATCAAACATTAATTTCTACTTAAATTGAACCTAACAATTTTGATCAAACATCCAAAATAAAATAAATGACAAAATAAAATTGGTTAAAAAATTGCAAGCAACCTAAAATATTTCAACCTTTAAAATCCAACAAAAGACATTAAAACTTAAATGAAATTTTAATTAACAATGATTACCAAACGTAACTTGAAACACATTATGATCTAATCTATGAAGGTTTCTTGGACAATGCAATCTGTGGTTAGTAACAAGACTCTTTCGATCCTAGTTTAAACACATTTCGGACTAAGTAGATTGAGGCATTCGACGATCCTGGGACGACAAAGCCATGTACATCTTAACCGAGTTGTCTAAAAATTAAAATTTAACCAACTAAATTAACATTTAAAACTAATAATATTTCTTTTATAAATTTGACATTATTTTCCTTGCAGGATGAAGAAAAGTTTCATTTTAAATTTACTTTGCATGTTATTAAGATGTGCTAACTCTGTTTTGAAGGACGACATTTTTAAGATGGGACAAAAAACTTTAAAACAAAACCAAATCAACAATAAAACAAAATTAAAAAAAGCATCAAAATAACGACAATAAAATAAAATAAAACCAAAATGACAACAAAATAAAACAAAATAAAACTTAAACATTAAGGTAGTATGTGACACTTAGAAACATATTATCCTTAGGATAGAACATTGACGTTTGTTTCCTTGATCTTAAATACTTAAAATTTCTTAGAAAATGAATGTTAACATTAATCAGGTGTTTTCTTAGGCAATCTTGACTGTCTAAGATATAATTAACTATAGGAGCTTGCTCGTGAAGGAGAATCAAGAACTCATAATAGATATCATACCTAAAATCTCTGATTATTATATTTTCCATGTGGACCTCCTTAAATGGAAATATCCAGAATAAGGCATTCTTGAATCTTCTTTGTAAGGTTCACCACCGACATTTTCTTTTTCTTCTATATTCTATTTTTCTGAGACCTTATTTTTCTTCTTCAAGTTTCTTAAATATCTAAAGATCCTTTACATGAACCAAAAGAATAAGATTAATTGAATATTATGGCAATATTATATATAAACGGAGGGGAAACTTCTAAACGAAAGACATCAACATCCTTTCCGACATTCATAAAACAATACGAGATAATTGATGGCAACGAGTGACAGGTTTGTTGCCATCAGTAAATTCTAGACTCTACTAAGCCCTTGATCAATTCGTAATGACATCAAATCCATGCCCAAAACTAAGTCCAAAATAAGCTAATTTCAAAAGTTCACCATGCCCAATTTCAAATACCCACCAAGCCAAGCTCAACTCAAATTAAGACCAAGCCCATATAACAAAATTTCAGCTCCCACCCCCCGTCCCCACATTTGATGTGATTAAACCTATGGTGAAATATCTTATGATTAAATTTGCTACGTTTGGAATTCATGGAGTTCTCTCCAATACTTGAAATTCTTAACCCGCCTTCTTTAATGCAAGCCATCTAGACCTTGCATGAGTCATGGGCAAGCCATGTGGCTTCATCCAAGACAAATGGAAGCCATGAAGCCGTGCATGAGCCTCACGTAAGACATCCTACCATGAATAAGAAAAGGATGAATCTCTTTCAGGATTCCCTTGAATTTTCTTAACCCCACACCTTACTAATGACTCACATAAACCAATAATTATGACCTTATCCACATGATTGGGACTTATCCAAGCTCACCTTCAGCCCTAGCCACCATGGGGAGTCACCAAACCCACTTCCATGAGTCTATCCATGTCAAAGCCAAACCTAGCCTAAGCTCCTTTCCATTTTGATTCAACACATCTTCCCATGATACACCACAATTGACTTCAGAAATCTCCACTCCAAACCTCCCACAAATAGATGGTGACCTCCCATGGCATGGTTATTTACCAAAGCCACCAGAAAACTCAAACCCAGGAGCCACCTCCATGGCTAAAACCCAAAATTCCATGCATCCCAATTAGTTCACCTCCATTAGACCTTTTCCTTTATTTCATCTCCACATAACCTGTCGTTAACCAGCCAATTAGAGCCTTACCTCTTTCCCATTGTCGAGCCTCTAAATGAATGCCCCTCATGGTCAAATGAGTTATATGCACAAAACCATGGGGATACTATGCCAAATTACTCCCAAATTTTCCCACACTTACACCTAGTTCATTCTCACTATCTTTAACCACTCTCCCAATCTCAATTTCTCTTCTGAAATTTAGGACATTTTTAGCCTTGGAATCAACATCACCAAAAGTATGAATTGATCCTTCCAAAAGCTTCCCCATAGCCAAAAATCTCTTCCCCAATCAAAATTCCCCTCTTCCGTGGCCTCTAAGTTGAGTCTGAACCAAACCTGATCCACTTTTTCGTTTAGGTCATGCCTAGACCCATCCACAAAGCAAACTAACACTTTAAGGAGGTTTTCCATGTCATGAGAAACTTCTCAGCCAACCCAATTGAGTACTCACCTCTTGGACAAAGGTATAGCTCAATAATTCCTAAATTTCTCTAGGTTTTTGTCTTTTATGAAGAGAATGAACAATCCTTGTCCACTTAACCATAATGACGTGTTCGTCTCACTAAGATGAAGATATAGGAATAAACTACATCAAATTTAGTTAAGTATTGGGAGAGATATTAGCGCTAGACCATGGAAGACTCTCGAGTTATGGATCATTTAGGACGACAAACCTGTCTTCCATTCCTATGTATTCAAAATGGATTGTGTGGATTGGTTCAGTCGAATAAATGGTGCGATACAAGTTCGCAAATCGCAGGTGTACATGGCGGCTGAGGTATAAAGCGCGGTGAATGGAGGAGTGATGTGTGGCCATTTGGAACTGCCTACGTTGAGGTGACGCCGATGTAGTTAACTAGAAAATTATGATTTTTTATTTAATTAAATACAGAATCTTTAAGACATCATATCTTGGTGTAGAAAAATTTGAAAAAAAATAAAAGACAAATACAATTGTGCTCTGTGAATAGAGGAGAGTTTAATGAACCTAAAGTTAAAAATAATTATCTAATATAAAATTTAAAATTAGATAAAAACTCAAAAAATTATTTATATCATATGTAATTGAATTTTAGCCACCATGGCATGAATTTTTCTGGGCTTATCCTTCTAAGAAGTAATAAATTGTAATCTTTGATTTTTCCAAAGAAAAAGAACAGCTATATCCCTGAAGTCCTCATTTTCTACAATATTAACTTCTACTTTATTAAAAAAAATTAATAAAAAATTAATAATATATAAGATAAATTCGATAGGTTAAGAAAGGCTAGTGACACCAAAGAAGAATAAAAATTTTAATTGAAAATAAAAATATGTGTTTTCTAGTTTTTTTCTATTTAAAATTATTAAAAATGATAAAAATATAAATATAAATCAAAATATTAAAAAAATATCTAATTAAATACGGTAACCTTAAGATGTCCTCATAAAAATTTTAAAGATAGAATGTGTACTTTGAGTACTTAAATATATTTTCTTATACTTTTACCTATTATTAACTTAAATAATTATAACAAATAAAATATTGGTCAGAAAAATACAAAACGAAGTTTGGTGTTCACTAAGGTTAGAGGGACTAATGAAAAATAAAAGTTTTAAAATAAAAAATGTATTTTCTATTTATTTTCCTATTAAAGATAAATTATAAATTATAAAAATTAATATATAATTCAAAAAAATTTTAAAAATGGTCCAGATTGGTCCTTTGACTTTAGGCAATCTCATAAAATTTTCCTAAGGTTTTCGTTATATATATATATATATATTGTAAAAGAGCACTAGGCTCCTTTGCATGTTAAAAAAGGAAAAGGGGTACAGAGAGTTAAGGAATGAGGGGGGGGGGGGGTGAATCCCAACAGCACCCAAAACAAAATAAGAAACAACATCAAGCACTTCTAATAAAAGGGAGAGCCAAAGAGTCCCCTTTAAGTAATTTGATAATTGACCATGAGGGGATTTACAAAACAAAACAATTTGTGTGGAGGAGGCTGATTTGGCAAGCCAGTTAGTAGGTTGGTTTCCTTCTCTTTTAATATGACTCCAATGCACATGTATATTAAGATTGAGGTGTGTAATCTTTTGACTCCTGTAAACCAGGTTGTAAGGCATGGGGGCTGTGCCTTTAAGCATGTTTATAATTTGAGAAGCATCAAATTCAATGACTAAATGGTTGTAGTTAATGGCCTTGGCCTTCTTAATAGCCCAAAAAATTGCAGTTATCTCAGATTATTGTGCTGAGGAAGAACAGATAGGAGATTGGAACCACCATAGACATTGACCAAAGTGATTCCTACAGACACCACCTACTCCTGCAGCATCATTGAGGAAACTTCCATTTGTATTAATTTTATTCTAGGGAAGAGGAGCAGGGATCCATTTGATTAGAGTCACCTTAGACTTGGAATTTGCAAGAAGAGAACTTAGAGAGTTAAGTTTTTGCATGTAGCTGCAACAATGTGATGAGATCAATCTGTTGCTAGAAAGAACTCCATGATATTTAGTCTTATTTCTTGCCATCCAGATAAACCAAAAGATTATTAAAGGGATATGAGGTTTTTGCAGAGTATGCTAGTCCTTTCAGCTGGACAATGTAGGGCTCCAATGAAAGAGATGTTGTCTAAGATTGAGTTTGGTGAGAGTAAGGGACCACACCTCCTGAGCCACTGGACAATCAAAAAATAGGTGTTGAATAGTTTCCTCATTAGTAAGTCAAAGCCAGCACCTAGAAGAAATTTTAAGACCCTTCAGTTTTAGGATATCATCCAGTGGTAGGAAGCTATGAAACAACCTCCAACTGAAAAAGGACATAGAAGGAGAAAGTTCCTTGCCCCAAATATTGTTACCCCAGTCATAAGTTTGCCAATGTTGAGTTCTAAGTTGAATGTACAAACTTAAGGATTGTTTGGAAGGATTTTTTGTAATCAGTTTATC
Organism: Papilionanthe hookeriana x Papilionanthe teres; assembly: GCA_022702705.1. Lineage (NCBI taxonomy): Eukaryota > Viridiplantae > Streptophyta > Magnoliopsida > Asparagales > Orchidaceae > Papilionanthe > Papilionanthe hookeriana x Papilionanthe teres. The sequence goes on from CM040424.1 coordinate 14,129,754, forward strand.
AGGTTTGGATGAGTCCAGTCAGTGATAACATCTTCCCTAACGACTTGCCTGAGTGCAGCAATGTCCCACTGTTCCTCATGCCAAAAATCAGAAACATACAGCTTAGATTCATAACAGAGGAAAAGAGGGGAGGAGGGGTAGAATCATCAAGCCATTTATCATGCCAGAAGTTAATCTTGCCATCACCAAGTTCCCAGTAGAAAAAATCATTGGCTTGTTCTCTAATCTTCAAGAGTCCCTTCCAGTGGTTGGAATCTCCCAGCTTAGCTTGTACCAGGTTTGGATGGAGTTTTTTACAGTATTTATGCCATAGATAAGAAGACCATAGTGATTCAGTCTGCCTGAATTTAATCCACTGTTTAGTGTAGAAAAGATCACTCATGTGCTGGAAGCTCTTAAAGCACAAACCACCTACAGCTACTGGTTTACATAACCTGTTCCAAACAGCCCAATGCTTCTGAGTATGCTGTCCTTCCCACAGAAACTTATTGAAAGTTGTAGCAAGTAATTTCTGAGTTAATTTTTTTTATCTTAATCATTTGGAGAGTGTAAAGAGGGAAAGTAGAGAGGATGCTTTGAAGCAAAGTGATTCTGCCCCCATTGGAAAAGAAGGTATTTGTCCAGCAGCTGATATAGGAAGTTATCTTGTTGATCACCTCATCATATTGTGTTTGTTTTCTTTTACCTTTAATTAGTTGAATACTCAGATATTTAATAGGTGCATTGGGAGAAGAAAAACTAGTAAAGGATTTAATCCAGGTGATGATAGAAGCTCTGCAGTTCTTACCAACTAAGAACTGACATTTTTCCTTGTTTAAGGCTAATCCAGCCACCTCCTTCAAATGTTCCAGAATCAGCATAGTCTTTTTAATGAAAGGTTTGCTGCCATTAGAAAAAACAACAATGTCATCAGCATAGGCTAGCTGACTAACAATAGGAGTAGAGCAGTGATGGTAACACAAGTAAGGATAAGATAAATGAGCCTAATTAAGAGTTCTTGAAAATTAATCAAAAGCTAGAATAAAAATGGTAGGTGACAAAGGATCCCCTTGCTTGATTCGCCTCCCAGCAGGAAAGAATCTATGTCAGGAACCAATAATAAGGATGTTGTAGTTGGTGTTAGAAATCCATCTTTTGATCAGATTGCAAAATTTTGGATTAAAGCCTCTATATTTTAGTATATTGTCAATAAAGTGCCAGCTGATTGAGTCATATGCCTTCTTCAAGTCCAACTTGAGTATTAAATTATGTCCTCTGTGAGGTTTGTCTAAATCCAATAGCAGTTCTTGAGCTAGCAATATGTTATCAGAGATATTTCTTCCCTTTATAAAAGAATATTGGCTAAAACAGATTAGTTTATGGAGATGGGGTTGAATTCTGCTTACCAGGATTTTACTAATAATTTTAGATAAAGTGTTGGTTAGGCTGATGGGTCTGAAGTCATTCCAGCTAGATTTCTTTTTGTCTTTAGGAATCAACATCATGGTAGTAGAGGAGAAGTAAGTGTGGAGATTGGTACCAGAGAAGAAGGCCTAAATTGCAGCAATGACATCCCCTTTAATTAATTCCCAAGCCCTCTTGTAGAAAATAGAAGTAAAGTGATCCATAAAAAAATACCTGTTTTTATGCCTTGATTTTTATCAAATTTTTAAGGATATTATGCTTTAATGAAAGGTATTTTTGTGTTTTTGGATGTAGGCGATGAAAAAAATGTTCAAAAAGGAAAAAGGATGAAAATGAGCAAAAAGGAGCAAAAATGGAGCCAAAATGCAAAATTGCCAAAATAATGGGCCTAGCGCCTAGGCGCCAGAATCCAGCTCCTAAGCGCCAGCTCGATACCAAATCTATGACGGTTTTTGTAACTACTTTGGGCGGTTATTTTGACGGTTAGAGCGGTTATTGGACCATCTAGAAGATTGGCAGTTATTCCTGGATTGTAGGACATGTGATACATTGTATCTAGAAGCTTAGAAACGGTTTAGATAGCGAAGAGGTGCGATCCAAAGTGAAGAGGTGCGAAGAACTGGACGCGGAGTCCGGCACCTAGGCGCTAGATTCCAGCACCTAGGCGCCAGACACACTTTTTAGAAGATTCATTGAGCTTGAACACATTTTGAAGAGATGGTTTAGGCAACCCTTGAAGCCTATAAATAGGAGGCCATTTCTACAGAGAAAAATGCCCAATAAGAAGCCCGCCCTAGTCCGCTCTAATCAGAGAGAGAATTAGAGAGATAATTTTAAGGGCCACAATTGTAGTTTACTTTCTTTCATAAATTAGTGAGTTTATTTTATTTAGTTTTTGTATTGAGAGTTTGAAAGAGTTGGTGCTTTTGATGTCTATTTCACTTTGGAGTCAGAAGGAATCAGAGGTTCAGTTGGAGAAACACTTGAGATAAGTATTTGTAATTTGATTCAAAGTTTTGTTTATATGTTTTTTTTATTTAAATTCAATGTGTTCTGAGTAGTTACTTTACTTTCTCCTTTCAATTATGAAAAGATAAATAAGATAATATTAAATTTGTTGGAGAATTAAAACTAAATATGTTTAAATATTGTGATGATATTAATACCGGATCTTAATTTACTATTTAAATTGGTCATTTAAATTGTTAAAATCTGTTGAAGAATTTTCAGACCTAGAAGGAGATGAATTCTTAACTAGTAGATATCACATGAATCCTTGGGTAGTCGAAGGCCTTGTGTGGGTTATTCAAGGTGAAGTGAAAATAAATAGGAAAATATTATTCAATGGGAGTAAAATTGATAAGTTTTTAGAGTGATAGACTAAATTTTTGTAATTTGGTTTATAGAGAGGGAACGAGTCACTAGTAGGGCCGACCATAACCACCCTTGGACATCTAGTAGTGTGAGCCTAGACTAACCCATTCTACTAACAATACATCCAGACCTGATCTATAGATTAGCCAATGTTCTTTATACTATCGAGCAAAGGTAAAGAATAGGAATGTTTCTATTGGCACAATACCATAAATTTATATTCTCCACGAATATTATATTATCTCAGAAGTCTTGGATTAATTGAAAGGAAGAAAGTGGTTTGCTTATTATTATTTACATCACTCATTATTTTATTATTACTTTAATTCTGCATTTAGTAAATTAAATAATAAATTTCTAACTTTAAAAGAAATACATAAAAATAAAATTAAAATGTTTAAAAATCTATAAACCTCCTCGTGGGATCGATAATAGAGTCTTTATTTAAAGCCCTATATTACTTGAAACGGTACATATACTTGCGTTGTACCTCTAGTCTGTAAAATATTTTCCATAAAATTATATTTATATACACTAGCTGCTATTATTTTTTGGGTCAAATTATTAGCTATAACATATTTTTGAAAGCAAAAATTACTGCATTGTCCGCAGATCGAGGTCATGTTTTTGGCGTCGTTGCCGGGAGGGCAAATTTTTAGATTTTAAATATTTATTTTATTTTTATTTTATTTATTTCTTTTATTGTCAAAATACAAAAATATAAAATACAAAAACAATTATAAAAACAAAAATAAAAAAGAATTAAGTAGAGATTTTATTTCTTGCTATTTTATTTTACTTTTTATTTACTTTTTATGCGTAGTTCTGGTTCTGAAGTATTATTATCTTTAGACTCTGAATTAGAAAGAACTGTTAGAAGAATTAAAAAAGGAAAACAAATTCAAAAATATCAAGAGATGGCTAATTTACAAAATTCAATTGAAATTAATGAGCAAAATGTTTACAAACCATTAAGGGATTATGTTAACCCTACAGTTGATGAACTTCATAATAGTATTCAAATACCTACTGTAGATGCTAATTATTTTGAGCTTAAACCTTCTATTATTCAAATTGTTTAAAATAATTAATTTGGCGGAACACCAAATGAGGATCAAAATTTACACCTTGCTAGTTTTTTAGAACTTTGTGCTACCTTTAAATATAACAATGCTTCTGATGATGCTATTAGACTTAGACTCTTTCCTTTCTCTTTAAGAGATAAAGCAAAGATGTGGTTGAACTCATTGGCAACAGGATCTATTAAAACATAGGCTGAAATGGCACAAAAATTCCTTGCTAAATATTTTCCTCCTTCTAAAACTGCTAAATTAAGAAATGATATTACTTCGTTTAGTCAATTTGCGGGGAGATAATTTATGAAACTTGGGAAAGATTTAAAGAACTATTAAGAAAGTGTCCTCATCATGCTTTAACTGATTGGTTAATTATTCAAACATTTTATAATGGACTTATTGGATCACTGAAATCAATTATCGCTGCTGCTGCTGGAGGTTCTTTAATGGCTAATTCATTTGAAGAAGCTTATACTTTAATTGAATAAATGGCTAACAATAATTTTCAATGGCCTTCTGATAGGTTAATCCTAAAAGAATGACAAGTATTCATGATAACGAAGCCTTTTCTATCTTAGCTTCACAAGTGGCTGCAATATCTAAGAAATTAGATAATTTTGCTATCAATGTATCACATAACAACTCTGCTAATATGGAAGATTCTCAAACTATTGAAACTTTACAAGCTATTGCTAGTAAAAATAATCCTTATTCAAATTATTATAATCCTGGATGGAAAAATCACCCTAATTTTAACTGGAATAATTCACAACAACATGGGGTAATAATCAATCTCGTCCAACTAGAAATTAGAACAATCAAGTAAATTCAAACTATAAACCTCCTAGATTTAGTAATCAACAAAAGAAGTTATCTATAGAAGAATTAATTTTACAACTAAGTAATCAATTACAAAATCAAAACACTGTTATTCGTAATATTAAGAATCAAATGGGACAAATCGCTAATTTAATTTATTACAGACCTACAGGAACACTTCCTAGTAATGTTGAAATCAATCCAAAAGAAACTGGAAAAGAACATGAACATGCTAAGGCTGTACAACTTAGAAGTGCAAAGGAATTAAAAGAAAGAATTCAGAATGAAATTGAAAATGAGACAGAGGTTAAAGAGATTGAAAAACCTAAAGAAACTCCTTCTCCTAGTAAAGATTAGACTGTTATTCCTATTAATGTGGAAGTTGAAAAACCACCACCACCTTTTCCTCAAAGATTAAAACAACAGAAGCTTTATCATCAATTTTCTAAGTTCTTTGAAATTTTTAAGAAACTTACCATTAACATACCTTTTGCTGAAGCTTTGGAACATATGCCAACTTATGCAAAATTTATGAAGGACATTTTAAGTAAGAAACGAAAATTTGAAGCTTTTGAAACTGTTGCATTAAGTGAAGAATGTAGTGCAATAATTTAAAAGAAATTACCTCAGAAACCTAAAGATCCTGGAAGTTTCACTATACCTTGTGCTATTGGAGAACGATTTTGTGGAAAAGCTTTATGTGATTTAGGAGCAAGTATTAATCTCATGTCATTTTCTATTTTTCGAAGGTTGAATTTAGGAGAGATTACTTCCACCACTGTAACCCTTCAGTTAGTAGATAGATCTTCACTTACCCTAAAGGAGTTATAGAGGATGTTCTTGTTAAAGTGGATAAATTTATTTTCCCTGTGGATTTCATTGTACTTGATATGGAAGAAGATAAAGAAATATCAATTACTTTAGGGAGACCTTTTCTAGCTACCGGACGAGCTATGATTGATGTGCAAAAAGGAGAATTAACTATGAGAGTTAATGATCAAGTGATTAAATTCAATGTCCTTAAATCAATGAAGTACCCTGATAAAGAAAAATGCTATCGTATGGATTTTATTGATTATATAATTGAAAAACATTATCAAGAAAAATGTAAATTCATTTCTGAAGAAAAAAATGAATTATTAACTGAAGAAAATGAAGAACTAAAAGAAGAAGAATTATTTAAAGAAACTCATTATATTAAAGATAATTGGGAAATTAGGGACACAACTCAAAATGATATACTTTTACCCTCGATTAAAAAAGCCCCTAAACTCGAATTAAAAATGTTACCTGCACATTTAAAGTATGCTTTTCTTTGAAATTCATTAACTTTACCTGTTATTACTTCTTCTAAATTAAGCTTAGATCATGAAGAAAAATTAATAGGAGTGTTAAAGAATTATAAGAAAGCTTTTGGTTGGACTATTGCTGATATAAGAGGAATAAGCCCTTCTATCTGTATGCATTGGATTTTAGTGGAAGAAGATTTTAAAACTACTATTGAACCTCAAAGAAGATTAAATCCTATCATGAAAGAGGTTGTTAAAAAAGAAATTTTAAAATGGTTAGATGCTGGAATTATTTACCCTATTTTGGATAGTCAATGGGTGAGTCCTATTCATTGTGTTTCGAAGAATAGAGGAGTAACTGTCATTGTTAATGATAAAAAAGAACTAATTCCTACAAGAAAAGTTACTGGATGGTGAATTTGCATTGATTATCAGAAATTAAATAACGCCACTAGAAAGGATCATTTTCCTTTACCTTTCTTGGATCAAATGCTTGATAAGTTAGTTGGACACTCATATTTCTGTTTTCTGGATGGATATTCTGGTTATGATCAATTACCTGTCGCTCCTGAGGACCAAGAGAAAACAACATTTACAAGTCCTTATGGAACATTTGCATTTAGAAGAATGTCTTTCGGTTTATGTAATGCACTTGCAACTTTTCAAAGATGTATGATGTCAATATTTTGTGATTTGATTGACAAAGGAATTGAAATATTTATGGACGATTTTTCAGTTTTTGGGACTTCTTTTGAATCTTGTTGAGAAAATATTTCCAAAGTTCTGAAAAGATGTGAAGAAACAAACTTAGTTCTTAACTGGGAAAAATGTCAATTTATGGTCACAGAAGGCATTGTACTTGGTCATAAAATTTCACAAAAAGGGATGAAAGTTGATCAAGCAAAAGTGAAAATTATTGCTGAACTACAATCACCTACTACTGTTACTGATGTGAAAAGTTTTCTGGGTCATGCTGGATTTTATAGATGATATATAAAGGATTTTTCTAAAATTGCTAAACCTCTTAGTCATTTATTGGAAAAAGAAGCTAAATATGAATTTAATGAAGATTGTGTTAATGCTTTCAATATTTTAAAAGAAAAATTAATAACTACACCTATAATTATTGCACCTAATTGGAATAAACCTTTTAAATTAATGTGTGATTCAAGTGATTTTGCAATTGGAGCTGTATTGGGACAAAAATATGAGAAAATTTTCAAAGTTATATATTATGCTAGTAAAACTCTTACTGAAACTTAAAGAAATTACACTACTACTGAAAAAGAGCTTTTAGCTATAGTTTATGCTTTTGATAAATTTAGACCTTGTCTTCTTGGTACCAAATGCATAGTTCATATTGATCATTCTGCTATTAAATATTTAATGTCAAAAAAAGATGCTAAACCTAGACTGATAAGATGGGTTTTACTTCTACAAGAATTTTATTTTCAAATAATGGATAGAAAAGGAACTGATAACCAAATTGTTGATCATTTATCTAGAATTAAGAATGATATTATTATTGAAGAAAATATAAATGAGAAGTTTCCTGATGAACAGTTATATGTTATTCAAGGATGCCAAACACATTGGTATGCGGATATAGTTAACTTATTAGTTAGCAATATTCTACCTTATGGATTGAATAATAAATATATTGAGAAATTTAAAAATGATGCTAAATCTTATATTTGTGAAAATCCTCATTTATTTAAATTGGGAAGAGATTCTGTAATTTGAAGATGTGTACCTTATGAAGAAATTTTTGCTATTATTCAAAAATGTTATGATTCCGAATTTGGAGGACACTTTGGAATAGATAAAACTACATTTAAAATTTTAAATTCAGGGTTTAATTAGCCTACCTTGTTCAAAGATGTGAGACATTATGTTAAGACATGTGATCGATGTCAAAAGATGGGAAATATTTCTAGGAAAGATGAAATGCCTTTAAACTATATATTGGAAGTTGAAATTTTTTAGATATGGGGTTTAGACTTTATGGGACCATTTGTACCATCATCTGGAAAGATTTATATTTTATTAGCAGATGATTATGTTTCAAAGTGGATTGAAGTTATAGCTTTACCTAACTGTAATTCCAAAAGTGTTTCAAAATTTTTAAAGAAAATAATTTTTTCAAGATTTGGAATGCCTAAGGTAATTATCACAGATGGTGGAAGTCATTTCAGAAATATCAGAATTCAATCATTACTGGAAAAATTTGGAGTCAAACATAGAATTGCAACTGCTTATCACCCACAAACAAGTGGAATGGCTGAAGTATCAAAAAGAGAAATTAAAAGAATTTTAGAGAAAACTATTAATCCTAAAAGAACTAATTGGGTTGATAGACTTGATTCTGCATTATGGGCTTATAGAACAGCTTACAAGATACCAATCGAAATGTCACCTTACCGGTTAATTTATGGTAAACATTGTCACTTACCTGCTGAACTAGAACATAAAGCTTATTGGGCGATAAAGGAGTTTAGTTTTGATTTGAATACTGCAGAAGAAAAATGATTATTACAATTAAATGAGATTGATGAAATAAGAAATGAGTCATATGAAAATGCAAAGATTTATAAAGAGAAAATGAAGATATTACATGATAAAAATATTTCAGGAAAAATATTCGAGCCTGGACAAGAAATATTATTATTTAATACTCATTTAAGACTTTTTCCTGGAAAATTAAGATCTAAATGGATGGGACCATATATAATTGAGAAAGTATACCATTATGGAGCTGTGGATATTAAAGACCCCAAAACTGGAAAAATATTTGGAGTTAACGGATTAAGACTGAAGCCTTATTTGGGAGAAATAAAAATGATTTATAAAGAGGCTTACGAGTTGAGTATACCCGATTAAAGACATAATTAGGTCAGGCCGACGACGTTAAACCAAGCGCTTTGTGGGAGGCAACCCATAATTATTTTTGTGTGTTTTTACATTTTTAATGTAAGGTTATGCCTAGGTCTTGACTATTTTTATATAATTGTAAAAAATTGGATGATAAAAAGTCTTAATTGACTTATGCAAAAGATGATCTCGAAGTATATAAAGTTTGGACTTTAGATCACTCCATTACGTATGTAAGTCAAAAGGAGATCAAGTTAACCTTCATTATGATTTTTTATTATTTGAGATAATCTTTATTATTAAGTCTATATGGATCTTATCATTTACCTATTTTGAAGATCGAAACTTCGAAATTTAATGTTAGGCGAAACGGAGTCGAATATGGTTCAGGCGCCTAGGCTGCAAAATTCGGCGCTAAAGCACCAGAGTAGACTGTGTATCGATGGGTCTGGAGCCTAGGCGCCAAATTTGGCGCCTAAGCGCCACAGTTACTGGGTCGTGTAAAAACTAAAAAATTTCAGTTTTTCACATGATTTTCTCCTATAAACTACCCCATCTTCGTTCACAATCCCTAAGCAATCATAGTTACGACCTTTACACTTCATTCTTGAGGAGATAAAAGAAGATTTTGAAGAAATGGAGAGAAGAAATCATGGAGAAGAGGCTAGAGATAAGTGTCCTAAGGATCCTCAACCTTTCTTTAATGGTTTTATTGCTGTTAGTTTAGAGAAATTTTTGAGTCGCCTAGATAATTTTGAAGCAGAATTCAAAAGTATTGGAGATCGCCTCTATGAGATGTATCATCAAATTAAACATCTGGAATGGCAGGCAAAGCTTCAATTCGATCATCAAGCGGCCTATCAAGATGCTCAAGTGGAGATGTATGCGAAGAACAAATGGATCAACGAGAAAATGGCTACGGATTTTCCAAGGGCGTTAGTGTTCTTCCCAAGTTGGTATTATGATGAGAATGGAAATTTCTAAATTGAAGATTAGATAGTAAATGTGGTTAGATCAAGACTTTATCTAGTGTGTCGTTGCATCGATTTAGTAAATTGAATGTATTGTTTGTGTGTTTGTTTTATTGTTCAATGTGTGTTGTATTTGCTTTGAAATTGTGTTGTTTTATTGTTTGTTAGGACTTGAATCTTATTATTATATTTATCTGTATTGTATTGAGCCAAATTGAAGATTATGAATGGAATTAGAAGAGTTTGACTTAAACTTGTGTTTAATTGATGGATTTAATTTTTAATTTTTAAAATTTTTGGAAAATATTTTGGAAGTTGGAAACTGAAGCAATACTCTCATATGAGTAATTAGAAGTTGAATTTGTCAGTTTTGGTGGAAAATAAAATTTTTAAAGTGATCTTTTTGGTTGGCGAGTCTGGCGCCTAAGCGCCGGATCAGCCTGCAACTCGAAAATCGGGATTTAAACCCCCAAAAGCCATGGTCGACATCTAAGCTTCATCTCCTTCCTCATTTTTGCAAAAATACACCCCCTAGATCCATCTTGAGGTCAAAACGTCACGTTTTTTAGCCCGAAATCACTCGATTTCTTCATCTTAAGGTCAGATCTACCTTATAATCCACTTATTTTTTATTTCTACCATGGACTTTCCTATTTCTGCTAAAAATCGAAATTTTAGAGAAAAATTTTGATTTTTAGAAACTCTCCATGGATTTTCTCAACTCATTTTAAGTTTCTTAAGCCTAAAAGAAATTAGATATTTGATTCCTTAATTTATTTATGTTTTTTTTCTCATTTAGATGGCACCTAAATCTAAGCGCAGAAAAGCATGAGAAAATTTCCACAGTAGCAAGTTCGCTACTGCGGCAGCGCACTTTCGTTATCACGAATTTGTGTCATCAAGGAAATTTATCTTGGAGCGCAGTTTTCACAATCCTAGAGAGATGATCGTGAACACGATCGTTGCACACAACTGGCAGTGATTCTGTTATTTCAGTGTCGTTGCTATTATTCCTATTGTACGAGAGTCTTATGCCAACTTTATGGATGCGGAAGACTATGAAGTCTTCGTTAGAGGTGTCGAAGTGGGATTCACTCCAAAACGGATCAATATTTTATACGGCCTACCACCTACTGTCGAGTGCTACTATTCTAGTCTATCTCCATCTGAAGGAGATCTGGAGATGATTATTGCATATCCGAAACGACAAACGGGTAAACTTTAAATCTTCTAAACTGAATGGTAATTCAAAGGCCTGGCACTATTTTATTTCTGCTAGACTACTTCCTTCCAACCACATGAGTGAAGTTACCAGAGATAGAGCTATACTAAACTACTGCATTTAGGAGAGGAAGCCGATAGATGTTGGAAGCATTATCTATGATTCTGTGGAATCGATTGCACGATCCAGCACTTCTGTGGAATTAGGATTCCCATCCTTGATATATTCTTTATGCATGAGCAATGGAGTTATTGCTGATATTTCAGAGGAGAAGCTAAAGCCTACAAAGCCTATTGGGCAGGAGAGTGTTGGTATGTAAGATCGTCTTCGCGGGAAGAGATCTACTGCTCCTTCTACTTCTGTACCTACTCCAGGAAGAGCTTCTACTTCTAGACCTTCTACTTCTACTACTGAGCCACCATCTAGTTTCTGGAAATCCATGCATGATCAATTTCTGGAGCAGTAGAATGAGTTATTTCTAACTCACTGCAGAATAGATACTATAGACAAGAAGATTGATCATCTATCTGAATATACCCAAAGGAAGAGTTATTATGATGCTGAGTATTCGGAGTCTTTAATTAGATTCTTGAAGGGTGAGCATGATGTTCAGTTCCCTACCTGTCCTAGATTTTCACCGTATGTTGATCCAAAGGATGTGGAATTTTCTTTTGGTGATGACGATGACGAGGCTACAGATAGTGATTAGTAGCTTGATTTACCTCTTGAGATGAGTTAATTCTGTCTTTAGTTTATTTCTTGTTTGTTAGTACTGATTAGTTTGTTGTTAGTAGTGTTGATTTGTTTAAATAACTTTGTGTGGATTTTTTTTTGTTGAGATTGTTTTTAGAGTATCTACTGTGATATGTGTTTAAGACTGAAATATGGATGATATTTTTTTTTTATTTTCTATGATAAATGTTTATTTCTATTTCAGCCTACTGTTTAGCATTCTTGAATAGTTAGTGATGTTATTTTGTTTCTGTTATTGTGATTAGTATAGTCGTTTAATTTAGCTAATGATATAAAATTAAGCCTGCTTACTTTTATATATGCTTCATTATTTCAGTAATATTCATAAAAACCATGTGTAGAAGTAAATTTTTCTTTGTAGACTATTTTTTTACATACTTATAAAAATTCCTTTTTAAAATTATGCCTTTCTTTCTCCCATACCTTAAAATTTTCAATGATATATCAAAACTTAAGTTTGGAGGAAGGGAAAATACATGCAAATTTAAATTTTATTTGTCCTTAAGTGCTAATATTTTCTTTAATAAAAAAATATTAACATAACATGAGGAATGAAAAATCTATTTAAGATTACTTAAGTTTTTGAAATTATAAATAATTTAGTAGACTAAACCAAAATTTTAATAACTTTGATTTATTTTAAGAATAGAATTATTCAACTTATAAAAGAGTAAGATTAAGAATTTTTTCTATTCATGGTAGAGAAAATTGAATTTTAGAAGTATTAAGAAATCAAGAATTATAACTTGAAAAAGAAAAGATTGAATGTCTTTTTGAAATCTATTAAGTGAAAATGTACAAGTTTGAAAATATAAGTTAAGGATAGTGAAGTTCAAAACCATTAAAAGGCTATCCAAATACAGTAATCCTCACTATGAAAAAAAAAAAGAAGAGAGGAGAAGCTTGAGGAGATGCCTAATCAAAAATTGGCTTCACTTGAATTATCTTAAAGAAGAAAACTAATTACATATTTTACATAATTTTTATACATGCATCTTTATTAGAAAATATTTTCAAGAAGATCATTTTCTTGTAAATAATTTATATGATCGTAATATAATAAACTACAATTATTTTCGAAATGAATGAAAATTTTTTTTTTAAGTCTTACAATTTGGTAGTTAAATATTCTTTAAATTCTTAAAATTAAACTTAATTAGTGAAATTTGGTTAATCATTTACTAAAGCCTTTATAAAATCAAAAATTACAAGTAATCTTAAATATTTACCTTTATTCCAAATGTTATACATTTTATATAGTAAAAAGGGTTACTTGAGGACAAGTAATGTTTAAGTTTGGGGGATTACTATTTTTATGCCTCGATTTTTATCAAATTTTTAAGGATATTATGCTTTAATGAAAGTTATTTTTGTGTTTTTGGATGTAGGTGATGCAAAAATGTTCAAAAAGGAAAAAGTATGAAAAAGGTGCAAAAAGGAGCAAAAGTGGAGCCAAAATGCAAAATTACCAAAATAATGGGCCTGGCGCCTAGGTGCCAGAATCCAGCGCCTAAGCACTAGCTCTATATCAAATCTGTGACTGTTTTTGTAACTACTTTGGGCAGTTATTTTGATGGTTAGAGCGGTTATTGGACCATCTAGAAGATTGGCAGTTATTCCTAGATTATAGGACATGTGATACATTGTATCTAGACGCTTGGAAACGGTTTGGATAACAAAGAGGTGTGATCCAATGAGAAGAGGTGTGAAAAACTGGATGTGGAGTCTGGCGCCTAGGCGCCAGATTCCAGTGCCTAGGCTCTAGACATACTTTCTAGAAGATTCATTGAACTTGGACACATTTTGAAGAGATGCTTTAGGCAACCCTTGAAGCCTATAAATAGGAGGCCATTTCTACATAGAAAAATAACCAATAAGAAGCCTGCCCTAGTCTGCTCCAATCAGAGGAGAATTAGAAAGATAATTTTAAGGACCACAAATGTAGTTTACTTTCTTTCATAAATTAGTGAGTTTATTTTATTTAGAGTTTGTATTGAGAGTTTGAAAGAGTTGGTGCTTTTGAAGTCTATTTCGCTTTAGAGTCAGAAGGAATCAGAGGTTCAATTATAGAAAGACTTAAGATAAGTATCTGTAATTTGATTCAAAGTTTTGTTTATATGTTTTTTTATTTAAATTCAATGTGTTATGAGTAGTTACTTTACTTTCTCCTTTCAATTATGAAAAGATAAATAAGATAATATTAAATTCATTGGAGAATTAAAACTAAATATGTTTAAATATGGTGATGATATTAATACCGGATCTTAATTTACTATTTAAATTGGTTATTTAAATTGTTAAAATCTGTTGAAGAATTTTGAGACCTAGAAGGAGATGAATTCTTAACTAGTAGATATCACATGAATCCTTGGGTATTCGAAGGCCTTGTGCGGGTTATTCAAGTTGAAGTGCAAATAAATAGGAAAATATTATTCAATGGGCGTAGAATTGATAAGTTTTTAGAGTGACAGACTAAATTCTTGTAATTTGGTTTATAGAGAGGGAACGGGTCACTAGTAGGGCCGACCATAGCCACCCTTGGACATCTAGTAGTGTGAGCTGAGATTAACCCATTCTACTAACAATACATCCGCATTCGATCTATAGATTAGCCAATGTTCTTTATACTATCGAGTGAAGGTAAAGAATAGGAATGCTTCTATTTGTCACAATACAATAAATTTATATTCTCCACGAATATTATATTATCTAAAAAGTCTTGGATTAATTGATAGGAAGAAAGTTGTTTGCTTATTATTATTTACGTCACTCATTATTTTTTAATTGCTTTAATTCTGCATTTAGTAAATTTAATATTAAATTTATAACTTTAAAAGAAATACATAAAAATAAAATTAAAATATTTAAAAATTAATAAACCTCCTCGTGGGATCGATACTGGGGTCTTTATTTAAAGACCCTATATTACTTGAAACGATACGTATACTTGCGTAGTACCACTAGTGTGTAAAATATTTTTCATAAAATTATATTTATATACAATAGCTGCTACTATTATTTGGGTCAAAGTATTGGCTATAACATATTTTTGAAAGCATAAATTATTGCGTTGTCCACTGATCGAGGTCATAAAGCCATCTGGACCAGCTATTTTGTTTCCATCAATAGAATTAAGAACAGCTTCAATTTTTTTTTCATCAGGTATGTTAGCTAGTTGTAATTGTTGGGTATAGGTTCTTTCTGCATCAAATAATTCAGTATGAATGGTAGATGAAGAATCTGTATCAGCTACTAACAAAGCTTTAAAATGGCAAACAATACTCTTGGCAATCATTGAAGGCCCAGTAATCCAGTTACCCTGATGGTCCTTAATAAAAATAATAGCATTAAGTTGTCTTCTGTACTTGATGATTGCATGGAAATATTTGGAATTCCTATCCCCATACTGGTGTTTGTTGATGGCTACTTTCTATTGAATAAATTTCTCTTCCACATCAATGGCTTGTAATAATTTGGATTGGGCTTCAATTAATTCTGAATCATTCTCCATACCATCAAATTGAGCTTGTTCAAGAGCTACCTGAATCTATTCATCAGACTGAATTTGTTGGAAGATATTGCCAAAAGTTTCTTTGTTTTATTTCTTCAGGTGGAAGATTAGATTCTTCTGCAGTCTCCAAAGTCTGATTAAAGGATTTTCTTCAGGTATTGAAGAGGTGGTCCAACCAGCTTGCACAACAGAAAAAAAGTCCTTGTGATCAGCCCAAACATTAAGAAACCTGAAGCTTGCTGGCTTACACTGACTTCCCAAAGAGATTTAATGAGGAGAGGGGAGTGATCAAAAGTGGTTCTAGTGAGGTGATGCACCTGTGTAATGGGAAAGATCTCCATACAATTGCTATTAACTAGGAACCTATCAAGTCTCTCCAGAAGATGACCTCTTTTCCAGGTGAAAGGTGTGTCAAAGAATCCTAAATCAAAAAAGACCAGAAGAGCTGATATTATTAGAAAATTGTATCAAAGCATTCAGATTGGGGGTTCTTCCACCCATTTTCTCACTTGGATCCTTAATGTTGTTGAAATCACCCCCTACATTCCAATTTCTATCAGAAGTGCCAAGAATGGTTTTTTAGATCAACCCATAACTGATTCTTAGCAACAGGAGAACTGCCAGCATAAATGAAGGTGGCTAAGCCATTAAATTGATCAAGTACAAATTCAAAATGAAGAAATTGAGAGTTGTCAATCAACAAATTACAATTCAATTCTTTTCTAGAGAAAACCCAAATTTTGTTATTACATCTGCTATAAAAATAGAAACCATGGAATTTCTTAACAAAAGTAGAAATGTTCCTCTTCACCAAAGGTTCAAGTATAGCAATAATCCAAAATTTATGAATCCTGTTGAGTTGGAAGATTCTGCTAAGGGAACCAGGATTAGAAATTCCCCTAACATTCCAACATAAAAGGTTAATCATGGTGCAAAGCTTTCCCAGCCCTAGTCAACCTGGGGAGGGATGTCTTCGTAGAATTTGAATGAGAGCCAATTATATTATTTTTAATTCCAGCAATTCTTTTTTCCTTCTCCTTTGTTTTTGAACATTCCAAGCCTCTTCAGCATTATGAGCCATCTCTTGGAGCTGTCCTTCCAAGGTATCTCCCCTAGGGGACTCAGGAGGTAAAAAAGTACCTCCTAAATCAGAACTATTCTCCCATACAAAAGTTTTTGAGCCCACTACCAGAGGGGCAGTATCAAGGTACCCAGCATTTTCATCAGAAAGAGGAGAGGGTAAAGTATCTTGTTGAATGCCATTGTTTTCCAATTGTTCAGAATGGCAACTAACACCAAGAGTAACACCTTTCACTTCCAGCACTTCCTTAAACTGCTCAGCATCAAAAGAGATTGTCCCTTTCTTTTTCTTATTTGATTTATAGGAATGCCAAACTTCTTCCCTGTCAATACTCAAAGGAGGGACTTGGTTAACAGTAGCTCTAGGAGAAGTCACCAAAGAATTCTGAGAAGGAGCTTTAACAGCACCACCCTCCAAGGTAACAAGATCAATGGCTCTAGTGGGTGGGGAAAGGATATCAAGTTGGACAGGGATGGTAATCCAGGGGGGAGCAGGAGGGTTTGGGGAAATAGTAGCAATGGCAGGGGCCACAAGTGGGGAAATATCAATGGGTAGGAGAGGAGCAGTGGAAGGAGGGGACTGAGAGGAGAGAACAGGTGCAACTAATGGTTCAGGATCTGTTACTCCAGGGGGGTTTAAAAGGCCTTTTAGGTGGTGGGTGGACTCTAAAGCACCTACTCAAAGTGTGACCAAACATCCTACATTGGGTGTAATAGTAGGGTGTTTGCTCCTTTATAACCTCCTGCTAAAAATCCTCATTATCAGAAATCCAGAGCCTCTTAATATGGGGTAGTGTGACATCTCTTTCAACCTGCACCCTGGCAGCTGCAGGCCTAGCTTTATTCTTTGTAAGGGCATCTGATCTGAGAGGATTGCCCAAGGATTTGGCCATATTAAATAGTGCATTTTGATTGTAAAATCATATAGGGAGCCCAGGGAATTTGAACCAAATTGGGACAACAGGAGGCTCCTTCTTTGGGTCAAAGGCTGGGGTCCATTTCAAAATCTTCATCTCAGAACCTGCTATAGTAACAGATTGTTTTGCAAATAGTCTTGCATAATCCTCTTCTGTGGTCAGTTGAATCAACAAATGCCTGCCATCAAGTAAACCAATTTGTCACTTACCAATAAATTGTAAAGAGGCAAAGTAGTTTCTCACCATTTCCATTTTAGGATGACCTAGAGCAAATTTCCCTATAAGAGTGAATTTCACCTCATCATTCAGCTGTGATAACTCCTGGTCAATAAAGACCACAGCCTGTTCACCCTCCTTAGAACCAGTGGGATGAACGAAGGGGCAGGTGGATCTGCTAGCAGCAGCATCATGAAAAAATTGGGGGAAGACTAAAGAATCAGAGGAGGAGACTACAGAAGAATTGTTGCCTACAACACCAGCATAAGTGGCTTTGGTCCACTGAAAATTAGTGTCCAGGTCAATGGGATGAGCCATCAGACCAAACACCAATTCAACCGTCAGCACCAATGTAACAGTAACTCAATTCAAAAAGCTTAAAAGCCCGGGAAAATAAGAACCAGCCTCAGCAAGGACAAACAAGAGCACCAAGAAAAGCAGCAACCAGCCAACCTACCAGACGCCAGGGTGCTAGCCACCAGGGGAGAGAACCAGCCTGCGCCGCCAGGGGGGTCATCTCTGACCCCCAAACCCTAGCAGAGCAAACCCAGCCGCCATTATATATATACATATAATATATATATATATATATATATATATATATATATATATATATAACTTTTAAAATTACATTTTTAATTTTAAAAATACGAGATCGAACCGATCTCATATATAATCGAGCACGAAGACCACGAGCCATGTTTCTATCTCGAAGAATAAACACATCGCTTAGTAGTGAGGCTCGATTAAATAAACTAAAAAACTTATGATATCAATTTTGGTTTGTAAACCTTTATGTTGAATGACACATTCCCCTATCTAATATCAATGATTACATATAAGATTAGATAGAGTTTATATTAAGCTAGTTTCTTAAAGTTTCCTATAAGGGCAAGCCCCTAAAGTTAATTACATCTTAGACAGCCGAAGTCGCCTAAGAATACTCTTGATTTAGATCAGAGTTATTGCTTTCATGAATTCAAAGTTTAGATTTTTCAAGTTGGACATAAGAAATTTAAATGGGAAAGAATCAATTAATAATAGTTATTATATAATCCAAAAGAAGAAAGATTGTTGATGTCACATATCCTAAGGCGAGCCTCGGTGACTTCCCAAGCTATCATATGGTTTGGATTCAGTTTTGAAGAGATGTTATTAAATTTTCTATCTTGCCAATTTTATTATTTAGGGCTTACATTCACAATATCCCAATCATGCAAATAGCCTACAAAGATAGGATGACTGACTTCGTACCGAACAACAACCTCAAAGCCTATAATGATTTAGGACTTATACTGCTCAGTAAGATTATGTAGGAGCCTAATGATGAGTTGAGGATTTACGTAATGCTAGATGAATTACATAGAATTCCTATGGATTATCGTTTAATTCTAAGCAATGGTTTGTTGTTGTAGGCTAGTTATGCTCTCTTGAAGATGTCCTTCTGCAGGTCCTCATCGTGCTGTCCATGGTGTTTGCTCTAAGCTCTTTGTTGAAGTAAAAGTTCTAAGATCTAAGGTTCAAAAATTTTTAGCATGTATGTTTCAGTGTTTTTTTTTTTGTTATTGTTGTTCCAGTGTTTTAATTTGAGAAATTTTAATTTAATTTGAGCGACACCGATTAGGATCCCATGGTTCTCTCATCCCGACATCATTATTTTCTTTTGAATTTACTTAGTCCAAATGAGTTGTTAGGCTCACTTAGACCAGAGAATTCCTGTTAGAAACCATAGGTTACCTCATCCGAGAGCTTATAAATCCAAAATGAGTGACTTAAGGGTTTTCACTATGTTTAAATGTGTACGTTTTATTTTAAAAAAATTACTTTTTTGTTTTGGTGATTTGGTTTTTTTTTTTTTTTTGGTTTTGCATATAAAGTAAATAAATGCAGGTAAGAAAATGCAATAAAATAAATAAAAGAACTGCAGTGCATAAAATAAAGTGTGTACCTGGGCTCTGCTACCAATGCATTGTTAGTTTCATAATTCATAATATAATTTGTAGAAAATAAATAAATTGTAGGAAACGAGAGCAGGTAAGCATAATACATAGAATTAACAAAACAATTCATACAAAAAATAAAAACAGGCAACGCAAAACACGTTCACATATGGAAGATCAAGAGTTATAAGACATCAGTAAAGGTGGGGGCTCAGAGATGGACTGTGTGCTTCCCAACCTTATTCAATAGCTACCAACCCGATAACTTATGGACGGCAGTCCTTACCTCGATCTAAATGAATAACCAAGATCTTTATGAGTTTTCATCAAATTTCTTTGATTTACATGCAAAGTTGTTGTTTTAATACTGTATAGATTTTATTTTAATAGGCAAAAGAAATTTGGTTTTATTTTTGTGGATATTTTTGTAAAGTAGTGTAGTCCACAAGCTAATCACTTTAATCAAGCTAGGACTACTGGTGACTTAAGAGCGTCGGGGGCAACAATCCTACCAGAGTCGGTGAATAGTATCATTGATCCTTTCCTCTCCCCTCATTGAAGATCCGTGAGGTAGGAGATACTTTTCTAAAATGCCCACATCGTATCCCTCGTTTAGCACACATTAACATTATCTTCATCTCCCTAGCCACCTAGACCTCAGACTTACATCAAGTTGATAATCCATATGGCAAAAACAAAGGTCCCCAATTGGTCACAAAGACTTAAACACTGTATAGAAGCCTCAAGCTTGTAAGAATTGGGTTATAAATGTAGGATAAGTAGTTTAAGGCATTTCTATTGATTTAGGTGAATTAACAGGTCCCGAAACATAACTTGGTGGGTCCCTAGAGGTTTTAAGGATGATTTTCTTCATCAAAGCATAATAAGTTTAACTGTCATTCAAAACATCCAAATGAGTGCCAAAGTGTTTCGTGAGTAACCCTACAAAACTTTTAAAATACTTTGAATCATTTCAAGTTTTTCTGAACTCATATTGTTGCTAAATCATTCATTCTTAATTATTAGAGCATAGTCATGATGTATTAATCGGTGCTCAATGAACCTTAATGATTTATTTATTTCATGAACGAGGTAACTATATATTTACTCAATTTTCTATTCAAGAATTATGTGGGCAGATACCATGAAGGAAACCCGAACTATTAAAGACTTTTGCACTCCATTTGGGTTGGGTTTTTAGTGTTTTTAAGAGTGTTTGTAATTGGTTTAAGTTCTTTTGAGAAACCTCTTTAAGTAAATTTTGACCTTTAGTTCACTACTAAGCCCTTAAGATCTCATCGATAAATTTGTAATAATTAACAATGCTAAATTAAAGGACTTAACTTTGATAAAAAAATTATTTCAATCATTAATAAGGGGATTCCAGTTAATGAGTTATTATCTTCCAAAACCAAGCCCACTACAGTAGGATCATCCAATTAGATTGACTTCAGAGTTATAATAATTTAACAAATAGCCATTTTGCTCTTGTTGTAGAAAAGTGATGAATCTGTTTCTGCTTCTTAATCCCTTGTATTTCAATCATCCAAGAGAGTTAATTAAGATCAACATTAACCATTTCCCCTTTATTTTAACCTAAATTTTAATTACATCAAAGTATCTCATAATTACCATTTTTTCCTTAAGGCTTTCCACTTCATAATTCTTTAAATTAACTTAAATAAATTTGAAATTTCATTGTTACCCTATTCATTAGTCAATTATAAAATTGGAGAAGAAATTTTTTTTCTCATTTATATTTTAATTTTTAGATTTATTTTATTCAAAAGGAAATAGAAATTTCAAGTTATTTCAATCAATCAATCAACACATGTTGTCAATCCTTAAGAAAATTTTAGGAGGTTCATCTAAGCTAGAGAACCTCTAGGAATAATCTTTGTGATTTTTTTAGTCTTAGTTTAATTATTATAATTATTTTTTGGTTTTTGTTATTAGTTAAATGGAAAATAAAATTTAATTTTGAAATTTACC
This sequence comes from Papilionanthe hookeriana x Papilionanthe teres, assembly GCA_022702705.1. NCBI lineage: Eukaryota > Viridiplantae > Streptophyta > Magnoliopsida > Asparagales > Orchidaceae > Papilionanthe > Papilionanthe hookeriana x Papilionanthe teres. The sequence continues at coordinate 14,151,189 of CM040424.1, forward strand.
ATTTATACTTTTGTTTAGTCCATCTGAGTTCAGAGAACTTAGAGAAATAAATTTTATAACTTTGTTATTTTATTTCATTTATTAAAATTATTTTAATGCAAAATTAAATAAAATACACTTTAGACATTTAAAAATACATAACTACATTAGAAGAATTAGGAAAATTATTCTAAATGGTCTCAAGTGATTAGGGAACAGTTTGTGACAATTTGGTGTGTTTTTGTATTTCCATGATTGTCGGCATATTTTTAGGTTTGTGTGTGTATTGTATTTTTGAAAAGAGGGGTCGCCTACAGAAATTGTCAGCAAATTTTTAATTTAATTTAAATAAATAATTTGAAAAAGTAGTATTTGGTTTTGAAAATAATTTTTAAATTTAAAGATTTTAAGATATGAAATCAAACTGATCTCACATCCCGAATAGTTTATATAAACGAGCACTGCACCACAAACCGTGTATCTATCCCGAAGAATAGACACATTGTTTGGTGATGGGGCTCGATTAAATAAACTAGAAGATTTGTGACATCCGTTTGGTCTGCGAACCAATTTTATAAGCCGATAAGTTCCCCTACTTAATACAAAGAAATTAAGCAGGGTTTATATTACCTGGGTTCTTAAAATTCCCTATAAGGGCAAGCCCCTATAGTTAATTACATCTTAAGTGAAGGGAATCACCTAAGAAAACTCGATAATAATCAGTAGTTCTGCACTCAAGAATTTCAAAGTTTAAGTTTCCAAGGGATTGAATTTTGGAATTTCAATAGGGAATGGATCAAATTTGGAACATTCTATTTTAGGAATTCAAAGGAAGAGAGGTAGGATAAATCACAGATTTGAAGCGAACTTCGGTATTTTCCCGACTATCCTATTGTTTGGCTTGAATTTAGGAAGGCCCTAATGTTTATTTAATGTTTTGATCCTGCCAATTTTAATCAATTAGGACTTATATTCGTATGATGTGATCACACAAATAGCCTCCAAGATGTGAGGGTTTATGTCGTATCGGACGACTACCTCGGAATCCTAAGACTGGTTAGGGCTTAATTTGTAATGCAAATGCCTAACAAAATGATTGAGGATTTATGTTGCACTAGGCAAACTACCTCGAAATCCTATGACTTTGTTATTTAATTCTAAGAAAATTTTGCTGAAGTAGACTCAGGTTTTGCTGATGACGATGGCTGTGCTTGCCCTACCATGCTCCGAGCTCCTTGTTGTTGCAGAGGTTTAATTTTAGAAGTCATAAATCAGGATATGAGAGAAGTGTTCTGTTTTAGAGAAAGTCTTAGTTTCCAAGTGTTTTTTATGTTTTAATTAAAACAAATCTTAAAGTTGATTATAACAACACCAGTTAAGATCCCACGGTTCCATCCTTCCGGTATCGTTATTTTTATTGGATTCATTTAGTCCAGATGAATTTGCTAAACTCAACTAAATGAGTTCCACACTTTCATTTAGACCGTGAGAAATCCCGTTAGCAACACGTAGGTTACATCATCCGAGGTATTCCCGATCATCCAACAAGACGTTTTAATTTATTTGTAGTTGTAGTTTTATTGTTTTGTTTGTGATTAAATTTTGAGTTGTTTTATATTTTGAAATGTTGTGGCGGTGAATTTTATCTTGTAATAACTTTTAGTTTAGTTTGGTTTCAATTTTAGGGACTATCCTAAAGGTGTGGGTTTTCATGCAACGAGTTGTTTATCATGCGAAAAGTAAATGCATTTGCAATAAGGTAAATTTCAAGAAGGTAAATTGTAATAAAATAAAAGCATACACGGAGGGTCTTCCCATCATCCCAAGTCGCACTTAAACACAATTTAGAATATTTAAACATTTAAAGCAAGTTCCTAGGAAAAGCTATGGGAAGGGTTATGGTTTTCTACCAAGTTCCTAATCCTATAGCTAGTCATCTCCTATGACATCTAGGTTCTTGTGTTTTGGTTTGAGGACGATTTTCTTCATCAAATAACAATTAAGTCCAATTTTTCTTGTAAATATACTATCATACTGAGGAAGTGCTTAAGACGAGTCTTAAACATCTTTTCAATACCTCTAGGATTATTTTAAGTCCAAGAGAATTTAATTATGCAATGAATCAATCATCCAGGAGTTCAAGTTTTGTTATCTTGCTCAGTGAGCTAGGACATTTGAATATCCTATGAGTGAAGTGACACTTCACTTAACACTCTGTTTAGGAGTTATGACAACAAGAGCTTTTGAGGGAAAATCGATGTTCAAGTGATTTGTGATTCGACTTAATTTTAATTAATGGGTTTAAGTTTGGAATAGTGTTCAAGTTGTTTTAGATTTATTTTTGAATTCTTTATGTCTTAAGTGATGCTATATTTAATTCAATTTAATTTAATTTAATTTTAATTCAATTTAATTTTGTTTAGTTTTAATTTTAATTTAATTTTAATTTAATATTTTATTTTTTATGCTCTAAGGATGATTTAATTTTAATTGTTAAAGTATTAATTTAATTGAAATTTTAAAAGGATTAAATGTTTTAATTTTAATTTAATTTAATGATTAAGTCTTTTAGCATTTTAAATTTTGAATTTAGATTATCATTTTAATTAGAAATTAAATATTATTGAGGTGATTAATTTAAGGATTCTTAGATTAAAGAATAAATCTCTTCCTAATAATATCCCTATTTTAATAATTCCAATTTTTTTATTATTCTTCCAAGTTTAAAGAATAATTTAATTAAGGTTTATTTTAATTACTTTCAAATTATTTGGTAGGTTTCTACCCTTAAGTTATTTAAATTTCAATCATCCAAATCAGATTAGTATCAAATATTTTACTCTTTCATTTTAATTAAACCAAAAAAAAAATTTAATTATAGGTTAAAATTTTAATTACCATTTTGCCCTTTAAACTTACTAATTTCATAACTCACTAAATTGAGCTTAAATGAATTTCAAATTTTTTATGTGACTTCACTCATGTATCAATCAAGACATTAGAGGAGAAAAAGTGATTTTTTTGTATTTAATTTATTTATATAATTATTTTTGGTGAAAAATAAGAATTTTCAAGAAAAATTTAATAACATGACCAAGGGAAAGTTTCTGTCCTTAAGAAAATTATGGGACATTCCTAATGAACAGAGGACCACTTGGACCAATTTTGGTGATTTTTTGAATTATATTCTTTTTATTATAATTATTTTGAGTTTTGGAGTATTAATTAATTTAAAAATAAAATAAAGGTTTAAAAATGAATTTTATATTTTTCAAAAATCTTTCTAATATCAAGGAAACCAGAGAACCAATTTTTATAATTTTCTGATTTTTCTTTGATTTATTAGTATTATTTTAGTAGAAATGCTAGAAAATACATTTTTTTAATTTTAAAATTACCTTAGGGCTTTAAAATTTAATATCTCATCATAAAGACTTAAGAAAAATATGGGGCTTGTTCCTAAGTGATTAAAATTTGAAATGTAACATTTTGGTGAATTTTATTATTTTTTTTATTTTTATTATTTTTTAATTATTAAAATATTAAAATAATGCAAAAAATCAACTTTTTTAGAAAATTGTAATTTTAATTTTCTTAAATTGCCCTGATATAAAAGAGGCTCTAAAACCAATTTGGAAAATTTTTTAGAAGTATTTTGAAAGTTATGAATTTTTGAAGTTTAATTTTGGCTAAATGGCTTAATCAACCCATTTGATAGGGCTAACCAAGTCCAATTGACTTCAAACTTTTATGGTGGGTTCCTCTAATCCTAAATGTCAGTGGAGAATTGATTTCAAGTTAATTTGATGTATGATTAGTTCTAATTAATTAAAGCTCTATTTTGGGTGTTTAAGCCAATTAGGGTTATTACAAGTGAGTTAACTCAAAAACCATTTTCCCTAGGGTCCTCTGGTCATAAGAAACATCACCAAATTTTCCTAGAATTTATTTCACAACATGCTAATTATTGGAATTAAAATACTCAGAATAGTGACCTAGAATTGAAAAATCAATAACTCTTCATAGGGGTGGCCTCTGACTTTGAAAAATTTAGGGAATGTTTCCAAATTCAGAGGCTTCAAAAGCCCTATGGTCTCATGTCATGGTGAATTGTATACATGCATGGAGAATTAAAATAGTGCAGAGAGTAAATAAATAATTAAAAATAAAATACTTGATGCAATTTCATGATTTCTTTTCCACATTATTCTCCTCTGTTTATTGAGCAAGAGGGTATTTTTTTTTTATTTTTCTGATTTTCCTACACAAAGTTATGCATTTTTGAAGTTTAGGGAATTAAATAAATCAAAAATACCCTAATTTCCTACTTATCCACTGTTGACCTCATTTTTGATGAGGTCTTCTCTTCTTCTTTTTAGTACTTAGGATCTAGCCGTAGGCTTTTCCTTTGACTAATCTTAGAGGATTAGATTTGGGACCCACCACTTAGAAATTCAAACCACTTCTTAACTCCCTGTAAACTCCACAAACTTGACTGTAGACCCCTAATCACACAAGGGTTGAAACCAAATGTGGAAGTTTAAAGGATGAGTTCCCATAAGACTCTTTGGCCTTAGGACTGCCCTGGGTGACCTGGTCTGGTGAGGGCTGACTTACACACACACTACACCTATACACTACACTTTCACACACATCCTAAAAACACACCCATACCTAACTTGACCTCTTGACTCATAAAGGTGATTCACATGGATGGTCCTTAACCCCTAAGCCCTTGGCTAAGAGGGTTAGGAACAACATAGTGGATGCCTCAAATGAGTCCCTTCATGGCTCATGTGGGCTTGATATGGCTTCAGGGCTCAACCAAAATAATTTCATTCCACTTACAATCACCTAATCTTCAATTTTCCAAATTTTCAATTTTTGACCCCCGGGACCCTACACCCGTCTAGCCTACCTAAAGCTCTCGAAATCACCCAAACTTTTCAAAATTTCCAAATCACCCAAAAATTCCCCAAAATTAACCTTGAACATTTTCTCACCAATAAATTTGATCATCCATAGCCCAAAATATAAAAAATTCCAAAAATACCTCCCAATACCCTCCAAATACCCAAAATACCCATCTTGACCCAAAAATTCAAAAATTCAAAAAATTCCCAGAAAATCCCAAATATTCCAAATTTCATTTTGTTCAACTACACCATGGGCCAATTTTGTCAATTTACCCCACTTTTATCAAAACCCCCAATTTGACCCAATTTAACCCAAAGTGAACCCAATGTCAAGCCAAACCTACCCAATTGACCCAAATTCTGGTTCAATTCAATTCTAAACTTCAATTCAACATTCCCAACACCAATCTAGACCAAATCCAAGTCCAATTTGATTGACATTTGAATCCAATTTCATTTTGGACCTTAAAGCCCAATTTGGACCCATGACCCAAACCTAACCCAAACTCACCCAATTCAACTCCAATTAACCCCAAATCTTTTCTAAACCTTCCTTAACATCCCTACAAACAAAACATTAACATGATTTACCTAAAATTTAGACCCAAACCCCACTCAAATTCAACCCAAAGCCAAAAAGCCCAATTTTGACCTAAACCCAAAACTAACCCAAATAAGCCCAAACCCTAAAATCAAAACCCAACCAAAGCCAAAACCTCTTTGAAACACTCTCATAAACATTTCCCAATATTTATTTTACATCAATTTCAACCCTAGCCCAACATTGGCCCAAGTTAGCCCAATTTGACCTACATTGGCCCATTTACCAAAGAGGCCCAAATCCAACCCAATTCAAACCCAAATCACTCCAAACTCATTTCAAATCACTCATGACATATCCCTAAACCAAACCCAACAATTATTTGGCCCAAACTTCTAAGCCATCTCCACCAAAATCAAAACCCATCCATGAATTCATTCTTAAACTTTAAAGCCCACTTACATGAAACCTTCCTAAAGCCCATCTCCACCAAAATCCAAAGGGCCAAAATCAATCCAAAACCCATATGACAATTGCTCTACGCCATCTTTTCAATTAAATCAATCCCTAAGTTTCAAAACTCATCATGAAGCCATTCCAAATTAAGCCCCATACAAATTCCCATCAAAATACCAAAATTTTCTTAAACCCATTTCCATGAAATTGACTTAACTTTTCCCAAGCCAAAGATGAGCCATGAAGCCATGCATGAGCCACATGGAAGCCATGAGAGCCTCTTTACATGTCACCATCCCATTTTGGGCAAAAGGAGGAGACTCTTTCCTTAATCTCCTAAAGTCATTAGCCTTAACCATGATTCCCCTTAACCATAATTTAATCCAAATATATTTGGATAAGGACTTCTCCATGTCAAACCAGCTGATTCCTTTGACTCCTCACATCACCCAAAGCCACCTTGAAGGGTGAACCAAGCCCAAAGGGTGGACTTGACCAAATCAAGCCAAAATTGGCCCTCTCCCATTCCATTTTAAATAAAGCTTTTGACACATGGCATTTGCCAATTGCCTACACTAAACCCCAGCCACGACCTCCACGACCTTGAGGGTGACTCGACCACGGCCGGCCAGCCACCACAGCTGCCGAAAACCACCAGGCCGAGAGCTCACATGTGGACCCAAACTTGGAATTCTCACCTGTTGAGCTGCCCCATCCCCAATGGCCATTGTAGCTGTTCTTCCCTTGACCTAAGCAGCTGATCCCAACCCTTGGCCATCCCTGTGAGGCTCTCCAGCCACCTTTATTTAAACCCGACCCCCTCACGGCTATGAAGGAGAGTTGCACAAACCTTGCCGAAACTCTGCCAAAATTATTCCAAGCCTTACTCCATACTTAGAGCAGTTGATCCCTAGTGTCAATTTGCCCTAATCCCCACCAACAGAACCCAATTTCTCAACTGAAATTTCACCCAAAAACCAGGACACTTTGCCACAGTGAGCCAATCTTCAAATTGGTCGGCCCTACACCTTCACTAGACCAAGAGGAGAAGTTTCCCACTGAAAGCCCCATCTCCAGGCCACCCAGTTGTTCCAGCCTCCAAGCTTCGTGATCGACTGTGGTCACTTTCATAGCTAGGCAATTCACCAGACTAGGAGACTTCATCTGGAGCTTGCTGGGATGCAATTGAAGGTGACACAACCCTCAGATTGAAGCCATACTTCTCTGAGCAAAGGTATGAGCTAATTCTTTATCCCGAGCTTCTGGAGATTCTCCATTTCAAATGCTTTAATTTCAATACATGATCACCGTATAGATGTATTCGTCTCTTCAAGACGAATCCATAAAGCATAAGAACACGAAAATCCGTTGAGAAATGAGTGAGTTCTTAGGGTTTTAGTGTGGACGGCTCTCGAGTGAGGACACTTGGGGACGATGAACGGATGTCGTTCATTCCATACACGCGCGGACGGACGGCCAGGATCATGCCGGATGAGGAGATGGAACGATACAGCGGGCCCCTGGAGCGCTGAGTCGGATGGCGGCGTCGAATCAGAAAGCGCCACGCGGCACTTCGGAGATGTTAAGGTTGACGCGGCGCCGACTCGGATAAATAGAAAAATAGGGATTTTCGATTTATTTAATTCCCTAAACTTCAAAAATCCATAACTTTGTGTAGAAAAATCAGAAAAATAAAATAAAAATACCCTCTTGCTTAGTGAACGAGAGGAGAATAATGTGGAAAAGAAATCATTTAATTTCATCAAGTATTTTATTTTTAATGATTTATTTACCCTCTGCATTGTTTTAATTCTCCATGCATATAGGAAATTCACCATGGCATGAGACCATAGGGCATTTGAAGCCTCTAAATTTGGGAACATTCCCTGAATTTTCCAATGTCAGAGGCCATCCCTATGAGAAGTTATTGATTTTTCAAATTCTTGTTACTGTTTTGAGTATTTTAAATCCAATAATTAGCATGTTATGATATAAATTCTAGGAAAATTTGGTGATGTTTCTTATGACCAGAGGACCCTAGGAAAAATAGTTTTTGAATTAATTCATTTAAAATAACCCTAATTGGCTTAAACACCCAAAATAGGTCCCTAATTAATTAGAGCTAATCATACATCGAATTGACTTGAAATTAATTCTCCTCTAACCTTTAGGATCAGAGGAACCCATCATAAAAATTTGAAGTCAATTGGACTTAGTTAGCCCTTTTAAATGGGTTGATTAAGCCATTTAGTTAATTTGAACTTTAAAAATTCATAACTTTCAAAATGTTTTTCAAAAATTCACCAAATTAGTTTTGGAGCCTCTCTGATATCAGGGGAATTTAAGAAAATTAAAATTTTAATTTTCTAAACAATTTAATTTTTTGCATTATTTTAATATTTTAATAATTAAAAAAATAATAAAAATCATAAAAATAATAAAATTCACCAAAATTTCACATTTTGAATTTTAATCACTTAGGAACAAACCTCATATTTTTCTTAGGTTCATTTGGTGAGATATTAAATTTTAAAGCCCTAAGGTAATTTTAAATAAAAAAAATGTATTTTTTTAGCATTTCCACTAAATTAATTCTAATAAATCAAAGAAAAATCAGAAAATTCTAAAAATTGATTCTCTGATTTCCTTGATATTAGAGAGATTTTTGAAAAATATAAAATTCATTTTTCAACCTTTATTTTATATTTAAATTAATTAATACTACAAAACTTAAAATAATTATAATAAAAAGAATATAATTCAAAAAATCACCAAAATTGGTCCAAGTGATCCTCTAGTCATTAGGAATGTCCCATAATTTTCTTAAGGATAGAAACTTTCGCTTGGTCATATTATTAAATTTTCCTTGGAAATCTCTATTTTCCACCAAAAATAATTACATAAATAAATTAAATATAGAAAAATCACATTTTCTCCTCTCATGTCTTTATTGGCATATGAGTAAAGTCACATAAAAATTTCAAGTTCATTTAAGCTCAATTTAGTGAGTTATGAAATTATTAAGCTTGAAGAGCAAAATGGTAATTAAAATTTTAACCCTTAATTAAAATTTTAGGCTTAATAAAATTAAAAAGTAAAACATTTGATCTTTATCTGATTTGGATGATTGAAATTTAATTAATTAAGGGATAGAAACCTATTAAAAAATTTAAAAATAATTAAAATGAACTTTAATTAAATAATTGATTAAATTTGGAAGAATAATAAAATTTGAATTATCAAAATAGGGATATTATTAGGAAGAGATTTGTTCTTTAATCTAAGGATCCCTAAATTAATCATCTCAGTAATATTTAATTCCCAATTAAAATGATAATTCAAATTCAAGATTTAAAATGTTAAAAGACTTAACCATTAAATTAAATTAAAATTAAATTATTAAACTCTTTTAAATTTTCAATTAAGATTAAAAATAAAATTAAATTAAAATTTAAATTAAATTAAATTAAAACATATTAAATTAAATCAAATTAATTTAAATCAAATTAAATTAAAATTAAGTTAAAATCAAATTAAATTAAATTAAATTAAATTAAAAATAAAATTAAATTAAAATTTAAATTAATTTAAATCAAATTAAATTAAATTAAAGGAAATTAAATCAAATTAAATTAAATTAAAATTTAAATTAAACCAAATTAAATTAAATTAAATTAAAGTTAAATTAAATTAAAAATAACATCACCTAAGACAAAAATAAATTCAAAAATAAATATAAAGCAACTTGAACACTATTCCAAATTTAAACCCGTTAACTGAAATTAAATTAAATCACAAACCATTTGAACACCAATTTGCCCTCGAAAGTTTTGATTGTCATCACTCCTAAACATAACGTTAAATGAAGTGTTACTTCACTTATAGGATATTCAAATGTCCTAGTTCACTGAGCAAGATAACAACAAAACTTGAATTCTCGGATGATTAATTCATTTATATAATTAAATTCATTTGGACTTAAAACAATTCTAGCAATATTGAAAAGATGTTTAAGATTCTTCTTAAGCACTTCCTCAATATGATAGGATATTTATAAGAACAATTGAACTTAATTGTTCTTTGATGAAGAAAATCGTCCTCAAACCAAAACCCAAGGACCTAGACGTCATAGGAAATGACTAGCTATAGGATTAGGAATTTGGTAGAAAACCATAACCCTTCCCTTAGCTTTACCTAGGAACTTGCTTAAATATTCTAAATTGTGTTTAAGTGCAGCTTGGGATGACGGGAAGACCCTCTAGGTACGCTTTTATTTTATTGCAATTTACTTTCTTGCAATTTACCTTATTGCAATTTATTTAATCACATCGCACTTACTTTTCTTGCATGATAAACAACTGTTGCATGAAAACCCACACCTTTAGGATAGTCCCTAAATCTGAAACCAAAACTAAATTAAAAGTCATTGCAAGATAAAATTCACTGCCACAACATTTCAAAATATAAAACAACTCAAAATTTAATCACAAACAGAATACAAAACTACAATTACAACTAAATTAAAACGTCTTGTTGGATGATCGGGAATACCTTGGATGATGTAACCTACGTGTTGCTAACGGGATTTCCCACGGTCTAAATGAAAGTGTGTAACTAATTCTGTTGAGTTTAGCAAATTCATCTTGACTAAGTGAATCCGATAAAAATAACGATGCCGGAAGGATGGAACCGTGGGATCTTAACCGGTGTTGTTATAATCAACTTTAAGATTTGTTTTAATAAAATATAAAAAACACTTGGAAATTAAGATTTTCACTAAACCAGAACACTTCTCTCATCTCCTGATTTATGACTTCTAAAACTAAACCTCTGCAACAATAACGAGCTCGGAGCATGGTGGGCAGCACGGCCATCGTCATCAAGCAAAACTCGAATCTACTTCAACAAAACTTTCTTAGAATTAAATAACCAAGCCATAGGACTTCGAGGTAGTTTTCCTAGTGCAACATAAATCCTCAACTCTTCATTAAGCATTTTCATGATCATGTCATGCTAATTAAGCCCTAACCGGTCTTAGGACTCTGAGGTAGTCGTTTGGTACGACATAAACCCTCACATCTTCGAGGCTATTTGTATGATTTTATCATACAAATATAAGTCCTAATTAATTAAAATTGGCAAGATCAAAACATTAAATAAATATTAGGACTTTCCTAAATTCAAGCCAAACAATAGGATAGTCGGGAAATTACCGGGGTTCGCTTTGAATCTGTGATTTCTCCTACCTTTCTTCCTTTGGATTCCCAAAATAAAATGTTCCAAATTTGATCCATTCCCTATTAAAATTCCAAAATTCAATCCTTTGAAAACTTAAACTTTGAAATTCTTGAGAGCGAAACTACCGATTATTATCGAGAGTTTTCTTAGGTGATTCCCGTCACTTAAGATATAATTAACTACGAGGGCTTGCCCTTATAGGGAATTTTAAGAACCCAGGTAATATAAACCCTGCTTAATTCATTTATATTAAGCAGGGGAACTTGTCGGCTTATAAAATTGGTTCGCAGACCAAACGGATGTCACAAATCTTTCTAGTTTATCTAATCGAGCCCCATTATCAAGCAGTGTGTCTATTCTTCGGGATAGATACACGGTTTGTGGTGCGGTGCTCGTTTATGTAAACTATTCGGGATGTGAGATCAGTTTGATTTCATATCTTAAAATCTTCAAATTTAAAAAATAATTTCAAAATCAAATACTACTTTTCAAATTATTTATTTAAATTAAATCTAAAATTCGTCGACAATTTTTGAAGGCGACCCTTTCTTCAAAATTAAACATACAACCCAAAAATATGCCGACAACTTCTGGCGACTCTGTTGGGGAATAATTCCTCTCTCCATTTTTAATCAGACAATTCTGCTTTCAAAAATCGGTAGTGTATCCATGTCCCTTGTGGATTAAACTACCCTTCTTTCCGTTGGAATACTATGTTCATTTCTACCTTGAACAAGTATAGCCAACATTCTCTCGGATTTAGGAGCCACTGTTTAGACACCCCTAAACGAGAGGGTTCCGAGATCCTTTTACCTCATTTCTGAGGTGGGGTAGACCCCTAATAGGTATTAGTTTAGGAGCGGTCTTGCGGGTCGAGAAGTTTCTGCAAGACTTTCTCTTCCTTTTCCAGTTCCTAATCAATTCATTTTACCCTTCCTACAACTCTCCTTCTTTCAATAATTCTCTTTCCTAACGAACAAATCTTTTTGAAAAAACAATTTTCCTTTAATACCACAAATACACTAAGATAAACAGAAATGTGTTTGGACTCTTTCTTTTCGTCATAAGTTGTATGACAAGAAGAAACACGATTCGGGGACTAACACTTGGAATCTGCCTTGCAGAAATGGAATCCCCAAAACTGATCTTCTCCTTCGTCAACGGACTCGACCTGGCCGTGTTCAAGGACAAACTGCCTGATAATGGAATCATTCGATTCGGACAAGGATTCGGGGACACCGACATCAAAATCCCCTACGTCACTCTCTTTTCACTCACAAGCAAAAGTACCACAAACTGAGAAGCCGTTGATTGAGTTCAACCTCAAGTCAACTCAAGAATTCCCTCCTCTGCAAAGATTCCAGCCGAGAGGAGTGCTCGCCGTCCGCGAAGGACTGTTGTTGCTACCCCACCTGGTCCTAGTTGTCTCTCGCACCTACCCCGGCTTCGCCAAACTAAAGGGGAAGGAAATTCGAACTATGGTGAACACATTCTTGTGGAGGGTACAGACCTTCCTGTGAGACCTTCTGTTTTTGAAATCGGGTCCATCTCGAGAATTCCATCGCTGACACGGACTCAGAGAAGGAACAGAAGTAGAAGGATCGCTAGAGAAGCCAGAGCTGCTAAAGTTTCTTTCCTGGAGGAAATCCCAGAACTGCCCGAGTTTACACCGCTGCCTGAATACATACCACTTTTGGGAGGAAGTAGATTCCATCCCCTCTCCGCCGTAGAGGATGAAGAAAATGTTCGCAAAATTGCTGCCGCATTGCCTCAGCTCGTATATTACAACGATAGTCGTAAGAAAAGGGCCAGAACTACGCCATTTGCTCGACTACAAATTTTGATAGAGAAATTAGCAAAGAAGGAAAGGTGCCCTGTATCAGAAATTTTAAGAAGGATAGGGCGGGTGTGTTCAAATCCCGTCTTGGGCCGCGAGTAGAACCTGCTATCATTGCAGAAAAGCCAAATAAGAGGATGAAAGCTAGTCTGCCTGTCGTTGTTTCAGGACTACGGATTAGGGAGGATACCAACTTCCGGCATTTGGGTCGACGGACCATCCGGTCCTAAACCTTCGTCGCTAGAAGGATTGTATGGCGTCCCACTACTGGACAATTAAGATTGAAACAATAGCCTGAGAAGGAAAGTCTCGTCAGGAGACTTGAATCCGAAGAAAGTGCTACTGCAGTAAAGGGGACACATGAGAAGGAAACCCGACAACTATTGCATGACAACTGCAAGGATGTACAGAAAGACCACTAGAAGATGCTATGGAAAAGCTAAGAACCGATATTCGGCGATTAGCAAGGGAAAGAGAAGAGAAATTTGGAGATGAGATTGACTCGTCAGAGTTCATGGATGATGAATATGCAGAAATTAACATGGTTGAAACACGAGCTTCGTCAGCTTTACAAGGTGCTCCTGCAGCCGCAGAAGAGAGGAGCCGGAAGTAATGAGGAGGCGGCTTCAAGAGAAAGATGATACGATCGCCCAAATGGCAAAAAGGATGGAAGAGATGGGCGTAGCCCTAGCCACTCTCCGGAGTCGGGTGCAACCCCAAAGAGAAACACCCCGTAAGTCATTCACATTGTAGACGGAGGAAAGGAGATTACGTCCGGTAATGGGGATGATCAGTTAAAGAAGGATACAACACAAAGCATGATTCCGGAAAAGGATATCAAGAGCATGGTGGAACAGCAGGTGCGAGAAGCCTTGGGACAATCAAAGAGCGGGACATCCATTCGGACGGGTAGACCTTACACTGAAGAATTCGATGTTGTCAAATATCCGAAAGGCTTTGTACCACCTCTGTTCAAGACCTTTGATGGAACCGGAAACCCTCGACAGCATGTTGCACATTTTCATGCCAGTTGTTGCAATGCCGGCGGAAGTGATGCCTTACTCTTCGGACAATTTGTCGGCGACTCGTCGGGGATCGCCTTTGATTAGTATGCGGAATTACCGAACGGTTCGGTGAAGACATTTTCGAACTAGAGAACTTCTTCATCGAGCGATTTGCGGAGCTCGACACCACATCACTATAGGTGATTTAGTGGTAGAGAAGCAAAAGCCGAATGAAACTTTGGTGGACTACATACTTCGATGGAGGAATCTAAGTATGAAGTGTGAGCCACAGCTACAAGAACAGCATGCAGTCAGCATTTTACTTAAGAGTATTCATGGCCCGATAGCACTTCTCCTCAAAGGATTTACTATTAAGACTTTTGAGAAGTTGTTAAGCAAGGCCGGAAGCTTGCAAGAGGAGGCGAAACAATTAAGTTACACCGAAAAACAGACAAACAGAAGCCCGTGAAAACTTTCAAAAAGAAGTCCGGGATCATTGTAGCAGTCGATAAAGGCAAGCAACTGATACAAATATTGTCAGAACGGCCGCAGCAACCTCAACAAAATTACCAGCAATCCCGACCCAGCTATCAGTCATCTCAACAGTATGAACAACCCCCTTGTCCACAACGTACGTTAAGGGAGCTTCTGAGCAGGGAGTATCCGTTCAAGAATGAGGCAATGCCGAAAATGTTCAACGGTTCGATGAAGACTCCAGATTTCCAACTGCCGGAACCTAAGAGACCGGAAGAAGTCGACAAGAAAGGTGATCTCAACTTTTGCCCTTACCACGGATGCTTGGGCACAAGATAGAAGATTGCATTACCTTCAAAGTTGGCTCGATGACAATCTTAGGAAAGGGAATATAACGATCCCGAAGGAATACATGAAGGAACCCCGAAAGGAGGTTCCATCAATGTTGTCTCGGCTCGATCTCATTGTTCCGATAGATCCCTATGCGACCGATGATGGATGAGCTACCGCTTGGACAAGGTCTTCGAAAAAGATTTTGGATCACATCCAAGCCGCTTCGGTGCGAGCCTCAATTCAGAGTTCGAAACCTGTTAAGTCGAAACTATCACTTGTGATAGAAGAACCACCTCAACAAGAGACAATTGAAGAGAAGAAGAAAATCGACGAAGAAGAGAAGATCGAGGCTCTTAAGGCTAGACTATGGGCTGCTTATCCTAGGATAGTTGTTTCCGATTCGGGGGAGAAATCCCTCGAACCTCAGACTCTGTATGATTATCTGCTCACTTCGGTAGGATCTTATAATGATAAGGGTTATGGCGTTGGCTACGTTTTGACTGTTTCTAAAAATTACGTAACTAGCGACAATCCGGACATTAATTTCGATACAAATGACAATTCTCAAATCATACCCAATCTCGACGATCACAATGACAAAGAAGACATCCATTAAGGAGGCTACGAGAGTTCAACAAGCAACGAATCTATTTGCGAGTTTCGAGGCGCTCCAGTCAGAATAGAGTTAGAGCCTTCAGACTCCGAAGTTAATCCAGAAGAACCTGTCATTCCGATTCAAGAAGAAACACTAGCAAACTAAATACTGGATTCAGGAGAAATTACAGAAGTTAACTTAAGAAGTGGAAGAGTTCTATCTCTGAGAATGGGTCCAAAGGACAAAGGAAAACAGGTGGTTGTTCAGGAAGAACCAACCCGTGCGAAGAAATACCCATTCGAGAAGAAGCCGAGACACATGGAAATAAAGTGGACTACAACGTGCTAGCCCATCTTAGGAAACTACCGGCCAAGCCGAGCATCTACGACGCTCTCATCTTATCAAAAGAGATGAGAGAAGCTCGATCGAGGCCTTACTTGATCCGGAAATTTGCTTAGCTCAAATGGCCGGAGATTCCTTAGATGAGGTTTGCTTGTTAAAAGAACGACGAGGTGTCACCTTCACGGACAATGACCTACTACTTGGGACGACGGATCACAACCGACCGTTGTACATTTCGATTACTAATTGGAAAGTTTACGCTCTCCGGAGTATTGGTGGATCCAGGAGCATCAATTAATATAATGAGTCTTCGAACACTAGCATATTTGGAAATTGATGCTCGTGAGCTCGAAGCCGAAAAAATGTTATTAAGAGGATTCAACCAGAAAGGAGAAAGAGCCCTCGGATCAATAACTCTGCTAATGAAGACAGGTGACTTGGCAAAGACAACCGCAAAATTTCACATAATTGATTCAGAAATGTCGTTCAACGCTCTATTCGGGCCGACCATGGATACATGAAAACGAGGATGGTACCATCATCTCTACATCGAGTGCATCAAATACTACGATGGAGGGGAACAGTGCATCAAAGGTGACTTACAACCATTCTCCGTACATGAAATTGGAATCCATGAAGATGCAGCTTATTATGCACCTCCGAAGAAAACAATCTTCTCCAGAGATACCATAACAAATGAAGCAAAAGAAGTTTGGGACAACGAAGAACCTAAAGTTCTAGTCCAACAGTCACTCACCACTCCCTTATGGCGAGATGGTGAAGGTTTCTCCACAACTCGCATCTGAGGTCAAGGCCGGGGACGAGGTCGTAGCAGAGATGTTAGGACAGTTGGACAGAGGAAACCAGCCATCAATGTTGATTGGGAAGATAGTTCTGAAGAAGAAAAAGAGATCAAACAAGAAGCAACAATAATAAGTCGGAAGAACTCGCAATTCAGGATCCCGCTCGAAGATGAAAAGAACGAAGAATACAAATCGATGTACGAGAAGATTAACCACTATGTACATACTATGACCCTGACCCCGATCCATTCTAATAAGATCGAGGGTATGGTGGTCAAAGAGGTACCTTGCGGCGGTGCAAAGCCAATCTAATTCTACCGTGGTGCTCCTTCCTCCAAAACTGAAAATAATGTACAATTTGAAGATGTCACTTCATCAGAATTAATGGAATTACCTTTTGAGTGGTACTCTCCCTGTGTTCAAAATTTAATTCAGCGTGGTTTCTTACCTCGACAATGGACAAAGTGCCAATCACAACATTTTGAAAAATTATGGAATAACTCCGGTCGTCCACCCAATTCAAAGCATGGTCTCGAATTCGGCACAGTAGGATCAGTTGACGATATCGAATTTTGCTTGGTTGTCACTTGCGAGTCCAATGAAAGCTGCATGGAAACTACGGAAGAACTTGAAGATTTACAAAGTGGAGACGCTCCACCGTAGTTCGAAGAAGAGATCAAATCTACAATAGATGAGTTAACGGAAGTTAACTTAGGTACTAGTGAAGAACCTAGACCTACCTTTTTAGCTCCTTACTCAATAAAGAAGACTCCGAAGAAATAATCAAGTTATTAATGGAATTTAAAGATTGTTTTGTTTGGAACTACGATGAGATGCCAGGATTAGCTCCAGAGGTCGCAGTCGATAAGCTAGGAGTGGATCCTACTTCTGTCCCAGTCAGACAAGGTCCCAGAAGAATGCGTCTAGAAATCGAACAACAAGTTATAGCTGAAGTTAAAAAGCTAATAGACGCCAAATTTGACTGTGAAGAACAATACCCAACTTTGCTAGCCAATGTGGTGCCAGTCAGAAAGAAGAATGGCTAGATCAGAATTTATGTGGATTTCAGAGATTTAAACAAGGCATGTCCAAAAGATGAATTCCTTCTACCGATCCCAGAATTAATGATCGACATTGCTTCAACACATGAAATATTCTCATTCATGGATGGATCTTCAGGATACAACCAGATAAAAATGGCTCCGGAAGATGAAAAACTTACGAGCATTCGAACGGCGATCGGAGTATATTGCTACACAGTGATGCCATTCGGACTGAAGAACGCAGGAGCAACCTACCAGAGAGCGATGACAAGAATTTTTGATGATCTCATCCACAATCAAGTCGAATGCTACGTGGATGATGTGGTCATCAAAAGCAAAGTAAAGGACAACCACCTATATGATTTGAGAATTATTTTCGAACGATTAAGACAATTTAACCTTAAGATGAATCCCTTAAAATGCACCTTCGGCGTCACCTCCGAGAAATTCTTAGGATTCGTTGTCCGACATCATGGAATTGAAATCGACCCGGAAAAGATTAAAGCTATCTTAGAAATGCCGCCTCCCAAAACCTTAAAACAACTACGATCTTTTCAAGGGAAGCTGGCATATCTTCGACGCTTTATCTCGAACTTGTCAGGTAGGTGTCAACCTTTCTCGGCACTAGTTAAAAAGGATGCCAAATTTATTTGGGAAGAGAAATGCCGAAGGCCTTCGAGGACATTAAGCAATATTTAATGAGACCTCCCGTCTTAGCGGCCCCGGTCTCGGGTAGACCGTCGATACTTTATACCGCGGCTTTAGACGACTCTCTCGGAGCCTCGTTAGCCTGGGTCGATGATGAGGGTAAAGAAAATGCTCTTTACTACCTAAGCCGTCGTTTACTTCGACGGAAATAAGGTATCCCGCAATTGAAAAGCACTTGTTTGGCCACGATCTTCGCCGCTCAAAAGCTCGGGCACTACATGCTTTCTCATAAGGTCAACTCGATCTCGAAATTTAATCCATTGCAATACTTGATGACTCGTCCAACACTTTCACGGCGGACTTGCCGGATGGTCAATGATATTATTGCAATTCGATATAACTTTCGTGCCTCTTCGTGCCGTAAAGGGACAAGTCTTAGCAGACTTCCTCGCAGCACACCCTTTGCTGGCAGAATCTCCTCTCAATGACGATTTGCCAGACGAGCAAATAATGAGTTTAGAAGACCCCGATGATCGATGTTGGGAATTATATTTCGACAGAGCATCTTCAGCACATAAAGACGAAGAATCGCAAGTGATAGTGCCCGGTAAGGCAGGGATCGGATTAATCTTTATAACACCGGAGTGGGGGATGTTAAGATACTCCTACCACTTGACAGAGCCGTGTACAAACAACGAAGCAGAATACGAAGCCCTCATAACGGAGCTCGGAATTAACTATTCGAATGGGGATAACGGACATCAACATCTACGGGGATTCGCGGTTAATCATTCAACGGATCGTCGGACGGTACGAATTTTAAAGCCGAAACTCCAGCGATACTTTCGAGTATGTCATACGGTTGTTGGAACGGATTCCAAATGTGACGATTTATAAAATTCCCGAAAGAAAACGCTTTAGCGAGATGCATTAGCCCACCTCGCAAAAGAATTTGCTCGCTTGCAAGATGAATCGATGGAAGTGTCGGTTCACGGATGTCGAGTCCTATCACGACTCGACATAGACACAATACACAAATCAGAAAAAGAAGAAGAATCCATTGCAACAGTAACAGAAAACACAGAAGATTGGCGACAGCCATTAATAGAGTACCTGCAAACAGGAAAACTACCAGACTATAGGTCGCTAGCCCATCAGATCAAGAAAAGAACTCTGACCTACGCATTAATAAACAATACATTATATAGAAGGTCTTTTGATCAGATGTGGCTAAGATGCCTGAGCGGGTCCGAGGCTCGTGAAATTGTTAAAGAGGTGCACTCGGGACTGCGTGGCACTCACCGATCGGGTCCGAAGATGAAAATGAAAATTAAAAGACTAGGGTACTATTGGCCCTCAATGATGACCGATGCGCATGAAAATCGCCAAGAGCTGTCATCAATGCCGAAGTGCACGGAGTGGTTCTACACCAACCTCCAAATGTGCTACATCCGACAATTGCGTCATGGCCATTTGAATGTTGGGGCACGGATATAGTGGGTCCAATAGAACCACCATCTTTAAAAGGACATCGCTTCATTCTTGCGGCTACGGATTACTTTTCCAAGTGGGCGAGAGGCGGTTCCACTCGAGAAGAGAAAGCACACCACGTGCTACGGTTTTTAAGAACCAAGTTGTCTACCGTTTCGGAGTGCCGCGCGAGATTATCTCGGATAATGGGTCGGCATTCGAAGGACACAAATCAACAATTTTGTCGGGAGACACGGAATCGACTGTCGATATTCAACAATTACTACCCAAGAGAAAACGGCTCAGTCGAGGCTTTTAATAAAACTCTCGTTCAAATCTTAAAGAAAACCTTGGACGATAATAAGAGAAATTGGCACGAGAAGTTATTAGAAGCCTTATGGGCTTACCGGACAACCTTCAAAACTCCTACTCAAGCTACACCCTACGCTCGGGTGTATGGGTCCAAGGCAGTGTTACCCTTAGAGGTCCAGCTTCCTTCACTCAGAATTGCAGTTGCAAACAAAATCATGATAGAAGAGAATGCCAAATTACGAAAGAATTGGAAAGCCTGGAAGGGAAAAGACTTGCAGCGCAACAAAATTTAGAACTATACCAAGCTAAGATGGTTCAAGCCCACGACAAATTGGTCCGCCCAAGAACCTTCAAAGTTGGTGACTTAGTTCTCGTTCTCAAGATACCTATCCTTGCACACCGCAAGATAGGAGGAAAATTTGAACCCACTTGGGAAGGACCGTTTGTGGTTGAGGCAGTCTACGCGGGAGGCTCCTACCAGCTAGTGAACTGCCAAGGAGAACGACATATGCTTCCGATCAACGGACGATACTTGAAGAAGTATTATGCTACCTGATGTTTCGAAGGAATGAATTCTTCATCCATAGAAGCACGGGCGAAGTAATTACTTATGACTGGGTCCGAACCCAAAAATAATAAAAATGTGCTAAAATAAATAAAATCATGATAATAAAGTTTTCATTGTTTTCTCTTTCATATCAAAATCTCTTTCCTGATCTTATCCCACTTCATTCCTGTTAAATTTAAAAATACAAGAAGTAATAAAAAAAACACTGTCTTTAATAAACATTTTCTTAATGTTCTTGTTCTTAGTACAGCCCCTGATCCTTTTCCTTGTCTTTTCGCGAGGAAATGTCGAACGGGCGGTTCGTCCCGAACTTTAGAAATGGCGTAAGCCTTGCACTCGACGAAAAGAGGGTTAAAGATGGAGCGATAATAAAGATTGACTCAGACTTCGCATTGCAATACGAGGAAAGTGACTGGGTCCCAGTTGACCGAGAGGATCCGCCTGATCCGGACGGTGATGAAAGTGGGTGGCCCAAGCCACCACTCCAGCGACGAAGAAAAGAAAAATAAACAACGAGGAGGACAAGAGAATTAAGTACGTGGTCGCTACGGCGGAGGGCGAGCTTGTCGGCGCCGCGCCCACAGAGATTCAGGAAGTACGAAGAGCTACTCTCACAGCAACTCAGCGAAGAAATAAAAATCGCTGTATCCGCAAGATGTTAACCAAACTAGCAGCGGACCAGCGCAACGAGGCAGTTGCTACGGCCAGTACGTATACTTCAAGGACACCAGTTCACCAGGTACCTGAAGAAAGGAGGCCAGCTCCCAGGATGACAGAAGAAACCAGGGAAATCTTAAGAAGAACAGAAGAAAGAAGGCTACAATGCCACCAGACAAAGCCACCGGTAATGCATAACCTTGTTGCAGAAGCAACTCCGGAGGATGTCCCGACGGACACCATCCACGAGGAGCCAAGGTATGCAGGAGAACGTGAAGGGATTGAGCCGTATATCCCACAATACGTCACCAGGCCTCGCCATTTACAAATTATTCCAGAATACGAGCTAGAAAGAATGCAGAATGTCGAGAAGAAAACTTTTGAATACCTCGAGAGAATCAGAGGCAGGAGGATCGATATACTAGAAGGCCTCGAGCTACATACAGACGTGTTCTCAGAATACGAACAACAACAAATCATGGACTGCATCCGGGATTTGAAAAGAATGGGCCGAGCGGGCCGCCAGGGAAAGGTAGAATTACAATACAATGTGGATACTGCTACAACTTCGCAGAAGACAGGAAGGGAAACCCACCGGGAATACTTCGTCATGGCCAGGTGGATCCAATGCCATTAGTCATCAAAAGGATGGTAAAAAGAATGATAACATGGAGGGTACGCCGGCGGATTGCATACCCAGCACGGTTGCATCATTAACATTTACAAGAAGGGTGATTGCATACCCCCGCACATAGATCACCACGACTTTGTCGGACCTTTCGCACGGTTTCTTTTACGAACGAATGTAATATCATGTTCGGATCCGACCTCCGGATAGCGGGCCCGAGTGAGTTCCGAGGCCCGAGTAAAGATACCATTACCGGTAGGTTCCGTCATGATGCCGAAGGGCAACGGAGCGGATGTCGCTAACATTGCATACCGGGAGTACCGGTAAAGCGGATCTCGGTTACTTTCGAAGGATGGACGACAGGAAGACACCTTACCACTTCCGGCCGGACCGGAGCTAGAGAGCCTCCGGCCTTACGAGTCGTGAGTTACATGGAAAATATCACACCTCCAACGTACATCCATACGGCATCCTTGCCAAGGATGGCTTGGAAGGTGATGTTATTGACCATGTACCTCACTATTCAGACATGGATTTTTGACAGATACCTTTTTGGATGGATCGACAAAGATCATACATGGATTGTATGAGATGTATTCCAGATCGAATTGTATGATGTATCTTCAGCATGATTGGAATGAAAGTGACCATGTCACATTTTTGGCCTTCACCTCTTTTGTGCAAGTTGACTGAGAAACACCATTAAAGTTAAATGAACTTCGAACAAAGAACAGAAAAGAAACAAAAAGAATAAAAGAAAACTTTTCTTAAAAATCTAAAAAATGATGAACTCCAAATTCATGATAAAATAAAATTTGAATCGTTAAAGGACAAACAAAATGACCACAAATTTTAAATCAAATTTCAAATTCAATTTTTCCAAATTTCAAATCAAATTTTAAATCAAATTTCAAATTCAATCTTTCCAAATTTCAAATCAAGTCTCAATCAAATCTCAAATCAAATCTCAATCAAATTCAAATTCGATCTTCCAAATTTCAAATCAAATCTCAATCAAATTCAAATTCAATCTTTCCAAATTTCAAATTCAATCTCAGTCAGATTCAAATTTAATCTTCCAAATCTGAAATCCAATCCGTTCTACTCTCTCCCTTGTGTGGGATGAAAGCGGTTGATTCCATTGACACGGATCGAATCTGATGGCGAGGAATTGTATCCAATCCAAACCAAAAACTTCCGATCAACTCTTTTGAATGGGATATGTAGCATCTACATATTCCCTCCTGATTTGTTTCTTTCCACAAAATCTCTTACAACTTTCATGAAATTCTTGAAACACCAAAATCCCACACTGCAAATCTTTGCAAAATCAATTACACATCAAATTCAAATTTTTGGGGTTGAGGATTTTACATCCGAGACTGCATTGCTTTAGGATTCTTTCCCTATTACAATGAAATACATCAAATTCAAACTTTTCGGGTTGAGGATTTTACATCCGAGACTGCAAATTCAAACTTTTGGAGTTGAGGATTTTACATCCGAGACTGCATTGCTTTAGGATTCTTTCCCTATCGCAATGAAATACATCAAATTCAAACCTTTGGAGATGAGGATTTTACATCCGAGACTGCATTGCTTTAGGATTATTTCCCTATCGCAATGAAATACATCAAAATCAAATTCTTGGGGTCGAGGATTTTACATCCGAGACTGCATTGCTTTAGGATTCTTTCCCTATCCCAATGAAATACATCAAAATCAAATTCTTGGGGTCGAGGATTTTACATCCGAGACTACATTGCTTTAGGATTCTTTCCCTATTGCAATGAAATACATCAAAATCAAATTCTTGGGGTCGAGGATTTTACATCCGAGACTGCATTGCTTTAGGATTCTTTCCCTATCGCAATGAAATACATCAAAATCAAATTCTTGGGGTCGAGGATTTTACATCCGAGACTGCATTGCTTTAGGATTCTTTCCCTATCGCAATGAAATACATCAAAATCAATTTTTTGGGGTTGAGGATTTTACATCCGAGACTGCATTGCTTTAGGATTCTTTTCCTATTGCCATGAAATACATCAAAATCAAACTCTTGAAGTTAAGGATTTTACATCCAATACCGCATTGCTCTGAGATCTCTCCTCATTGTAATGGTCCAATCTAATCAATTCAATTTTCTTTTGACGTTGAAGATGTTACATCTAAAACTACAAAATTCCAATTCGCATTTCAAATCAAATCCCTTCAAAATAATTTTGACAAAACTTCAATCTAAATTGAAACTCAAACTAAAATCTAGGCTCACACGTCAAAACTTAAACTGAAACAAAATAAAATCTAAATTGAAATTCCCCCAGGTCATGTGATTTGGGATTCACCTCCTTTTCCTTTCCCCAGCGAGAGTTCAGGAATCTCCAGTCTCAGAGATGTACTTGACACTCCCTAGCGGGAACTCTTCTACTTCGTTCTGAGTTTGTCACTTGGACATCTGTGTTGGTTTTGTTGATCTTTTCGGTCAACACCAATACGCGCGGTGTGCTCCGTCAGCTCACCACACCTATTGGGGGTCCATTTGTTGACCTCATTTTTGATGAGGTCTTCTCTTCTTCTTTTTAGTACTTAGGATCTAGCCTTAGGCTTTTCCTTTGACTAATCTTAGAGGATTAGAATTGGGACCCACCACTTAGAAATTCAAACCATTTCTTAACTCCCGCAAACTCCACAAACTTGACTGTAGACCCCTAATCACCTAGAGGGTTGAAACCAAATGTGGAAGTTTAAAGGATGAGTTCCTATAGGACTCGTTGGCCTTAGGACTGCCTTGGGTGACCTGGTCTGGTGAGGGCTGACTTACACACACACTAAACCTATACACTACACTTTCACACACATCCTAAAAACACACCCATACCTAACTTGACCTCTTGACTCATAAAGGTGATTCACATGGATGGTCCTTAACCCCTAAGCCCTTGGCTAAGAGGGTTAGGAACAACATAGTGGATGCCTCAAATGAGTCCCTTCATGGCTCATGTGGGCTTGATATGGCTTCATGGCTCAACCAAAATAATTTCATTCCACTTACAGTCACCTAATCTTCAATTTTCCAAATTTTCAATTTTTGACCCCCGGGGCCCTACACCCGTCTAGCCTACCCAAAGCCCTTGAAATCACCCAAACTTTTCAAAATTTCCAAATCACCAAAAAATTCCCCAAAATTAACCTTGAAAATTTCCTCACCAATAAAGTTCAT
Source organism: Papilionanthe hookeriana x Papilionanthe teres (assembly GCA_022702705.1). Lineage (NCBI taxonomy): Eukaryota > Viridiplantae > Streptophyta > Magnoliopsida > Asparagales > Orchidaceae > Papilionanthe > Papilionanthe hookeriana x Papilionanthe teres. Next base: position 14,176,256 of record CM040424.1, read on the forward strand.
CATCCATAGCCCAAAATATCAAATATTCCAAAAATACCTCCCAATACCCTCCAAATATCAAAAATACCCCTCTTGACCCAAAAATTCAAAAATTCTGAAACTTCCCAGAAAATTCCAGAAAATCCCAAATATTTCCAATTTCATTTTGTTCAACTACACCATGGGCCAATTTTGTCAATTTACCCCACTTTTGTCAAAACCCCCAATTTGACCCATTTTAACCCAAAGTGAACCCAATGTCAAGCCAAACCTACCCAATTGACCCAAATTCTGGTTCAATTCAATTCTAAACTTCAATTCAACATTCCCAACACCAATCTAGACCAAATCCAAGTCCAATTTGATTGAAATTTGAATCCAATTTCATTTTGGACCTTAAAGCCCAATTTGGACCCATGACCCAAACATAACCCAAACTCACCCAATTCAACTCCAATTAACCCCAAATCTTTTCTAAACCTTCCTTAACATCCCTACAAACAAAACATTAACATGATTTACCTAAAATTTAAACATAATCCCAAACCTAAACATTTAAAGCAAGTTCCTAGGAAAAGCTATGGGAAGGGTTATGGTTTTCTACCAAGTTCCTAATCCTATAGCTAGTCATCTCCTATGATGTCTAGGTTCTTGTGTTTTGGTTTGAGGACGATTTTCTTCATCAAATAACAATTAAGTCCAATTTTTCTTATAAATATCCTATCATACTGAGGAAGTGCTTAAGACAAGTCTTAAACATCTTTTCAATACCTCTAGGATTATTTTAAGTCCAAGAGAATTTAATAATGCAATGAATCAATCATCCAAGAGTTCAAGTTTTGTTATCTTGCTCAGTGAACTAGGACATTTGAATATCCTATGAGTGAAATGACACTTCACTTAACACTCTGTTTAGGAGTTATGACAACAAGAGCTTTTGAGGGCAAATCGATGTTCAAGTGATTTGTGATTCGACTTAATTTTAATTAATGGGTTTAAGTTTGGAATAGTATTCAAGTTGTTTTAGATTTATTTTTGAATTCTTTGTGTCTTAAGTGATGTTATATTTAAATCAATTTAATTTAATTTAATTTTAATTCAATTTAATTTTGTTTAGTTTTAATTTTAATTTAATTTTATTTATTTAATTTAATTTTAATTTAATATTTTATTTTTTTATGCTCTAAGGATGATTTAATTTTAATTGTTAAAGTATTAATTTAATTGAAATTTAAAAAGGATTAAATGTTTTAATTTTAATTTAATTTAATGATTAAGTCTTTTAGCATTTTAAATTTTGAATTTGGATTATCATTTTAATTAGGAATTAAATATTATTGAGGTGATTAATTTAGGGATTCTTAGATTAAAGAATAAATCTCTTCCTAATAATATCCCTATTTTAATAATTCCAATTTTTTTATTATTCTTCCAAGTTTAAACAATAATTTAATTAAGGTTTATTTTAATTACTTTCAAATTATTTGGTAGGTTTCTACCCTTTAGTTATTTAAATTTCAATCATCCAAATCAGATTAGGATCAAATATTTTACTCTTTCATTTTAATTAAACCAAAAAAAAATTAATTATAGGTTAAAATTTTAATTACCATTTTGCCCTTTAAACTTACTAATTTCATAACTCACTAAATTGAGCTTAAATGAATTTCAAATTTTTTATGTGACTTCACTCATGTATCAATCAAGACATTAGAGGAGAAAATGTGATTTTTCTGTATTTAATTTATTTATATAATTATTTTTGGTGAAAAATAAGAATTTTCAAGGAAAATTTAATAACATGACCAAGGGAAAGTTTTTGTCCTTAAGAAAATTATGAGACATTTCTAATGAACAGAGGACCACTTAGACCAATTTTGGTGATTTTTTGAATTATATTCTTTTTATTATAATTATTTTGAGTTTTGGAGTATTAATTAATTTAGAAATAAAATAAAGGTTTAAAAATGAATTTTATATTTTTCAAAAATCTCTATGATATCAAGGAAACCAGAGAACCAATTTTTATAATTTTCTGATTTTTCTTTGATTTATTAGAATTATTTTAGTAGAAATGCTAGAAAATACATTTTTTTAATTTTAAAATTACCTTAGGGCTTTAAGTTTAATATCTCATCATAGAGACTTAAGAAAAATATGGGGCTTGTTCCTAAGTGATCAAAATTCGAAATGTAACATTTTAGTGAATTTTATTATTTTTTTTATTTTTATTATTTTTTAATTATTAAAATATTAAAATAATGCAAAAAATCAACTTTTTAGAAAATTGCAATTTTAATTTTCATAAATTCCCCTTATATCGAAGAGGCTCTAAAACCAATTTAGTGAATTTTTTAGAAGTATTTTGAAAGTTATGAATTTTTGAAGTTTAATTTTGGCTAAATGGCTTAATCAACCCATTTGATAGGGCTAACCAAGTCCAATTGACTTCAAACTTTTATGGTGGGTTCCTCTAATCCTAAAGGTCAGTGGAGAATTGATTTCAAGTCAATTTGATGTATGATTAGCTCTAATTAATTAAAGCTCCATTTTGGGTGTTTAAGCCGATTAGGGTTATTACAAGTGAGTTGACTCAAAAACCATTTTCCATAGGGTCCTCCGGTCATAAGAAACATCACCAAATTTTCCTAGAATTTATTTCACAACATGCTAATTATTGGAATTAAAATACTCAGAATAGTGATCTAGAATTGAAAAATCAACAACTCTTCATAGGGGTGGCCTCTGACTTTGGAAAATTCAGGGAATGTTCCCAAATTCAAAGGGTTCAAAAGCCCTATGGTCTCATGCCATGGTGAATTGTATACATGCATGGAGAATTGAAATAGTGCAGAGAGTAAATAAATAATTAAAAATAAAATACTTGATGAAATTTCATGAATTCTTTTCCACATTATTCTCCTCTGTTTATTGAGCAAGAGGGTATTTTTATTTTATTTTTCTGATTTTCCTACACAAATTTATGCATTTTTGAAGTTTAGGGAATTAAATAAATCAAAAATACCCTAATTTCCTACTTATCCACTGTTGACCTCATTTTTGATGAGGTTTTCTCTTCTTCTTTTTAGTACTTAGGATCTAGCCTTAGTCTTTTCCTTTGACTAATCTTAGAGGATTAGAATTGGGACCCACCACTTAGAAATTCAAACCACTTCTTAACTCCCTGCAAACTCCACAAACTTGAATGTAGACCCCTAATCACCTAGAGGGTTGAAACCAAATGTGGAAGTTTAAAGGATGAGTTCCTATAGGACTCTTTAGCCTTAGGACTGCCCTACAGGTGACTCAGTGCAGTGAGGGCTGACTTACACACACACTACACCTATACACTACACTTTCACACACATCCTAAAAACACACCCATACCTTACTTGACCTCTTGACTCATAAAGGTGATTCACATGGATTGTCCGTAACCCCTAAGCCCTTAGCTAAGAGGGTTAGGAACAACATAGTGGATGCCTCAAATGAGTCCCTTCATGGCTCATGTGGGCTTGATATGGCTTCAGGGCTCAACCAAAATGATTTCATTCCACTTACAATCACCTAATCTTCAATTTTCCAAATTTTCGATTTTGACCCGGGACCTACACCCGTCTAGCTTACCCAAAGCCCTTGAAATCACCCAAACTTTTCAAAATTTCCAAATCACCCAAAAATTCCCCAAAATTAACCTTGAACATTTCCTCACCAATAAATTTGATTATACATAGCCCAAAATATAAAAAATTCCAAAAATACCTCCCAATACCCTCCAAATACCCAAAATACCCCTCTTGACCCAAAAATTCAAAAATTCAGAAAATTCCCAGAAAATTCTAGAAAATCCCAAATATTCCCAATTTCATTTTGTTCAACTACACCATGGGCCAATTTTGTCAATTTACCCCACTTTTGTTAAAACCCCCAATTTGACCCATTTTAACCCAAAGTGAACCCAATGTCAAGCCAAACCTACCCAATTGACCCAAATTCTGGTTCAATTCAATTCTAAACTTCCATTCAACATTCCCAACACCAATCTAGACCAAATCCAAGTAAAATTTGATTGACATTTGAATCCAATTTCATTTTGGACCTTAAAGCCCAATTTGGACCCATGACCCAAACCTAACCCAAACTCACCCAATTCAACTCCAATTAACCCCAAATCTTTTCTAAACCTTCCTTAACATACCTACAAACAAAAAATTAACATGATTTACCTAAAATTTAGACCCAAACCCCACTCAAATTCAACCCAAAGCCAAAAAGCCCAATTTTGACCTAAACCCAAAACTAACCCAAATAAGCCCAAACCCTAAAATCAAAACCCAACCAAAGCCAAAACCTCTTTAAAACACTCTCATAAACATTTCCCAACATTTATTTTACATCAATTTCAACCCTAGCCCAGCATTGGCCCAAGTTAGCCCAATTTGACCTACATTGGCCCATTTACCAAAGAGGCCCAAATCCAACCCAATTCAAACCCAAATCACTCCAAACTCATTTCAAATCACTCATGACATATCCCTAAACCAAACCCAACAATTATTTGGCCCAAAATTCTAAGCCATCTCCACCAAAATCAAAACCCATCCATGAATTCATTCTTAAACTTAAAAGCCCACTTACATGAAACCTTCCTAAAGCCCATCTCCACCAAAATCCAAAGGGCCAAAATCAATCCAAAACCCATATGACAATTGCTCTACGCCATCTTTTCAATTAAATCAATCCCTAAGTTTCAAAACTCATCATGAAGCCATTCCAAATTAAGCCCCATACAAATTCCCATCAAAATACCAAAATTTTCTTAAACCCATTTCCATGAAATTGACTTAACTTTTCCCAAGCCAAAGATGAGTCATGAAGCCATGCATGAGCCACATGGAAGCCATGAGAGCCTCTTTACATGTCACCATGCCATTTTGGGCAAAAGGAGGAGACTCTTTCCTTAATCTCTTAAAGTCATTAGCCTTAACCATGATTCCCTTAACTCGAATTTAATCCAAATATATTTGGATAAGGACTTCTCCATGTCACACCAGTCGGATTCCTTTGACTCCTCACAGCACCCAAAGCCACCTTGAAGGGTGAACCAAGCCCAAAGGGTGGACTTGACCAAATCAAGCCAAAATTGGCCCTCTCCCATTCCATTTTAAATCAAGCTTTTGACACATGGCATTTGCCGATCGCCTACACTAAACCCCGACCACGACCTCCACGACCTTGAGGGTGACCCGACCACGGCCGGCCGACCACCACGGCCGCCGGAAACCACCGGGCCGAGAGCTCACATGTGAACCCAAACTTGGAATTCTCACTGCTGAGTCGCCTCATCCCCGCAGGCCATTGCGGTTGTTCTTCCCTCGACCTAAGCAGTGATCCCAATCCTCGGCCATCCCCGCGAGGCTCTCCGACCACCTCTATTTAAACCCGACCCCCTCACGGCCATGAAGGAGAGTTGCACAAACCTCGTCGAAACTCGCCAAAATTGTTCCAAGCCCTACTCCATACTTAGAGCAGTTGATCCCCAGTGTCAATTTGCCCTAATCCCCACCAACGAACCCAATTTCTCAACTAAAATTTCACCCAAAAACCAGGACACTTTTCCACAGTGAGCCAATCTTCAAATTGACTGGCCCTACACCTTCACTAGACCAAGAGGAGAAGTTTCCCACTGAAAGCCTCATCTCCAGGCCACCCAGTTGTTCCAGCCTCCAAGCTTTGTGATCAGCCGTGGTCACTTTCATAGCTAGGCAATTCACCGGACCAGGAGACTTCATCCGGAGCTTGCTGGGACCCAATCGAAGGTGACACAACCCTCGGATTGAAGCCACACTTCTCCGAGCAAAGGTATGAGCTAATTCTTTATCCCGAGCTTCGGAGATTCTCCATTTCAAATGCTTTAATTTCAATACATGATCACCGTATAGATGTATTCGTCTCTTCAAGACGAATCCATAGAGCATAAGAACACGAAAATCCTTTGAGAAATGAGTGAGTTCTTAGGGTTTTAGTGTGGACGGCTCTCGGGTGAGGACACTTGGGGACGATGAACGGATGTCGTTCATTCCTTACACGCGCGGACGGACGGCCAGGATCGCGCCGGATGAGGAGACGGAACGATACGGCGGGCCCCGGAGCGCTGAGTCGGATGGCGGCGTCGAATCAGAAAGCGCCACGCGGCTCTTCGGAGATGTTAAGGTTGACGCGGCGCCGACTCGGATAAATAGAAAAATGAGGATTTTCCGATTTATTTAATTCCCTAAACTTCAAAAATCTACAACTTTGTGTAGAAAAATCGGAAAAATAAAATAAAAATACCCTCTCGCTCGATGAACGAGAGGAGAATAATGTGGAAAAGAAATCATTTAATTTCATCAAGTATTTTATTTTTAATGATTTATTTACCCTCTGCATTGTTTTAATTCTCCATGCATATAGGAAATTCACCATGGCATGAGACCATAGGGTATTTGAAGCCTCTAAATTTGGGAACATTCCCTGAATTTTCCAAAGTCAGAGGCCATCCCTATGAGAAGTTATTGATTTTTCAAATTCATGTTACTATTTTGAGTATTTTAAATCCAATAATTAGCATGTTGTGAAATAAATTCTAGAAAAATTTGGTGATGTTTCTTATGACCAGAGGACCCTAGGAAAAATAGTTTTTGAATTAATTCATTTAAAATAACCCTAATTGGCTTAAACACCCAAAATATGTCCCTAATTAATTAGAGCTAATCATACATCAAATTGACTTGAAATTAATTCTCCACTGACCTTTAGGATCAGAGGAACCCACCATAAAAATTTGAAGTCAATTGGACTTGGTTAGCCTTATTAAATGGGTTGATTAAGCCATTTAGTCAATTTGAACTTTAAAAATTCATAAATTTCAAAATGCTTTTCAAAAATTCACCAAATTAGTTTTGGAGCCTCTCTGATATTAGTGGAATTTAAGAAAATTAAAATTTCAATTTTCTAAAAAATTTAATTTTTTGCATTATTTTAATATTTTAATAATTAAAAAAATAATAAAAATCATAAAAAAAATAAAATTCACCAAAATGTCACATTTTGAATTTTAATCACTTAGGAACAAACCCCATATTTTTCTTAGGTTCATTTGGTGAGATATTAAATTTTAAAGCCCTAAGGTAATTTTAAATAAAAAAATGTATTTTTTTAGCATTTCCACTAAATTAATTCTAATAAATCAAAGAAAAATCAGAAAATTATAAAAATTGATTCTCTGATTTCCTTGATGTCAGAAAGATTTTTGAAAAATATAAAATTCATTTTTCAACCTTTATTTTATTTTTAAATTAATTAATACTACAAAATTTAAAATAATTATAATAAAAAGAATATTATTCAAAAAATCACCAAGATTGGTCCAAGTGGTCCTCTAGTCATTAGGAATGTCTCATAACTTTCTCAAGGACAGAAACTTTCCCTTGGTCATATTATTAAATTTTCCTTGGAAATCTCTATTTTGCACCAAAAATAATTACATAAATAAATTAAATATAGAAAAATCACATTTTCTCCTCTCATGTCTTTATTGGCATATGAGTAAAGTCACATAAAAATTTCAAGTTCATTTAAGCTCAATTTAGTGAGTTATGAAATTATTAAGCTTGAAGGGTAAAATGGTAATTAAAATTTTAACCCTTAATTAAAATTTTAGGCTTAATAAAATTAAAAAGTAAAACATTTGATCTTTATCTGATTTGGATGATTGAAATTTAAATAATTTAGGGATAGAAACCTATTAAACAATTTAAAAATAATTAAAATGAACTTTAATTGAATAATTGATTAAATTTGGAAGAATAATAAAATTGGAATTATCAAAATAGGGATATTATTAGGAAGAGATTTGTTCTTTAATCTAAGGATCCCTAAATTAATCATCTCAGTAATATTTAATTCCCAATTAAAATGATAATTCAAATTCAAGATTTAAAATGTTAAAAGACTTAACCATTAAATTAAATAAAAATTAAATTATTAAACTCTTTTAAATTTTCAATTAAGATTAAAAATAAAATTAAATTAAAATTTAAATTAAATTAAATTAAAACATATTAAATTAAATCAAATTAATTTAAATCAAATTAAATTAAAATTAAGTTAAAATCAAATTAAATTAAATTAAATTAAAATTTAAATTAATTTAAATCAAATTAAATTAAATTAAAGGAAATTAAATCAAATTAAATTAAATTAAAATTAAAATTAAACCAAATTAAATTAAATTAAAGTTAAATTAAATTAAAAATAACATCACCTAAGACATAAAGAAATTCAAAAATAAATATAAAGCAACTTGAACACTATTCCAAATTTAAACCCGTTAACTGAAATTAAATTAAATCACAAACCATTTGAACACCAATTTACTCTCGAAAGTTTTGATTGTCATCACTCCTAAACAGAACGTTAAATGAAGTGTTACTTCACTTATAGGATATTCAAATGTCCTAGTTCATCGAGCAAGATAACAACAAAACTTGAATTCTCGGACGATTAATTCATTTATATAATTAAATTCATTTGGACTTAAAACAATTCTAAGAATATCGAAAAGATGTTTAAGATTCTTCTTAAGCACTTCCTCAATATGATAGGATATTTATAAGAACAATTGAACTTAATTGTTCTTTGATGAAGAAAATCATCCTCAAACCAAAACACAAGGACCTAGACGTCATAGGAAATGACTAGCTATAGGATTAGGAATTTGGTAGAAAACCATAACCCTTCCCTTAGCTTTACCTAGGAACTTGCTTAAATATTCTAAATTGTGTTTAAGTGCGGCTTGGGATGACGGGAAGACCCTCCAGGTATGCTTTTATTTTATTACAATTTACTTTCTTGCAATTTACCTTATTGCAATTTATTTAATCCCATCGCACTTACTTTTCTTGCATGATAAACAACTGTTGCATGAAAACCCACACCCTTAGGATAGTCCCTAAAACTGAAACCAAAACTAAATTAAAAGTCATTGCAAGATAAAATTCACCGCCACAACATTTCAAAATATAAAACAACTCAAAATTTAATCACAAACGAGAATACAAAACTACAATTACAACTAAATTAAAACGTCTTGTTGGATGATCGGGAATACCTCGGATGATGTAACCTACGTGTTGCTAACGGGATTTCCCACGGTCTAAATGAAAGTGTGGAACTCATTCAGTTGAGTTTAGCAAATTCATCTGGACTAAGTGAATCCGATAAAAATAACGATGCCTGAAGGATGGAACCGTGGGATCTTAACCGGTGTTGTTATAATCAACTTTAAGATTTGTTTTAAATAAAATATAAAAAACACTTGGAAATTAAGATTTTCTCTAAACCGAACACTTCTCTCATCTCCCGATTTATGACTTCTAAAACTAAACCTCTCGCAACAATAACGAGCTCGGAGCATGGTGGGCAGCACGGCCATCGTCATCAAGCAAAACTCGAGTCTACTTCAAGAAAACTTTCTTAGAATTAAATAACCAAGCCATAGGACTTCGAGGTAGTTTGCCTAGTGCAACATAAATCCTCAACTCTTCGTTAGGCATTTGCATGATCATGTCATGTTAATTAAACCCTAACCTAGTCTTAGGACTCCGAGGTAGTCGTTTGGTACGACATAAACCCTCACATCTTCGAGGCTATTTGTATGATTTTATCATACAAATATAAGTCCTAATTAATTAAAATTGGCAAGATCAAAACATTAAATAAATATTAGGACTTTCCTAAATTCAAGCCAAACAATAGTGATAGTCGGGAAATTACCGGGTTTGCTTTGAATCCGTGATTTCTCCTACCTTTCTTCCTTTGGATTCCCAAAATAAAATGTTCCAAATTTGATCCATTCCTTATTGAAATTCCAAAATTCAATCCTTTGAAAACTTAAACTTTGAAATTCTTGAGAGCGAACTACCGATTATTATCGAGAGTTTTCTTAGGTGATTCCCGTCACTTAAGATGTAATTAACTATAGGGGCTTGCCCTTATAGGAATTTTAAGAACCCGAGTAATATAAACCCTACTTAATTCATTTATATTAAGCGAGGGAACTTGTCGGCTTATAAAATTGGTTCGCAGACCAAACGGATGTCACAAACCTTTCTAGTTTATCTAATCGAGCCCCATTATCAAGCGAGTGTGTCTATTCTTCGGGATAGATACACGGTTTGTGGTGCGGTGCTCGTTTATGTAAACTATTCGGGATGTGAGATCGGTTTGATTTCATATCTTAAAATCTTCAAATTTAAAAATTATTTTCAAAATCAAATACTACTTTTCAAATTATTTATTTAAATTAAATCTAAAATTCTCCGACAATTTCTGTAGGCGACCCTTTCTTCAAAATTAAACATACAACCCAAAAATATGCCGACATCCACGCGGCGCCACGCCATCCTCTACAGCTCCGAAAGGCCACGCATCTTCTTCTGATTCGGCACCGCCATCTGACTCAGCGCTCCAGGGGCCCGCGGTTCATGCTCCATCGCGCTGTCCGGCTCGATCCAGACCGTCCGCTCGATACACTCTCGATCCGACGTCTCCCAGTCATCGTCTACGACTGGTGTGCACCCGTGACCGTCAACCTTCTAACCCTAATTTCTCACTCGATTCTCAACGAATTTTTGTGTTCTTATGCTCTATGGATTCGTCTTGAGGAGACAAACACATCCATATGGTAAACATGTATTGAAATTGACTCAAATTAAATAGAGAATCTTTGTAAGCTCGGGAATAAGAGTGAGTTCATACCTTTGCTCAGAGAAGTGAAGCTTCGATCTGAGAGTTGTATCACCTTCGATTGGGTGCAAGCAAGCTCCAGATGAAGTCCCTTGGGCTGGTGAATTGTCCAGTTATGATTTCGACCACAGCCGATTACAAAGCTTGGAGTACGGAACAGATGGGTGGCCTGGAGAGGGGGCTTTCACTGGGGAGCTCCTTCTCTTGACCTTGTGCAGGTGTGGGTGAGTTGAATTTTAATTTGGTGGAGAATTGGGAGATGTCCTGGTTTTAGGTGGAATTTTGGCTAAAAAATTGGGCTCTGTTGGTGGGGATTAGGGCAAATTGTCAATGGGGATCAACTGCTCTAAGTGTGGAGAGTGGTCTGGAGCAATTTTGGCAGTGGCTTCGATGAGGTCCGGTTCGGCACCCCTCATGGCCGAGAGGAGGTGGTGTTTAAATAGGAGAGGGTGGAGGGCCTCCTAGGGGGGTTTAAGGTTGGGGGTCAGCTGCTCTGGTGAGGAGAAGAAGAGCTATGCTGTCTATTTGGGTTGAGACAAGTCAGCAAGGGAGAATTAAATTTTTTGGCTGCTCCCAAGGTCTCGGCCATGGTGTTTTTCGGCGGCTTGGTGGCTGGCCGGCCAAGCACTGGTCACCGTCTTGTTCAGGTGGGTCAGGGCTAGGGTTTAGTGCAGTCAATTGGCCATGGACATATGTAAAGGAGTTTGATTTAAATGGAATGGGAGAAGGCTCATTTTGGCTTGGTTTGGTTCAACTCATGCATTTTAGCTAGGTTCACCATCCAAGGCTTGACCTTGGGTCGAGGGAGAATCATTTGGGTCGACTGAATTGGGGTAGTGAAGTCCCCATCCATGGTGAGGTAGCTAAGCATGGTATAGTGTGTGACATGCTTAAGGTAAAAAAGGTTTTAGGGAGGTTTAAGAAATACCCCCTCTTCTTGCCATAAATGGACTAATGACAAGTCAAAGCCCTCATGGCTTCATGTGGCTTGAGAATGACTTGTTCATGGCTCCATTTGGCTTGGGAAAAGTTTAGTCAACTTCATAAAAAATGGATTTTAAGGATTTTGGATATTTTGGTGGAAAGTTGGATGAAGCTTTATTTAGAATTATTTGATCATTGGATTAGGGCTTAGGGATGATTTTAATTGAATGCATGTTGAAGAAGAGTGTCATATGGACTTTGGATGAATTTTTGGGCTTTTGGATTTGGTGGAAGTGGGCTTTTAAAGGCTTCATGGAAGTGGGCTTTTGGATTTTAAAATGGGCTTTTGGGATGAAAGTTTTGTGAAGGACCATGTCAAATAAATGTTTCAATTGGTTTAGGCATGTGTCATGAGTGGTTTGAAACAAATTTGAGGTGGTTTGGGTTTGAATTGGGTTGAATTTGGGCTTTTTTGGTAAAGTGGCCAATAGTAGGCCAAATTGGGTTAACTTGGGCTAATGTTGGGCTAATGTTGAGATTGGTGTAAAATTAATGTTGAGAAATGTTTGTAGGGCTGTTTCAAAGAGGTTTCAACTTTGGTTGGGTTTGGATTTTGGGGATTGAGCCTATTTGGGTTAGGTTTAGGTGTAGGCCCATGTAAAGAGTTTTGGCTTTGGGTTGAATTTGAGTGGGGTTTGGGTCCAAATTTTGGGCAAATTATGTTATTTTTTTGTTTTTGGGGATGTTAAGGAAGGTTTAGAAAAGATTTGGGGTTAATTGGAGTTGAATTGGTTTGGTTTGGGCTAAGTTTGGGTCATGGGTCCAAATTGGGCTTTAAGGTCAAAAGTGAAATTGGATTCAAATGCCAATCAAATTGGGCTTGTATTTGGTCTAGATTGGTGTTGGGGATGTTGAATTGAAGTTTAGAATTGAATTGGACCAGAATTTGGGTCAATTGGGTAGGTTTGGTTTGACATTGGGTTCATTTTGGGTTAAAATGGGTCAAATTGAGGATTTTGACAAAAGTAGGGTAAATTGAAACAATTGGCCCATGGTGTAGTTAAACAAAATGAAATTGAGAATATTTCGGATTTTCTGGAATTTTCTGGGAATTTTCTGAATTTTTGGATTTTTGGGTCAAGAGGGGCATTTTGGGTATTTGGAGGGTATTGGGGGTATTTTTGGAATTTTTGGTATTTTTGGATATGAATGATCAATTTGAGTAATGTGGGAATGTTTGGGATTGGTTTTGAGGAATTTTGGGTGATTTGGATATTTTTTTGGAAAATTTAGGTAATTTAAAGGGTTTTGGGTAGGCTAGGCGGGTGTAGGGCCCCCGGGGTCAAAAATTGAAAATTTGGAAAATTGAAGATTTGGTCAATGTAAGTGGAATGGAACCATTTTGGGTTGATCCATGAAGCCATATCAAGCCTAGATGAGCCATGAAGGGACTCATTTGAGGCATTCACTATGTTGTTCCTAACCCTCTTGCCGAGGGCTTAGGGGTTAAGGACCATCCATGTGAATCACTCGCATGAGTCGGGAGGTCAAGTTGGGTATGGGTGTGATTTTAGGAGGTGTGTGAAAGTGTAGTGTATAAGTGTAGTGTGTGTGTAAGTCAGCCCTCACAAGACCAGGTACCTGTAGGGGCCCTAAGGCCAAAGAGTCCTATAGGAACTCATCCTTTAAACTTCCACATTTGATTTCAACCCTCTAGGTGATTAGGGGTCTACAATCAAGTTTGTGGAGTTTGCAAGGAGTTAAGAGGTGTTTTTGAAATTCTAAAAGTTGGGTTCCATTTCTAGTCCTCAAAGATAGTCAAAGGAAAAGCCTAAGGCTAGATCCTAAGTACTAAAGAGAGAATAGAAGACCTCATTAAAAATGAGGTCAACAAATGGACCCCCAATAGGTGTGGTGTGCTAACCAAGCACACCGCGCGTATTGGCGTTGACCGAAATGATCAAAAAAACCAACATAGATGTCCAAGTGACAAACTTAGGACAAAATTAAAGAATTTCCGCTGGGGAGTGTCAAGTATATCTCTGAGACTGGAGATTCCTGAACTCTCGCCTGGGAAAGGGAAAGGAGGTGAATCCCAAATCACATGATCCGGGGAATTTCGATTTAGATTTCATTTTGTTTCAGTTTAAGTTTTGATGTGTAAGTTCAGATTTTAGTTTGAGTTTCAATTTAGATTGAAGTTTTGTTAAGATTAATTTGAAGGGATTTGAACTTGAAACGAAAATTGGAATTTTGTGGTTTTAAATGTAACATCTTCAACCTCAAAAGAAAATTGAATTGATTGGATTGAACCATTACAATGAGGAAAGATCTCAGAGCAATGCGGTATTGGATGTAAAATTCTTAACCTCAAGAGTTTGATTTGATGTGCTTCATTGCAATAGGGAGAGAACCTAAAGCAATGCAGTATCGGATGTAAAATCCTCAACCCCAAGAATTTGATTTTGATGTATTTCATTGCGATAGGGAAAGAACCTAAAGCAATGTAGTCTCGGATGTAAAATCCTTAACCTCAAAAGTTTGATTTGGTGTGCTTCATTGCAATAAGGAGAGAACCTAAAGCAATGTAGTATCGGATGTAAAATCCTCAACCTCAAGAATTTGATTTTGATGTATTTCATTGCGATAGGGAAAGAACCTAAAGCAATGCAGTCTCGGATGTAAAATCCTCAACACCAAGAATTTGAGTTTGATGTATTTCATTGCAATAGGGAAAGAACCTAAAGCAATGCGAGTCTCGGATGTAAAATCCTCGACCCCAAGAATTTGAATTTGATGTATTTCATTGCGATAGGAAAGTACCTAAAGCGATGCGATCTCGGATGTAAAATCCTCGACCCCAAAAGTTTGATTTTGATGTATTTCATTGCGATAGGGAAAGAACCTAAAGCAATGCGGTCTCGGATGTAAAATCCTCAACCCCAAGAATTTGATTTTGATGCATTTCATTGCGATAGGGAAAGAATCCTAAAGCAATGCAGTCTCGGATGTAAAATCCTCAACCCCAAGAATTTGATTTTGATGTATTTCATTGCGATAGGAAAGAACCTAAAGCAATGCAGTCTCGGATGTAAAATCCTCAACCCCAAGAATTTGATTTTGATGTATTTCATTGTGATAGGGAAAGAACCTAAAGCAATGTAGTCTCGGATGTAAAATCCTCAACCCCAAAAGTTTGAGTTTGATGTATTTCATTGCAATAGGGAAAGAACCTAAAGCAATGCAGTCTCGGATGTAAAATCCTCAACCCCAAGAATTTGATTTTGATGTATTTCATTGCGATAAGGAAAGAACCTAAAGCAATGCAGTCTCAGATGTAAAACCCTTAACCCCAAGAATTTGATTTTGATGTATTTCATTGCTATAGGGAAAGAACCTAAAGCAATGCAGTATCGGATATAAAGTCCTCAACCCCAAAAATTTGATTTTGATGTATTTCATTGCGATAGGGAAAGAACCTAAAGCAATGCAGGCTTGGATGTAAAATCCTCAACCCCAAAAGTTTGATTTTGAAAAGATTTGTAGTGTTGATTTGGAAAGTATGGAATTTTGGTGTTTCGGGAATTTCATGAAAGTTGTAAAAGATTTTTTGTGAAAAGAAACAGATTAGGAGGGAATACGTAGATGCTACATATCCCACTCAAAAAGAGTTGATCGAAAGTTGCTGGTTTGGATTGGAAACAATTCCTCACCATCAGATCCGAATCAAAAACATCATGGCTCCGTGTCAATGGAATCGACCGCTTCCATCCCAGACAAGGGAGAGAATAGAACGGATTGGATTTCAGATTTGGAAGGTTGAGTTTGAATCTGATTGAGATTTGATTTGAGATCTGGAAGGTTGAATTTGAATTTTATTGAGATTTGATTTGAGATCTGGAAGGTTGAATTTGAATTTAATTGAGATTTGATTTGAGATCTAGAAGGTTGAATTTGAATTTGATTTAAAATTTATGTTCGTTTTGTTTGTCCTTTAACGATTCAAATTTTCTTTATTGTTCATTTAATGTTCATGTGAATTTGGCGTTCATCATTTTTTTTAGATATTTAAGGAAAGTTTTCTTTTATTCTTTTTGTTTCTTTTCCGTTGTTTGTTCGAAGTTCATTTAACTTTAATGGCGTTTCCAGATCAACTTGCACAAAAGGGGTGAAGGCCAAAAATGTGACATGGTCACTTTCATTCCAATCATGTTGAAGATACATCATACAACTCGATCTGGAATACATCTCATACAATCCATGTAGACTCAAAACGGACTATGTATGATCTTTGTCGATCCATCCAAAAAGGCATCTGTCAAAAATCCATGTCTGAATAGTGAGGTACATGGTCAATAACATCACCTTCCCAGCCATCCTTAGCAAGGATGTCGTATGGATGTACGTTGGAGGTGTGATATTTTCCATGTAACTCACAGCTCGTAAGGCCTGAGGCTCTCTAGCTGCGGGTCCGACTGGAAGTGGTAAGGTGCTTTCTCGTCATCCATCCTTCGAAAGTAAGTGAGATCCGCTTCATTGGTACTCCCGGTATGCAATGTTTAGCGACATCTGCTCCGTTGCCCTTTAGTATCATGACGGAACCTACCGGTAATGGTATCTTTACTGGCCCTCGGAACTCACCTGGGCCTGCTATCCGGAGGTCAGATCCGAACATGATATTACACTTGTTCAGAAAAGAAACTGTGCAGAAAGGTCTGACAAAGTCGTGGTGATCTATGTGCGGGGGTATGCAGTCACCCTTCTTGTAAATGTTAATAATGCAACTGTTGGGTATGCAATCTGTTGGCAGTACCCTCCATGTTATCATTCTCTTTACCATCCTTTTGATGACCAATGGCATTGGATCTACCTTGCCATGACGGAGTATCCCCGGTGGGTTTCCCTTCCTGTCTTCTGCGAAGTTGTAGCAGCATCCACATTGTATCGTAATTCTCCCTTTCCCTGGCATCCATCTCCGGGGTTCCGAGTAAGTGTTTTCTCTTAGGCGGCCTGCTCGACCCATTCTTTTCAAATCCCGGATGCAGTCCACGATTTGTTGTTGTTCGTATTCTGAGAACACGTCTGTATGTAGCTTGAGGCCTTCTATTATATTGATCCTCCTGCCTCTGATTCTCTCGAAGTATTCAAAAGTTTGCTTCTCGACATTCTGCATTCTTTCTAGCTAGTATTCTGGAATAATCTGCAAATGGTGAGGTCTGGTGACGTACTATGGGATATATGGCTTAATCCCTTCGCGTTCTCCTGCATACCTCGGCTCCTCGGGGATGGTCTCCGTTGGAACATCCTCCGGGGTTGCTTCTGCAACAAGGTCATGCATTACTGGTGGCTTTATCTGGTGATGTGGTAGCCTTTCTTCTTCTGATCTTCTTGAGATTTCCCTGGTTTCTTCTGTTATCTTCCGAGCTGGCCTCCTTTCTTCAAGTTCCTGGCGAACTGGTATCCTTGAAGTATATGCACTGGTAGTAGCGATTGCCTCATCGCGCTGGTCCGCTGCTAGTTTAGTTAACATCTTGTGGATACGGTGATTTTTATTTCTTCGCAGATTTGCTGTAAGAGTAGCTCTTCGTACTTCCTGAATTTCTGTGGGCGCGGCGCTGACAAGCCTACCCTCTGTTGTAACTACTACAGACTCGATTCTCTTGTCTTCCTCAGTGTTTGTTTTCCTTTTCTTCGTCGTTGGTCGGTGGCTTGGGCCACCCACTTTCATTACTGTCTGACTAGGCAGTTTCTCTCGGTCAACTGGGACCCAGTCACCTTCCTCATATTGCAGGCCTGCTGGTGTGAAGTCTGAATCAATCTCTATTATCGCTCCATCTTTCACCCTCTTTTCGTCGAGTGCAAGGCTTACGCCATTTCTAAAGTTCAGGACCAACCGCCCGTTCGACATTTCCCTGCGAAAAGACAAGGAAAAGGATCAGGGGCTGTACTAAGAACAAGAACATTAAGAAAAAGTTTATTAGAGACAGAATTTTCTTCTTTTTTTTCTTTTATTCCTTTTGTATTTTTAAATTCAACATGAATGAAGTGGGAAAAGATTGGGAAAAAAATTTTGATTTGGAAGAGAGAACAAGGAAAACTTTATTATCATGATTTTATTTATTTTGGCATATTTTTTATTATTTTTGGGTTCGGACCTAGTCATAAGTAATTACTTTGCCCGTGCTTTTAGGGATGAAGAATTCATTCCTTCGAAACATCAGGTAGCGTAATACTTCTTCAAGTATCGTCCGTTGATCAGAAGTATATATCGTTCTCCTTGGCAATTCACTAGCTGGTAGGAGCCTCCTGAGTAGACTGCCTCAACCACAAACGGCCCTTCCCAAGTGGGTTCAAATTTTCCTCCTATCTTGCGGTGTGCAAGGATAGGTCTCTTGAGAATGAGAACTAAGTCACCAACTTTGAAGGTTCTTGGGCGGACCAGATCTGTCATGGGCTTGAACCATCTTAGTTTGGCATAGTTCTAAATTCTCGTCGCGCCGCAAGTCTTTTCCCTTCCGGGATTTCCAACTCCTCTAGTCGTAATTTGGCATTCTCTTCTGTCGTGATTTTGTTTGCCACTCGCAATTCGAGTGAAGGAAGCCTGGACCTCTAAGGGTAACATCGCCTCGGACCCATACACCGGAGCGTAAGGTGTAGTTTGAGTAGGAGTTCGAAGGTTGTCTGGTAGGCCGATAAGGCTTCTAATAACTTCTCGTGCCAATTCCTCTTATTATCGTCCAAAGTTTTCTTTAAAATTTGAACGCGAGTTTTATTAAAAGCCTCAGGCCGTTTGCTCTTGGATAGTAAATTGTTGAATACCGCCAGTCGATTCCGTGTCTCCTGACAAAATTGTTGATTTGTGTGCTTCTAAATGCTGACCCATTATTTGAGATGATCCTGCGTGGCACTCCGAAACGGTAGACAACTTGGTTCTTGAAAAATTGTAGCACATGGTGTGCTTTCACTTCTCTGAGTGGAACTGCCTCTGCCCACTTGGAAAAGTAATCTGTAGCCGCAAGAATGAAGTGATGTCCTTTTGAAGATGGTGGTTCTATTGGACCCACTATATCTGTGCCCCAACATTAAAATGGCCATGACGCAATTGTCGGATATAGCACATTTGGAGGTTGGTGTAGAACCACTCCGTGCACTTGGTATTGGTGACAGCTCTTGGTGATTTTCATGCAGTCGGTCATCATCGAGGGCCAGTAGTAACCTAGTCTTTTAATTTTCATTTTCATCTTCGGATCCGACTGGTGAGCTCCACAGAGTCCTGAATGCACCTCTTTAACAATTTCACGGGCCTCAGACCCGTTTAGGCACCTAGCCACATTTGATCGAAAGACCTTCTATATAATGTGTTGTTTATTAATGCATAGGACAGAGTTCTTTTCTTGATCTGATGGGCTAACGACCTATCGTCAGGTAGTTTTCCTGTTTGCGGGTAGTCGTTAATGGTCGTCGCCGATCTTCCGTGTTTTCATCGTCACTGCTACAACTGATTCTTTTTCTTTTTCTGGTTTGTGTATTGTATCCATGTCGAGTCGTGATAGGACTCGACGTCCGTGAACTGACACTTCCACTGATTCATCTTGCAAGCAGGCAAATTCTTTTGCGAGGCGGGCTAACGCATCTGCTAAAGCGTTTTCTTTTCTGGGAATTTTGTAGATCGTCACATTCGGAATTTGTTCCAACAGTTTCATGGCATACTGGAAGTATTGCTCGAGTCTTGGCTTTAAAATTCTATATTGTCCAGCGATCTGTTGAATGATTAACTGCGAATCCCCGTAGATGTTGATGTTTGTTATCCCCATTTGAATAGTTAATTCCAGTCCTGTTATGAGAGCTTCGTATTCCGCTCGTTGTTTGTATACGGCTCGTTAAGTGGTAGGAGTATCTTAACATCCCCCGCTCCGGTGTTATAAAGATTAGTCCGATTCCTACCTTCACGGGCACTATCACTTGCGATTCTTCGTCTTTGTGTCTTGAAGATGCTCGTCGAAATATAACTCCCAACGTCGATCATCAGGGTCTTCTAAGCTCATTATTTGTTCATCTGACAAGTCATCATTGAGAGGAGATTCTGCCGGCAAAGGGTGTGCTGCGAGGAAGTCTGCTAGGACTTGTCCCTTTACGGCACGAAGAGGCACTGTCGGCATATTTTTAGGTTTGTGGTATATTTTGAAAAGCAGGTCGCCTAACAGAAGTTGTCGGCGGATTTTTTTTAATTTAATTTAAATAAATAATTTGAAAAGTAGTATTTGATTTTGAAAATAATTTTAAGATATGAAATCAAACCGACCTCACATCCCAGATAGTTTATATAAACGAGCACCGCATCACAGACCGTGTATCTATCCCGAAGAATAGACACACTGTTTGGTGATGGGGCTCGATTAAATAAACTAGAAGATTTGTGACATCCATTGGGTCTGCGAACCAATTTTATAGGCCGATAAGTTCCCCTGCTTAATATAAACGAACTAAACAGGGTTTATATTACCTGGGTACTTAAAATTCCCTATAAGGGCAAGCCCCTATAGTTAATTACATCTTATGTGACGGGAATCACTTAAGAAAACTCTCGATAATAATTAGTAGTTCTGCTCTCAAGAATCTCAAAGTTTAAGTTTTCAAGGGATTGAATTTTGGAATTTCAATAGGGAATGGATCAAGTTTGGAACATTTTGTTTTGGGAATTCAAAGGAAGAAAGGTAGGAGAAATCATAGATTCGAAGGGAACTTCGGTAATTTCCCGACTATCCTATTGTTTGGCTTGAATTTAGGAAAGTCCTAATGTTTACTTAATGTTTTGATCTTGCCAATTTTAATTAATTAGGACTTATATTCGTATGACATGATCATACAAATAGCCTCGAAGATGTGAGGGTTTATGTCGTATCGGACGACTACCTCAGAATCCTAAGACTCAGAATCCTAAGACCGGTTAGGGCTTAATTTGCAATGCAAATGCCTAACAAAAGGTTAAGGATTTATGTTGCACTAGGCAAACTACCTCGAAGTCCTATGGCTTAGTTATTTAATTCTAATAAAGTTTTGCAGAAGTAGACTCAGGTTTTGCTGATGACGATGGCCATGCTGCCCACCATGCTCCAAGCTCTTTGTTGTTGCAGAGGGTTTAGTTATAGAAGATGAAAATCAAGAAATGAGAAAAGTGTTCTGGTTTAGAGAAAATCTTAAAATCCAACTATTTTTTATGTTTTAATTAAAACAAATCTTAAAGTTGATTATAACAACACCGGTTAAGATCCCACGGTTCCATCCTTCCGGCATCGTTATTTTTATCGGATTCACTTAGTCCAGATGAATTTGCTAAACTCAACTAAATGAGTTCCACACTTTCATTTAGACCGTGGGAAATCCCGTTAACAACACGTAGGTTACATCATCCGAGGTATTCCCGATCATCCAACAAGACGTTTTAATTTAGTTGTAGTTGTGGTTTTGTTGTTTTGTTTGTGATTAAATTTTGAGTTGTTTTATATTTTGAAATATTGTGTCGGTGAATTTTATCTTGTAATGACTTTTAATTTATTTTTGGTTTCAGTTTTAGGGGCTACACTAAAGGTGTGGGTTTTCATGCAACAGTTGTTTATCATGCAAGAAAAGTAAAGTGCATTTGTAATAAAATAAATTGCAAGAAGGTAAATTGCAATAAAATAAAAGCGTACTCGGAGGGTCTTCCCGTAATCCCGAGTCGTACTTAAACACAATTTAGAATATTTAAGCATTTAAAGCAAGTTCCTAGGTAAAGCTAAGGGAAGGGTTATGGTTTTCTACCAAGTTCCTAATCCTATAGCTAGTCATCTCTTATGACGTCTAGGTTCTTGTGTTTTGTTAAGGGTGATTTTCTTCATCTAAGAACAATCATGTTCAATTGTTCTTATAAATATCATTTCATATTAAGGAAGTGCTTAAGAAGAATCTTAAACATCTTTTCAATACCTCTAGGATTGTTTTAAGTCCAAGAGAATTTAATTATACAAATGAATTAATCATCCAGGAATTCAAGTTTTGTTATCTTGCTCAGTGAATTAGGACATTTGAATATCCTATGAGTGAAGTAACACTTCACTTAACACTTTATTTAGGAGTTATGACAACAAGAGCTTTTGAGGGCAAATTAACGTTCAAGTGATTTGTGATTTAATTTAATTTCGATTAATGGGTTTAAGTTTGGAATAGTGTTCAAGTTGTTTTAGATTTATTTTTGAATTCTTTATGTCTTAAGTGATGTTATATTTAATTCAACTTAATTTAATTTAATTTTAATTTAATTTAATTTGATTTAGTTTTAATTTTAATTTAATTTTATTTATTTAACTTAATTTTAATTTTATTTTAACTTGATTTTATTTTTTTTATTTAATTTAATTTAATTTAATGTGATTTAATTTAATTTAATTTAATTTAATTTAATTTTATCTTAACTTTAATTTAAATTTTAATTTGGTTTTATTTTTAATTTTAATTTAAATATTTTTTTTTATGCTTTAAAGATGATTCAATTTTAATTGTTAAAGTATTAATTTAATTAAAATTTTAAAAGGATTTAATTTAAATGTTTTAATTTTAATTTAATTTAATGATTAAGTCTTTTAGCATTTTAAATCTTGAATTTGGATTATCATTTTAGTAAGGAATTAAATATTATTGAGGTGATTAATTTAGGGTTTCTTAAATTAAAGAACTAATCTCCTCCTAATAATATCCCTATTTTAATAATTCCAATTTTTTTATTATTCTTCCAAGTTTAAACAATTATTTAATTAAGGTTTATTTTAATTACATTCAAATTATTTGGTAGGTTTCTACCCTTTAATTACCTAAGTTTCAAACATCCAAAATCAACTTAGTATCAAATATTTTACCTACCCTTAAACCTAAATTTTTTTTAATTATGGGTTAAAATTTTAATTACCATTGTGCCCTTTATGCTTACTAATTCCATAATTCACTAAATTGAGCTTAAATGAATTTGAAATTTTTATGTGGCTTCACTCATATGTCAATCAAGAAATTATAGGAGAAAATGTGATTTTTCTGTATTTAATTTATTTATATAATTATTTTTTGTGGAAAATAAGGATTTTCAAGGAAAATTCAACAACATGACCAAGGGAAAGTTTCTGTCCTTAAGAAAATTATGGGACATTCCTAATGATCAGAGGACCACTTGAACCAATTTTGGTGATTTTTTGAATTATATTATTTTTATTATAATTATTTTGAGTTTTGGAGTATTAATTAATTTAAAAATAAAATAAAGATTGAAAAATGAATTTTATATTTTTGAAAAATCTCTCTGATATCAAGAAAACCAAAGAAACAATTTTTATAATTTTCTGATTTTTCTTTGATTTATTAGTTATTTCAGTGGAAATACTAGAAAATATATTTTTTTTAATTTTGAAATTACCTTAGGGCTTTAAAATTTAATATCTCATCATAGACACTTAAGAAAAATATGGGGTTTGTTTCTAAGTGATTAATATTCAAAATGTGACATTTTGGTGAATTTTATTATTTTTATAATTTTTATTATTTTTAATTATTAAAAATATTAAAATAATGCAAAAAATAAACTTTTTTAGAAAATTGAAATTTTAATTTTCTTAAATTCCCCGATATCGAGAGGCTCCAAAACCAATTTGGTGAATTTTTTAAAAGTATTTTGAAAGTTATGAATTTTTGAAGTTTAAGTTTGGCTAAATGGCTTAATCAACCAACCCATTTGATAGGGCTAACCAAATCCAATTGACTTCAAACTTTTGTGGTGGGTTCCCCTGATCCTAGAGGTCAGTGGAGAATTGATTTCAAGTCAATTTGAAGTATGATTAGCTTTAATTAATTAAGTTTCCATCTGTTGACCTCATTTTTGATGAGGTCTTCTCTTCTTCTCTTTAGTACTTAGGATCTAGCCTTAGGCTTTTCCTTTGAATATCCTAGAGGATTAGAATTGGGACCCACCACTTAGAAATTCAAACCACTTCTTGACTCCCTGCAAACCCCACAAGCTTGATTGTAGACCCCTAATCACCTAGAGGGTTGAAATCAAATGTGAAGGTTTAAAGGATGAGTTCATATAGGACTCTTTGGCCTTGTGGCTGCCTCAGGTGGCTCGGTCCGGTGAAGGGCCGACTTACACACACACTACACCTATACACTACACTTTCACACACATCCTAGAAGCACACCCATACCTAACTTGACCTCCTGACTCGTGAAGGGATTCACATGGATGGTCCTTAACCCCTAAGCCCTTGGCAAAGAGGGTTAGGAACAACATAGTGGATGCCTCAAATGAGTCCCTTCATGGCTCATACGAGCTTGATATGGCTTCATGGCTCAACCAAAATGATTTCATTCCACTTACAATTACTCAATCTTCATTTTCCAAATTTTTAATTTTTGACCCCGGGGACCCTATACCCGCCTAGCCTACCAAAAGCCCTTGAAATTACCCAAATTTTTCAAAATTTCCAAATCACCCAAAATTCCCCAAAATGGACCTTGAACATTTCCTCACCAATCAAGTTGATTACCCATAGCCAAAAATACCAAAAATTCCAAAAATACCTCCCAATACCCTCCAAATACCCAAAATACCCCTCTTGACCCAAAAATCCAAAAATTCAGAAAATTCCTAGAAAATACCAAAAAATCTAAAATATTCCCAATTTCATTTTGTCTAACTACACCATGGGCCAATTGTGTCAATTTACCCCACTTTTGTCAAAACCCCCAATATGACCCATTTTAACCCAAAGTGAACCCAATGTCAAACCAAACCTACCCAATTGACATAAATTCTGGTCTAATTCGATTCTAAACTTATATTTAACATTCCCAACACCAATCTAGACCAGATCCAAGTCATATTTGATTGACATTTGAATCCAATTTCACTTTTGGCCTTAAAGCCCAATTTGGACCCATGACCCAAACCTAACCCAAACTAACCCAATTCAACTCCAATTAACCCCAAACCTTTTCTAAACCTTCCCTAACATCCCTAAAAACAAAACACTAACATGATTTTCCCAAAATATAGACCCAAACCCCACTCAAATCCAACCCAAAGCTAAAAGGCCCAATTTTGACCTAAACCCAAACCTAACCCAAACAAAGCCCAAAACACTTCAAATTTGTTCCAAATCATTCATGAAACATTCCTAATTTAAATTCAACACTTATTGGACCCAATCCTTTGCAAAATTCTCATCCTAAAATACATTTTAAAATCCAAAAGCCCACTCTCTAAACCATCTTGAAAGCCCATCCAAAGTGAAATCCAAAAGCCCAAAGCCCACATGACAATTCCTTCTCATCATCCCTTTAATTGGGATCAATTCCTAAGTCCCAAATCAATCATCAAATCAACCTAAATCAAGCACCATCTAAATTCTTCACTAAATTTCCAAAATCTCCAAATTCTTTTTTCATATAAATGGATCCACTTTTCCTAAGTCAAAGATGAGCCAAATGAAGCCACATGCAAGCCATGGACAAGCCACGTGAAGCCATGGAAGGTTTGACATGTGACCAAGCCATTAATGGCAAAAGGAGGAGCCTCTTTTAAGCCCCCTTAAAAAGGTTTTAACCCTTTTAATGCTTTACCTTAATCCATGATTAATCAAAATATTCATGGATGGTGACTTCTCTACCCTTTCCTAGCTGATTCATCTGATCCTCCCTCAGCCCATATCAGCCATGGGGAGGTGAACCAAGCCCATTTCCATGGGTTGACCAAACCAAGTGCAAAATGAGCCTTCTCACATACCATTCTAATCCAAGCTTTTGACACATGACATTTGCCAATTGCCTACACTAAACCCCGCACTCGACCCACCCGAACAAGATGGTGACCGGTGCACGGTCGGCCGACCACCAGGCCGCTAGAAAACACCACACCCGAGAGCTCACATGTGAGCCAACATTGAAATTCTCCCTTGCTCGAGCTACCCCATGCCCGGTGGCCACCATGGCTGTTCTTCTCCTCACCGGAGCAGCTGATCCCAAGCCCTAACTCCCCCAGGAGAGCCTCCGACCAGCTCTATTTAAACACCCCTCTCTCGGCCATGGAAGAGGTGCTGAACCAACCTTAAGGAAACTCGCCAAAATCATTCCGGACCACTCTCTACACATAGAGCACTTGATTCCCACTTGATTCCGGCCCAATTCCCTCTAGCCGAGCTCAATTTTGAGTTCAAATTTCGAAGCACAAAACCAGGACACTTCTTCGCAGTGGACCAATCCCTAAATCGATTGGTCCTACACCTTCACCGGACCAAGGGAAGAAGTCCACCAAGCAAAGCCCCCTCTCCAGGCCACCCATCTGTTCTAGACTCCAAGCTTTGTAATCGGCTGTGGTCGAAATCCTACCCAGACAATTCACCAGACCAGGAGACTTCATCTGGAGCTTGCTTGGACCCAACCGAAGGTGACACAACCCTCAGATTGAAGCCACACTTCTTTGAGCAAAGGTAAGAGCTAACTCTTTATCCCGAGCTTCTGGAGATTCTCCATTTCAAATGCCTTAATTTCAATGCATGATCACCGTATAGATGTATTTGTCTCTTCAAGACGAATCCATAGAGCACAAGAACACGAAAATCTGTTAAGTATTGAGTGAGATATTAGGGATTTAGTATGGACGGTTCTCGGGCTAGGAGGCTTGGGGACGATGAACGGATGCCGTTCATTTAATACACACGCGGACGGACGGCTAGGATCGCACAGGATGAGGAGACGGAACGATACAGCAGGCCCCCGGAGCGCTGAGTTGGATGGCGGCGCCGAATCAGAAGACGACACGCGGCGCTTCGGAGATGCCTAGGTTGAGTTGGCGTCGTGTGGATAAGTAGAAAAATAGGTTATTTTTCTATTTTTTTAATTCCCTAAACTTCAAAAATGCATAACTTTGTGTAGGAAAATCAGAAAAATAAAACAAAAATACCCTCTTGGTCAGTGAACAGAGGAGAATAATGTGGAAAAGAAATCATTTAATTTCATCAAGTATTTTATTTTTAATGATTTATTTACTCTCTGCATTGTTTTAATTCTCCATGCATATAGTAAATTCACCATGGCATGACACCATAGGGCTTTTGAAGCCTCTGAATTTGGGAACATTCCCTGAATTTTCCAGAGTCAGAGGCCATCCCTATGAAAAGTTATTGATTTTTCAAATTCATGTTGCTGTTTTGAGTATTTTAAATCCAATAATTAGCATGTTGTGAAATAAATTCTAGCAAAATTTGGTGATGTTTATTATGACCAGAGGAACCTAGGAAAAAGAGGTTTTGAATTAATCCACTTGGAATAACCCTAATTGGCTTAAACACCCAAAATAGGTCCTTAATTAATTAGAGCTAATCATACATCAAATTGACTTGAAATCAATTCTCCACTGACCTTTAGGATCAGAGGAACCCACCATAAAAATTTGAAGTCAATTGGACTTGGTTAGCCCTACTAAATGGGTTGATTAAGCCATTTAGCCAATTTAAAATTTAAAAATTCATAACTTTCAAAATACTTTTCAAAAATTCACCAAATTGGTTTTGGAGCCTCTCTGATATCAGGGGAATTTAAGAAAAATAAAATTGCAATTTTCTAAAAAAGTTAATTTTTTGCATTTTTTTAATATTTTAATATATAAAAATTAATAAAAATCACAAAAATAATAAAATTCACCAAAATGTTATATTTTGAATTTTAATCACTTAGGAACAAACCCCATGTTTTTCTTAAGTCTCTATAATGAGATATTAAATTTTAAAGCCCTAAGGTAATTTTAAAATTAAAAAAAATATATTTTTTTAGCATTTCCACTAAAATAATTCTAATAAATCAAAGAAAAATCAGAAAATTGTAAAAATTAACTCTCTGATTTCCTTGATATTAGAGAAATTTTTGAAAAATATAAAATTTATTTTTCAACCTTTATTTTATTTTTAAATTAATTAATACTCCAAAACTCAAAATAATTATAATAAAAAGAATTTAATTCAAAAAATCAACAAAATTGGTCCAAGTGGTCCTCTGGTCATTAGAAATGTGCCATAATTTTCTTAAGGACAAAAACTTTCCCTTGGTCATATTATTAAATTTTCCTTGGAAATCCCTATTTTTCACCAAAAATAATTACATAAATAAATTAAATACAGAAAAATCACATTTTCTCCTCTCATGTCTTTATTGACATATGAGTGAAGTCACATAAAAATTTCAAGTTCATTTAAGCTCAATTTAGTGAGTTATGAAATTATTAAGCTTCGAAGGGCAAAATGGTAATTAAAATTTTAACCTTTAATTAAAACTTTAGGCTTAATAAAATTTAAGAGTAAAATATTTGATCCTAATCTGATTTGGATGATTGAAATTTAAATAATTAAAGGATAGAAACCTATTAAAAAATTTAAAAATAATTAAAATAAACCTTAATTAAATAATTAATTAAATTTTGAAGAATAATAAAATTGGAATTATTAAAATAGGGATATTATTAGGAAGAGATTTGTTCTTTAATTTAAGAATCCCTAAATTAATCATCTCAATAATATTTAATTTCTAATTAAAATGATAATCCAAATTTAAGATTTAAAATGCTAAAAGACTTAATCATTAAATTAAATTAAAGTTAAATTATTTGAATTAAACCCTTTTAAAATTTCAATTAAATTAATATTTTAACAATTACAATTAGATCATCTTTAAAACATAAAAAATAATAATAATAAAATATTAAATTAAAATTAAAAATAAAATTAAATTAAATTAAATTAAATTAAATTAAAACATATTAAATTAAATCAAATTAAATTAAATTAATTTAAATTAAATTAAATTAAATTAAATTAAATTAAATCAAATCAAATTAAATCAAATTAAATTAAATTAAATTAAATCAAATTAAATTAAATTAAATTAAATCATATCAAATCAAACTAAATTGAATTAAATTAAAGTAATTAATAGAATCAAGTTAAAATTAAAATGAAATGAAATTAAATTAAAATTAAAACTAAACCAAATTAAATTAAAGTTAAATTAAATTGAGTTAAAATAACATCACCTAAGACATAAAGAAATTCAAAAAGAAATATAAAGCAACTTGAACACTATTCCAAATTTAAACCCGTTAACTGAAATTAAATTAAATCACAAACCATTTGAGCATCAATTTGGCCTCGAAAGCTTTTGTTGTCATAACTCCTAAACAGAACGTTAAATAAAATGTTACTTCCCTCATAGGATATTCAAATGTCCTAGATCACTGAGTAAGATAACAACAAAACTTGAATTCCCGGACGATTAATTCATTTGTATAATTAAATTCATTTGGACTTAAAACAATTCTAAGCAATATTGAAAAGATGTTTAAGATTCTTCTTAAGCACTTCCTCAATATGATAGGATATTTATAAGAACAATTGAACTTAATTGTTCTTTGATGAAGAAAATCGTCCTCAAACTAAAACACAAGAACCTAGACGTCATAGGAAATGACTAGCTATAGGATTAGGAATTTGGTAGAAAACCATAACCCTTCCCTTAGCTTTACCTAGGAACTTGCTTAAATATTCTAAATTGTGTTTAAGTGCAGCTTGGGATGACGGGAGGACCCTCCAGGTACGCTTTTATTTTGTTGCAATTTACTTAATCACATCGCACTTACTTTTCTTGCATGATAAACAACTGTTACATGAAAACCCACACTTTTAGGATAGTCCCTAAAACTGAAACCAAAACTAAATTAAAAGTCATTGCAAGATAAAATTCACCGCCACAACATTTCAAAATATAAAACAACTCAAAATTTAATCACAAATAGAACACAAAACTGCAATTACAACTAAATTAAAATGTCTTGTTGGATGATCGGGAATACCTCGGATGATGTAACCTACATGTTGTTAACGGGATTCCCACGGTCTAAATGAAAGTGTGGAACTCATTCAGTTGAGTTTAGCAAATTCATCTGGACTAAGTGAATCTGATAAAAATAACGATGCCGGAAGGATGGAACCGTGGGATCTTAACCAGTGTTGTTATAATCAACTTTAAGATTTGTTTAATTAAAATATTAAAAAACACCTGGATTTTAAGATTTTCTCTGAACCAAAACACTTCTCTCATCTCCTGATTTATGACTTCTAAAACTAAACCTCTGTAACAACAAGGAGCTTGGAGCACGGTGGGCAGCACAGCCATCTTCGTCAGCAAAACTTGAATCTACATCAGCAAAACCATTCTTAGAATTAAATAACCTATCCATAGGATTTTGAGGTAGTTTGCCTAGTGCAACATAAATCCTCAACTCTTCGTTAGGCATTTGCATGATCATGTCATGTAAATTAAGCCCTAACCGGTCTTAGGATTCCGAGGTAGTCGTCCGATACGACATAAACCCTCACATCTTCCAGGCTATTTGTATGATTTTATCATACAAATATATGTCCAAATTAATTAAAATTGACAAGATTGAAATATCAGATAAACATTAGGATTTTCCTAAATCCAAGCCAAACAATAGGATAGTCGGGAAATTACTGGAGTTCGCTTTGAATCTGTGATTTCTCCTACCTTTCTTCCTTTGGATTCCCAAAATAAAATGTTCCAAATTTGAGCTAATCCCTTTTGAAATTTCAAAAATTCAATCCTTTGAAAACTTAAACTTTGAAATTCTTGAGAGCAGAACTATTGATTAATATCAAGAGTTTTCTTAGGTGATTCCCATCACTTAAGATGTAATTAACTATAGGGGCTTGCCCTTATAGGGAATTTTAAGAACCCAGGTAATATAAACCCTACTTAATTCATTTATATTAAGCAAGGGAACTTGTCGGCTTATAAAATTGGTTCGCAGACCAAACGGATGTCACAAACCTTTCTAGTTTATTTAATCGAGGCCCATTATCAAGCGGTGTGTCTATTCTTCGGGATAGATACACGGTTTGTGGTGTGGTGCTCGTTTATATAAACTATTCGGGATGTGAGATCAGTTTAATTTCATATCTTAAAATTTTCAAATTTAAAATTATTTTCAAAATCAAATGCTACTTTTCAAATTATTTATTTAAATTAAATTAAAAATTCACCTACAATTTCTGTTAGGCGACCCCCTTTTCAAAATAAAACTCACAACCTAAAAATAATGCCGACATATTTCTGCCGACTCCGCTGGGGACCAATTCCTCTCTCCATTTTAATCAGACAATTCTGCTTTCAAAAATCGGTAGTGTATCCATGTTCCTAGTAGATCAAACTACCCTTCTTTCCGTTGGAATACTATGTTCATTTCTACCTTGAACAAGTATAGCCAACATTCTCTCGGATTTAGGAGCCACTCGTTTAGACACCCCTAAACGAGAGAGGTTCCGAGATCCTTTTACCTCATTTCTGAGGTGGGGTGGACCCCCAATAGATATTAGTTTAGGAGCGGTCTTGCGGGTCGAGAAATTTCTACAAGACTTTCTCTTCTTTTTCCAGTTCCTAATCAATTCCTTTTACCCTTCCTACAACTCTCCTTCTTTTAATAATTCTCCTTCCTAACGAACAAATCTTTTCTAAAAAGATAATTTTCCTTTAATACCACAAATACACTAAGATAAACAGAAATGTGTTCGGACTCTTTCTTTTTCGTCATAAGTTGTACGATAAGAACAAGCACGATTTAGGGACTAACACTTGGAATCTGCCCTGCAGAAATGGAAGCCCCAAAACTGATCTTCTCCTTCGTCAACGGACCGGACACCGGTCGTGTTTAAGGACGAACCGCCCGATAATGAAATTATTCGATTCGGACAAGGATTCGGCACACCGACATCAAAATCCCCGATGTCACTCTCTTTTCACTCACAAGCAAACTACCGTAAGCCGAGAAGCCGTTGATCGAGTTTAACCTCAAGTCAACTCATGAATTCCCTCCTCTCGAGAAGATTCCAACCGAGAGGAGTACCGCCGTCCACGGAAGGATCGTTGTTGCTACCCCCACCGGTCTAGTTGTCTCCGCACCTACCCCAGCCTTCTACCGTACTAAAGGGAAAGGAAATTCGTAACTATGATGAACCCGTTACCGTGGAGGGTACGGACATTCTCGTGAAACCTTCTGTTTTTGAAATCGGGTCCAGCTCGAGAATTCCATCGCTGACACGGACTCAGAGAAGGAACAGAAGTAGAAGGACTGCTAGAGAAGCCAGAGCTATTGAAGTTACTTTCCTAGAAGAAATCCCAGAACTGCCCGAGTATACACCGCTGCCTGAATACATACCACTTTTGGGAGGAAGTAGATTCCATCCCCTCTCCACTGTAGAGGATGAGGAAAATGTTTGCAAGATTGCTGCCGCATTGCCTCAACCTGCATATTACAACGATAGCTGTAAGAAAAGGTCTAGAATTACGCCATTTGCTCGACTGCAAACCTTGATAGAAAAGTTAGCAAAGAAAGAAAAATGCCCTGTGTCAGAGATTTTAAGAAGGATAGGGCGGGTGCCAGCCAAGTCCCATCTTGTGCCGCGAGTAGAACCTGCTATCGCTGCGGAAAAGCTAAATAAGAGAATGAAAGCTAGTCCGTCTGTCGTTGTTTCAGGACTACAAATTAGGGAAGATACCACCTTCCAGCATTTGGGTCGACAGCACCATCCGGTCCCGCACCTTCGCCGCTAGAAGGATGGTATGGCGTCCCACTACCGGACAATTAAGATTAAAACAACAACCTGAGAAAGAAAGTCTCGTCAGGAGACTTGAGTCGGAAGAAAGTGTTACCGCATTAAAGGGGACTCATGAGAAGGAAACCCGACAGTTATGACATGACAACTGCAAGGATGTACAGAAAAGACCACTAGAAGATGCTATGGAAAAGCTAAGAACTGATATTCGGCGATTAACAAGGGAAAGAGAAGAAAAATTCAGAGATGAAGTCGACTCATCAGAATTCATGGATGATGAATATGCAGAAATTAACATGGTTGAAACACGAGCATCGTCGCCTTCGCAAGGTGCTCCGGCAGTATGTGGAAAGAGATGAACCGGAAGCATTAAGAGCACTAATTCGAGAAAAGACGATACAATCTCTCAATTGGCAAAAAGAATGGAAGAGATGGCTGCAGCCCTAGCCACTTTCCAGAGTCAGGTTCAACCCCAAAGAGAAACACCCCCAGAAGTTATTCACATTATAGACGGAGGAAAGGAGATTACGTTCGTCAACGGGGATGATCAATTAAAGAAGGATGCAACACAAAGCATGATTCCAGAAAAGGATATCAAGAGTATGGTGGAACGACGAGGTGCGAGAAGCCTTGGCACAATCAATGAGCGGGACATCCATTCGGACGGGTAGACCTTACCCTGAAGAATTCGACGCTGTCCAATATCCGAAAGGCTTTGTACCACCTCTGTTCAAGACCTTTGATGGAACCAGAAACCCTCGGCAGCATGTTGCACATTTTCGTGCCAGTTGTTGCAATGCCGGCGGAAGTGATGCCTTACTCTTCAGACAATTTGTCAGCAGCCTATCAGGGATCGCCTTTGATTGGTATGCAGAATTACCGAACGGTTCGGTGAAGACATTTTCAGAACTAGAGAACCTCTTCATCAAGCGATTTGTCGGAGCTCAGCACCACATCACTATAGGTGATTTAGTGGTAGAGAAGCAGAAACCCAACGAAACCTTGGTGGACTACATACTTCGATGGAGGAACCTAAGTATGAAGTGTGAGCCACAGCTACAAGAACAGCATGTAGTCGGCATTTTATTTAAGAGCACTCATGGCCCGATAGCACTTCTCCTCAAGGGATTTACTATTAAGACTTTCGATAAGTTGTTAAGCAAGGCCGGAAGCTTGCAAGAGGAGGCGAAACAATTAAGTTTTACCGACAAAACAGACAAACAGAAGCCCGTGAAAACTTTTGAAAAGAAGTCCGGGATCGTTGCAGCAGTCGATAAAGGCAAGCAACCGATACAAATATCGTCAGAACGGCCGCAGCAACCTCAACAGAATTACCAGCAACCCCGACCCAGTTATCAGTCATCTCAATAGTATGAATAACCTCCTCGTCCGCAACGTACGTTAAGGGAGCTTCTGAGCAGGGAGTATCCGTTCAAGAATGAGGCAGTGCCGAAAATGTTCCGCAGTCTGATGAAGACTCCAGATTTCCAACTACCAGAACCTAAGAGACCAGAAAAAGTCGACAAGAAAGGTGATCCCAACTTTTGCCCTTACCACCGGATGCTTGGGCATAAGATAGAAGATTGTATTACCTTCAAAAGTTGGCTCAACGACAATCTTCGGAAAGGGAATATAACGATCCCGAAAGAGTACATGAAGGAAACCCAGAAAGGAGGTTCCGTCAATGTTATCTCGACGGATCTCATTGTTCCAATAGATCCCTATGCGACTAATGATGGATGGACCACCGCTTGGACAAAGTCTTCAAAGAAGATTTTGGATCACATCCAAACCGCTTCGGTGTGAGCCTCAATTCAGAGTTCGAAACCTGTCAAGTTGGCACTATCACTTGCGATAGAAGAACTACCTCAACAGGAGACGATTGAAGAGAAGAAGAAAATAGACGAAGAAGAGAAGACCGAGGCTCTTAAGGCTAGACTAGGGACTGCTTATCCTAGGATAGTTGTTTCCGATTCGGGGGAGAAATCTCTGGAATCTCTGACTCTGTATGATTATCTGCCCACTCTGGTGGGATCTTATAATGATAAGGGTTATGGCGTTGGCTACGTTTTGACTGTTTCTAACGATTATGTAACTAGCGACAATCCGGACATCGATTCCGATACAATTGACAATTCTAAAATCATACACAATCTCAACGGTCACAATGACAAAGAAGACATCCACCAAGGAGGCTACGAGAGTTCAACAAGCAATGAATCTATTTGCGAGTTTCGAGGAGCTCCAGTCACAATAGAGTTAGAGCCTTCCGATTCCGAAGCTAATCCAGAAGAACCTCTCATTCCGATTCAGGAGGAGACATTAGCAAACTCAATACTAGATTCAGAAGAAATCATAGAAGTCAACTTGAGAAGTGGAAGAGTTCTGCCTCCGAGAATGGGTCCAAAGGACAAAGGAAAGAAGGTGGTTGTTCAGGAAGAACCAACCCCGGTAGAAGAAATACCCATTCGAGAAGAAGCTGAGACACATGGAAATAAAGTTGACTACAATGTACTAGCCCATCTTAGGAAACTACCGGCCAAACTTAGCATCTACGACGCTCTCATCTTATCAAAGGAGATGAGAGAAGCTCTGATCAAGGCCTTACTTGATCCGTAAATTTTCTTAGCTCAAATGGCCGGAGATTCCTTAGATGAGGTTTGCTCGTTAAAGGAACAGCGAGGTGTCACCTTCACGGACAATGACCTACTACTTGGGACAGTAGACCACAACCGACCGTTGTACATTTCGATTACTGATAGGGAAGTTTACACTCTCCGAGTATTGGTGGATCCGGGAGCATCAATCAACATAATGAATCTTCGAACGCTAGCATATTTGGAAATTGATGCTCGCGAGCTTGAAGGCGGACAAAATGTTATTAAGAGGATTCAACCAGAAAGGAGAAAGAGCCCTCGGATCAATAACACTGCTAATGAAAACCGGTGACTTAGCAAAGACAACCGCAAAATTTCACATAATTGATTCGGAAACGTCATTCAACGCTCTACTGGGCCGACCATGGATACATGAAAACGAGGATGGTACCATCATCCCTACACCAGTGCATCAAATACTACGATGGAGGGGAACAGTGCATCAAAGGCGACTTACAACCATTCTCCGTACATGAAATCGGAATCCATGAAGATGCAGCTTATTATGCACCCCTGAAGAAAACAATTTTCTCCAGAGAAACCATAACGAATGAAGCAAAGGAAATTCGGGATGACGAAGAACCTGAAGTTCTAGTCCAACAGTCACTCACCACTCCCTTACGGCGAGATGGTGACGGTTTCTCCACAACTCGCATCCGAGGTCGAGGCCGGGGACGAGGTCGTGGCAGAGACGTTAGGATAGTTGGACAGAGGAAACCAGCCATCAATGTTGATTGGGAAGACAGTTCTTAAGAAGAAAAAGAGATCGAGCAAGAAGCAGCGACAATAAGTCGGAAGAAGCCGCAATTCAGGATCTCTCTCGAAGATGAAAAGAATGAAGAATATAAATTGATTTACGAGAAGATTAACCACTATGTACATACTATGACCCTGACCCCGATCCATTCTAATAAGATCGAGGGTATGCTGGTCAAAGTGGTACGCAGCGGCGGTGCAAAGCCAATCAAATTCTACCGTGGTGCTCCTTCCTCCAAAACTGAAAATAATGTACAATTTGAAGATGTCACTTCATCAGAATTAATGGAATTACTTTTGGAGTGGTACCCTCCCTGTGTTCAAAATTTAATTCAGTGTGGTTTCTTACCTCGACAATGGACAAAAAGTCAATCACAACATTTTGAAAAATTATGGAATAACTCCGATTGTCCACCCAATTCAAAGCATGGTCTCGGATTCGGCACAGTAGGATCGATTGACGATGCCGAATTTTGCTTGGTTGTCACTTGCGAGTCTAATGAAAGCTGCATGGAAACTACGGAAGAATTTGAAGATTTATAAATTGGAGACGCTCCACCGAATTCGAAGAAGAGATTAAATCTACAATAGATGAGTTAACAGAAGTTAACTTAGGTACTAGCGAAGAGCCTAGACCTACCTTTGTTAGCTCCTTACTCAATAAAGAAGACTCCGAAGAAATAATCAAGTTATTAATGAAATTTAAAGACTGTTTTTCTTGGAACTATGATGAGATCAGAGGTTTAGCTCAAGAGGTCATAGTCCATAAGCTAGGAGTGGATCCTACTTCTGTCCCAGTCAGACAAGGTCCCAGAAGAATTCGGCTACAAATCGAACAACAAGTCATAGCTAAAGTTAAAAAGCTAATAGACGCTAAATTTGTCCGCGAAGAACAATACCCGACTTGGTTAGCCAATGTGGTACCAGTTAAGAAGAAGAATGGTCAGATCAGAATTTGTGTGGATTTCAGAGATTTGAACAAGGCATGTCCAACGGCTGAATTCCCTCTACCGATCCCAGAATTAATGATCGACATTGCCTCGACACATGAAATATTATCATTCATGGATGGATCTTCAGGATACAACCAGATAAAAATGGCTCCAGAAGATGAAAAACATACGAGCATTCAGAACGCCGATTGGAGTATATTGCTACACGGTGATGCTATTCGGACTGAAGAACGCAGGAGCAACATACCAGAGAGCGATGACAAGAATTTTTGATGATCTCATCCACAATCAAGTCGAATGCTACGTGGATGATGTGGTCATCAAAAGCAAAGTAAAGGACAACCACCTATATGATTTGAGAATTGTTTTCGAACGATTAAGACAATTTAACCTTAAGATGAATCCCTTAAAATGCGCCTTCGGCGTCACCTCCGGAAATTCTTAGGATTCGTTGTCCGACATCGTGGAATTGAAATCGACTCGGAAAATATTAAAGCTATCTTAGAAATGCCGCCTCCCAAAACCTTAAAGCAACTACGATCTTTTCGAGGAAGTTGGCATATCTTCGACGCTTTATCTCCAACTTGTCGAGTAGGTGTCAGCCTTTCTCGGCATTAGTTAAAAAGGACGCCAAATTTATTTGGGAAGAGAAATGCCGAGAAGGCCTTCGAGGACATTAAACAATATTTAATGACACCTCCTGTCTTAGTAGCCCCAGTCTCAGGTAGACCGCTGATACTTTATACCGTGGCTTTAGACGACTCTCTCAGAGCCCTGTTAGCCCAGGTCAATGATGAGGATAAAGAAAATGCTCTTTACTACCTAAGTCGTTGTTTACTTCCGACGGAAATAAGGTATCCCGCAATTGAAAAGCATTGTTTGGCCCTGATCTTCGCCGCTCAAAAGCTCAGGCACTACATGCTTTCTCATAAGGTCAACTCGATCTCGAAATTTAATCCATTGCAATACTTGATGACTCGTCCAACACTTTCCGGCAAACTTGCCAGATGGTCAATGATATTATTGCAATTCGATATAACTTCCGTGTCTCTTCGTGCCGTAAAGTGACAAGTCTTAGCAGACTTCCTCGCGAGCACACCCTTTGCGGCAGAATCTCCTCTCATTGATGATTTGCCGGATGAACAAATAATGAGCCTAGAAGACCACGATGATCGACGTTGGGAATTATATTTCAACGGAGCATCTTCAACACACAAAGACGAAGAATCGCAAGTGATAGTGCCGGTAAGGCGGGAATCGGATTAATCTTTATAACACCGGAGCGGGGATGTTAAGATACTCCTACCACTTGACGAGTCGTGTACAAACAACGAGCGAGAATACGAAGCCCTCATAACGGGATCGGAATTAACTATTCGAATGGGGATAACAAACATCAACATCTACGGGGATTCACGGTTAATCATTCGACGAGATCGCCGGACGATACGGAATTTTATAACCAAGACTCGAGCAATACTTCCGGTATGCCAAACGGTTGTTGGAACAGATTCCGAATGTGACGATCTACAAAATTCCCAGAAAAGAAAATGCTTTAGCAGATGCGTTAGCTTGCCTCGCAAAAGAATTTGCCTATTTGCAAGATGAGTCAGTAGAAGTGTCAGTTCACGGATGTCGGGTCCTATCACAGCTCGACATAGACACAATACATAAATCAGAAAAAGAAGAAGAATCAGTTGCAACAGTGACGTGAAAACACGGAAGATTGACGACGGCCATTAATAGATTACACCGCAAACAGGAAAACTACCGGACGATAGGTCGCTAGCCCATCGGATCAAGAAAAACTCGTCCTACGCATTAATAAACAACACGTTATACAGAAGGTCTTTCGATCAAATATGGCTAAGGTGCCTAAGCGGGTCCGAAGCCCGTGAAATTGTTAAAGAAGTGCATTCAGGACTCTGTGGCGCTCACCAGTCGGGTCCGAAGATGAAAATGAAAATTAAAAGACTACGGTACTATTGGCCCTCGATGATGACCGACAGCATGAAAGTCGCCAAGGGCTGTCACCAATGCCAAGTGCACGGAGTGATTCTACACCAACCTCCAAATGTGCTACATCCGACAATTGCGTCGTGGCCATTTGAATGTTGGGGCACAGATATAGTGGGTCCAATAGAACCACCATCTTCAAAAGGACATCGCTTCATTCTTGTGGCTATAGATTACTTTTCCAAGTGGGCGGAGGCGGTTCCACTTAGAGAAGTGAAAGCACACCACGTGCTACAGTTTTTTAAGAACCAAGTTGTCTACCGTTTCGGAGTGCCGCGTAGGATCATCTCAGATAATGGGTCAGCATTTAGAAGCACACAAATCAACAATTTTGTCAAGAGACACGGAATCGACTGGCGGTATTCAACTATTTACTACCCAAGAGAAAACGGCCTGGCTGAGGCTTTTAATAAAACTCTCATTCAAATTTTAAAGAAAACCTTGGACGATAATAAGAGAAATTGGCACGAGAAGTTATTAGAAGCCTTATGGGCCTACCGGACAACCTTCGAACTCTTACTAAAGCTACACCTTACGCTGCGGTGTATGGGTCCGAGGTAGTGTTACCACTTAGAGGTCCGAGCTTCCTTCACTCGGAATCGCGGTCGTAAACAAAATAACGACGGAAGAGAATGCCAAATTACGACTAGAAGAATTGGAAAGCACGGAAGGGAAAAGACTTGCGGCAGCGACGGACTTAGAACTATACCAAGCTAAGATGGTTCAAGCCCATGACAGACTTGTCCGCCCAAGAACCTTCAAAGTTGGTGACTTAGTTCTCGTTCTCAAGAGACCTATCCTTGCACACCACAAGATAGGAGGAAAATTTGAACCCACTTGGGAAGGGCCATTTGTGGTTGAAACAGTATACTCAGGAGGCTCCTACCAGCTAGTGAATTGCCAAGGAGAACGACATATGCTTCCTATCAACGGACGATACTTGAAGAAGTATTACGCTACCTGATGTTTCGAAGGAATGAATTCTTCATCCCTAGAAGCACGGGCGAAGTAGTTACTTATGACTGGGTCCGAACCCAAAAATAATAAAAAATGTGCTAAAATAAATAAAATCATGATAATAAAGTTTTCCTTATTTTCTCTTCCATATCAAAATCTCTTTCCCGATCTTATCCCACTTCATTCTGTTAAATTTAAAAATACAAAAAGTAATAAAAAAAGCTGTCTTTAATAAACATTTTCTTAATATTCTTGTTCTTAGTACGACACCGATCCTTTTCCTTGTCTTTTCGTAGGGAAATGTCGAACGGGCGGTTGGTCCTGAACTTTAGAAATGGCGTAAGCCTTGCACTCGACGAAAAGAGGGTGAAAGATGGAGCGATAATAGAGATTGACTCAGACTTCGCACCAGCAGGCCTGTAATACGAGGAAAGTGACTAGGTCCCGATTGACCGAGAGGAACTGCCCAGTCAGAGAGTAATGAAAGTGGGTGGCCCAAGCCACCAATCCAACGACGAAGAAAAGGAAAGCAAACACCGAAGAAGACAAGAGAATCAAGTCCGTCAGTCGCTACAGCAGAAGGCAGGCTTGTCAACGCCGCGCCCACAGAAATTCAAGAAGTACAAAGAGCTACTCTCACAGCAACTCTACGAAGAAATAAAAATCGTCGTATCCGCAAGATGTTAACTAAACTAGCAGCGGACTAGCGCGACGAGGCAGTTGCTACTGCCACTACATATACTTCAAGGACGCCAGTTCACCAGGTACCTGAAGGAAGGAGGCCAGCTCCGAGGATAACAAGAAAGACCAGGGAAATCTTAAGAAGAACGGAAGAAGGAAGGCTACGACGCCACCGGATAAAGCCACCGGTAATGCATAACCTTGTTGCGAAGCAACCCCGGAGGATGTCCCGAAGTACACCATCCCCGAGGAGCCGAGGTATGCGGGAGAACGTGAAGGGATTGAGCCATATATCCCACAATACGTCACCGAGGCCTCGCCATTTGCGGATTATTCCGGAATACGAGCTAGAAAGAATGCAGAATGTCGAGAAGAAAACTTTTGAATACTTCGAGAGAATCAGAGGCAGGAGGATCAATATACTAGAAGGCCTCGAGCTACATACAGACGTGTTCTCGGAATACGAACAACAGCAAATCGTGGATTGCATCGGGGATCTGAAAAGAATGGGCCGAGCGGGCCGCCTAAGAGAAAATACTTACTCGGAACCCCGGAGATGGATGCCAGGGAAAGGGAGAATTACAATACAATGTGGATGCTGCTACAACTTCGCAGAAGACAGGAAGGAAAACCCACCAGGGATACTCCGTCATGGCCAGGTGAATCCAATGCCATTAGTCATCAAAATGATAGTAAAGAGAATGATAACATGGAGGGTACTGCCAGCAGATTGCATACCCAACAGTTGCATCATTAACATTTACAAGAAGGGTGACTGCATACCCCCGCACATAGATCACCACGACTTTGTCAGACCTTTCGCACGGTTTCTTTTCGAACGAGTGTAATATCATGTTCGGATCCGACCTCCGGATAGCAGGCCCGGGTGAGTTCGAGGGCCGATAAAGATAACATTACCGGTAGGTTCCGTCATGATACCGAAGGGCGACAGAGCGGATGTCGCTAAACATTGTATACCGGGAGTACCAATGAAGCGGATCTCAGTTACTTTCAGAAGGATGGATGACAGGAAAGCACCTTATCACTTCCAGCCAGACCCGGAGCTAGAAAGCCTCGGCCTTACGAGCTGTGAGTTACATGGAAAATATCACACCTCCAACGTACATCCATACGGCATCCTTGCCAAGGATGGCTTGGAAGGTGATGTTATTGACCATGTACCTCACTATTCGGACATGGATTTCTGACAGATACCTTTTTTGGATGGATCGACAAAGATCATACATAGTCCGTTTTGAGTCTACATGGATTGTATGAGATGTATTCCAGATCGAGTTGTATGATGTATCTTCGACATGATTGGAATGACTATGACCATGTCACATTTTGGCCTTCACCTCTTTTGTGCAAATTGACTGAGAAACACCATTAAAGTTAAATGAACTTCGAACAAGGAACAGAAAAGATACAAAAAGAATAAAAGAAAACTTTCCTTAAAAATCTAAAAAATAACGAACTCCAAATTCACATGAACATTAAATGAATGATAAAATAAATTTGAATCGTTAAAAGACAAACAAAATGAACATAAATTTCAAATCAAATCTCAATCAAAAATTCAAATTCAACCTTCCGGATCTCAAATCAAATCTCAATCAAATTCAAATTCAATCTTCCAAATCTGAAATCCAATCCGTTCTACTCTCTCCCTTGCCTGGGATGGAAGCGGTTGATTCCATTGACACGGATCGAATCTGATGGCGAGGAATTGTATCCAATCCAAACAAGCAACTTCTGATCAACTCTTTTGAA
The DNA here is from genome assembly GCA_022702705.1 of Papilionanthe hookeriana x Papilionanthe teres. Lineage (NCBI taxonomy): Eukaryota > Viridiplantae > Streptophyta > Magnoliopsida > Asparagales > Orchidaceae > Papilionanthe > Papilionanthe hookeriana x Papilionanthe teres. The sequence continues at coordinate 14,218,436 of CM040424.1, forward strand.
TGGGATATGTAACATTTACATATTCCCTCCTAATTTGTTTCTTTCCACAAAAATCTTTTACAACTTTCATGAAATTCTCGAAACACCAAAATTTCACACTTCTCAAATCAACACTACAAATCTTTGCAAAATCCATTACATAAAAAATCAAATTCTTGGGGTTGAGGATTTTACATCCGAAACTGCATTGCTTTAGAATTCTTTCCCAATCGCAATGAAATACATCAAAATCAAACTTTTGGGGTTGAGGATTTTACATCCGAGACTGCATTGCTTTAGGATTCTTTCCCTATCGCAATGAAATACATCAAAACTCAAATTCTTGGGGTTGAGGATTTTACATCCGAAACTGCATTGCTTTAGAATTCTTTCCCTATCGCAATGAAATACATCAAAATCAAATTTTTGGGGTTGAGGATTTTACATCCGAGACTGCATTGCTTTAGGATTCTTTCCCTATCGCAATGAAATACATCAAAACTCAAATTCTTGGGGTTGAGGATTTTACATCCGAGACTGCATTGCTTTAGAATTCTTTCCCTATCGCAATGAAATACATCAAAATCAAATTCTTGGGGTTGAGGATTTTACATCCGAGACTGCATTGCTTTAGGATTCTTTCCCTATCGCAATGAAATACATCAAAATTCAAATTCTTGGGGTTGAGGAGTTTACATCCGAGACTGCATTGCTTTAGGATTCTTTCCCTATCACAATGAAATACATCAAATTCAAATTCTTGGGGTTGAGGATTTTACATCCGAGACTGCATTGCTTTAGGATTCTTTCCCTATTGTAATGAAATACATCAAAAATTCAAATTCTTGGGGTTGAGGATTTTACATCCGAGGCTGCATTGCCTTAGTATTATTTCCCTGTCGCAATGAAATACATCAAATTCAAACTTTTGGGGTTGAGGATTTTACATCTGAGACTGCATTGCTTTAGGATTCTTTCCCTATTGCAATGAAATACATCAAAATCAAATTCTTGGGGTTGAGGATTTTACATCTGAGACTGCATTGCTTTAGGATTCTTTCCCTATTGCGATGAAATACATCAAAATCAAATTCTTGGGGTTGAGGATTTTACATTCGAGACTGCATCGTTTTAGGATTCTTTTCCTATTGTGATGAAATACATCCAAATCAAACTTTTGGGGTTGAGGATTTTACATCCGAGACTGCATTGCGTTAGGATTCTTTCCCTATTGCAATGAAATACATCAAAATCAAACTCTTGAAGTTAAGGATTTTACATCCAATACCGCATTACTCTGAGATCTCTCCTCGTTGCAATGATCCAATCCGATCAGCTCAATTTTCTTTTGAGGTTGAAGATGTTACATCTAAAACCACAAAATTCCAATTCTCATTTTAAGTTTGAATCCCTTCAAATTAATTTTGACAAAACTTCAATTTAAATTAAAACTCAAACTAAAATCTAAGCTCACACATCAAAACTTAAATTGAAACAAAATTAAATCTAAATTGAAATTCCCCCGGATCATGTGATTTGGGATTCACCTCCTTTCCTTTCCCCAGCGAGAGTTCAGGAATCTCCAATCTCAGAGATATGCTTGACACTCCCTAGCGGAAACTCTTCTACTCTATCCTAAGTTTGTCACTTGGACTTTTGTGTTGGTTTTGTTGATCGCTTCGTTCAACACCAATACGCGCGGTGTGCTCTGTCAGCTCAGCACACCTATTGGGGGTCCATTTGTTGACCTCATTTTTTATGAGGTCTTCTCTTCTTCTCTTTAGTACTTAGGATCTAGCCTTAGGCTTTTCCTTTGACTATCCTAGAGGATTAGAATTGGGACCCACCACTTAGAAATTCAAATCACTTCTTGACTCCCTGCAAACCCCACAAGCTTGATTGTAGACCCCTAATCACCTAGAGGGTTGAAATCAAATGTGAAGGTTTGAAGGATGAGTTCATATAGGACTCTTTGGCCTTAGGACTGCCCTGGGTGGCCTGGCCTGGTGAAGGGCTGACTTACACACACACTACATGTATACACTACACTTTCACACACATCCTAGAAGCACACCCATACCTAACTTGACCTTCTGACTCATGAAGGTGATTCACATGGATGGTCCTTAACCCCTAAGCCCTTGGCTAAGAGGGTTAGGAACAACATAGTGGATGCCTCAAATGAGTCCCTTCATGGCTCATTTGGGCTTGATATGGCTTCATGGCTTAACCAAAATGATTTCATTCCACTTACAATTACTCAATCTTCATTTTCCAAATTTTTAATTTTTGACCCCGGGGACCCTACACCCGCTTAGCCTACCCAAAGCCCTTGAAATTACCCAAATTTTTCAAAATTTCCAAATCACCCAAAATTCCCCAAAATTGACCTTGAACATTTCCTCACCAATCAAGTTGATCACCCATAGCCAAAAATACCAAAAATTCCAAAAATACCTCCCCATACCCTCCAAATACCCAAAATACCCCTCTTGACCACAAAATCCAAAAATTCAAAAAATTCCCAGAAAATTCCATAAAATCCCAAATATTCCCAATTTCATTTTGTCCAACTACACCATGGGCCAATTGTGTCAATTTACCCTACTTTTGTTAAAACCCCCAATTTGACCCATTTTAACCGAAAGTGAACCCAATGTCAAACCAAACCTACCCAATTGACCTAAATTCTGGTCCAATTTGATTCTAAACTTCAATTTAACATTCCCAACACCAATCTAGACTAGATACAAGTCCAATTTGATTGACATTTGAATCCAATTTCACTTTTGGCCTTAAAGCCCAATTTGGACCCATGACCCAAACCTAACCCAAACTAACCCAATTCAACTCCAATTAACCCCAAACCTTTTCTAAACGTTCCCTAACATCCCCACAAACAAAACACTAACATGATTTACCCAAAATTTAGACCCAAACCACATTCAAATCCATCCCAAAGCTAAAAGGCCCAATTTTGACCTAAACCCAAACCTAACCCAAATAAGCCCAAAACACTTCAAATTTGTTCCAAATCATTCATGAAACATTCCTAAATTAAATTCAACACTTATTGGACCCAATCTTTTGCAAAATTCTCATCCTAAAATCCATTTTAAAATCCAAAAGCCCACTCTCTAAACCATCTTGAAAGCCCATCCAAAGTGAAATCCAAAAGCCCAAAGCCCACATGACAATTCCTTCTCATCATCCCTTTAATTGGGATCAATTCCTAAGTCCCAAATCAATCATCAAATCAACCTAAATCAAGCACCATCTAAATTCTTCACTAAATTGCCAAAATCTCCAAATTCCTTTTTCATATAAATGGATCCACTTTTCCTAAGTCAAAGATGAGCCAAATGAAGCCACATGCAAGCCATGGACAAGCCACGTGAAGCCATGGAAGGTTTGACATGTGACCAAGCCATTAATGGCAAAAGGAGGAGCCTCTTTTAAGCCCCCTTAAAAAGGTTTTAACCCTTTTAATGCTTCACCTTAATCCATGATTAATCAAAATATTCATGGATGGTGACTTCTCATCCTTTCCTGACCGATTCATCCGATCCTCCCTCGGCCCAAATCGCCATGGGGAGGTGAACCAAGCCCATTTCCATGGGTTGACCAAACCAAGTGCAAAATGAGCCTTCTCCCATACCATTCTAATCCAAGCTTTTGACACATGGCATTTGCCAATTTCCTACACTAAACCCCATACTCGATCCACTCGAACAAGATGGTGACCAGGTGCTCGGCCGCCAGCCCACCGAGCCGCCGGAAAACACCAAACTCGAGAGCTCACATGCGAGCCAAAATTGAAATTCTCCCTTGCTGAGCTGCCCCATGCCCAGTGGCCACCATGGCTGTTCTTCTCCTCACCAGAGCAGCTGATCCCAAGCCCTAACTCCCCCTGGGAGAGCCTCCAACCGACTTCTATTTAAACACCCCCTCTCTCGGCCATGGAAGAGGTGCTCGAACCAACCTTAAGGAAACTCTGCCAAAATCATTCCAGACCACTCTCTACACATAGAGCACTTGATTCCCACTTGATTCCAGCCCCAATTCCCTCTAGCTGAGCTCAATTTTGAGTTCAAATTTCAGCACAAAAACCAGGACACTTCTTCACAGTGGATCGCGCCGGATGAGGAGACAGAACGATACAGCGGGCCCCCAGAGCGCTGAGTTAGATGGCGGCGCCGAATCAGAAGACGACACGCGGCGCTTCGGAGATGCCTCGGTTGAGTTGGCGCCGGGTGGATAAGTAGAAAAATAGGTTATTTTTCTATTTATTTAATTGCCTAAACTTCAAAAATGCATAAGTTTGTGTAGGAAAATCAGAAAAATAAAACAAAAATACCCTCTTGCTCAGTGAACAGAGGAGAATAACGTGGAAAAGAAATCATTTAATTTCATCAAGTATTTTATTTTTAATAATTTATTTACTCTCTGCATTGTTTTAATTCTCCATGCATATAGGAAATTCACCATGGCATGAGACCATAGGGCTTTTGAAGCCTCTGAATTTGAAAACATTTCCTGAATTTTCCAAAGTCAGAGGCCATCCCTATGAGAAGTTATTGATTTTTCAAATTCATGTTGCTGTTTTGAGTATTTTAAATCCAATAATTAGCATGTCGTGAAATAAATTCTAGCAAAATTTGGTGATGTTTATTATGACCAGAGGAAACTAGGAAAAATAGGTTTTGAATTAATCCACTTGGAATAACCCTAATTGGCTTAAACACCCAAAATAGGTCCTTAATTAATTAGAGCTAATCATACATCAAATTGACTTCAAATCAATTCTCTACTGACCTTTAGGATTAGAGGAACCCACCATAAAAATTTGAAGTCAATTGGACTTGGTTAGCCCTACTAAATGGGTTCATTAAGTCATTTAGCCAATTTAAACTTTAAAAATTCATAACTTTCAAAATAATTTTCAAAAATTCACCAAATTGATTTTGGAGCCTCTCTGATATCAGGGGAATTTATGAAAAATAAAATTGCAATTTTCTAAAAAAGTTGATTTTTTGCATTATTTTAATATTTTAATAAATAAAAAATAATAAAAATCACAAAAATAATAAAATTCACCAAAATGTTATATTTTTAATTTTAATCACTTAGGAACAAACCCCATGTTTTTCTTAAGTCTCTATAATGAGATATTAAATTTTAAAGCCCTAAGGTAATTTTAAAATTAAAAAAAATGTATTTTTTAGCATTTCCACTAAAATAATTCTAATAAATCAAAGAAAAATCAAAAAATTATAAAAATTAATTCTCTGATTTCCTTGATATCAGAGAGATTTTTGAAAAATATAAAATTTATTTTTCAACCTTTATTTTATTTTTAAAGTAATTAATACTCCCAAACTCAAAATAATTATAATAAAAAGAATATAATTCAAAAAATCACCAAAATTGGTCCAAGTGGTCCTCTTGTCATTAGAAATGTCCCATAATTTTCTTAAGGACAGAAACTTTCCCTTGGTCATATTATTAAATTTTCCTTGGAAATCCCTATTTTCCACCAAAAATAATTACATAAATAAATTAAATACAGAAAAATCACATTTTCTCCTTTCATGTCTTTATTGACATATGAGTGAAGTTACATAAAAATTTCAAGTTCATTTAAGCTCAATTTAGTGAGTTATGAAATTATTAAGCTTGAAGGGCAAAATGGTAATTAAAATTTTACCCTTTAATTAAAACTTAAGGCTTAATAAAATTAAAGAGTAAAATATTTGATCCTAATCTGATTTGGATGATTGAAATTTAAATAATTAAAGGATAGAAACCTATTAAACAATTTAAAAATAATTAAAATAAACCTTAATTAAATAATTGATTAAATTTGGAAGAATAATAAAATTGGAATTATTAAAATAGGGATATTATTAGGAAGAGATTTGTTCTTTAATTTAAGAATCCCTAAATTAATCATCTCAATAATATTTAATTCCTAATTAAAATGATAATCCAAATTTAAGATTTAAAATGCTAAAAGACTTAATCATTAAATTAAATTAAAGTTAAATTATTTAAATTAAACCCTTTTAAAATTTCAATTAAATTAATATTTTAACAATTACAATTAAATCATCTTTAAAACATAAAAAAATAATAATAAAAAAAAATTAAATTAAAATTAAAAATAAAATTAAATTAAAATTTAAATTAAATTAAATTAAATTAAATTAAATTAAAACATATTAAATTAAATCAAATTAAATTAAATTGAATTGAATTAAATTAAATTAAATTAAATTAAATTAAATTAAATTAAATTAAATTAAATTAAATTAAATTAAATTAAATTAAATTAAATTAAATTAAATCAAATTAAATTAAATTAAATTAAATCATATCAAATCAAATTAAATTGAATTAAATTAAATTAAATAATAGAATCAAGTTAAAATTAAACTCAAATTAAATTAAATTAAAATTAAAACTAAACCAAATTAAATTAAATTAAAGTTAAATTAAGTTGAGTTAAAATAACATCACCTAAGACATAAAGAAATTCAAAAATAAATATAAAGCAACTTGAACACTATTCCAAATTTAAACTCGTTAACTGAAATTAAATTAAATCACAAACCATTTGAGCATCAATTTGCCCTCGAAAGCTTTTTTTGTCATAACTCCTAAAGAGAATGTTAAATGAAATGTTTCTTCCCTCATAGGATATTCAAATTTCCTAGTTCACTGAGTAAGATAACAACAAAATTTGAATTCCCGGACGATTAATTCATTTGTATAATTAAATTCATTTGGACTTAAAACAATTCTAGCAATATTGAAAAGATGTTTAAGATTCTTCTTAAGCACTTCCTCAATATGATAGGATATTTATAAGAATAATTGAACTTAATTGTTCTTCGATGAAGAAAATCGTCCTCAAACCAAAACACAAGAACCTAGACGTCATAGGAAATGACTAGCTATAGGATTAGGAATTTGGTAGAAAACCATAACCCTTCCCTTAGCTTTACCTAGGAACTTGCTTAAATATTCTAAATTGTGTTTAAGTGCAGCTTGGGATGATGGGAAGACCCTCCGGGTACGCTTTTATTTTGTTGCAATTTACTTTATTGCAATTTACTTAATCGCATCGCACTTACTTTTCTTGCATGATAAACAACTATTGCATGAAAACCCACACTTTTAGGATAGTCCCTAAAACTAAAACTAAAACTAAATTAAAAGTCATTGCAAGATAAAATTCACCGCCACAACATTTCAAAATATAAAACAACTCAAAAATTTAATCACAAATAGAACACAAACCGCAATTACAACTAAATTAAAACGTCTTGTTGGATGATCGGGAATACCTCGGATGATGTAACCTACGTGTTGCTAACGGGATTTCCCACGGTCTAAATGAAAGTGTGGAACTCATTCAGTTGAGTTTAGCAAATTCATCTGGACTAAGTGAATCCGATAAAAATAACGATGCCGGAAGGATGGAACCGTGGGACCTTAACCGGTGTTGTTATAATCAACTTTAAGATTAGTTTAATTAAAATATTAAAAAACACATGGATTTTAAGATTTTCTCTGAACCAGAACACTTCTCTCATCTCCCGATTTATGACTTCTAAAACTAAACCTCTCGTAACAACAAGGAGCTTGGAGCACGGTGGGCGACACGGCCATCTTCGTCAACAAAACTTGAATCTACATCAGAAAACCATTCTTAGAATTAAATAACAAATCCAAAGGATTTCGAGGTAGTTTGCCTAGTGCAACATAAATCCTCAACTCTTCGTTAGGCATTTGCATGATCATGTCATGTAAATTAAGCCCTAACCGGTCTTAAGATTCCAAGGTAGTCGTCCGATACGACATAAACCCTCACATCTTCCAGGCTATTTGTATGATTTTATCATACAAATATAAGTCCAAATTTATTAAAATTGACAAGATTGAAATATCAGATAAACATTAGGACTTTCCTAAATCCAAGCCAAACAATAGGATAGTCAGGAAATTACCGGAGTTCGCTTTGAATCTGTGATTTCTCCTACCTTTCTTCCTTTGGATTCCCAAAATAAAATGTTCCAAATTTGAGCTAATCCCTTTTGAAATTTTAAAAATTCAATCCTTTGAAAACTTAAACTTTGAAATTCTTGAGAGCAGAACTACTGATTATTATCGAGAGTTTTCTTAGGTGATTCCCGTCACTTAAGATGTAATTAACTATAGGGGCTTGCCCTTATAGGGAATTTTAAGAACCCAGGTAATATAAACCCTACTTAATTCATTTATATTAAGCAGGGGAACTTGTCGGCTTATAAAATTGGTTCGCAGACCAAACGGATGTCACAAACCTTTCTAGTTTATCTAATCGAGCCCCATTATCAAGCAGAGTGTGTCTATTCTTCGGGATAGATACATGGTTTGTGGTGCGGTGCTCGTTTATGTAAACTATTCGGGATGTGAGATCAGTTTGATTTCATATCTTAAAATCTTCAAATTTAAAAATTATTTTCAAAATCAAATACTACTTTTCAAATTATTTATTTAAATTAAATCTAAAATTCTCCGACAATTTCTGTTAGGCGACCCCCTTTTCAAAATAAAACACACAACCTAAAAATAAGCCGTACACCATCTTGGGTGTTTAAGCCAATTAGGTCTATTCCAAGAGAGTTAACTCAAAACTTATTTTCCCTAGGGTCCTCTGGTCATAAGAAACATCCACAAATTTTCCTAGAATTTATTTCTCAACATGCTAATTATTGGAATTAAAGTACTTAAAACAGCAACATAAATTTAAAAAATCAATAAATTCTCATAGGGATGGCCTCTGACCTTGGAAAATTCAGGGAATGTTCTCAAGTTCAGAGGCTTCAAAAGCCCTATGGTCTCATGCCATGGTGAATTTCATATATGCATGGAGAGTTAAAACAATGCTGAGAGTAAATAAATCATTAAAAATAAAATACTTAATCAAAATTAAATGATTTCTTTTCCACATTATTCTCCTCTGTCCACTGAGCAAGAGGGTATTTTTATTTTATTTTTAGGATTTTTCTACACAAAGTTATGAATTTTTAAAGTTCTGGGTATTTAATAAATAAGAAAATCCCTATTTTTCTATTTATCCGAATCGGCGCCGCGTCAACCTTAGCATCCCCGAACAGCCACGCGGCGCTTTCTAGTTTGACACCGCCATCCGACTCGGCGCCATGCGGTCCGCGGTTCACGTATCATCTCCTGGTCCGACGCCATCTGAGCCGTCCATCCGCGCGTGTAGTGAATGAACGATATCCGTTCATCGTCCCCAAACCTCCTAGCCCGAGAACCGTCCACACTAAAACCCTAAGAACTCACTCATTTCTTAACGAATTTTCGTGTTCTTGTGCTCTATGGATTCATCTTGAAGAGACGAACACATCCATATGGTTTATGTAGCATGAAAATGATTCAATAAAAATGGAGAATGTTCAGAAGCTCGGGAAAAAGAGTGAGACCATACCTTTGCTCAGAGAAGTGTGGCTTTGATCTGAGGGTTGTGTCACCTTCGATTGGGTCCAAGCAAGCTCCAGATGAAGTCTCCTAGCCTGGTGAATTGTCCAGGTGTGGTTTCGACCACGCACGATTTCAACCTTTCGGAGTCCGGAACGGATAGGTGACCTAGAGAGGGGCTTTCACCTGGGAACTCCTTCTCTTGGTCTTGTGCAGGTGTGGGAGAGTTTAATTTGAATTTGGTGTAGAATTGGTAGATGTCCTGGTTTTGGGTGGAATTTTGGCCGAGAAATTGGGCTCGTTGGTGGGGATTAGGGCAAATTGTCACTCGGGGATCAAGCTGCTCTAAGTATGGAGAGTGGTCTGGAGCAATTTTGGCAGGGTTTCAGTAAGGTCTGGTTCAGCACCTCCAGCAGGGTTTCAGTAAGGTCTGGTTCAGCACCTCCTCATGGCCGAGAGAGGTGGGGTTTAAATAGGAGAGGCTGGAGGGCCTCCCAGGGGGAGCTAGGGCTTGGGATCAGCTGCTTAGGTCAAGGGAAGAACAGTCATGGTGGCCATTGGGCATGGGGCAACTCAGCAAGGTGGAATTCCAAAGTTTGGCTCCTCCCCATGTGTCGGCCATGGCGTTCTCCGGCGGCCCATGTGGCTAGCCGGCAGGCAAGGGTCACCCTCAAGGTTAGGGAGGTCAGGAGTTGAAGTTGGTGAATTCAATTGAAGCCTTACATGTGTAAAGTGGTTGGATCAAAATGGCATGGGGAGGTGGCTTCTTTTGCACTTGGTTTGGTCAACCCATGGAAATGGGCTTAGTTCACCTCCCCATGGCTGATTTGGGCTGAGGGAGGATCAGATGAGTCAGCTACCATGGAGTGGTAAAGTCTCCATCAAGATAGTTTAAGTTAATTTTGGGTTATGGTGTTGCATTAAAGAGGTTAAAATGGCTTAATGAAGGATTAGGAAAGGACTCCTTCTTCTTGCCATTAATGGCTTGGTGACAAGTCAAACCCCCATGGCTTCATGTGGCTTGTCCATGGCTTGCATGTGGCTCCATTTGGCTCATCCTTGGCTTAGGAAAAGTGGATTCATTTATATAAAAAAGGAATTTGGACATTTTGACAATTTAGTGAAAATTTAGATGGTACTTGATTTAGGTTGATTTGATGATTGATTTGGGACTTAGGAATTGATTCCAATTAAAGGGATGATGAGAAGGAATTGTCAATGTGGGCTTTGGAATGGGTTTGGGCTTTTTGGATTTTATTTTGGATGGGCTTTTAAAATAGTTTAGGGAAGTGGGCTTTTGGATTTTAAAATGGACTTTAGGATGAAAGTTTGGTAAAGGTTTGGGCCAAATAATTGTTGGGTTTGGTTTTGGGATGTCTCATGAGTGACTTGGAATAAATTTGAAGTGGTTTAGGCTTGAATTGGGTTGGATTTGGGTTGATTTGGTAAATGGGCCAATGTAGGTCAAAATCAGCTAACTTGGGCCAATGTTGGGCTAGGATTGAAATTGATGTAAAATTAATGTTGGGAAATGTTTATGGGAATGTTTCAAAGAGGTTTTAGCTTTGGTTGGGTTTTGATTTTGGGGTTTGGACTTATTTAGGTTAGGTTTGGGTTTAGATCAAAATTGGGCCTTTTAGTTTTGGGTTGAATTTGAGTGGGGTTTGGGTCCAAATTTTGGGAAAATCATGTTAGTGTTTTGTTTTTGGGGATGTTAAGGAAGGTTTAGAAAAGGTTTGGGGTTAATTGGAGTTAAATTGGGTTAAGTTTGGGTCATGGGTCTAAATTGGGCTTTAAGGTCAAAAGTGAAATTGGATTCAAATGCCAATCAAATTGGACTTGGATTTGGTCTAGATTGGTGTTGGGGATGTTGAATTGAAGTTTATAATTGAATTGGACCAGAATTTGGGTCAATTGGGTAGGTTTGGTTTGACATTGGGTTCATTTTGGGTTAAAATGTGTCAAATTGGGGATTTTGACAAAAGTGGGGTAAATGGACAAAATTGTCCCATGGTGTAGTTGAACAAAATGAAATTGGGAATATTTGGGATTTTCTAGAATTTTCTGGGAATTTTCTAAAGTTTTGGATTTTTGGGTCAAGAGGGGCATTTTGGGTATTTGGAGGGTATTGGGGGGTATTTTTGGATTTTTGGTATTTTTGGCTATGGATGATCAATTTGAGTGGAGGTAAATGTTTAGGAATGATTTTGGGGAATTTTGGGTAATTTAGGTGATTTTGCAAATTTTGGGTAGTTTCAAGGGCATTTGGTAGGTTAGGCAGGTCCGGAGCCCCGGTGGTCAAAAATTGAAAATTTAGAAAATTGAAGATTGGGTAAATGTAAGTGGAATGAAATCATTTTGGTTGAGTCATGAAGCCATATCAAGCTCACATGAGCCATGAAGGGACTCATTTGAGGCCTTCACTATGTTGTTCCTAACCCTCTTCGCCAAGGGCCTATGGGTTAAGGACCATCCATGTGAATCACCTTCATGAGTCAGGAGGTCAAGTTGGGTATAGGTGTGGTTTTAGGAGGTGTGTGAAATTGTAGTGTACAAGTGTAGTGTGTGTAAGTCAACCCTCACTGCACTGTGCCACCTGTGAGCAGCTTCTAACGCCAAAGAGTCCTGTAGGAACTCATCCTTTAAACTTCCACATTTGATTTCAACCCTCTTGGTGATTAGGGGTCTACAGTCAAGTTTGTGGAGTTTGCAGGGAGCTAAGAAGTGGTTTGAAATTCTAGGTGGTGGGTCCCAATTCTAATCCTCTAAGAAAGTCAAAGGAAAAGCCTAAGGCTAGATCCTATGTACTAAAAAGAAGAAGAGAAGGCCTCATCAAAAATGAGGTCAACAGGCACGAAAGTTATATCGAATTGCAATAATATCATTGACCACCTAGCAAGTCTGCCAGAAAGCGTTGGATGGGTCATCAAGTATTGCAATGGATTAAATTTTGAGATCAGGTTGACCTTATGAGAAAGCATGTAGTGCCTGAGCTTTTGAGCGGCGAAGATCAGGGCCAAACAGTGCTTTTCAAATGTGGGGTACTTTATTTCCGTCGGAAGTAAACAACGGCTTAGGTAGTAAAGAGCATTTTCTTTACCCTCATCATTGACCTGGGCTAACAGGGCTCCGAGAGAGTATTCTAAAGCCGCGGTATAAAGTATCAACGGTCTACCCGAGACTCGGGGCCGCTAAGACGAGAGGTGTCATTAAATATTGTTTAATGTCCTCGAAGGCCCTCTAAGCATTTCTCTTCCCAAATAAATTTGGCGTCCTTTTTAACTAATGCCGAGAAAGGCTGACACCTACCTGACAAGTTCGAGATAAAGCGTCTAAGATATGCCAACATCCCTTGAAAAGATCGTAGTTGTTTTAAGGTTCTGGGAGGCGGCATTTCTAAGATAGCTTTAATCTTTCCGGGTAAATCTCAATTCCACGATGTCAGACAACGAATCCTAAGAATTTCCCGGAGGTGACGCCGAAGGCGCATTTTAAGGGATTCATCTTAAGGTTAAATTGTCTTAATCGTTCGAAAACAATCCTCAAATCATACAGGTGGTTTTCCTTTACTTTGCTTTTGATGACCACATCATCCAAGTAGCATTCGACTTGATTGTGGATGAGACCATCAAAAATTCTTATCATCGCTCTCTGGTAGGTTGCTCCCGCGTTCTTCGACTCCGAATGGCATCACCGTGTAGCAATATACTCCGATCGGTGTTCCGAATGCCGTAAGGTTTTCATCTTCTCGGAGCCATTTTTATCCGGTTGTATCCCGAAGATCCATCCATGAATGAGAATATTTCATGTGTCGAAGCAATGTCGATCATTAATTCTGGGATCGGTAGAGGGAATTCATCTTTTGGACAAGCCTTGTTTAAATCTCTGAAATCCATACAAATCCTGATCTGACCATTCTTCTTCCTGACTGGTACCACATTGGCTAGCTAAGTAGGGTATTGTTCTTCACGGACAAATTTAGCATCTATTAGCTTTTTAACTTCAGCTATGACTTGTTGTTTGATTTCTAGGCGCATTCTTCTGGAACCTTGTCTGATTGGAACAGAAGTAGGATCCACTTCTAGCTTATGGACTACGATCTCTGGAGCTAATCCTGGCATCTCATCGTAGCTCCAAGCAAAACAGTCTTTAAATTCCATTAATAACTCGATTATTTCTTCGAAGTCTTCTTTATCGAGTAAGGAGCTAACAAAGGTAGGTCTAGGCTCTTCACTAGTACCTAAGTTAACTTCCGTTAACTCATCTATCGTAGATTTAATCTCTTCTTCCAACTCGGTGGAGCGTTTCCAATTTGTAAATCTTCAAGTTCTTCCGTAGCTTCCATGCAGTTTTCAATAGACTCGCAAGTGACAACCATGCAAAATTCAGTATCGTCAACTGCTCCTATTGTGCTGAATCCGAGACCATGCCTTAAATTGGGTGGACGATCGGAGTTATTCCATAAATTTTCAAAATGTTGTGATTGACCTTTTGTCCATTGTCGAGGTAAGAAACCACGCTGAATTAAATTTTGGACACAGAGGGAATACCACTCAAAAGGCAATTCCATTAATTCTGATGATGTAGCATCTTCAAATTGTACATAATTTTCAGTTTTGGAGGAAGGAGCACCACAGTAGAATTTGATGGGCTTTGCACCGCCGCTACGTACCTCTTTGACCACCATACCCTCGATCTTATTAGAATGGATCGGGGTTAGGGTCATAGTATGTACATAGTGGTTAATCTTCTCGTACATCGATTTATATTCCTCGTTCTTTTCATCTTTCAGAGAGATCCTGAATTGTGGCTTCTTCCTACTTATTGTCGTTGCTTCATGCTTGATTTCTTTTTCTTCTTCAGAACTGTCTTCCCAATCAACATTGATGGTTGGTTTCCTCCGTCCAACCGTCCTAACGTCTCCGCCATGACCTCGTCCCCGGCCTCGACCTCGGATGCGAGTCGTGGAGAAACCTTCACCATCTCGCCGTAGGGAGTGGTGAGTGACTATTGGACTAGAACTTCGGGTTCTTCGTCGTCCCGAACTTCCTTCGCTTCATTCATTATTGTATCTCCGGAGAAGATTGCTTTCTTCGGGGTGCGTAATAAGTCGCATCTTCATGGATTCCAATTTCATGTACGGAGAATGGTCGTAAGTCACCTTTGATGCACCTGTTCCCCTCCATCGTAGTATTTCGATGCACCGATGTAGAGATGATGGTACCATCCGGTTTTCATGTATCCATGGTAGGCCCAGCAGAGCGTTGAATGACGTTTCGAATCAATTATGTGAAATTTCGCGGTTGTCTTCGCTAAGTCACCGGTCTTCATTAGCAGTTATCGATCCGAGGGCTCTTTCTCCTTTCCGGTCGAATCCTCTTAATAACATTTTTCTCGCTTCGAGCTCGCGAGCATCTATTTCCGTGTATGCTAGCGTTCGAAGATTCATTATATTGATTGATGCTCCCGGATCCACCAATACTCCGGAGAGTGTAAACTTCCCAATTGTAATCGAAATGTACAACGGCTCGGTTGTGGTCCGTCGTCCCAAGTAGTAGGTCATTGTCCGTGAAGGTAACACCTCGCTGTTTCTTTAACGAGCAAACCTCATCTAAGGAATCTCCGGTAATTTGAGCTAAGTAAATTTCTGGATCAAGTAAGGCCTTGATCAGAGTTTCTCTCATTTCCTTTGATAAGGTGAGAGTGTCGTAGATGCTCAGTTTGGCTGGTAGTTTCCTAAGATGGGCTAGCACTTTGTAGTCCACTTTATTTTCATGTGTCTCGTTTTCTTCCCGAATGGGTATTTCTTCTACTGGGGTTGGTTCTTCCTGAACAACCACCTGCTTTCCTTTGTCCTTTGGACCCATTCTCGGAGGTAGAACTCTTCCACTTCTCAAGTTGACTTCTGTGATTTCTTCGGAATCCAGTAATGAGTTTGCTAATCTCTCCTTCTGAATCGGAATGACAGGTTCTTCTGGATTAGCTTCAGAGTCTGAAGGCTCTAACTCTATTGTGACTGGAGCTCCTTAAAACTCGCAAATAGATTCATTGCTTGTTGAACTCTCGCAGCCTCCTTGGTGGATGTCTTTTTTGTCATTGTGATCGTCGAGATTGTGTATGATTTGAGAATTGTTACTTGTATCGGAATCGATGTCCGGATTAGGTTGGTTGTCGCTAGTTACGTAATCATTAGAAACGATCAAAACGTAGCCAACGCCATAACCCTTATCATTATAAGATCCCACCGCAGTGAGTAAATAATCATACAGGAGTCAGAGGTTCGAGGGATTTCTCCCCCGAATCGGAAACAACCATCCTAGGATAAGCAGCCCCTAGTCTAGCCTTAAAAGCCTCGGTCTTTTCTTCTTCATCAATTTTCTTCTTTTCTTCAATCGTCTCTTGTTGAGGTGGTTCTTCTATCGCAAATGATAGTGCCGACTTGACAGGTTTTGAACTCTGAATTGAGGATCGCACCGAAGTGGTTTGGATGCGATCCAAAATCTTCTTCGAAGACTTTGTCCGAGCGGTAGTCCATCCATCATCAGTCGCATAGGGATCTATCGAAACAATGAAATCCGTCGAGATAACATTGACGGAACCTCCTTTCTGGGGTTCCTTCATGTATTCCTTCAGGATCGTTATGTGCCCTTTTCAAATATTGTCGTTGAGCCAACTTTTGAAGGTAATACAATCTTCTATCTTGTGCCCAAGTATCCGGTGGTAAGGGCAAAAGTTGGGATCACCTTTCTTGTCGACTTCTTCTGGTCTCTTAGGCTCTGGCAGTTGGAAATCTGGAGTCTTTATCAGACTGCGGAACATTTTCGGCACTGCCTCATTCTTGAACGGATACTCTCTGCTCAGAAGTTCCCTTAACGTACGTTGTGAAAGAGGCGGTTGTTCATACTGTTGAGATGACTGATAACCGGGTCGGGGTTGCTGGTAATTCTGTTGAATTTGCTGCGGCCGTTCTGACTGTATTTATATCGGCTTCTTGCCTTTATCGACTGCTGCGACGATCCCGGACTTCTTTTCAAAAGTTTTCACGGGCTTCTGTTTGTCTGTTTTGTAGGTGAAACTTAATTGCTTGGCCTCCTCTTGCAAGCTTCCGGCCTTGCTTAACAACTTCTCGAAAGTCTTAATAGTAAATCCTCGAGGAGAAGTGCTATCGGGCCATGAATGCTCTTAAGTAAAATGCCGACTGCATGCTATTCTTGTAGCTGTGGCTCACACTTCATACTTAGATTCCTCCATCGAAGTATGTAGTCCACCAAAGTTTTGTTTGACTTCTGCTTCTCTACCACTAAATCACCTATAGTGATGTAGTGCTGAGCTCCAGCAAATCGCTTGATGAAGAGGTTCTCTAATTCCGAAAATGTCTTCACCGAACCATTCGGTAATTCCGCATACCAATCAAAGGCGATCCCCGACGAGCTGCCGACAAATTGTCGGAAGAGTAAAGCATCGCTTCTGCCGGCATTGCAACAACTGGCACGAAAATGTCCAACATGCTGTCGAGGGTTTACGGTTCCATCAAAGGTCTTGAACAGAGGTGGTACGAAGCCTTTTGGGTATTGTACTGCATCAAATTCTTCGAGGTAAGGTCTACCCGTCCGAATGGATGTCCTGCTCTTTTATTGTGCCAAGGCTTCTCGCACCTGCTGTTCCACCATGCTCTTGATATCCTTTTCCAGAATCATGTTCTGGGTAGAATCTTTCTTTGGCTGATCATCTATGTTAATGGATGTAATCTCTTTTCCTCCGTCTATAATATGAATAACTTCTGGAGGCGTTTCTCTTGGGGGTTGAGCCTGACTCTGAAGAGTGGCTAGGGCTGCAGCCATCTCTTCCATCATTTTTGCCAATTAAGAGATTGTACCATCCTTTTATCGAATTTGTGCTCTTAATGCTTCTGGTTCATCTCTTTCCGCAGCTGCCGGAGCACCTTGCGAAGCTGACGATGCTCGTGTTTCAACCATGTTAATTTCTGCATATTCATCATCCATGAACTCTGACGAGTCGACTTCATCTCCAAACTTTTCTTCTCTTTCTCTAGCTAATCATTGAATATCAGTTCTTAGCTTTTCCATAGCGTCTTCCAATGGTCTTTTTCGTGCGGTTTCGCAGTTATCATGCGATGGCTGTCGGGTTTCCTTTTTGGGAGTCCCCTTCATTACAGTGGTGCTCTCTTCGGATTCGAGTCTCCTGACGAGACTTTTCTTATCTGGTCGTCGTTTCGGTCTTAATTGGCCGGTAGTAGGACGCCATATCATCCTTCTAGCAGCAGAAGGCCTAGAACCGGATGGTCTGTCGGCTGAATGCTGGAAGGTGGTATCCCCCCTGATCTGTAAACCTAAAACAACAACAGGTGGACTAGCCTTCATCTTCTTAATCGGCTTTTCTGTGGCGATAACGGGTTCTACTCGCGGCCCAAGACGGGACTTAGCTGGCACCCGCCCTATTCTTCTTAAAATCTCTGATACAGGACATTTCTCCTTCTTTGCTAACTTCTCTATCACAGTCTGTAGTCGGGCAAATGGTGTAATCCTAGCCCTTTTCTTTCGGTTGTCGCTATAGTATGCGGGTCGAGGTAATGTAGAAGCAATCCTGCGGACATTTTCCTCATCAGTTGCGGCGGAAAGGGGATGGAATCTACTTCCTTCCAAAAGCGGTGTATACTTAGGCAATGGTATGTACTCAGGTAGTGGTGTGTACTCAGGGATTTCTTCTAAGAAAGCGACTTCAGCAGCTCTGGCCTTTCTGGCAATCTTCCTACCTCTGTTTCTTCTCTGAGTCCGTGTTAGGGGTGGAACCCTTGAGCTGGACCCAATTTCAAAAACGAAGGTCTTGCACGGAAATCTGTACCCTCCACGCGTAACATGCTCGTTACAAATTTGAACTTCCTTCCCTTTTAGTTTGGCGGAAGCCGGGGCAGATGCGGAGACGACTAGACCAATGGGGGTAGAGATAACGGTCCTCCCATGGACGTAGTATTCCTCTCAGCTGGAACCCTTTGCAGGGGAGGGAACTCTTGAGTTGACTTAAGGTTGAACTCAATCAAAGGTCTTTCAGTTTCAGATACTTTTTCTGTCAGTGCGAAAAGGGTAACGTCAGTGATCTTGACATTTGTGTTCTTGAATCCTTGTCCAAACCGGATGATCCCATTCTCGGGCAGCTCATCCTTGTAAATAGCGAAGTTCACTCCATTGGTGAAGGAGAAAATCAGCTTTGGGGTAGACATCTTCTGCAAGGTAGATTCTGATTGTCAGTCCCAAGTTATGCTTCTTCTCATCAGGACGAAAAGAAAGGAATCGAAAAGAGTCCGAACACACATTTGTTCATGTATTTGTAAAAAGGAGTTATTTGTTAAAAGAGTCATTCATTAGAGGCTTGTTTATTAGGAACGGAATGTTCAAAGATGTAGAGAAGGTAAGGAATCCGATTCAGAATTGGAAAGGAAAAGAAAGTCTTATGCAAGACCTCTCGACTCGAAGGACCACTCCTAAACTAACACCTATTGGGGGTGCACCCCACCTCAGAAAAGAGGCAAAAGGATCTCAGAACCTCTCTGTTTAGGGGTGTCTAAACAGTGGCTCCTAAATCCGAGAGAATGTTGGCTATACTTGTTCAAGGTAGAAATGAACATAGTAGTCCAACAGAAAGAAGGGTAGTTTGATCCACTAGGGACATGGATACACTACCGATTTTTGAAAGCAGAACTATCTGATTAAAAATGGAGAGAGGAATTTTCCCCAGCGGAGTCGCCAGAAGTTGTCGGCATATTTTTAGGTTTGTGTTTGTGTTGTATTTTTTAAAAGAGGGGTCACCTACAGAAATTGTCGGCGAATTTTTAATTTAATTTAAATAAATAACTTGAAAAAGTAGTATTTGGTTTTGAAAATAATTTTTAAATTTGAAGATTTTAAGATATGAAATCAAACTGATCTCACATCCCGAATAGTTTATATAAACGAGCACCGCACCGCAAACCGTGTATCTATCCCGAAGAATATACACACTGTTTGGTGATGGGGCTCGATTAAATAAACTAGAAGATTTGTGACATCGGTTTGGTCCGCGAACCAATTTTATAAGTCGACAAGTTCCCCGCTTAATACAAAGAAATTAAGCAGGGTTTATATTACCTGGGTTCTTAAAATTCCCTATAAGGGAAAGCCCCTATAGTTAATTACACCTTAAGTGACGGGAATCACCTAAGAAAACTCTCGATAATAATCAATAGTTCTGCTCTCAAGAATTTCAAAGTTAAAGTTTCCAAGGGATTGAATTTTGGAATTTCAATAGGGAATGGATCAAATTTGGAACATTCTATTTTAGGAATTCAAAGGAAGAGAGGTAGGAGAAATCACAGATTCGAAGCGAACTTCGGTAATTTCCCGAGTATCATATTGTTTGGCTTGAATTTAGGAAGGCCCTAATGTTTATTTAATGTTTTGATCCTGCCAATTTTAATCAATTAGGACTTATATTCGTATGATGTGATCACACAAATAGCCTCGAAGATGTGAGGGTTTATGTCGTATCGTACGACTGCCTCGAAATCCTAAGACTGGTTAGGGCTTAATTTGCAATGCAAATGCCTAACAAAAAGATTGAGGATTTATGTTGCACTAGGCAAACTACCTCGAAATCCTATGGCTTGGTTATTTAATTCTAAGAAAATTTTGCTGAAGTAGACTCGTGCGTTTTGCTGATGACGATGGTCGTGCTGCCCACCATGCTCCGAGCTCCTTGTTGTTGCAGAGGTTTAATTTTAGAAGTCATAAATCAGGAGATGAGAGAAGTGTTCTGGTTTAGAGAAAGTCTTAGTTTTCAAGTGCTTTTTATGTTTTAATTAAAACAAATCTTAAAGTTGATTATAACAACACCGGTTAAGATCCCACGGTTCCATCCTTCTGGTATCGTTATTTTTATCGGATTCACTTAGTCCAGATGAATTTGCTAAACTCAACTAAATGAGTTCCACACTTTCATTTAGACCGTGGGAAATCCCGTTAGCAACAAGTAGGTTACATCATCCGAGGTATTCCCGATCATCCAACAAGACGTTTTAATTTAGTTGTAGTTGTAGTTTTATTGTTTTGTTTGTGATTAAATTTTGAGTTGTTTTATATTTTGAAATGTTGTGGCGGTGAATTTTATCTTGTAATAACTTTTAGTTTAGTTTGGTTTCAATTTTAGGGACTATCCTAAAGGTGTGGGTTTTCATGCAATAGTTGTTTATCATGCAAGAAAAGTAAGTGCATTTGCAATAAGGTAAATTGCAAGAAGGTAAATTGCAATAAAATAAAAGCATACCTGGAGGGTCTTCCCATCATCCCAAGCTGCACTTAAACACAATTTAGAATATTTAAACATTTAAAGCAAGTTCCTAGGAAAAGCTATGGGAAGGGTTATGGTTTTCTAACAAGTTCCTAATCCTATAGCTAGTCATTTCCTATGACGTCTAGGTTCTTGTGTTTTGGTTTGAGGACAATTTTCTTCATCAAAGAACAATTAAGTCCAATTGTTCTTATAAATTTCCTATCATACTGAGGAAGTGCTTAAGACGAGTCTTAAACATCTTTTCAATACCTCTAGGATTATTTTAAGTCCAAGAGAATTTAATTATGCAATGAATCAATCATCCAGGAGTTCAAGTTTTGTTATCTTGCTCAGTGAACTAAGACATTTGAATATCCTATGAGTGAAGTAACACTTCACTTAACACTCTGTTTAGGAGTTATGACAACAAGAGCTTTTGAGGGCAAATCGATGTTCAAGTGATTTGTGATTCAACTTAATTTTAATTAATGGGTTTAAGTTTGGAATAGTGTTCAAGTTGTTTTAGATTTATTTTTGAATTCTTTATGTCTTAAATGATGTTATATTTAATTCAATTTAATTTAATTTAATTTTAATTCAATATAATTTGGTTTAGTTTTAATTTTAATTTTATTTTATTTATTTAATTTATTTTAATTTAATATTTTGTTTTTTATGCTTTAAGGATGATTTAATTTTAATTGTTAAAGTATTAATTTAATTGAAATTTTAAAAGGATTAAATGTTTTAATTTTAATTTAATTTAATGATTAAGTCTTTTAGCATTTTAAATTTTGAATTTGGATTATCATTTTAATTAGGAATTAAATATTATTGAGGTGATTAATTTAGGGATTCTTAGATTAAAGAATAAATCTCTTCCTAATAATATCCCTATTTTAATAATTCCAATTTTTTTATTATTCTTCCAAGTTTAAACAATTATTTAATTAAGGTTTATTTTAATTACTTTCAAATTATTGGGTAGGTTTCTACCCTTTAGTTATTTAAATTTTAATCATCAAAATCAGATTAGGATAAAATATTTTACTCTTTCATTTTAATTAAACCAAAAAAATTTTAATTATAGGTTAAAATTTTAATTACCATTTTGCCCTTTAAACTTACTAATTTCATAACTCACTAAATTGAGCTTAAATGAATTTGAAATTTTTTATGTGACTTCACTCATGTATCAATCAAGACATTAGAGGAGAAAATGTGATTTTTCTGTATTTAATTTATTTATATAATTATTTTTGGTGAAAAATAAGAATTTTCAAGAAAAATTTAATAACATGACCAAGGAAAAGTTTCTGTGCTTAAGAAAATTATGGGACATTCCTAATGACCAGAGGACCACTTGGACCAATTTTGGTGATTTTTTGAATTATATTCTTTTTATTATAATTATTTTGAGTTTTGGAGTATTAATTAATTTAAAAATAAAATAAAGGTTGAAAAATGAATTTTATATTTTTCAAAAATCTCTCTGATATCAAGGAAACCAGTGAAACAATTTTTATAATTTTCTGATTTTTCTTTGATTTATTAGAATTATTTTAGTGGAAATGCTAGAAAATACATTTTTTTAATTTTAAAATTACCTTAGGGCTTTAAAATTTAATATCTTATCATAGAGACTTAAGATAAATATGGGGCTTGTTCCTAAGTGATTAAAATTCAAAATGTGACATTTTGTTGAATTTTATTATTTTTGTGATTTTTATTATTTTTTAATTATTAAAATATTAAAATAATGCAAAAAATCAACTTTTTTAGAAAATTGCAATTTTAATTTTATTAAATTCCCCTGATATCAGAGCGGCTCCAAAACCAATTTGGTGAATTTTTTAGAAATACTTTGAAAGTTATGAATTTTTGAAGTTTAATTTTGGCTAAATGGCTTAATCAACCCATTTTATAGGGCTAACCAAGTCCAATTGACTTCAAACTTTTATGGTTGGTTCCTTTGATCCTAAAGGTCAGTGGAGAATTGATTTCAAGTCAATTTGATGTATGATTAGCTCTAATTAATTAAAGCTCCATTTTGGGTGTTTAAGCTAATTAGGGTTATTACAAGTGAGTTAACTCAAAAACCATTTTCCCTAGGGTCCTCTGGTCATAAGAAACATCACCAAATTTTCCTTGAATTTATTTCACAACATGCTAATTATTGGAATTAAAATACTCGAATAGTGACCTACAATTGAAAAATCAATAACTCTTCATAGGGTGGCCTCGACTTTGGAAAATTCAGGGAATGTTCCCAAATTCGGAGGCTTCAAAAGCCCTATGGTCTCATGCCATGGTGAATTGTATACATGCATGGAGAATTGAAATAGTGCAGAGAGTAAATAAATAATTAAAAATAAAATACTTGATGAAATTTCATGATTTCTTTTCCACATTATTCTCCTCTGTTTGTTGAGCAAGAGGTTATTTTTATTTTATTTTTCTGATTTTTCTACACAAAGTTATGCATTTTTGAAGTTTAGGGAATTAAATAAATCAAAAATACCCTAATTTCCTACTTATCCACGCGGTGCCACGCCATCCTCGGCAGCTCCGAAAGGCCACGCATCGTCTTCTGATTCGGCGCCGCCATCCGACTCAGCCCTCCAGGGGCCCGCGGTTCATGCACCATCGCGCTGTCCGGCTCTATCTAGACCGTCCGCTTGATACACGCTCGATCCGACAGCTCCAAGTCATCGTCTACGACTGGTGTGCACCCGTGACCGTCAACCTTCTAACCCTAATTTCTCACTCGATTCTCAATGAATTTTCGTGTTCTTATGCTCTATGGATTCGTCTTGAGGATACGAACACATCCATATGGTAAACATGAATTGAAATTGACTCAAATTAAACGCAGAATCTCCGTAAGCTCGGGAAGA
The DNA here is from genome assembly GCA_022702705.1 of Papilionanthe hookeriana x Papilionanthe teres. NCBI lineage: Eukaryota > Viridiplantae > Streptophyta > Magnoliopsida > Asparagales > Orchidaceae > Papilionanthe > Papilionanthe hookeriana x Papilionanthe teres. The sequence goes on from CM040424.1 coordinate 14,242,123, forward strand.
AGAGTGAGTCCATACCTTTGCTCGCAGTAGTGAAGCTTCGATCGAGAGTTGTGTCACCTTCGATCGGGTCCAAGCAAGCTCCGGATGAAGTCCCTTGGGCCGGTGAATTGTCCAGTATGATTTCGACCACGACCGATTACAAAGCTTGGAGTCCGGAACGGATGGGTGGCCCGGAGAGGGGGCTTTCACTGGGGAACTCCTTCTCTTGACCTTGTGCAGGTGTGGGTGAGTTGAATTTAAATTTGGTGGAGAATTGGGAGATGTTCTGGTTTTGGGTGGAATTTTGGCTAAGAAATTGGGCTCTGTTGGTGGGGATTAGGGCAAATTGTCACTGGGGATCAACTGCACTAAGTGTGGAGAGTGGTCTGGAGCAATTTTGGCAGGGCTTCAATAAGGTCTGGTTCAGCACCCCTCATGGCCGAGAGGAGGTGGTGTTTAAATAGGAGAGGGTGGAGGGCCTCCCAGGGGGGTTTAAGGCTGGGGATCAACTGCTTTGGTGAGGAGAAGAGGAGCTATGCTGTCCATTTGGGTCGAGACAAGTCAGCAAGGGAGAATTGAATTTTTGGCTCCTCCCAAGGTCTCGACCATGGTGTTTTCCGGCGGCTCGGTGGTCGGCCGGCCGAGCACTCGGTCACCATCTTGTTCGAGTGGGTCGTGGTCGGGGTTTAGTGCGCTCAATCGGCCATGGACATGTGTAAAGGAGTTTGATTTAAATGGAATAGGAGAAGGCTCATTTTGGCTTGGTTTGGTTCAACTCATGCATTTGGGCTAGGTTCACCATCCAAGGCTTGACCTTGGGCCGAGGGAGAATCATTTGGGTCACTCGAATTGGGGTAGTGAAGTCCCCATCCATAGTGAGGTGGCTAAGCATGGTATAGTGCGTGACATGCTTAAGGTAAAAAGGTTTAAGGGAGGTTTAAGAAATAACCCCCTCTTCTTGCCATAAATGGACTAATGACAAGTCAAAGCCCTCATGGCTTCATGTGGCTTGAGAATGGCTTGTTCATGGCTCCATTTGGCTTGGGAAAAGTTTAGTCAACTTCATAAAAATGGATTTTAAGGATTTTGGATATTTTGGTGGAAAGTTGGATGAAGCTTTATTTAGAATTATTTGATCATTGGATTAGGACTTAGGGATGATTTTAATTGAATGCATGATGAAGAAGAGTGTCATATGGACTTTGGATGAATTTTTGGGCTTTTGGATTTGGTGGAATTGGGCTTTTAAAGGCTTCATGGAAGTGGGCTTTTGGATTTTAAAATGGGCTTTAGGGATGAAAGTTTTGTGAAGTACCATGTCAAATAACTGTTGCAATTGGTTTAGGCATGTGTCATGAGTGGTTTGAAACAAATTTGAGGTGGTTTGGGTTTGAATTGGGTTGAATTTGGGCTTTTTTGGTAAAGTGGCCAATAGTAGGCCAAATTGGGTTAACTTGGGCTAATTTTGGGCTAATGTTGAGATTGGTGTAAAATTAATGTTGAGAAATGTTTGTAGGGCTGTTTCAAAGAGGTTTCAACTTTGGTTGGGTTTGGATTTTGGGGTTTGGGCCTATTTGGGTTAGGTTTAGGTGTAGGCCCATGTAAAGAGTTTTGGCTTTGGGTTGAATTTGAGTGGGGTTAGGGTCTAAATTTTGGGAAAATTATGTTAGTGTTTTGTTTGTGGGGATTTTAGGGAAGTTTTAGAAAAGATTTGGGGTTAATTGGAGTTGAATTGGTTTGGTTTGGGCTAAGTTTGGGTCATGGGTCCAATTTGGGCTTTAAGGTCAAAAGTGAAATTGGATTCAAATGTCAATCAAATTGGGCTTGGATTTGGTCTAGATTGGTTTTGGGGATGTTGAATTGAATTTTAAAATTGAAGTGGACCAGAATTTGGGTCAATTGGGTAGGTTTGGTTTGACATTGGGTTCATTTTGGGTTAAAATGGGTCAAATTGGGGATTTTAACAAAAGTGGGGTAAATTGAAATAATTGGCCCATGGTGTAGTTGAACAAAAAGAAATTGGGAATATTAGGGATTTTCTGGAATTTTCTAGGAATTTTCTGAATTTTTGGATTTTTGGGTCAAGAGGGGCATTTTGGGTATTTGGAGGGTATTGGGGGTATTTTTGGAATTTTTGGTATTTTTGTCTATGAATGATCAATTTGAGTAATGTGGGAATGTTTGGGATTGGTTTTGAGGAATTTTGGGTGATTTGGAGATTTTTTTGGAAAATTTAGGTAATTTCAAGGGTTTTGGGTAGGCTAGGCGGGTGTAGGGCCCCCGGGGTCAAAAATTGAAAATTTGGAAAATTGAAGATTGGGTAAATGTTAGTGGAATGGAACCATTTTGTGTTGAGCCATGAAGCCATATCAAGCCTAGATGAGCCATGAAGGGACTCCTTTGAGGCATTCACTATGTTGTTCTTAACCATCTTAGCCAAGGGCTTAGGGGTTAAGGACCATCCATGTGAATCACCTGCATGAGTCAGGAGGTCAAGTTGGGTATGGGTGTAGTTTTAGGAGGTGTGTGAAAGTGTATTGTATAAGTGTAGTGTGTGTGTAAGTCAAACCTCACCAGACCAGGCCACCCAGGGCAGTCCTAAGACCAAAGAGTCCTATAGGAACTCATCCTTTAAACTTCCACATTTGATTTTAACCCTCTAGGTGATTTGGGGTCTACAATCAAGTTTGTGGAGTTTGCAGGGAGTTAAGAGGTGTTTTTGAAATTCTAAAAGGTGGGTTCCACTTCTAGTCCTCTAAGATAGTCAAAGGAAAAGCCTAAGGCTAGATCCTAAGTACTAAAGAGAGAAGAGAAGACCTCATCGAAAATGAGGTCAACAATGATTTTTATCATTTTTATTATTTTAAATTTAGAAAAATGGTGGAAATGAAAATTTATCCAAAACTTAATTTTATTTTTCTTGGATGTTCCTCATCACAAGGATCACTCCAAATCATAATTTTCTTAATTATATTTTATTTATTATAATTATTTTAGTGCAAAAATCCCATTTACTTAGAAAAATAAAATTTGATATTAAAAACAATTCAAATGGGTTTCAAATTTTCACAGAGGCCTCATATATTCATTATTTTCAATGTGGGTTAGGTTTTGTAATTTTTTTATTATGATTTTTGTTAATTATTTATGAGTTTTAGTGAATTAAATACATAAAACCTTATCTTTAATTATTCAAATGTCAATTATATTTTTACTACAGTCCTCTGACCACAGTGAATCTACCACAATAAATCTTCTATTTTTCTGATTTATATTTTAATTTTTATAATTATTTTAAGTAAACATTTCATGGAAAATTAGGACTTTCAATGTTAGAGGTGTTCTCTAACTTTAGAAAAATCAAGTAACATCTCTAAGCACATGAGTAACAAGACCTCCAAATTTCATATTATGGTGATTAATATTTAATATTTTTAATTAAAATACTCTCTGGAGTATTTAATTAGTTAGTTAAATAAAAGATAATTATTTTTTAATTTTTAGGCCACATTATCTTCCTCTATTCACTAAGCACAAGGATATTTTAATTTTTTTTAATGAATTTTCTAAACCAAGTTATGATTTTTCAAAGTTTTAGAATTATTTTAAATAAAAAATGCCCTAATTTCCTACTTATCGACTCGGTTGTCAGCGCATCCTAGGAGTCTCTAAAGCCACGTGTGTTGCGCTCCAAATCGATGCTGCCATCTGAGTTAGCAGCCACACATCCCGCCTTTATCACTTCATCTCCTTGTTTGGCTCCATTATATCCATCCGTTTGATACACCTGTGATCCAACGGCTCCTGAACTTCATTTTCAACTCGTGTAACCCAAGAATCGTCCATACTAAAACCCTAAGATCTCACTCGATACTCAGCCAAATCACATGGGTTTGATCCAACACCTTCATCTAAGTGAGACGAACCTATCTATACTGTTTATCAAGCATGAAATTAAACATTTTCTTTTCAAAGGCTTAAACCAAGCTGGAATTTGAGGAAAATGGTCCATACCTTTATCCAAAGGGTTTTGAATCGATTAGAATGGAACTTATGATTTTCCTGGTCCCACGGATGTCCTCCAAGCGTTGGTTCAAATAGAGGTGGTAGCTGTGCAAGAGTTCAACCTGAGAGTGGTGCGGCCTATGTGGAATTCTGGTGCAGAGAGCTTGGGAGAGGGGGTTTTTGATGAGGGAAGTATTCTTAAGCTCTAATGAAGCTTAGAAGAACTTCAATTTAAGGTTTGGTGGAGTTTGGGGGGATTCACATGAAATTGACCTATTTTTTAGCTTTGAATTTGAGCTTAGGCAGTGGGAATTAGGGATGGAAAATAGTGGGGATGGGCTTCTCTGGGCTGCTAGGAGGTCTGGGAAAATTTTGGTAGAGTTTTTTTAAGTTTTTGGTTACACACCTCATTTGACCATGAGGGGTGGTGCTTGAATAGCCATGTCTGTGGTGGCATACAAGGCAAGCCAAAGAGTGGAAAAGGTTGCTTAAGTGGAGGGTTATGCGGTGCAATTCACCAATAGAGGTGAGCCACATTGGATTGGTTCAATTTGGGTTTAATCTATGAGGTTGACTTTTTGATTTTAGGTTCTTTGGTGACTAGGCTGGCTGTTCAGGCTAGGTAAGGTGGCTAGCAAGTTCAGAGAGGTCCAGGGAGGTTTTAATTATGATTAGGATGGAGGCTTAATCAAGTGATGCAAAGCTTGGGTCACTTAGCCAAATTTAGGAGAGGCTCCCCAATTTGACAGACCCATGGTCCATGGCGTAACTATGGTGGGCTAGATGATAAGCATAGCATCCTAGAAGGTCATAAGAATGGCGTAAGTGATTAAGCTTGGGTTAATTCCAATGGGTTGGGTTAATTTTGGTCTTGTGCTCAAAATTAAGGTTTTAGCTTAGACTTGAGTTTGGGTTATGCTTGGGTTTGAATTTGGGTCATGTGAAGCCTCAATTTTGTGTAAAAAATTGTTAAGAAGAGTTTAAGATTTCAAATTGGTAAAACTTGATTGATCATGGAGCTCAATTTGGATAATTTTGGATTTTGGGTCAATTTGGGGCTAATGGGTTTGAACTTGAAATTAAGGTTTGAAATTGGGTTAAATTGAGCTTAAATTTGGTTTAAATTGGGTTTGAACATGATGAAATTTGATTTGGATATGAAATTGGGGAAGATTGAAATCAATTTTGTGAAAATTTAGGGTGATTTGGAGACTTTAGGCACTTAGGGGAAATTTGAGAATTATGGTTACTTTGGTGGATTTGGGCTCAATTGAGGATGATTGGAGTGAATTTAGAGAGCCTTGGGATTTTTGGAGCATGAGAGTTATTTTGATAATTTTGACAAATTTGGGGGTATTTTAGGAATTTTGAGGAAAATGGGGTATTTTGGGCAATTTGAGTGATTTGGAATGGTTTAAAATGACTTTTAAAGAGAATTTGAGAATTTGGGCAAATTTTGGGAAAATCAGGGTTTCTGAGACATTTTGCCAATTTTGAGAATATTTTAGGGGTAAAAGGTCAAAGTTAGGGATTTTGGCAAAATTGGGATTCATTAAAGATGCTAATCATTAAATTGCCCTTTTATGAGCCATGAGACCAAGGAAATCCCCATTTTACCCTAGCCAAATGCTAAGGATTTGTGGAACTACCCACATGAGTTCCCAAAAGAGTGGGAAAGAGGATCAAGTGTAGATGATTTTAGGATTTCAGGATTGGATGTGATAGGTTCAAGTGCTTACATGTGCAAGTGTATGACCAAGGACAGACTGCCCAGGGTTAACCCTAAGGCCTGAAAATCCTATGGGGACTCCTTTTGAGCTCCCCCATGTTGGTTTCATCCTATTAAGTGATAAAGGTTAATACTACACATGTGGAACTCTTAGAAGTGTAAATATCTATTTAAAATTTTTAATGGGATAGGGTGCTGACCTAACTTTTGTGAGGATCATTTCAAAGTCAGTTTTAGATAGTAATTATACTAATATTAAATTCCTAAATCTCACTGATAGTCACTAAACCCTAATGATTATGGTAAAACCCTATAAATCCTTGTTTGACCAAAATTGATTAAATCAGTAATAACAAACCCTGATTTGATCAATCATTAACCACAATAGGTCAATTTTTGACAAAAAGTCAACTTTGGTAAAATTGATCAATCTTTGACCCAATAAACATTTCATTGACTCAAGTAGTCAACTTTTGGCCCAAAAAGTCAAAAATTGACCAAAATCATCAACCCAATACCTAAAGACCATTACATTCACATCATTGGTCATCTTTGACCAAAAAGGCAAATTTGGTCAAAATGGCTAACCCGTGCCCCCTTGACCACAAAATTGACTTCAAGAACAAACATTGACATAATCATTTTAACAATGATCAAAATGACCAAAAATTAATCCAAAAATCACTACATTGAACATTGGATTGACCTAAACCATAAAATTGGCCAACCCTAGTCAAAATTTATCAAATTTGGTCAAAATACCCAATTTTGAACCAAAAATGATAAAAATAATTAAATATTTAATTTCAAAATTAATTTTGATTAATTTATTGGCTAAAATATAGTTTATAATATTTTTAATTAATGACATAATTAATTAAAAAGGGAAATATAATTAAAAGCCATAAAATAAGACCATACTTAATTTTGAATTAAAATGATATAAATTAATCAAATAATTAATTTAAAAATTATTTTTAATTTATTGACCAATAATATAATTTCCAATATTTTTTATTAATGACACAATTAATTAAGAATAAAATTATATTCAAAAAGCCATGAAAAGAAATTTTTACCCATGATACCATTTATGACATAATAAATGGTTTTCAAAATTTTTTGCTTATTAATGACATCATGGATGACTTCATATAGGTTAGACACAACCCATATGACCCATAAAAAAAGAATTAACCCATTAATAATTTATAATATAATATTTTTAACCATTGTTAAACCCATGATGATATTTTAAGCATAAGAGGAAATGAGGCGTCATCCTCCACCAAACTCAAATTATGAATCATTCCTTTACATGAGATGATGTGGCTTGTCATTTTAAGTGTGCCATAGACAAACCAATAAGGGTGAAAGAGCACTTAACCTCACTTTTATACCATGGTTAAATCACATTATACCTCATCATTATAAAATTATAAAAATAGAAAAATGAAACAATTACATGGCATCTTCTCATCAAAATGTAAATGACATGTTGAATGGAAGATAGCTTGCCCTCCTTGAGTCACCCTGCACCTCTCTCTCATCCAGTTGAGAGAAGACATAATTTAAGTTAGCCATGTACTATAGTTAGACCTAATGATGAAAATGGATGAGTATGACACATATGTGTCATCCTCCCCTCACCAACATTGAATGACTCATATGGGAAGGCTGATTCCTAATATTTGGACCAATCTATACACCTCCTAGTCAAACCAATAGGAGAAAGCCAAATCATGGAGTTAATCTTACACCATGGGTAAACCACACAAGGTTTACCCTTGGAAATTTCAAATTCCATCATACCAACAGCTGAAATCCTATCTCTAAGAATTATGAACAAGTTGACAACTCCCCTTAGACAAGGCTAGCTCAGCCTAAGCTCACCCAAGCTTCCCCATGGTTATAAATAGAGCTAAAAATGAACATATGAGGGAGAGAGGAGAAAATTAGGAAATCCTTCCCCACTGCCCAAATCCAAAAGTTTTCAACACCAAAATCTTCCCTTATGACCTAAGCAATGAAGCCTCACTTAAATTAGCCCCACTTGCCCATTCATCTTTTCTAATTGAGCAACCCCGAGAAGCCTAAAATGAGGACAAAATGGAAGTGTGAAACCAAACTTCTCAAAACTTCAAATTAACTATCCTAAATCCATTTAGGGACTGTGTGAGGATAAGCCCAATCAAAAATTGCGATCCTCATAGCCTCTAAGCCACTTTTAAAACTTCTTCCCTCAAACTGAGCCCCATTAGGTAGAAATCATATAAGCACCCAATTTGACATCAAATTGAGCTAACAGAGAGTCCTCGTAGGACTACACGATGCTTCCAAACCAATCAATTTGAAGCCAAACTCACTGAGGCCAAGGTATGGTTCTTCACATCCAACCCAAGCTCGGGCTTGATCTAGAGTAGTGTTAGCCAATTCAAAACCCATACAAATCCATATGGATATGTTTTTCTCCTCCAGATAAAGATCTAGAAACAAAAATCACTCAATTTCATCAAGAATCAAGTGAGATCTTGTCTCTAGAATATGGACGGTGTTCAGGTATAGAACAGATGAAGACGATGAACCGATGTCGTCCATTTTTCGTGTTTTGGAAATGGACAATTATGATTCATTCTAGCTTGATCCACTGTTCAAGTTCCAGCATCGGATCTGCTGCTTTTTGACCCGTTTGAGGACGTGCGGTGGTCTAAGATTTATTTGGATTTAATAAAATCCAGATAAACCTGAAAAACTTCAAAAATACATATTTTTGCACACAAAAAACCCAAAAATAAAATAAAAATACTCTGGATTCAGGACAGAGAGCACTAAAATGAGGAATTAGAATTTTTATATTTTGATTTATATTTAATTTTTAATTAATTAAATACTCTCTTGAGTATTTAATTATTAAAAATATTTATAAGTTAGAAAAATATGAAAATTTGAGGGAATAATTCCTAGCACCTTAGGAACAATATCTGATTTTTCTAAAGATAGAAATAATCTCTAGGATAACATTTCTTAATATTAATGAAATTTAATAATTATTTTCAATAATAATTCTAAAAAAATCAGAAAATAGAAAGATTAAATTGGAAATTGACTAGGAATTTAGGGGAACAAATTTAAACCCTAAAATGACATATTCTAACCTTTTAAACACTTAAAATAACATTTCTTTTGTTAGGGTTAAAATTCAAAATTTTAAAACCCTAAAAATAACTTTAAAATTTAATATCCACTTCACGTAACTCATCCACCATGAGTTAGGTCAAATTTGAGTTCAAACATCAAATGAACTCAAATGAGAATATAATCAAAATCAATTTAACATTAACCCTAATTAGACCTCTTAATCTTTAATAAAATAAGGTTTAAAAACAAAGTTAAAACCTAATTAGGTTTAACCATATATTAAACCTAATTAATTATCCTTTAGCCTTCATTACATTAGGCTTAGGATAAAATCCAACCCTAATTAAGTCTAAGACATCAAATTAGACTTAATTAATTAATTCAACCTTAATTACATTAGGTTTAATATAAAATTAAATTAAGCTTAAGGACATATTAAACTAAATTAATTAAATTTTAAAATAAAAACTAAATTTTAGTTAAGTTTAAGGACATATTAAACTTAATTAATTAAACCTTAATATAAAAATTAAATTTTAATTATGTTTAAGAATAGATTAAATGTAATTAATTAAACCTCAATATAAAAATTAAACTTTAATTAAGTTTAAGGACATCTTAAATTAACTTAAACCATAATTAGGTCTAACCCATTAGACCTAATTAAATCATTAAGTTATAATTAAATTAGACATAATCAAACCTAAATTCTAATTAGTTCTAACCCATTAGAGCTAATTAAACCACTAAGTCTTAATTAAACTAAACAAACTTTAAAATAATTCGACTTAACCCTAATTACGTCTAATTAATCAATTAAACCTTACCAAATTAGGTTTAATTAACCTTAAACCAATTATACTTAACCCTAATTAAGTTTAATTAATCAATTAAACCTTAACAAATTAGGTTTAATTAACCTTAATCTAATTAGACTAAACTCTAATTAAGTCTAATTAATCAATTAAAACTTACTAAATTAGGTTTAATTAACCTTAAACTAATTAGAGTTAACCCTAATTAAGTCTAATTAATCAATTAAACCTTACCCAAATTAGGTTTAATTATCTCTAAGATAATTAAACTTACCCCTAATTAAGTTTAATTAATCAACTAAACCTTATCCAAATTAGGTTTAATTAACTCTAAAACAATTAGACTTAACCCTAATTAAGTCTAATTAATCAAGTAAATCTTACCAAATTAGGTTTAATTAACCTTAAAACAATTCGACATAACCCTAATTAAGCCTAATTAATTAATTAAACCTTACCATATCAGGTTTAATTAACCTTAAACCAATTAGACTTAACCCTAATTAAGTCTAATTAATTGATTAAACCTTACCTAAATTAGGTTTAATTAACTCTAAAATAATTAAACTTACCCCTAATTAAGTTTAATTAATCAACTAAACCTTACCAAAATTAGGTTTAATTAACTCTAAAACAATTAAATTTAACCCCAATTAAGTTTAATTAATCAATTAAACTCTACCCAAAATTAGGTTTAATTAACCTTAAAATCATTAAGGTTTAACCCAAATTAACTTCAAACCCTTATCAAACAAAACCCATAACTTAGGTTTAACTTAACTGGAACCTAAGTTGACCTAAACTTAATTTCAACCCATATTGAACTTAAGTCAAAACCTAAAACTTAGGTTTAACCTAATTTGAACCTTAGTTGACATAAACTTAAGTTTTACCCATATTGAACTTAAGTTAAAACCTATAACTTAGGTTTAACATAACTAAAACCTAAATTGATCTAAACATAAGTTCAACCCATATTGAACTTAATTCAAAATCTATAACTTAGGTTTAACCTAACTTAAAACTAAGTTGACCTAAACTTAAGTTCAACCCATAATGAACTCAAGTCAAAACTTATAACTTAAGCTTAACCTAAGTTGAACCCAAAGTTGACCTACAACTAAATTTAACTCCAACTTAAACATAATATAAGATTAACTTAGATTCAATCTAAGTTAAGTCTAAATATAAATCTTAAAGACTTAATATAACATAACGCGACAATAATTTTAAGTTCAAACCAAGCTGAATTTAATAGAACTAAAAATATAACTTAATATCAAACTCAATTCATATTCAAACAAGATAAATCGACACAAATTTTAACTTAAACCGAACTTAACATAACATAAAAATTCAATCGACATAACAAAAATCTTAATAAAATCCAACTCGACATAAGTTTTTGAACGAAATCAATCCAAACCTAAATTGCTATAAACAACAATAAAATCTTCAACAAACATAAAAAATTTTAACAATGAATCTCAAAAATAAATAATCAAACACAGACCAACATTAATAATTGACATTAAAACATAAATTAGTAAATGAAACTTAACTAAATTTGGACATATGTAAATTCTAAAATGACGACTGACTATTATTTTCTGACACTATTTGCTCTATAGGGTTGAAAAAAAAAACCTCATTTAGATTTTATTTGCATGTTATAGGATGTGTTAATATTTTTTGCAAGAAGAGGAGTAGATGATGAAATAAACAAAACAACATGACTTAAAACAAACAAAAACAATTTAAACCAAACCTCGTTTAGATTTTCTTTGCATGTTATAGGGTGTACTAACTCTGTTTTACAGGAAGTCGAAAACGAAATAATAATAATAAAAGACATCAAAATTAAATAAAACAAACCAAATGACATCAAAATAGTATTAAACAAATTAATAAGACATGATAAAACAAAATAAAATAAAAATAATAAGACATGAAAAAATGACATGACAATTAACAAACAAAAACAATCATAAATAAAATAACAAACATCATCTTGACATTATAAGATATCTCATAACATAAATAATTAACATAATATCTCATGAAAAAATGAGATAAATATTAGGAATAAAACATTTGTATGTTTATTTTCCTAAAAAGTATTCAGAAAACGAGTTTTTAACATTAATCAAGTGTTTTCCTAGGCAAAACTAGAATTGTCTAGGATGTAATTAACTAAAGAAGCTTGCTTCTATAGGAGAAGTAAAAAGAACTAGGAATAGGTTAGATACCTAAAAATCTCTGGTTATCAGACTTGTGATTTTCCTAATAGGATAAGAACATTCTAGAGTTCTCCCTATAAAGATATCACATTACCTTTCCTTTGGTTGTCTATTTTGCTCCTTTTCCTTTTCTTTTACCCTTTTTAAAAAGGGATTAAATATTGGTGAAATATAAATATACTGAGGACTCCTTGTTATTTAACACAACACCCAGGAATTGACGGTTACTAGAGTTCCCGACAAGTTTCCATCACCAACATAGGGTTCCATCACTAGTCCTCTAGGATAGTCAATAAGAAAGCCTTGGGCTAGATTCTAAGCTTCAAAGGAAGAAAAACTAGACCTTAAAAAAATAGAGGTCAACAAATGGACTCCCAATAGGTGTGGTGTGCCAGAAAAGTATATGAGTGCAGAAAACTTTTGGAAGGGAATCAAAATTTTGGAAGGGATCTGGAAATTTGTGGAAATTTTGATACTGACTTCGAGATATATGAGTGCAGAAAACTTTTGGAAGGGATCTGGAAATTTGTGGAAATTTCATGCAAAGTTTGTGGAATTTTGTGAGAAAAATAGAATTTGAGAAAACGGAAAAGTTTCACGAAGCGTGTGGACTTTTGAGTGAATTTGTTTATTATTTTTATTGTTTCTTCTTTTTATGAAAATGTTTTCCAAATTTGATGCACTTCCAAAAATTTTGTTCATTTCTAATTTTTTTGTATCCTTCTTTCTTCATTATAATTTAAGACATACATCTTTTTATTAATATCACCAATGTGGAAACTCAAGAAAACAGGCAAAAATCTAAGATGAACTTTGTTGATTCTGCCTTGAAAAGGAAGTACAACTGATCATATACTGAAAATTATCCAAAACATCATAAGTAAATATGTGTGGAAACTGGAGTCTCGTATATCATATGCTTCATGCTATAAAGAAGCACAAAAGTAGCAAAGATGTGCTTGTCCTCTGAGGCCATTCCATGTGCAAGCTAACCTCCTAAGTCAAACTCAGGAACTAAATCCTCTTGTGCATACTTATAGGCATAGCTATCTCATTGCTCTAGTGATTGGAGTTCCTTCATGTCCGACTCAAGCCGATATCCATAAAGCACCCTGCTATCATCCATCCTTCGTAAGGTGACTGAAACTCTTTTGCATGGGACTCCAGGGATGCAATTTTAACTAAGTCTGCTCTGTCTCCTTTCAAAATCAGCACAGAACAAATTGGTAGCGAAATCTAAACCAATCCATGGAATTCCCATAGGCTAACTATTTGTATCTCTTTCCCAAATAATATGTTACTCTTTCTCATGAATGAAACTGTAAAAAAATGGCCTGCCAAAGTTATGCTGATAAATGGGCGGGGGCATGCAGTCTCTTCCTTCATAAATTTTGATGATGAAAGTGTTTGGAATGCAAATTGCTGGAATGATATGCCATTCCACCATTCTTTTAATTATTCTATTTCTCAAAATTTTAACAACAACCAGATTATATAGCTATATTGTCTTTTCCCCTCATCCATTTTTGTGGCTTTAAATAAATCTTGTTCTTTAACAATCTGGCTCGACTTTTGTCTCTTAAATCGAACACATAGTCGAGGATCTTTCATTCATCACTTTCAGAAAATACACTGGTATGCAACTCAAGTTCATCTATAATATTACAAAACTTTCCTTAAATTTCAACAAATTGTTCAAACTCTTGCTTTCAGACCCTACATATCTTTTCCAAATCATACCTGAGAACAATCCGCGATCGTCGTGACTCAACAAACTGTGGTATGTACGGCTCCACCTATGGGTGCTCTGTGCTTTTAAACATCATCGAGGCCGCTATATACTCTTCAAAAGTTTCATAATGCTCCAGGAGGAGAATGTTGCACTCTGAGCATTCTGTGAATGCTCCTGTTGATGACGTTAGCCTCAGTATATATGCATTGCACGTTGGACATTGATCCCTGATATTTATGCTTATATTTTATATATGAATTGATACTTCTCTTTAATGATATTATAAAATGGGATAATACACAAGTATATGTATCGTTATAAAGTAATATAGGACTTTCTGATTAAGCTCCGAGATATACAACCCACAGGGAAAGTGTTAAACAAAGAAAACAGAAAAATTACTTTTAATCTTTAAGAAAGATTTTACCCAAACTAAAGATAATATTCTAGGAAAAAAAAAATTTTTTGGTAAATTTTTATAATTTGAATTGAAAGTAAACAACTCTTTTAACTAAATTTTTATAAGATGTAAGAAAATGCAAATAAAATATATTTTTTCCTTTTTAAGAATCAGTAACTACTCATGGATTTTATTATTGTGGAAGTATCTAAAATGTGTTGTGCAAATAGGAGCAATTATATTCTTTACCCTTACTAGAGATGCTATAAAGAACATAGGTTAATTTATTTTATATAAATCTTCAAGACAGGTTAGACAGGAAAGATACTAGCTCTCACTCTAGAATTTCCTCTTCTCCCTCCACCTGGGGGCTAACAAATCGTATCAAAACATAAAACAATAAATTGAATTGGGAGCTTTAGCATGTCACTAAAAAATCCTCTAATTATACACCCAACAAAGTATATCTCTCTATTTATTTGCACTCAACCATATGGATTAAATTCTCACCCATATAATCTCATGTGATTCTATTTCCAATTGTTGACTAAGACAATACCATACTGGTTCTTACATGTTCTCACAACATATTTTGAAATCTTAGTTGGCCAAATCAAGAAATAGATGAAATGCAAAGTTTTGAATCATCACAACTTCTTCCAACATTGAAATCCTATACTTCACATAACATACTTCCATAACTTTATTACTTCATCATATGAAGGAAAAATATAAAGAAAAATACTCAAAACTCATTGAGAAAATACTATCACAACTTGGTTTAAAAGTAGAAATTATAGTGAAAACACAAGAATTCTTAATTAATAACCAAATGTAATAACAAAGATAAAGACTAATCTGTAAATGCTCTCCACCAAACACTTGAAGTTCCTTTGAAAACTTTACTTTTCCTTACAATACTTCTTAGAGGTTGGCGCCAAACTCTGAGGACTCCAATTCTCTAATCTAATCCTAATCAAACTATATTTAAGTATAAATGATGAAGTTTAGTAGTATGATAATGAAAGAACTCTCCTACACTAACTACACACATTACAAAAACCATAATATTAAAACTCACTACACAATAAGGACTCTCACTAATTACCCTTCCTAAGTACTCTCCTACACAAGCACACTTTTTTATCTTCAAGACTTATTTTTATACTTTTCCAACTGTCTCTTAGTATCTCTTCAAATTGTGTCCAAATTCATTGAATCCTCCAAGGAATGCATCCATTCAAGAGTAATTTAAATTTATTTTAGCGTCATTAGGGAGTTCCTCACGTTCTTACCAAGATATGCCTCAATACCTCTTCAAAATGGCACCAATAATTAAGTAACTCCTCTTTTGTAATAGTTTCGCGTAAGCTTGAGGTTCTGACACTTAGCCGCGAGTCTCCTGGCGTGTAATCTCCAAATCTGGTGCATAGCCGTAGGGCTCTGGCGCATAAGCACCACCTTAGCACTTAGCCGCCACAGATCAATTTTGCACCTTTCTTAATTTATGCTCCAATTTTGATCCTTTTCACTTCTTTCATCACTTTTATCCATTTAATCATACCTACAAGAAAAATACACAAAAAACATTCTATTAAAGTGCAATATCATTAAAAATAGGTATAAAAATGTTTATAAAAATATTATATATTTTAGGTGTATCAAAATCCCCCAAACTTGAAATGTTACTTGTCCTCAATTGACACTTTAATCATATAAAAATCATACAAGTAAATTATGTGGATGAGTTTCTTTAGGAGTTTCCAAAATTTTGTTCTAAAAATGTAGTAATCCAATTTAGAAAAAAAATTAGTAAATGAGACCAATTTAAAGTTTATAAATCTCTTATGAAAAATATGAGTTCCAATTTATTCAGAAATACTTGTAGATTTTTCAAAATATAGGGCTTAGGCTTTTTATTTTCTATACTTAAAACTCTTTACTAAAAATAGTTGTTCTAACTATATTATATTTTCAAGCTTCAAGAATTTCTCAAATCTTATATTTTAAAAAAATCAGGTGTGGAACCAATTTTTGATTAGGCCCTTGAATCCTCAAGCTTCTCCTTCCTTTGACATACTAATCTTCACCCTTTTTTCTTTTCTTTTTCTTTTCTTTTCTTTTCTTTTCTTTTCTTTTCTTTTTCTTTTCTTTTCTTTTCTTTTTCTTTTCTTTTCTTTCTTTTTTTTTATAAGGCATGGATTACTATATCTGGATAGGCTTTTAAGAATTTTGAATTCCACTATTCCTTTCCTAAAGCATAAGGTAGATATATATCTTTTATTTAGAAATATAATAAAAGTTTTGAAATTTATTTTAAATAAAAGAATTTAAATTATTAAAAATAAAAGTCTAATCCTTCTATTTTTTCAATAAAATACAACTTTTCCTACTAAATATAGTTATAAAATATTCATCATTTCTTTACTAAAAAATTTTTAACTTTCAATTTTTCATCCTTACTATAGATTTTAACTAAACTCTCTTACTCATTTCTATATTCAAAATTTTACTTCCCTAATATAACTTCAGGTACATAATTATTTTACAATCAAAATCAAAATTTTATTTATAGCATTGAGAAAAAATAAAATTTTAAGTTTTTGATAACTATTTTTCATCCCCCCCCAAACTTTAAAGTTTTTATTATGATAAAACATTTAAGCCTAGTAAAAAGAAACATGAGTTGGAATTAAAAACTATAAGTATCATGCTTGCAAGAATTTTTATATCCTAAATATGCAGGTATATTAATTAATAACGAGAATGAAAATAACTCGATCAAATTTTTAACTTCTCATTTTATAGAACTTCAAAAGACTTCTTGAGTAGTGAAGGAAATAAAATCAAATTTACAAATACTTAAATAGAAATCCATAACTAAAACATATGTTAGTAAAGTGAAAAGTTAAACATGAAATTTAAATAGTGGATTTTAATAGTGTTTTAAACCTTCCTAAACAATTTTTGGAATAAGTTCTAAATTAACACTACAAATTCACTAACACAATTACTACCACAAAAATTCTAAACATTCACATTACATAACACAAACAAATAACATAAAAACAACTATATTAGGTTACTAATTATTACATCAATAAAGTCCACATAACAACCATTCTAAAAGTTCATAACATCACACAAACTAACCTAAAATAAAACATAATAGTCCACAACACACACAAATTATAAATCCTAATCTTCATCTTCTTCCTCATTATCATCCCCTTCATTCTAGGTACGGGTAGGCACATATGGGGTAAACTGGGGATGAGAAGGTAAGACAGCACTAATATCAATCTATACATGTAACTGTGATAGTTCATCTCATACTCACTATGTCCTTGAAGATAATCCCCAATATGATCTACCTTACCTTCTATGTCATGAAGTCGATCCGCAGTATAATTGATAGTGTCTTTCATTTTATTTAATAGTTCAATCTACAAATCAGAAAACTGGCCTGAAGATGCCTGGGATGTGGAAGTATGTGATGTATAAACAGCAGAAGTAGATGCATTGGATGCCCTAGAGAATCCTCCTCTTCGGCCAAAAAGTGAGTGTTCAACATATGTTTTCACATTTGCACTAGAAATAGGCTTAAGAGGCTGAAGGACCTCTACCCAATTTTCAGATCTAACACCAACCCGCTCACACAATTGATGTACAAGGGAAGCAAATCCCATACCTGCAATTGTGGCAGCTCTACCAAACATCCAAATATAATCAAAAATAATCTTTGATGGCCTTCCCCTGCTGAATACAGTAATTTAAAGTAGCTCTTTCTCTCATCACCTCGCTCAGATGATTGGTTGGAAGCAACATGGATGATATAAAATAATGTCAGGCTTTAGAGGTGGTATTCAACTTTGAAACAAAGAAATTAACTCTTCTCTCATTAGTGATTTTACACAATCACCTTCCATCGATCAAAGCAAAAATAATTTCATCTTATTCTTCCTCTGTAGGATTATAATTTGAATAGAAACAAAATGTATTCGGCGACAGCAGATAAAATTCATTTATTACCTCGGGAGTAAAATGTACCAACTTTCCTCGTACCAAAACAAAGTTTTCTTCTGACTCTGAGAGATTTGCATAGATTTACCGTACAACAGAAGTAACTGCTATAGCCGTGAAACAACATAATATATCCCAAAGGCGTATAATGATCATATCTTCTATCACTCAGCCTGACTTATCAAATCCTCACACCTGGATCACTTTACATGACTATAAAGCTTGAACGTAATGATCTTGAGCCTTAGAACTAATAACTTATCAGAATCGAAAGTGGCTCTCACTTTGCTCCTCTTTGGTGCCATTTCTTAAATTTTCATAAAAATTACCAGAAATTCCACATTTAACTCAAATCTCTAAACTCAACTCCTAAAGGCTTAAACCATTAAATCCAAGTAATTTCTCAAATTTTATCCATGAATAGTGATTATCAAATTTCTCCAAAATTCACTCAAAATATATGGTGAAAATAAAAAATTTTTACATAGTAGTAGTGCTCTTTCCTCAAGAAGATCAAATCTAGCAATTTTCACTTAAAATGGCTCATGTAGGTGATGCCCTAATTTCTTAACTCACGAACACCGAAGGTTGAAGATGATCGAGCTGAAAAATTTGTGATTTTTTGGGTTTTTAAAACCTGAAAATTGATTTTTGGGAACCGGTGTCTAAGCGTGAAAGTATGGTGCTTAGTCGTGGAGGACTGGCGCGTAAGCGCGAGGTCTTGGTGCTTAGACGCGAATTCGTTGTTTTCGATTTTTTTGTTAAATACTCTTTTTTTCACTCACTTACTCAAGCCCTAAATCATTTTAATAAGTATATCATCTCCTTTTAATCTTTTTATCTCCAAAATTACGCTTTTATAAATTAAAAATGGATTCAGCATAAGTTTTACACAAACATAAACTCTTTACTAAACAAAACAAATACAAATTACAATACATACCATAAGTCTTTAATCCAAGATCCTTGGATAAGATCTCATCTTTTCTACTCACATTTAAACACTTAAATAAAACACTAAAACAAGTATTTAAAACAAAAACATATTAAGAACACACTACAAAATAGAAAACATTAAACACTAAGACATAACACAACAAACTAACACTTAACACAATGTAAGATCTTAACACAGCATAAGAACTTAATTCCACTCTCCATCAGGTGGAATATATCCTTCATTAGTTCCATCTGAACCATTTGGTATTTAGATTTGATAGAACGGGCGATTGTTGAAAACTCTTACTGAATCTTCTTCTATCCTCTTGTTCTTCAAAAAACATTGCTTTATCTGCTTCTTCAACATGATGAGGATGACTAAATTGCATCTTTAATTGTCATCCAATATGTGCTAAATGTGTGTTTGTTTCATTTACATTTGCTTTGATTGATGCAACATCGGCCTCGATCTTTACAATATTCTCTGATATACCTTAAATACTAACGGTCAGAAATCCATTATATAACTCTTGTGCAATCTCAAAAATGAACTTCTTCTTGTTTGCATCCTCTTTTTTCTTAACTTTACTCTCACAAGAAGAAATTTTTCTAACTTAAACACTTATTTAAGGTTTTTATGATGGAAGTTTGGAATTGGATGAATATCCTTTAATCTAGATCCTATTTATATGCTTTAGATGTTATAGAACCGTCCTCCCACGTTCTATATCCATGAAATCACATCCCATACAACTTCCTCATGATAATGGCTTCTAGAACCTCATTTTTCACGTTTTTCATAACTCTGGTGCCTAAACACCTAGTGCTAGTGCTCATTTTAGCACATGTCTGCTAAACATCTAAATATTCATTTTAACTCATCCAATTTATCAATTAAGGTCTCATTAATCTCCACTAACATAATATAAGAAAAATACTACCATATAATTCTTACAACACACAAAATAAACTTAAACCAAAGCAGACCAATAACAATGGGTTGCCTCCCACAAAGCGCTTGGTTTGACGTCGTCAGCCTGACATACCCAATACTTATTTTGGGTGACCCAACATCATATTCTCATCAAGTTTAAGTTGATTTACTAAGAAATAAAGTTTCAGTCTATGACCATTTACTTTGAATATTTTCTCAGTTTTAGGATCTTTAATATCCATAGCTCCATAGTGATAAACTTTTATAACAATAAATGGGCCAATCCACCTAGACTTAAGTTTCCAGAAAATAATCTTAATATGGAATTGTATAGTAAAACTTGTTGTCCTTACTCAATATTTTTATTCAGAATTCTACGATCATGCCACATCTTTATCTTTTCTTTATATATCTTAGCACTTTCATATGATTTATTCCTTATCTCTTTAAGCTCATTTAATTACAATAATCTTTACTCACCAGCATCCTTCAAAATATATTTAAACTCTTTAATAGCCCAATATTCTTTATGCTCAAGTTCAACTGGTACATGACAATCTTGCCCAAAAATTAGCCTATATGGTGACATTCCTATATGAGTCCTATATGCAGTCTTATAAGCCCACAAAGCAAAATCCATATTAATTGACCAATCCTTTTTGCTCGGATTAACAGATTTTTCCAAAATTCATTTAATTTCATGATTGGAAAATTCAACCAAACTACTTGTCTAAGGATGATATGCAGTAGCAATTTTATGGATGATATGATATTTCTTTACTAATTTCTCCATATTTATTTTTTCCAAAATGACTTCCCCTATAAGTTATGATTACTCTTGGCATTCTAAATCTATAAAATATGTTCTTTCTTAAAAGCTTTGCAACACTTCGAGCATGACATTGAGGTAAAGTAATAGCTTCTATCCATTTAGATACATAGTCTACTGCTAACAATATGTATAAATTTCTACAAGATGGTATAAATGGTCTCATTAAATCTAATCCCCAAACATCAAATATTTCAACTTCCAACAAATAATTAAGGGGCATTTCATTTCATCAAGACATATTGCCTACACACTGACATCGATAAAAATTTTTAATATAAGCATTAACATCCTTAAAAATTATAGGCCAATAAAATACAGATTATAGAATTTTATTTGCAGTTTAATCAATACCAAAATTTCCTCTAAAATTAGAATCATGACATTTTTGAATAATTTCATATGTTTCTTCTATTTGTACACATCTTTGAATTATTATATCCTTTCCTTGTTTATATAAAAATGGGTGTCCCAAAAATAAGTCTTAGCTTCAGATAAAAATTTCTTCCTCTGTTGGTATGTCAAACCATAGGGTATAATATCACTAACAATAAAGTTTACAAAGTTGGCATACTATGGAACACATCACTTATTAATAATGAACAAATTTTCATTAAGAAAATGTTCATTAATTTCTTCATTAAAAAAATAGATTTTTCATTTTCAAGTCTGGATAGATGATCAGCAATTTGATTATCAGCACCCTTCATATCTACTATCTTAAATTTAAATTCATGTAAATGAAGAATCCATCTTATCAGTCTTGGTTTTACATCCATATTTTTCATTAAATATTTAATAGCATAATGGTCAGTATGAACCACATATTTGGTTCCAATTAAATATGATCTGAATTTATCAAAAGCAAATACTATAGATAATAACTCTTTTTCATTCGTGTTGTAATTAATTTGAGCTTCATTAAGAGTTCTACTAGCATAGTAGATCACTTTGAAAATTTTTTCATGTTTTTGTCCTAAAACAGCTCCAATTGCATAATCACTTGCATTACACACATTAATTCAAAAGGTTTTTCCCAATCTGGTGACACAATAACTGGTGCAGTGATTAATTTTTCTTTTAACAGTTCAAAAACTTTTAGGCATTTTTTCTCAAAATTAAAAATTGCATCTTTTTCCAATAACTAGCATAGAGGATTAGTAATTTTTGAAAAGTCTTTAATATAACGCCTGTAGAATCTAGCATGTCTTAAAAAACTCTAAATCTCCCTTACATTTGTTGAGCAAGGTAAATTAGAGATTAATTGAATTTTTGTAGGGTCTACTTCCATAGATTTTTCTGAAATATGATGTCCTAAAATAATTCCTTCTGCTATCATAAATCAGCATTTTTCTCAATTAAGGACTAAGTTTGTTTCCTCATAGCATTTAAGAACTTTAGATAAATTTTCTAAACATGATCCAAATGAAATTCCAAACACTGAAAAATCATCCATAAACACTTCAATTCTTTTATTAATTAAATCACAGAAAATTGTCAGCATACATCTTTGAAATGTAACAGGGGCATTAATAAACCAAAGGACATTCTTCTAAAAGAAAATGTACCATAAGGACTGGTAAACGTTGTTTTCTCTTGATCCTCAGGAGTAGTTTGTAATTGGTGATAACCAGTATATCCATCTATAAAATAAAAGAATCAATGCCCAGCTAATCTATCCAACATTTGATCAAGAAAGGGTTATGGAAAATTATCTTTCCTGGTGGCAAGATTTAATTTTTTATAATCAATTCATATTCTCCATCCTGTAACTTGTCTTATTTGTATTAATTCATTCTTTTCATTAACAGTTACAGTTACTCATCCTTTCTTAGGAACACAGTGAATAGGACTAACTCATGAACTATCTCAAAATCAGGTAAATAATTCCAGCATCTAACCACTTCAAAATTTCTTTCTTGACAAACTCTATCATAAATGATTTAATCTCCTTTGAGGATCAGCCCTGGGTTTGTAGTTTTCTTCCAAAAGGATTTTGTGCATACAAATTGAAGGACTGATCCTTTAATATCAGCTATGGTTCATCGAAAAGATTTCCTATATTTCTTTAAAGTTTCAAGCAAACTCTCTTCTTCTTTAGTAGTTAATTTTGAGGAAATTATAATAGGAAAAGATGAGGATTCACCTAAAAAGGTATATTTTAAATGTTCAGGAAGTAACTTCAATTCATGTTCAGGAGGTTGTTCAATTTATGGACAAAAAAATTCATCTTTCTTTGTCATGTCCAAAACTTCAAAACTTTCTTGAACATAATTTAAATCTTCCTCAATAAAGTTATCAGAATATTGCACTTCCTCTTCTTGCTCTGTTCTAACTTTTCACTTTCAGAATTTTGTTCATATGTTGCTTTAAAATGACATTCACTCAAATATCTCATTACATCTATTCTGAAATATTCATCATCTTTACCATTTGCATGATATTTCATTAATTTTGAAATATTAAATGTAACAGTTTGATCATTGACACAAATAGTTAAGTCCCCTTTCTGTACATCTATCATAGCTCTTTCTGTAGCTAGAAAACATCTCACTAAAATAATAGGTATATCTTTATCTCTCTCCATATCTAACACAATGAAATCAACAGGTAAAATAAATTGATCCACTTTTACTAAAACATCTTCTATAACTCCTTTAGGATATGTTATCAAACGATCTGCTAACTGCAGAGTTACAGTAGTCGGGGTTATTTCTCCTAATCCTAGTCTTTTAAATATAGATAATGGCATAAGGTTAATGCTTGCACCTAAATCACATAAAGCTTTCCCATGAAATATGTCTGTAATTGCACATGGAATTGCAAAGCTACTAGGATCTTTAAGCTTTTTAGAAAGTTTCTTTTCAATTATTGCACTGTATTTTTCACTAAGTACAACAGTCTCATTATCTCCGAACTTCTTTTTTCTATTGAGAATATCCTTCATAAACTTTACATAGCTTGGCATTTGTTCTAAGGCTTCAGCAAATGGAATATTTTTTATAAGTTTCTTAAAAATTTCTAAGAACTTTGAAAATTTCTTATCAAATTTTTATTGTTGAAGTCTCTGAGGAAATGGTGGTGGTGGATTTTCTAAATCAATTTTTGGTGGAGAAATAGGTCTTTACAAAACTTTCTGAGTGTCCTTTTTTAGTTTTTCAATCTCTTATTTCTCTACTTCAAACTCTTTTGAAATCTACCTTCCTGCTCTCTTCCACCTCTTAATTGAACAGCATTTACTTACCCTTTATTTTTGTCTGTTGGATTATCGTTGTATTACTAGGAAGTGTTCTTTAGGATCTATTACTTATTGAATTGGCTATTTGTCCCCATTGATTCTTAATATTTCTAATTGTAGCTCCTTAACTTTATAATTGATTTCTCATTTGTAACACAACTTCTTCTATAAACAACTTCTTTTCCATAAATTGGGAAGTACTATTAAAACCTGGAGGATAAGAAGGTATATAATTATTATTCCCTTGGTTGTTCTAATTGTCCAATGGGTTTATTTGATTATTCCCCCATTGCTGATTATTACCATCCTAATTATTTTTATTCCAGTTAAAGTTTGGATGGTTCTTCCAAACTGAGTTATAATAATTGGAGTATGGGTTATTAGGCTTGTTTATGGCATTCAAAGTTTCTTATGATGTTTGAGAATCTAGCATTTTGCCTAATAAATTATCTTCAATCATTAAAATTGGTTGAGAAAAATTCATTCCAAATTGTTTTATCTTCCTTGAAATTACAGCAACTTGATTTACTAGCATTGCAAAAGCATCAGATCATGAATATTGGCTACCTTTTTAGGATTTACCCTCTCAAAAGGCCATTAAAAATTAGTTGTAGTCATTTCTTTAATTAAAGCATAAGCATCACTAAACTGTTTAATCATCAATGAACCACCACCAGCAGCATCGATAATAGATCTAAGAGATCCAACTAATTCATTATAAAAAGTTTGAATTATTAACCAATCTGGTATCGAATGATGTGGACACTTTCTTAGGAGATCTTTAAAACATTCCCATGCTTCATAGATAAATTCACCTTCAAACTGGAAAAGAGATGTATTATCATTTCTATGTTTTACAGTCTTTGATGGTGAAAAATATTTAGTAAGAAACTTTGTGTTAAATCACCCTAAGTTCTGATAGGTACAGGAGCTAACAAATTTAACAACACTTAGCTTTATCCCTTAAAGAGAAAGGAAAAAGTCTAAGTCTAATAGCATCATCCGAAACACCATCATATTTAAATGTAGCACACAATTCTATAAAATTGACAAGATGTAAATTTAGATCCTAGGTTGGTGCTCCCCCAAACTAATTATTAGATATCATTTGGATAATAGTAGGTTTAAGTTTAAATGAATTCGCCGCTACAGCAGGATTTTGAATACTACCATGAAATTCATCTATTGTAGGGTTAGATAATCTATTAAAGGTCTAAATTCTTGATGGTTTTTAGCATTTTGATTATTTTAATTTGTCATTTCTTGAATATTTTTATTTTTTTCGGTATTTTTAATTTTCTATATTTTTGTAGTTCTTTTTTATTTAGAATAGTAAAGCACAAGTTCTTCAGAACCTGAACTACGTATACACTATTATAAAACACAATAAAGTAAAATCACACAATAAAAACAATAATTTTCTAAAATAAATCTCAAAAGTTTAAATAAGACTTTATAAAGTAAAAATTAGCTTTTCTCAAAATTTAGTTTTAAATATTATTTTAACTTTCCTTATATTCTTTCTTTCCCCAGCAACGACACCAAAAAATTGATCCCTAATATTTATGCTTATGTTTTATATATGAATTAATACTTCTCTTTAATGATATTATAAAATGGGATACTACGCAAGTATATGTATCATTATCAAGTAATATAGGACTTTCTGATTAAGCCACGAGATATCAAACCCACATGGAAACAAAGAAAATAGAAAAATTACTTCTTACTTTTTAAGAAAGATTATACCCAAACTAAAGATAATATTTTAGGAAAAAAAATTCGATTTTTTTCTTTAATTTTAATAATTTGAATTGGAAGTAAACAACTATTTTAACTAATTTTTTTAAGATGTAATCAAATGTAAATAAAATATCTTTTTCCATTTTATGAATCTGTAACAATTCATGGAATTTATTATTATGGAAGTATCTAAAATTTTTTTTGCCAAATAGGAGGAATTATATTCTTTACCATTACTAGAGATGTTATTAAGAACATAGGTTAATCTATTGTTCTATAAATCTTAAAGACAGGTTAGGCGGGAAAGATACTAGCTCTCACTCTAGAGCTTCTTCTTCTCCCTCAACCTGGAGGCTAACATCTCGTATCAAAACATAAAATAATAAATCAAATTGGGGGCTTTTGCGTGTCACTCTAAAGTACTCTAATTCTACACCCAACAAAGTATATCTCTGTATTTATTTGCACTCAACCATATCGATTACATTCTCACCCATATAATCTCATGTGATTCTTTCCAATTGTTGAATGAGACAATACCATATCAGTTCTTATATGTTCTTACAACATATTTTAACATCTTAATTGGCCAAATCAAGAATTAAATGAAGTGCAAGATTTTGAATCAGCACAACATCTTCCAACATTGAAATCCTATGCTTAACACAACATACTTCCATAGCTTTATTACTTCATCATATTAAAGAAAAAGATAAAGAAAACTACTCAGAATTCATGGATAAAATACAATCACAACTTAATTTAAAAGTAGAAATCATTGTGAAAACACAAAAAGTATTAATTAAAATCCAAATGTAATAACAAAGATAAAAACTTAACTGTAAATCCTCTTCACTAAACACTGGAAGTTCCTTTGAAAACTTTGCTTTGCTTTACAATACTCCTTAGAAGTTGGCGCCCAACTCTGAGAACTCCAATTCTCTAATCTAATCCTAATACAAACTATATTTAAGTAGAAATGGTGAAGTGGAGTAGTATGTTAATGAAAGAACTCTCCTACACTAACTACACACTCTACAACAACCACAATATTAAAACTCACTACACAATAAGAACTCTCACTAATTACTCTCCTACACACACACTTTTTGGTCTTTAAGCCTTCTTTTATACTTTTCCAACCGGTGCCTTCGTATGTCTTCAAATTGTGTCCAGATTCATTGAATCCTCCAAGAGATGCATCCATTCAAGAGTAATTTAAACTAATTTTGGTGCCAATAGGGAGTAACCCAGGTTCTTACCAAAAGATGCCTCAAATACCTCTTTAAAATAGAGCCAAAAATTAAATAAATCCTCTTTTGTAATTGCCACGTGTAAGCACGAGGTCCTGGTGCTTAGTCTCAAGTCTTCTGACATGTAAGCTCCAAATCTGGTGCATAGCTGCGGGCCTCTGGCGTGTAAACGCCATCTTGGCACTTAGCCGTCATAGATTAATTTTGCACATTTCTTCATTTTTACTCTAATTTTGATCCTTTTTCACTCATTTCATCACTTTTATCCATTTAATCTTACCTGCAAGAAAATTACACAAAATACCTTCCATTAAAGTGTAATATTATTAAAATAGGTATAAAAATGTGTATAAAAATACTATATATTTTAGATGTATCAAACATCCTATACAAAACTCGTCGAATGGACTTCGTAGCGGTACAGGCTCTATAGTAACCTTAAGCTCATCCTCTGTGACTGGGGCACTAATGAAAGTGTCCTCCAAAGTCTTTTCATAAAGTCCCTCCTCAGGAATCAGGGTAAGCTCTGTAGCTACCACCCTGGCACGTTTCCTCTCTAGCAATCCAAAGTCCTGTGCTTATGGTGATTGGCATTTTTGCAATATGTGCGTATCAATGAGGCATCTATGGCTCTCTCTAAACTATCACTGACTAAATCTCCTTCTGACATCGTGATTATCAACGGTATTTGCATAACCTTTTCCATGAGATCAACAGTACCTGAGACATTTCCTGACTTCTTCCTTTTATCGATACTTGCTCTCTTACTATGATTATGATTACTGAATCCAAACCTTCTTTCTCTCTATAACTGATTATGTTCATCAAGCAACCTTCATAATCCACATCAACTTGTCCATAATCGAGGTTGAAGTTCACAACACCACCTCAAGCCACCCTCACTTCGTTGAGTGAGAGATTCAAGACATATTTAAAATTGAAAATTAGCTTTGGACCTAAAATTTTCCTTGCAGAAAATAGGAAAAACATTAACACGCTAAAATTCAAAATGAACAAGAACAATAATAACTTATTATCAAGTTGATTAAATTTATGTGCATACATTTTATTTGATTAGATTTTTTAAAGTTCGAGATTCATACGAGTAATTTAGATGTACAAATTTTTATTAATAAGAAATTTGTTTTATTTCATCAAATTTTATTACAGAATTGTTGGGATATGATGCATCAAAAATATGTTAGATTTTTTATATATTTTTTGTACTCATTTTTAGTGATATTGCACTATAAAGGAAGACATTTTCTTATTTTGCTGCAAATATGATGATTTTACGAAATTGGAGAAAAAAGAAGCAAAAAAGAATGAATTTGGAGTGAAAAATGGGAAAAACCAGAAAGCTGAGTTTTGGCAACGACGGTGCCATTTTCTAGAGAATACATACTAATTAGCATGATAGAACACCGATAACGCCCAAATAAGGCGCCGACAGCGCCCAAAGTTGGTGGAGGCCAGATTCAATGTATTTGGACGACCTTTGGAGGGATTCTTGAGACATCTCCTAGGGAATTCATTCATAGGCTATTTTAACACGAATTTGGCACCAGAATTAATGGAGAAGAAGTGGTGTTAGTGTAGAAAATTAGTGTGTGGGTAGAGAGGAAGTGTTTGTAAAGAGTTTAGAGTCTAAGGTTTGGTATAAAAGTGTTTGTTTTGTGATAGATTCTTCTCAAAAGAGTTGTAAGAGGAGACGAAAAGTGAGAGATTACTTCTTTCCCACTATTCTAAGAGAGAATTATGTGTTGTTATAAAGAGGGAATGAGATTTAATGGAACTTCAAGGGATTTCCTTTGGGAAAAAATTGAGATAAGTTGTGTTTACTTCTTATTTTTGCATAACTTTGCTTTTATATATAAAATCTTTGTTTTTTGGTATCTTCCTCATGAATTATGAGTAGATTTCTTTGTCTTTCTCCTTATAATGATAAATATTGAAGTGATAGTTTAGATTGGATGTGTCATATGTATGTTAAGAAATTGTAATGATTTATCACTCTGTACTTCGTTTACTTTTCGATCTGGTGAATTGAATTATTAAAATATGTTGTGAAACATATGATCTAAAAGGACTGTGCTTTCTACAACAGAAGTGAAGATTAAATTTAATGTCTACGAATGAGTGATGTAGTTCATGGGAGTAGGGTGCAAATAAATAGGAAAACATGATTTATCAGGCATAGAATTATAGATTTTAGGGTGTCAGAATAAAATCCCTAATTTGGTCCTAGTTTTTAGAAACTAAAATGAGAGTTAGCCTTCAGGCGAAGGGAAGTGGCAGCTCTGGAGTGAGAGCCAGTTTCCTCCCAACCTAACCACAGATTTAAGGACTAAACCTAGGGTTAGCCAATGTTCTTTATAGCACTCAGAAGAGGGTAAGGAATAGGTATACTCTTATTTGGTACAATACAAGAATTTCACTAATCTTTATCTTTCACTCACCATATCATCATTGTAAGGGGGAGGACACTTTCTCAAATTTGAACCTTTCAATTCAAAACTTAATTTAGTATTAGTTAACATTAATTTGAAGTTTGGAATGTACTTTAATGATTTAAAATTAGTAGCATCGTTAAACTTTAGTAACTTTAGTATTTACTTTACGTGCACTTCAATTTGAATATTGGCCTTTTGTGCTAAGCTTTAAAGTTTACTTCCTCCATGTGGGATTGATAACCAGGACTCTACTAGAGCCTTGTATTACTTGAGCGATACGTATACTTGCATATAAATTGGTTGCTTTCTTATTGGACCGATTATACTTTGTGACTGAACTGAAAATACTTATAAATACTTATTTAAGACAGCCGCGATCAATTTTTTGGCACCGTTGCCTAGGAGGCAATAGTAAATTTAGTAGTAACTAAAAACCTTTGTTTCAAAATTTGCAGTTGTGTGTTTACCTACTTTTGTGTGAGCCTACTGTAATTGTGTATGTACAGTATTGGATCTGATGGTTTAGTACCTTACGATTCGAAGTTAAAACATATCGTTAGAAAAATTCAAAAACAAAAAAAGAATCTAAAATTTTGAACAAAATGGCAAACAATCTAGATAATCAAAGAAATGAAATAAACATCAACATATACCTTTAAGAGATTATGCTAACCATACAGCAGATAAAATTTACTTAACTATTCAAAATCTTTATGTAGTTGCTAATTCATTTGAGCTTAAACCTGTTATTATCCAAATGGTACAAAATAATCAATTTGGAGGAACACTGAATGAAGATCCTAACTTACATCTTATCAGTTTTCTAGAATTATGCTCTACAATCAAATATGACGGAGTGTCAAATAACGTTGTTAGGCTTAGACTTTTTCCTTTTTCATTAAGGAATAAAGCTAAAGCGTAATTAAATTTGTTAGCACTTGGATCTATCAAAACTTGGGGAGAATTATCACAAAAAATTTTGTCAAAATATTTCCCTTCATAAAAAACTTCTAAGCTTAGAAACGATATTACATCTTTCAGTCAGTTTATAGGGGAATCAAATATGAAGCTTGGTAAAGATTTAAAGATATCCTTAGGAAGTGTCCACATCATGCTTTACCAGATTGGTTAATAATTCAAACTTTTTATAATGTATAAGTGGGATCTCTTTGATCGATTATTGACACTACTACTGGTGGATCATTAATGTCAAAACCTTTTAATGAGGCATATTCTTTCATAAAAGAAATGGCTACTAATTATTTTCAATAGCCCTCTGAATGGGTAAATCCAAAAAGGGTAGCTAGTATTCATGATTCTTATGCAATATCTATGTTGGCTTCTTAAATTGTTACTATTTCAAAGAAAATAGATTAATTCAGAATGAACTATTCTCAAACACCTTAGGTGTCAGAAAAAACTTCATTGGGACAAATAGTAGATTCTCAATCATCTTATGAGACTTTGAATACTATGAATAATAGACCTAACAATCCTTATTCTAATTATTGTAATCCTGGTTGGAAAAACCACCCAAACTTATATTTGGAATAATAACACTATTACTGTTAATCCATAGCGGGGGAAAAATTCTGTGAACCCATTGGGAAATTCGAACAACTAGGGAAACACTAATTATAGACCTTTTTATCTTCTAGGTTTCAATAGTAACACACAATTTAAAGAAAAGAAGTTGTCTATGAAAGAATTGATATTAGATATGGGTAATCAATTATAAAGTCAAGGGAATCAATTACAAAATCAAGGTAACCAATTAAAAAGTCAGGGGGTTTCTTTTAAAAATATTGAAAATCAATTAGGACATATGCTACTGCACTAAGTAATAGACCTTCAGGAACATTCTCTAATAATGTTGAGATTAACCCAAAATATTAAAGTCAAGAACAGATTAAGGCTATACAATTAAAAAAAGGAAAAGAATTGGAATCAAGAGTGCAAAAAGATGTTGAAGTTTAAAAAGAGAAGGCGGAAACTGAAAAAGGTAGTGATAATATATATCCAGCTAAAACAAAAGAAAATTACTGTAGAAAGACCACCACCTCCGTTTCCTTAAAGATTGAAATAATAAAAGAGAGAAAAAATTTCTCAAAATTCTTAGAAATCCTAAAAAAATTAACAGTAAACATTCCCTTTTTTGAAGCCTTTGAACAAATGCCTAATTATGTGAAGTTTATGAAGGATATACTAAATAAGAAAAGTAAGTTTACAGATAATGAGACTATTGCACTCAGTGATGAGAGTAGCGCAATTATTCAAAAAAAGCTTCCAAAAAAACTCGAAGATTGTGGTAGCTTCATTATACATTGTGTTATTGGAGAAAAAAATTTTGGAAGATTCTTATGTGATCTGGGAGCCAGTATTAATCTCATGCCTCTATCAACATTTAAAAGGTTGGGAATAGGACAAATTTCCCCTACCTCAGTAACTCTTCAGTTAGCTGATCATTTTATTACTTATCCTAAAGGAGTTGTAGAAGACATCTTAGTAAAGGTTAATAAATTTATCTTTCTTGTGGATTTTATTGTTCTAGATACAGAGGAAGATAAAGAAATTCCTATCATTTTGGGAAGACCATTCCTTGCAACTGGAAGAGCTATGATAGATGTTCAAAAAGAAGAACTAACTATGAGAATTAATGTTCAAGAGATGACATTCAATATATCAAAAGCTATGAAATACACTGCAAAAGACAATGATGATGAATGCTTTCAAATGGAAATTTGTGAGTATTTAAAAGATGAGCATTTTAAGGAAAAATTTGAAGGAAAAAAGGAACAAGAAGAATTGAAATGTGAGGATGAAGAATGAACTGGAACATAAATATGATGAGATACATAAAGAAGAACTAGATTATGTTCAGGAATGACTTGAAATGTTGGATATTATAGAAAATGATAATAAAAGTATAATTTCATTTATCATAAAACCTCATGAACTTGAGATGAAAATACTTCCTAACCATTTAAAATATGCGTTATTAGAAAAATTATCTACATTACCAGTTATTGTATCCTCAGATTTAAATGATTTACAAGAGTAGAAATTATTAGATACATTAAAAAGATACAAAAAAAATTTTGGTTGGACCTTAGCTGATATTAAATGAATCAGTCCTTCGATTTGTATTCATACAGTTTTGTTAGACGAACAACATAAACCTAAAGTTGATCTGTAAATGAGATTAAATCCATTAATGAAGGAAGTAGTAAAGAAAGAAGTTTTAAAATGGTTGGATTTTGGAATTATATATCCTATTTCAGATAGTGCATGGTAAGTTGATCCCCAAATATTTATTCTTACGATTTAGATAGGAAATTTATGATTTATAATATGGGATACTACACAATTATACGTATCATTTAACAAGTAATATAGGACTTTCTGATTAATCCCCGAGATATCGAACCAACAGAGAAATGTCTAAAACTTCAAAGAAATAATAAAAATAACTTTTTACTTTTTCAATTAATTCTTGTAAGTATGTTTTGAGGTACTAATTTTGAAACTTTTTTTTAATATTTTTAATAAAAATTTAAGCAAGAAATAAAAATTATCAATACTCTAAACACTATATAAAAGCTATAGGAATCAGATATCGTTTTCCTTCTTCAATTAATCAGTAATAATTATGGATATTTATGTTGTGGAAGTATTTAAATGTATTGTGCCAAATATGAGCAATTATATTCTTTACCCTTACTTGGTTCTATAAAGATGGGTTAGCCAGGGACGATACCAGCTCTCACTCTAGAGTTCCCTCTATTCCCTCCACTTGAGGACTAACATCTCATAAAAAAATTTAAAATAATAAACCAAATTAGGGGGCTTTAGCCAGTCACTCTAAATTCCTTTAATTTTACTCCCCAATAAAGCATATCTCCTTATATATTTGCATTCAATCATATGGACTACAATTCTCACCCATATAATTGCATGTGAATCTTTCCAAATGTTGATTAAGACAATACCACATTGGATCTTACATAATCTCACAACAAATTTTAACATCTGAATTGGCCACATCAAGAAGTAAATTAAGTACAAGGAATTGAATCATCACAATTTCTTCCAACACTAAACACTAATACTTTCCACAACATAATTCCATAATTTAATTACTTCATCATCTAAGAAAGAAAAAGATAACGTAAACTACTCAGATTTCATAAAGATAACAAAAACACAACTTGATTTAAAAGCATATACCATAATGAAAAAAGAATAAATCTTACTTAAAAACAAAGTGTAAAAACAAAGACAAATACATATCTGAAAATCCTCTCCACAAGACTCTGGCAGTTTCTCTGAAATTTTGCTTTCCACAATACAACTCTACAGAGGTTGGCACCTAACTCTGATAACTCAAACAAAAACTTTAGACTTCAATAAAAACTAGATACAAGGATGAAAAAAAATTGGTGAGAAGAAGGCTTCACACCAACTCTTTTGCCTTTCTTACTCTCTAGTCTCTACTAACAACTATAGAACTACACTCTCCAAAGACTCTCTAAGAAACTCTCTAAAAACAGAAGAACTTCAACCCTTCAGACTCTCCACTCCCTTATAAATTATGAGGGTTCATTTTTATAATTTTCCAAAAGGTGTCTTGGTGTCTCTTCAAATCATGTCCAGATTCAATGTATCCACCGAAAGATGCATCCCTTCGATCAAATTTGCCACCCAAAGGAAGTTAAGGAAGTCACCACCAAAAATTGCTTCAAACACCCCTTAAAAATTGCTTCAAATTTGATTAAAATTTGATTTTTAATTGTGGCGCTTAAGCGCCGGCACTTTGGCGCTTAGGCGCCAGAGGCCAAATTTCTCAAACTTCAAGATTTTGCTCTAAATTTTATCATTTTTTGCTCCTTTTATCATAATTAATCATTTTCATCATAACTGCAAGAAAAACCAAAAATACCTTCTAATAAAGTGAAATATCATCAAAAATAGGTGAAAATGTGCATAAAAACACTATATATTTTAGGAGTATCAAAATCCCCCAAACTTAAATTGTTACTTATCCTCAAGCGACTCTTAACTATAAAAATTTTAACATGCAAATTTTGTAAATGAGTTTCTTAGGAAGGTTTCAAAATTTTGTTCTAGAAATGAAATAGTCCAATTTAGAATAAACTTTAGTAAATAAGACCAATTTAAAGTTTAGAAAATTCTTAAGTAAAGGATAAAGAAAATATAAGTTTTTATCTATTTAAAAAATACTTCTAGATTTTTCAAAATATAGGATTCAAACATTTTATTTTTCTCACTTAAAAATTTTAATTAAGAATAATTTTACTTATTATATTATAACCTTAAGTTTTAGATTTTCTCAAAATTTATATTTTAAATTTTAGATATGGAACCAATTTTTTATTAGGCCCTTAAATCCTCAAGCTTCTCCTCCCTTTCCACATACTATTTTTCATTTTTTTCTCTTTTTCTTTTTCTTTTCTTTTTTTCTTTTCTCTTTTTTTTATAAGGCAAGGATTACTGTATCTGGATAGGCCTTTAATGATTTTGAATTCCACCCTTCCATTTAAAATAAAGGTTTGATATGTATCTTTCACTTAAAAATCATAATAATAGTGCTGAAAATTATTTCAATAAAAAAAATTAAGCTTTAAAAAATAAAAGTCAAATCTTCTATTCATCCAAAAATACAATATTTTTTACAAAAGATAGTTTAACTATATTTAACATTTCTTTATTAAGAAAATTTTAACTTTAAAATTTTCATTATTACTATAAATTTTAACTAAATTTGTTTATTCATTTCTATATTCAAAATTTGTTTCCCTATATACGTAATTACTTTTCAATCAAAAACCAAATTTATTTTAAGTATTCTTGAGAACAAATAAAATTTTAGGTTTTTTGAAAAAAATTAGTTTACTTAAATTCCCCCCCAAACTTTAATTTTTAGTCAAGATACAAACATTTAAGCATAAGAAATGATACATGAGTGAGAATTAAAAACTAAAATAACATGCTTACAGGAATTTCAATATCCTAAATATGCAAGTATAAAAGTTTTTTTTCAAAAAAAAAAGAATAGGATTAAAAAGAAACTAAATTGAGTTTTTCATAAAATAAAAATTTCAAAAGACTTCTACAGTAGTGGAAGTTTTCAATGCAAATACACACCAACTTAACATAATTAAAATCACAACAATATTAGATAATAATTGGTAGTAGATTTTTAAAAGTTTTAAACATGCAATTTTCAAATAGTAGTTTTTAATAGTGTTCTACATTTCCTAACAAATTTGGAATTAATTTACACTCGATTAAAAATTTCAAACACTAAATACACATTTAAAACATTTACTACTACACACATATCACAAACTACAACATAAAACAATAATTTATCACATAAACATCTTAATGTGCATAAAAAGAAATAGTCCAACTATGCTCTATACAATATCAGATTTCATAGCATAAATACATTACACAAAAATTAAACATCACATAACATAAAAAAACATCAAATAAAAACATAACAACACATAAGAAATCACAAAACAAAACAAACTCAACACAACAATCTTAATAATCATCCTCGTCATCATCTTCATTCTAGTCTCTGGATGGCACAAAAGGTTTATAATACGGATGAGGGGGCATCTCAACACTGTGATCACCTCTAATCACTTTATCCATATATTGATGATAATTCTCCTCATATACATCATGTTTAACAATATACCTTTCAATATTTTCAATCTTACCATCCATATCTCTAACATGCTCACGGGTAAGACTTATTTTCTTTAAAATCTTCTTTAATAACCCAGTCTGTGAATCACAAGATGATGATACACGAGAAGTAGTAGCACATGAAGTAGAAGCAGCAGAAGTAGAAGCAGTGGAAGCTCTAACAAATTCTCCTCTCCAGCCAAATTCAGAATGCACAATGTAAGCACCAACATTTACACTGGTAATAGGTCTCAATGGCTGAAGAACTTCCTCTCATGTTTCAAACTTCACACCAGATCGCTCACAAATCAAATGAATTATGGAAGGAAATCCCATACCTGTAGTAGTAGCAGATCTAGCACAGTTCATCACATAATCAAAAATAATAACCCATATGTTAATAGGCTTTCCTTGCTTAATACAATTGTTTAGAACAGCTCTCTCCCTTGTGACTTCACTAATATGACTTGAAGGTAATATTTTAGATGAGATAAATAATGCCATGCCTTTGAAATTGCATTCAACTTAGAGGCATGAAAATTTACTCTTCTTTCATTCGTTATCTTCCATAAACCTCTTCCATCAGTCAGAAAATTTATTATCTTATCTAATTATCCTTCAGTGGGATGATAATTAGCATAAAAACAAAATAATGTGGGAGGCAAGTGGTAGAAGACATTGATTACCCCAGGTGAAAAATGCACTTGTTCACCTCGAACCATCACTAAATTCTCATCGGCAGCAGGCAAGTTTGCATAAAACTCTCTGACCACAGAAACAACGGTGACAACGGAGAAGTAACAGTAATTCTCCCAACTCCTTCTAGTA
Source organism: Papilionanthe hookeriana x Papilionanthe teres (assembly GCA_022702705.1). Classification (NCBI taxonomy): domain Eukaryota; kingdom Viridiplantae; phylum Streptophyta; class Magnoliopsida; order Asparagales; family Orchidaceae; genus Papilionanthe; species Papilionanthe hookeriana x Papilionanthe teres. Next base: position 14,279,124 of record CM040424.1, read on the forward strand.
ATCATATCTTTAATAACTTCTCCTGGTTTACTAAACACACGTTCATGAATCAATTTTTGTGACGATAGTGCATCGACGTATCGATCCTCTGCTCTCGCACTAAAAAATTTGTTGGAATCAAATCTTTCCTTCTCTTTCAAACACTTTGACTTTGGAGCCATCTCTAAAAAAATCGCAAAATTCACCATAAATTCCAAAATTCAAACCAAACTTGCTAATTTAACATCAAAAGGTAATTTCCACTAAATCCAAGCAATTTCTCATGCTTTTCCTCAAATTTCACCATAAATAGTTATTTTAAGATTTTTCAATAATGTACTCAAAATTTATGGTGAAAATCAAAAAATCTTACTTAGGAGTAGTGCTCATACCTCAAGGAATTCAAATCTAACAAATCTCATTAAAATCGGCTCCTAATTGATCCAACTTAAAGATACCCTAAATCCTTTTTCGCGATTTTAAGAGGTTGAGGGTGACAAGAGGTGTTAAAAATGTCAATATTTTTGTTTTTAACTGCAGAAAACTGATTTTTGCTAACTGGCGCCTATGCGCGAGGCATACGGAGCTTAGTTGTGAAATTTGGCGCTTAAGAGCCGAAGTTCTGGCGCTTAGGTGCCAATACCCTAATTTTAATAATTAAATTAAAAGTGTACTAAACCCCTTGGTTAATCACCCTAAATCACTTCAAATAATCATTTCTCTCCCATAAACATTTCTAATTCTCCAAAGAAAGTTAAATACTAGGCACAAAACACTTAACACATAAAAACTACAACACTAGACTATACTCAAATTAATTCTAATCTCCAATAGGTGGAATATATCCAAAACCACCATTAGTTCCATTTGAACCATCTAGAATATAAATCTGATAAAACGGGCGATGGTTGAAAACTCTCACATCTTCTTCTTCTAACCATTTGTTTTTCAGAAACATCACCTTATTTGCTTCTTCCACATGACTTATATGACAGAATTGCATTTTAAGTTGCCATCCAATATGCGCTAAATGAGCATTAGTTTCATTTACCTTTGCTTCAATTGATTCCACGTTGGCTTCAATCTTCGCAGTCCTTCTTGCAATACCTTGAATACTAACTGCTAAGAATCCGCTGAATAACTCTTGCGCACTTTCACTAATAAATTTCTTCTTGTTGGCTTCCTCCTTCTTAATTTCACTCTACTAAGAAAACATTTTTTCATTCAAAATACAGTTCTTAAGACTCAGGAATTAAAATAGGGACTGGGGCAAGTGTTTCTCTTAATTCACTTTTTATAGACATGAGAAGTACTAAAACTGACCCTAGACGTTTTAAAACTCCAAAATAACTTCTAAAACCACTTCCCCACAATTTTGGCTTCTAGAAATTCATTTATCTCATTTTTCATAACTGCGACGTTTAAGCTCCAACCAGGCGGTGCTTAGCTGTCTGTGCTCATTTTAGCACAGGTTTGCCAAATGTCCAATTTTTTCATTTTGACTCTTTTAAGTCATCAATTAATGTTTAATGAACACCACTATAACCAATCTCTTCAAAAAAGTACCACATAATCATGAAAACAAACCAAACAAAACACTCAAAGCAAACATAAAACAAAGCGCACCAATAACTATGGGTTGCCTCCTACAAAGCGCTTGGTTTAATGTCTTCAGCCTGACATACCCAAAACTTATTTTGATGGAACCAACATCAGATTCTCATCAGGTTTAAGTTGATCGACTGAAAAATAAGGTTTAAGTCTATGACCATTAAGTTTAAATATTTTTCTAGTCTTAAGATCTTGAATATCCAGAGCTCCATAAGAATAAACTTTTATCACAATAAATGGACCCATCCATTTGGACTTAAGATTTCCAACAAATATTCTCAATTTGGTATTATACAATAAAACTTTTTATCCTGGCTCAAGATTTTTAGTAAGAATCTTCCAATCATGCCATAATTTCATCTTCTCTTTATAAATCTTAGCATTTTCATAAGATTCATTCCTTATCTCTTCAAGCTCATTTAATTGCAATAATCTCTTCTCAACAACATCCTTCAAAATATAACTGAACTCTTTAATAGACCAATATGCTTTATGCTTAAGTTCAACAGGTAAATGACAAGCTTTTCCAAAAATTAGCCTATACGGGGACATCCCTATAGGAGTTTTTTAGTGGATTTTACATCGATATCAATTCCTGTACCATGTCAATGTCATGGAGTCACCACTCTCTTTCTCTATTTATCACCCTAATTCTTATCCTACCTAGACTTATTGTCAGAAGTCTTTGGAGAATTTGAAGAAGGATTAATCATGATAAAGATTGAGAGAAAAAGAGATCAAATGACAATCTCATAGAATAAATCTTTAGATTGTGTAATTACTGAAGTTTTTCATATAAGAAAATCATATGAAGATCTTGAGTAACGAGAGAGATCTTTTAGGTGAAATACCTATCCTGCGTTCTTCAATCACCTATAGGAGCAAGCTCTTATAGTTAATTACATCCTGAATAATTAGTACTGCCTAGGAAAACTCCCGATTAAGGTTAACATTTATCCTCAAAAAAGTGTAAGTGTTGTTGTGACAGTGTGTTTCTAAAGAATCGATACTACCATAAAATTTTGTTCATATTGGGTGTATGTCGTTGCTTTGTGGTGTTTTGTTTTGTTATTTTGGTGTCATGTCATGTGATATGTCGGGATGACATATTTTGTATGTCGTGTCATGTTGTAATGTGATGTCGTAATGTCATGTCATTTTATGTCATGTCTTAATGTGAATCGTAATGTCATATCATTTTATGTCATGTATTAATGTAATGTGGTAATGTCATAAGATGTCATGATTAATATCTCGATTTGTCATGAGATATTTTATTTCCTATAAGAAGATGTCGTTATTATGTCGTGGGATATTTTTTATGATGTCAAGAAGATATCATTATTTATTTAATTTTGTTATTTTGTTTATGATTTCCTTTTATTTTAAGTTTTGGTTTTATGGCCATCTCAATTTTATTTTGTCATGTCATTTTGTCATTTATTTTTTTTTTTTGTTTAATGTCATGTCATCATTTTGTTGTGGTATAGAAATGTCGTTGTATGTTGATGTCATGTCGATGTCAATGTTAATGATTTTGTCTTTTTTTTCAGATTTCGTGTCTAACCTAATAGTCTAATTTTCTTTGTTGTCATGTCATTTTTGTTTTGTTGTTTGTATAAAGTTTAGATTTTGTGTCTATCCTAAAAGTCCTGATTTTGTCGTCAGTGTTCTATCGTCGACGTCCTGCAAAACAGAGTCAGCACACCCTATAACATGCAAAGAAAATCTAAACGAAACTTCAAGTCTTCATCCTGCAAGGAAAGAAAGTTAGAAACAATGTCATATCAAGATATTTAGCTCACCTGGTCAAAGTGTCTATTGATCAAGAGTTGTCAGATGTCTAAATGTGGTTGAGATGTAATTTTAGATTTATGTTAATTTGTGTTTAATTTTATATCCAATCTGTGTTGAATGTTGATTTAGATTTATGTTCATTAATGTTTAATTTTTTATTTGTTTTAAATGTCGATTTGGGTTGGATTTTGGATTTTATGTCGATTTGGAGTTGATTTTGGGTTTTATGTCGATTTAAGTTGATTTGAGTTTATTTTGAGCTTTTATGTCGATTTTTAATTTTATGTCGAGTTAAGTTCAATGTGGGTCGAACATTAAGAATTATGTCGTTTTATGTTGAGTTAAGTTCGATATGGGTTGAACTTTTGGATTATATCAGTTTATATCGTGTTAAGTTCGATTTAGGTCAAACTTAAGAATTATGTCAGTTATGTCAATTTTTATTTGAAATGTCAGATTTAGATTCAATTCTGTCGATTTAGGTTCAATTTGGGTTGAACCTAAGGTTTATGTCATTTTAGGTTCAATTTAGGTTGAACCTAAGGTTTTTCTCAATTTAGATTCAATTTTGGTTGAACCTAAAGTTTATGTTGATTTAGATTCAATTTGGGTTTAAACTAAGGTTTATGTTGATTTAGGTTCTATTTGGGTTGAACCTATAGTTTATGTCAATTTAGGTTTAATTTGAGTTGAACCTAAAGTTTATGTTGATTTAGGTTCAATTTGGGTTGAACCTAAGGTTAATGTCGATTTAGGTTCAATTTGGGTTGAACCTAAGGTTTATGTCGACTTTTGTCTGTTTAAATTTGGTTTCAGGGTTTGATCTTGATTTGAGTTTAGTTTTGAATTTTATGTCGACTTGAGTTTATGTCCATCTGAATTTGGTTAGGTTCAATCTCAGTTGAACCTAAGATTTATATCAAGTTGAATTGAGTTAGTTGTCATTTGAACCTAAGGTTTATGTCAAGTTCAGTTGAGTTAGGTTCATTATCATTTGAACCTAAGGTTTAGATTTTGACTTAAGTTCAATATGAGTTGAACTTAAGTTAGGTTTTGGTTTAGATTCAAGCTAGGTTAAACCTAAGATTTTGGTTTGGACTTAACTTCAATGTGGGTTAAAATTAAGTTAGGTTTAGGTTAGACTTAGGTTCATGTCATGTTAAACCTAAGTATGATTTGACATAAGTCTAATATGGGTTAGACATAAGTTAGGTTTGTGTTAAAATTAGGCTCATGTCAGGTTGAGCCTAAGTATGGTTTGACTTAAATCTAATATGAGTTAGAGTTAAGTTGGGTTTAGATTAGATTAAACATTAATTAGTTAAGGTTTAATAGGTTTGATTAAGTCTAATGTGGTAGACTTAATTAATGTTTAGGTTTGATTAATGCGCCATTAATAGTTTAATTAGGTCTAATCGGTTAGACCTCATTAGGGTTTAGGTTTGATTAAGTCTAATTTAGTTAAGACTTAATGGTTTAATTAGGTCTAATGGGTAGACCTAATTAGGGTTTAGGTTTGATTAAGTCTAATTTAGTTAAGACTTAATGTTTTAATTAGGTCTAATGGGTTAGACCTAATTAGGGTTTAGGTTTCATTAAGTTTAATTTAATTAAGACTTAATGGTTTAATTAGGTCTAATGGGTAGACATAATTAGGGTTTAGGTTTGATTAAGTCTAATTTAGTTAAGACTTAATGGTTTAATTAGGTCTAATGGGTTAGACCTAATTAGGGTTTAGTTTTGATTAAGTCTAATTTAATTAAGACTTAATGGTTTAATTAGGTCTAATGGGTAGACCTAATTAGGGTTTAGGTTTGATTAAGTCTAATTTAGTTAAGATTTAATGGTTTAATTAGGTCTAATGGGTTATACGTAATTATGGTTTAGAATTGATTAAACCTAATTTAGTTAAGGTTTAATAATTTAATTAGGTCTAATGGATTAGACCTAACTAGGGTTTAAGTTTGATTAAACCTAATTTAGTTAAGGCTTAATGGTTTAATTAGGTCTAATGAGCTAGACCTAATTAGGGTTTATAATTGATTAAACCTAATTTAGTTAAGGTTTAATAATTTAATTAGGTCTAATGGGTTAGACCTAATTAGGGTTTAAGTTTGATTAAACCTAATTTAGTTAAGGTTTAATGGTTTAATTAAGTCTAATGAGTTAGACCTAATTATGGTTTGTATTGAGTCTATCTTGGGTTAGACTTAATATTTGACTTAGTCCATTGTAGAATGGGCTAGGTTGGATGTAATTAAGCTTAATTTGTCTCTAAGCTTGATTAAGGATTTGATTAAAGTGGTAATTAAGCCTAATTTGTCATCTTAGACTTAACTAAAGTTTGTCATAAGTCTAGTGTGGGCTATACTTATTTTAGGTTTAACCATTTTATGGGATAGGTTAAATTAGGTGTAATTAGCTTTTAAACTTAATTAAAAATTTGATTAAGAGGGTAATTAAGCCTAATTTGTCATCTTAGACTTAACTAAAGTTTTTCATAAGTCTAGTGTGGACTAGACTCATTTTAAACTTTGTCTACATTAAAGAAAATAGTTTAAGTTATAAAAGGATGAATTTTAGGATTAAATTTATTAATTAATAATGAATTTTAATCCTAAATTTTTGAAATATCATTTAAAATTGTTTAATGACTTAAAAATTATTGTCTTAGGGTTATTGTCTGTCACCCTAAAATTTCTAGTCATTTTTCAATTTTATTTTCATTAATTTCTAATTTTTATAATTATTTCTTAAAAATAATTACAAAAGAGTTTAGAAATTATAAAAAGATACCCTAAGGAATGTTTCCGTCTCTAGAAAAATCAGGGAATGTGTCATACCCTAAAAAGAGGATTTGGTGAAAATTTCAGAATTTTTGGAATTATAATAAATTTTTAATAACTAAATTACTCCAGAGAGTAATTAATTAATTAAAAATAAACTATAAATCCAAAATTACAAATTTTTATTCCACACTATTCTCATCTGTTTCCTCTTTCCAGAGGTATTTTTATTTAATTTTTGTGATTTTGCTATTCAAAGTTATGGAATTTTAAATAGTTTAAGTTTAATTTGAATTAAGTTAAACCAGAAAAATTCCTGACCTGCCACGTGTCCTCGTATGATCAAAGACGCGGGAAGATCCGCTGTGCGGATCCGAGCATCGAAGACCGCGGTTTGATCTGGGCCGCCCGTTCTAAAACACGGGATCGGGCGGCCCTGGATTAATCCAGATAATTCAGAAAATTCTTGAACCGTCCAATTTCTAAAGTCAATATTTCACTCATTTCTCAACGAAATTGAGTGATATTTTATTCTATGGAATCATCTGGAGATGTAGATCACATCTATATGGTGATCAAAATTTTTTGGGCTATTTTAGTCCATGATTTTCCAATTATATGAATTATTTTGGATTACAAAAATCCATACCTTGGCCACAATAATCTTGAGCTCGATCAGACTTGTTGGTTTGCCTCTAGTGATCCTAGGGAAGCTTTTCCACGCTTCAATTTGAACTTGAATCGAGTCTATATAGGTACAAGACCAAAGGTGGTTGATTTGTAATTTTAGCTTGGTTTGACCAAATTGGCTCGATAGGGTGGCTAATTGGGTCAAGTCTTAGCTGAGGCTTATTGTCTAGGCTCTAAGGAAGATTTTTGGTCTTGGGAGCACAAGAGTTTGGGCAGCCTATAAACCTCTAGGAATTTTTTTTCTCCTTTCTTTAAGCTTTGAGTATGGCCCTATTTATAGCCAAAAAAAGTTTGGGTAAACTTTGCACAGGCTTAGGATCATCTAGGGAAGGTCTTGATTCAACCTAACTTGAATCTAAACCAAAATCTAACTTAAGTTCAATTCATATTTAACTTAAGTCAATCTAAACCTTAGATTCAACTGACAATGAACCTAACTCAACTGAACTCGACATAAACCTTAGGTTCAAATGACAACTAACTCAATTCAACTTGATATAAATCTTAGTTTCAACTGACAATGAACCTAACCAAACTCAAATCGACATAAAACTCAAAATTAAACTTAAATCAAGATCAAAACCTAAAACCAAATTTAAACAGATAAAAGTCGACATAAACCTTAGGTTCAACCCAAATTGAACCTAAATCAACATAAACTTTAGGTTCAACTCAAATTGAACCTAAATTGACATAAACTATAGTTTCAACCCAAATTGAACCTAAATCGACATAAACATTAGGTTCAACCCAAATTGAATCTAAATCGACATAAACTTTAGGTTCAACACAAATTGAATCTAAATAGACAAAAACCTTAGGTTCAACCTAAATTGAACATAAAATGACAGAAACCTTAGGTTCAACCCAAATTGGACCTAAATCAACAACATTGAATCTAAATCTAACAATTCAAATAAAAATCGACATAACCAACATAATTCTTAAGTTCCAACTAAATCAAACTTAACACGACATAAGCCGATATAATCCATAAGTTTAACCCATATCGAACATAACTCAACATAAAATAACATAATTCTTAAAGTTCGACCCACATTGAACTTAGCTCGACATAAAATTAAAAATCGACATAAAAGCTCAAATTAAAACTTAAATCAACATAAATCGACATAAAACCCGAAATCAACTCCAAATCGACATAAAATCTAAAATCCAACCCAAATCGACATTTAAGATAAATCAAAAATTAAACATAAATTAACATAAATCTAAATCAATATTCAACACAAATTGGATATAAAATTAAACACAAATTAACATAAATCTAAAATGACATTTCAACCACATTTGGACATCTAACAACTCTGGATCAACAGACACTTTGAGCAGGTGAGCTAAATATCTTGATATGACATTGTTTCTAACTTTGTTTTCCTTGCAAGATGAAGACATGAAGTTTCGTTTAGATTTTCTTTGCATGTTATAGGGTGTGTTGACTCTGTTTTGCAGGACGTCGACAACAGAACATTGACGATAAAACCAGGACTTTTAGGATAGCCACCAAACCTAAAATTTCTACAAACAACAAAACAAAAATGACATGAGAACAAAGACAACTGGACTATTAGGTTAGCCACAAAATCTAAAACAAAACGATAAAATCATTAATATTGACATAAACATACAACGACATTTCTATACCACAACAAAATGATGACATGACATTAAACCAAAACAAATAAATGACAAAATGACATGACAAAATAAAATTAAGATGGCCATAAGACCAAAACTTAAAATAAAAGGAAATCATAAACAAAATAATAAAAATAAATAAATAATGATATCTTCTTGACATCATAGAAGGTATCTCACGACATAATAAAAACATCTTCTTACAGGAGATAAAATATCTCATGACAAATCGAGATATTAATCATGACATCTTATGACATTATGACATCACATTAATACATGATATAAAATGACATGACATTACGATTCACATTTAGACATGACATAAAATGACATGACATTACAACATCACATTATGATATGACACGACATACAAATTACGACATCCTGACATATCACATGACATGACACCAAAACAACAAAACAAAACACCACAAAGCAATGACATACACCCAATATAAACAAAACTTTCTGGTTGTATCGATTCTTCAGAAACGCACTGTCACAACAACACTTACACTTTTTTGAGGATAAATGTTAACCCTAATCAGGAGTTTTCCTAAGCACTATTAATTGCTCATGATGTAATTAACTATAGGAGCTTGCTCCTATAGGAGATTAAAGAACTCAGGATAGGTATTTCACCTACAAGACCTCTCTGGTTACTCAATATCTTCATATGATTTTCTTATATGAAAAACTTCAGTAATTACACAATCAGAAGATTTATTCTATGAGATTATCATTTGATCTCTTTTTCTCTCAATCTCTATCATGATTAATCCTTCTTCAAATTCTCCAAAGACTTATGACAATAAGTCTAGGAAGGATAAGAATTAGGGTGATAGATATAGAAAGAGAGTGGCGACTCCATGACATTGATATGATACGGGAATTGATAGCAATGTAAAATCGACTTAAAAGATTTTCATCGCAATCAAAGAGTGGCGACTCCGTTGGGGATTTCCTCTCTCCCCATCTTTGGTTAATCAATTTTTCCTTATGACTATGATAATTTGTCTTTTGAAAGGCTAAATAATCCTTGACGGAATTGAGTGGTCATCCATTAGACCTAATTAGGCTTAACTAAATTAGACTTAATCAAACCTAAACTCTAATTAGGTCTACCCACTAGACCTAATTAAATAATTAAGTCTTAACTAAATTAGACTCAATCAAACCTAAACCCTAATTAGGTCTAACCCATTAGACCTAATTAAACCATTAAGTCTTAACTAAATTAGACTTAATCAAACCTAAACCCTAATTAGGTCTACCCATTAGACCTAATGAAACCATTAAGTCTTAACTAAATTAAGATTAATCAAACCTAATCCTTAATTAGGTCTAACCCATTAGACCTAATTAAACCATTAAGTCTTAACTAAATTAGACTTAATCAAACCTAAACCCTTATTAGGTCTAACCCATTAAACCTAATTAAACGATTAAGTCTTAACTAAATTAAACTTAATCAAACAAAAACCCTAATTAGGTCTACCCATTAGACCTAATTAAACCATTAAGTTTTAACTAAATTAAACTTAATCAAACCTAAACCCTAATTAGGCCTAACCCATTAGACCTAATTAAATGATTAAGTCTGAACAAAATTAGACTTAATCAAACATAAACCTTAATTAGGTCTACCCATTAGACCTAATTAAACCCTTTAAGTCTTAACTAAATTAGACTTAATAAAACCCAAACTCTAATTAGGTCTAACCCAATTAGACTTAATTAATCCTTAAGCCTTATTTACATTAGGCTTAAATAACTCTTAAACCATAATTAAGTTTAACCCAAATAGACTTAATCAATCCTTAAGCCTTACTTAGATTAGGCTTAAGTAATCCTTAAACCCTTATTAGGTCTAACCCAATTAGACTTAATTAATCTTTAAGCCTTACTCACACTAGGCTTAAGTAATCCTTAAACCATAATTAAGTCTAACCCAATTAGACTTAATTAATATTTATGCCTTACTTACACTAGGCTTAAATTAACCATAAACCATAATTAAGTCTAACTTAATTAGACTTAATTAACCCTTATGCCTTACTTATATTAGGCTTAAAGAGCCTTTAAACCTTAAATTAAGTCTAACCCTATTAGACTTAATTATCTCTTAAGTATTACTTACATTAGACTTAAGTAGATTATAAACCCAAGTAATCCTAACTCTAATAAGACTTAAAACATATAACTTAGGTCCAACCTAACTTGTATCCAAGTTAACCTAACCTTAGGTTCAACCCATATTGAACCTAAATCAACTCATAACTTAGGTTTAATCTAACTGGAACCCAAGGTTCAACCCATATTGAACATAAATCAATCCATAATTTAGGTTCAATCTAACTTGAACCCAAGATAACCCAACCTTAGGTTCAACTCATACTGAATCTAAACCAACTTATAACTTAGGTTCAAATAGACATGAACCCAAGTTAACTCAACCGTAGGTTCAAATCATATTGAACCTAAACTAAATTTCTAACTTAAGTTCAAACAAACATGAACTCAACTTTAGATTCAACCCACAATGAATCTAAACCAAACATCTAACTTAGGATAAAACATATATGAACTCAAGTTAACTTAAACCTTTTAGGTTCGACATACATGAACCTAACCTTAACATATACTTAAGTTCAACCCATATTGAACTTAAGTTAAACCTTTTAGGTTCAACATACATGAACCTAACCTTAACCTATACTTAGGTTCAACACAACTTGAACCTAAGTCAAACTTAAACCTTAATTAAGTCTACAACATTAGACTTCATTAATCTATTAAACATTAACTAACTAAGGTTTAATCAAACCTAAATCTTAATTAAGTCTACCACATTAGACTTAGTTAAACTATTAAACCTTAACTAAGTTTATCACATTAGACTTAATTAAATTATTAAACCTTAACTAACTAAGGTTTAATCAAACCTAAACCTTAATTATTAAGCCTTAACTAACTAAGGTTTAATCAAACTTAAACCTTAATAAATTCTACCACGTTAGACTTAGTCAAACCTATTAAACCTTAACCAATTAAGGTTTAATCTAACCTAAACCTAACTTAAGTCTAACCCATATTAGACTGAAGTCAAACCATACTTAGGTTCAACCTGACATGAACCTAAGTTTAACACAAACCTAACTTACATCTAACCTATATTAGACTTATGTCAAATCATAATTGATTAAGGATTTAATTAAAGTGGTAATTAAGCCTAATTTGTCATCATGGACTTAACTAAAGTTTGTCATAAGTCTGGTGTGGGCTAGACTTATTTTTGATTTAACCATTTTATGGGATAGGTTAAATTAGGTGTAATTAGTTTCTAAACTTAATTAAAAATTTAATTAAGAGGGTAATTAAGCCTAATTTATCATCTTAGACTTAACTAAAGTTTTTCATAGTTCTAGTGTGGACTAGACTCATCTTAAACTTAGTCTATTAAAGAAAATAGGCTAAGTTATAAAAGGATGATTTTTAGGATTAAATTTATTAATTAATAATGAATTTTAATCCTAAATTTTTGAAATATCATTTAAAATTATTTAATGACTTCAAAATTATTGTCCTAGGGTTATTGTCTGTTACCCTAAAATTTCTAGTCATTTTCCAATTTTATTTTCATTAATTTACAATTTTTATAATCATTTCTTAAAAATAATTGCAAAAGAGCTTAGAAATTATAAAATGATACCCTAAGGAATGTTTCTGTCCCTAGAAAAATGAGGGAATGTGTCATACCCTAAGAAGAGGATTTGGTGAAAATTTCATAATTTTTGGAATTATAATTAATTTTGTAACAATTAAATTACTCCAAAGAGTAATTAATTAATTAAAGATAAACTATAAATCCAAAATTACAATTTTTTATTCCACACTATTCTCCTCTGTTTACTCTTTCCATAAGTATTTTTATTTAATTTTTGTAATTTTTTTATTCAAAGTTATGGAATTTTGATTAGTTTAAGGTTAATTTGAATTATCTTAAACCAAAAAAATTCATGGCCTGCCATGTGTCCTCGTACGATCTATGACGTGGGAAGATCCACTGTGCGGATCAAAACACCGAACACCACGCGGCTTGATCTAGACCGCCCATTCTAATCCACGGGATCGGGCAGCCCTGGATTAATCCAGATAATTTAAAAAATTCCTAAACCGTCCAATTTCTAAAGTCAATATCTTACTCATTTCTCAATGGAATTGAGTGATTTTGATTCTATTGAATCATCTGGAGATGTAGATCACATTTATATGATGATCAAAATTTTCTGGGCTATTTTAGTCCACAATTTTCCAATTATATGAATTATTTTTTATTAAAAAAAATCCATACTTTGGCCACAATCATTTTGAGCTCGATCAGACTTGTTGGTCAGCCTCTAGTGATCCTAGGGAAGCTTTTTCATGCTTTAATTTGAACTCAAATCAGGTCTATATAGGTACAAGACCAAAGGTGGTTGATTTGTAATTTTGGCTCGGTTTGACCAAATTGGCTAGATAGGGTGGCTAATTGGGTCAAGTCTTGGCTGAGGCTTATTGTCTAGGCTCTAAGGAAGATTTTTGGTCTTGGGAGCAAAAGAGTTTGGGCAGCCTATAAACCTCTAGAATATTTTCTTTCTCCTTTCTTTAAGCTTTGAGTATGACCCTATTTATAGCCAAAAAAAGTTTGGGTAAACTTTGGGCTGGCTTAGGATCATCTAGGTGAGGACTTGATCTTGTATTTAAAGCTTTAGATCAGGTTATAGGCTGAGGTGATAAGAGAATTGCAAAATTTCAAGGATTTCCATCATGTGCTTAACCATAGTGAAAATTGGGTTTTGCCTCTTGGCCTCTTCCTATTGGTTGGTCAAGTAGGTGTATGGATTGGTTAAAAGCTGTGGATTACCTTCCCCATATGAGTCCTCATTGATCCTTCAATGGTTGTGAAGAAAGGATGACACATATGCCTCCTACTAATCCATCTTCATCGTTAGTTTCAACCATGGTAAATGGATAACTCAAGTCATGGCTTCTCTTTATTGGATGAAAGGGAGGTGTATGGGGACTCATTAGGAGTAAACTATCATCCATCTTCCATGTCAAATAAGTTTTGATGAGAAGATGCCATGTAATCCTCTCATTTCACCATTTTTATATTTTTTGTCATGATGAGATATAATGTGGTTTAACCATGGTGAAGGGGAAGCTCATGCTTTGTTTGTCCTCCATTGGCTAGTCTAGGAGGTGGTTGAGATAATCTCTAGGTTGGACGGTCACCTCATTCCAAGAGGGTGGTGAGTCAAGCTTTGAAATGGTGGGAAATTGCCACTTCAAAATATGTCATGATTAACTTTAACTTAGGTTAAAAGCTATGGTCAATGGGTCATTCATGGGTTATTTTATTTTTAATGGGTTATATGGGTGTCAGCATATTTTTAGGTTATGTGTTTTATTTTTGAAAAGAAGGTCACCTACAGAAATTGCCGGCGAATTTTTAGTTTAATTTAATTATATAATTTGAAAAGTAGTATTTGATTTTCAAAATAATTTTAAATTTGAAAAATTTTAAGATATGAAATCAAACCGATTTCACATCCCAAATAGTTTATATAAACGAGCACCGCACCACAAACCGTGTATCTATCCCGAAGAATAGGCACACTGCTTGACGATGGGGCTCGATTAAATAAACTAGAAGATTTGTGACATCCGTTTGGTCTGCGAACCAATTTTATAAGCTGACAAATTCCCTTGCTTAATATAAAGGAATTAAGCAGGGTTTATATTACCTGGTTCTTAAAGTTCCCTATAAGGGCAAGCCCCTATAGTTAATTACATCTTAAATGAAGTGAATCATTTAAGAAAACTCTCGATAATGATCAGTGACTTTGCTCTCAAGAATTTTAAAGTTTAAGGTTTTCAAAGGATTGGATTTTGGAAATTTCAAAAGGGAATGGATTAAATTTAGAACAATTTATTTTAGGAGTCCAAAGGAAGAGGAGTAGGAGAAGCTGAGGATCCAAGAAGAATCTTGGCAACTTCCCAAACTATCCTATTGTTTGGCTTCGAGTTTAAGAAAATCCTAATATTATCTGAGATTTCAATCTTGCCAGTTTTAATTAATTTGGACTTATATTTGTATGATAAAATCATACGAATAGCCTTGAAGATGTGAGGGTTTATGTCGTACCAAACGACTACCTCGGAATACTAAGACTGGTTAGGGCTTAATTTACATGATATGATCATGCAAAAGCCTAACAAAAACGTTGAGGATTTATGTTGCACTAAGGAAACTACCTCGAAATCCTATGGCTTGGTTATTTAATTCTAGGAACGTTTAAGCGATGTAGAGTTGTTTCTGTCGACGAAGATGGTTGTGCTACCCACCATGCTCCAAGCTCCTTGTTGTTGCAGAGGTTTAGTTTTAGAAGATTGTAATCAAAAGAGAAGAGAAGAGTTTGGTTTTAGGAATCTTAAATTCCAAGTGTTTTTAGTGTTTTAGTTAAAACAAATCTTAAAGTTATTAGAACATAACCGATTAAGATCTCACGGTTCCGTCATCCCGACACCATTATTTTCATTGAATTCACTTAGTCCAGATGAATTTGCTAAACTTAATGATTCAATTTGATGTTTCATTTAAAAGTTATAACAATAAGAGCTTTAAAAGGGCAAATCAAGTTATTAAGTATATTGATGATTTAAACTTAATGATTCAATTTAAATTTTTTTTTATTTAACTATAGAAAATTAGTTTAAGTTTGGAATAGTATTCAAGTTATTTTAGGTTTAATTCTTAATAATTTCATTTAGGTTTGTTATTAAATGATTTTAATTTAATTTAATTCAATTTAATTTAATTTAATTTACTTTAATTTAAATTTAATTTCAATTTAATTTAATTTCAATTTATTTTATTATTATTTTTTTTTAACTTAGTTTAATTTAATTTAATTTAATTTAATTTTTATTTTAATTTTAATTTAATTTAATTTAATTTTAATTTAATTTAATTTTTTAATTTAGTTTAATTTAATTCAATTTGATTTAATTTTAATTTAATTTAATTTAATTTACTTTAATTTAATTTAATTTTAATTTGGATTATTATTTTAATCTTTTAATTAAGAATTAAGTATTATTGAAGTGATTTATTTAGGGATTTTTAAATTAAAGAATAAACACCTTCTTAAATAATATCCCTACTTTATAATTTCAAAATTTTTTATTAATCTTCCAAATTTAATTAATTAATTAATTAAGGTTTACTTTAATTATTCTTAAAATGATTGGCGGGTTTCTACCCTTAACCATTTAGGTTTCAATCATCCAAAATCAGTTTAAAATCAAATATTTTACCCTTCCCTTTTGATTAATCTTAAAATTTTAATTAAAGGTTGAAAATTTTAATTACCATTTTGCCCTTCAAGCTTAATAATTCTATAACTCACTAAATTAAGCTCAAATGAACTTGAAATTTTTACGTGACCTAACTTCCATGTCAATTAAGACATTAGAGGAGAAAATGTGATTTTTCTGTATTTAATTTATTTATGTAATTATTTTTAATGGAAAATAGGGGTTTTTAAGGAAAATTCAATAACATGACCAAGGAAATGTTTCTATCTTTAATATAATTATGGGATGTTCCTAATAACTAGAGGACCACTTGGACCAATTTTGGTGATTTTTTTAATTATATTTTATTTATTAGAATTATTTTGATTTTTGAAGCATTAATTAGTTTTAAAATAAAATTAAAGTTGAAAAATAGATTTTATATTTTTATTAAATCTCTCTAACCTCAAGGAGTCCAGAGAAATAAATTTTATATTTTTACGATTTTTCTTTGATTTATTAGAATTATTTTAGTGAAAAAGTTGGAAAATACATTTTTTAATATTAAAAATTACATTAAGCCTTTAAAATTCAATATCTTATCCTAGGGACTTAAGAAAAATATTTGGTTTGTTCCTAAGTGATTAGAATTCAAAATGTGACATTTTTTGTGATTTTTAATATTTTTGTGATTTTATTATTTTTTAATTATTAAAAATATTAAAATAAGCTTAAAAATCAACCTTTTTAGAAAATTGCATTTTTAATTTTTTTAAATTCCTCTCATATCAGAGAAGCTCCAAAACCATTTTTGTGAATTTTTGAAAATTATTTTGTGAGTTATGAATTTTTTAAAGTTTAATTTTATTCATTATTACTTAAGAGGCTTAATCAACCCATTTGGTGGGGTTAATCAAGTCCAATTATTTTCAAATTTTTATGTGGTGTTCTCTTATCCCTAAAGAACAGTGGAGAATTATTTTTAAGTTAATTTGATGAATGGTTAACCCTAATTAATTAAAGTTTACTTTTGGGTATTTAGGCCAATTAGGGTTGTTCAAAGTGAATTACTCAAAAATTATTTTTCCTAGGCCTCTCTGGTCACAAGAAACATTACCAAATTTTCCTAGAATTTAATTCTCAACATGCTAATTATTGGAATTAAAATACTCAAAACAGCAACATGAATTTGAAAAATCAATAACTTCTCATAGGGATGGCCTCTGACCTTGGAAAATTCAGTGAATGTTCCCAAGTTCAGAGGCTTTAAAAGCTCTATGGTCTCATGCCATGGTGAATTTTCTATTTGGATGGAGAATTAAAACAATGCAGAGAGTAAATAAATCATTAAAAATAAAATACTTAATGAAATTACATGATTTCTTTTCCATATTATTCTCCTCTGTTCACTGAGCAAGAGGGTATTTTTATTTTATTTTTAGGATTTTTCTACACAAAGTTATGAATTTTCAAAGTTTTGGTAATTAAATAAATAAGAAAAATCCTAATTTCCTACTTATCCACGCGGCGCCGCGTCAACCTCGGCGTCACCGAAGTTCCACGGGTCGTCTTTTGATTCAGAGTCGCCATCTGACTGGGATGCCATGCGGCCCGCTGTTCATGTCCCGTTGCTCCATCCGGCGCGATCCTGACCATCTGCTCAATACACACGCGATCCGACGGCTCCTGGTCATCGTCTATGACTGGTGTGAACCCGTGACCGTCAACCTTCGACCCTAATTTCTCACTCGATTCTCAACGGATTTTTGTGTTCTTATGCTCTATGGATTTGTCTTGAAGAGACGAACACATCCATACAGTAAACATGCATTGAAATTGATTCAAACTAAATGGAGAATCTCTGGAAGCTCGGGAAGAAGAGTGAGTCCATACCTTTGCTCAGAGAAGTGAAGCTTCGATCTGAGAGTTGTGTCACGCTCGATTGGGTCCAAGCAAGCTCCAGATGAAGTCCCTTGGCCTGGTGAATTGTCTAAGTATGAAAGTGCGCACATCCGATCACAAAGCTTGGAGGCTAGAAGCAATGGCTGGCTTGGAGAGGGGGCTTTTGCTGGTGAACTTCTTCTCTTGGTCTGGTGAAGGTGTAGGACCAATCAATTTGGGGATTGGCTCCCTGTGGTGAAGTGTCCTGGTTTTGAGCTTAGATTTCAACTCTGAAATTGAGCTCACAGAGAGGAAATGGCAGGGGGATTTCAGTGGGGATCAAGTTCTCTATGTGTAGAGAGTGGTCTGGGATGATTTTGGCAGTGTTTCAGTAAGTTTTGGTTCAGCACCTCCTTTGGCCGAGTGGTGTTGGTGTTTAAATAGGAGAGGGTGGAGGGCCTCCCAGGGGGTTTGAAGGCTGGGATCAGCTGCTCTGGTGAGGAGAAGAAGAGTTATGTTGTTGTTGACCTCATTTTTGATGAGGTCTTCTGTTCTTCTTTTTAGTACTTAGGATCTAGCCTTTGGCTTTTCCTTTCACTATCTTAGAGGACTAGAATTGGGATCCACCTTCTAGAATTTCAAACCACTTCTTAACTCCCTGCAAACTCCACAAACTTGACTGTAGACCCCTAATCACCTGGAGGGTTGAAATCGAAATGTGGAAGTTTAAAGGATGAGTTTCTATGGGACTCTTTGGCCTTAGGATTGCCACAGGTGGCACAGTGCAGTGAAGGGGCTGACTTACACACACACTACACCTATACACTACACTTTCACACTCCTAAAACCACACCCATACCTAACTTGACCTCCTGACTCATGTAGGTGATTCACATGGATGGTCCTTAACCCCTATGCCCTTGGCCAAGAGGGTTAGGAACAACATAGTGAATGCCTCAAATGAGTCCCTTCATGGCTCATGTGGGCTTGATGTGGCTTCATGGCTCAACCAAAATGATTTCATTCCACTCAAATTTACCCAATCTTCAATTTTCCAAATTTTCGATTTTTGACCCCGGGACCCTACACACTTTAACTTACCCAAAGCCCTTGAAAATACCCAAATTTTTCAAAATCACCTAAATTAACCAAAATTCCCCAAAATCTATCCCAAGAATTTCCACATCACTCAAATTGATCATCCATACCCAAAAATACCAAAAATTCCAAAAATACCTCCCAATACCCTCCAAATACCCAAAATACCCCTCTTGACCCAAAAATACAAAAATTCAGAAAATTCCCAGAAAATTCCAAAAAATCCCAAATATTACCAATTTCATTTTGTTTAACTACACCATGGGCCAATTTTATCAATTTACCCTAATTTTGTCAAAACCCCCAATTTGACCCATTTTAACCCTAAGTGAACCCAATGTCAAACCAAACCTATCCAATTGACCCAAATTCTGGTCCAATTCAATTCTAAACTTCAATTCAACATTCCCAACACCAATCTAGACCAAATCCAAGTTCAATTTGATTGCAATTTGGATCCAATTTCACTTTTGGCCTTAAAGCCCGATTTGGACCCAAGACCCGAACCTAGCCCAAACTCACCCAATTTAACTCCAATTAACCCCAAATCTTTTCTAAATCTTCCTTGGCATCCCCACAAGAAAAACACTAACATGATTTTCCCAAAATTTGGACCCAAACCCCACTCAAATTCAACCCAAAGCTAAAAGGCCCAATTTTGACCTAAACCCGAAACCTAACCCAAATGAGCCCAAACCCCAAAATCAAAGCCCAATCAAAGTCAAAACTTCTTTGAAACACTCCCATTAACATTTCTCAACATTAATTTTACATCAATTTCAACCCTAGCCCAACATTGGCCTAACTTGGCCCACTTGGACTTATATTTGCCCATTCACGAAAAGAACCCAAATTCGACCTGATTCAAGCCCAAATAACCCCCGATTTTCTTCAAGTCACTCATGACACATCCATGAGCTAAACCCAACAATTATTTAGCCCAAGCCTTTACCAAAATTTCATCCCAAAATCCATTTTAAAATTCAAAAGCCCACTTTCCTAAACCATCTTAAAAGCCCATCTAAAACCATTTCAAAAAGCCCAAAATCTACCCTAAAGCCCACATGACATCTCCACTTGCCATCCACTTAATAAAAGCCATTCCCTAAGTCCTAAATTCATCATCAAATCATTCCAAATCAAGTTTCATACAAATTTCCATAAAATTACCAAAAAGTCCTAAAACCCATTTTTATGAAATTGACCAAACTTTTTGCCAAGCCAAAGGTGAGCCATGAAGCCATGCATGAGCCACATGTGAGCCATGAGAGCCTTGGAAACTCCACCATGCTATATTGGGTAAGAAGAGGAGGGCTTTCCTTAATCCCTAAAGCTCATTAGCCTTAATCATGTTTCACACTAAACTTAAATTTAATCCGAATATATTTGGATGGAGACTTCTCCATGCCAAACCAGTGATCCCTTTGATTCCCCACAACATCCAAAGCCACCTTGAGGGGTGCACCAAGCCCGAAATGGGTGGGTTGACCCATTTAGACTCAAAACTAGCCATGCCCCATTCCACTTTGGATCAAAGCCTTTACACATGGCATTTGTCGATTGCTTGCACCAAGTCCCGGCCACGACCCACGACCTTGAGGGTGACCCATGCTGGCCGGCCGGCCACCGAGGCCGCCGGAAAACACCATGGCCGAGAGCTCGCATGTGAGCCGACTTTGGAATTCTCCCTTGCTTAGTTGCCCCATCC
Organism: Papilionanthe hookeriana x Papilionanthe teres; assembly: GCA_022702705.1. NCBI lineage: Eukaryota > Viridiplantae > Streptophyta > Magnoliopsida > Asparagales > Orchidaceae > Papilionanthe > Papilionanthe hookeriana x Papilionanthe teres. Next base: position 14,299,677 of record CM040424.1, read on the forward strand.
CCGATGGCCATTGTAGGCTGTTCTTCTCTTGCCAAGCGAGTCGATCCCAGCCCTAACTCTCCACAGGAGGCCCTCCGCCCTCTCTGATTTAAACACCACCCCTCTCGGCCAAGAGAGGTGCTTGAAACAAACCTTAAGGAAACTGCTGCCAAAATTGTTCCGAACTGACTCCCCATACACGAGCACTTAATCCCCGATTGAAATCCCCTGCCATTTCTTCTGCTGTGAGCTCGATTTCGGAGTTGAAATCCGAGCCCAAAACCGGGACACTTCTCCACGGTGAGCCGATCCCCAAATTGATTGGTTCTACACCTTCACCGGACCGAGGAAGGTGTCCACGACAAAAGCCCCATCTCCGAGGCCACCCGATTGCTCTAGCCTCCAAGCTTTGTGATCGGGCGTGGTTGAAATCCTACCTAGGCAATTCCCGGACCGGGAGACTTCATGCGGAGCTTGTCGGGATTCGATCGAAGGTGCGACAACCCTCGGATCGAAGCCACACTTCTGCGAGCAAAGGTATGGCCTCACTCTTCTTCCCGAGCTTCGAACATTCTCCATTTTTATTGCGTAAATTTCATCCCACATAAACTCGTATGGATGTGTTCATCTTCTCGAGACGAATCCATAGAGCATAAGAACATGAAAATCCATTGAGTATCGAGTGAGATCTTAGGGATTTAGTGTGGACGGCTCTCGGGTGAGGACGCTCGGGGACGATGAATGGATGTCGTCCATTCGATACACGCGCGGACGGACGGCTCGGATGGCGTCGGACCGGGGAGACGGTACGAGAACCTCGGGGCCCGGGCTGCCGGCTCGAGCGGCGGCGTCGAATGGGAGCGCGACGCGTGTGCGTTCGGAGATGCGGGGATGACGCGGCGCCGCGTGGATAAATAGAAAATTAGGGGTATTTTCTATTTATTTAATTCCCTAAACTTCAAAAATTCATAACTTTGTGTAGGAAAATCATAAAAATAAAATAAAAATACCATCTTGCTCAGAGAACAGAGGAGAATAATGTGGAAAAGAAATTATTTAATTTCATCTAGGATTTTATTTTTAATAATTTATTTACTCTCTTCATATTTTTAATTCTCCATGCATGTATGCAATTCACCATGGCATTAGACCATAGGGCTTTTGAAGCCTGCGAATTTGGGAACATTCCCTGAATTTTCCAAAGTCGAGAGCCATCCTATGAAAAGTTATTGATTTTTCAAATTCATGTTACTGTTTTGAGTATTTTAATTTCAATAAATAGCATGTTGTGAAATAAATTCTAGGAAAATTTGGTGATGTTCCTTATGACTAGAGGACCCTAGGAAAAATAGGTTTTGAGTTAGTTCATTTAAAATAACCCTAATTGGCTTAAACACCAAAAATAGGTCTCTAATTAATTAGAGCTAACCATACATCAAATTGACTTGAAATCAATTCTCCACTGACCTTTAGGATCAGAGGAATCCACCATAAAAGTTTGATGTCGATTGGACTTGGTTAGCCCTACTAAATGGGTTGATTAAGCCGCTTAGTCATTTTAAACTTTAAAAATTCATAACTTTCAAAATATCTTTCAAAAATTCACCAAATTGGTTTTGGAGCCTCTCTGATATTAGGGAATTTAAGAAAATTAAAATTTCAATTTTCTAAAAAAGTTGATTTTTTAATATTATTTTAATATTTTAATAATTAAAAAATAATAAAAAACACAAAAATAATAAAATTCACCAAAATGTCACATTTTGAATTTTAATCACTTAAGAACAAACCCCATATTTTTCTTAGGTCTATTTAGTGAGATATTAAATTTTAAAGCTCTAGGGTAATTTTAAAATTAAAAAAAATGTATTTTCTAGCATTTTCACTAAAATAATTATAATAAATCATAGAAAAATCAGAAAATTGTAAAATTTGATTCTCCGATTTCCTTGATATCAGAGAGATTTTTGAAAAATATAAAATTAATTTTTCAACATTTATTTTATTTTTAAATTAATTAAAACTCCAAAACTTAAAATAATTATAATAAAAATAATATAATTCAAAAAATCACCAAAATTGGTCCAAGTGGTCCTCTGGTCATTAGGAATGTCCCCTAATTTTCTTAAAGACAGAAACTTTCCCTTGGTCATGTTATTAAATTTTCCTTGGAAATCTCTATTTTCTACCAAAAATAATTATATAAATAAATTAAATACAGAAATATCACATTTTCTCCTCTCATGTCTTTATTGACATATGAGTGAAGTCACATAAAAATTTCAAGTTCATTTGAGTTCAATTTAGTGAGTTATGAAATTATTAAGCTTAAAGGGTAAAGTGGTAATTAAAATTTTTAATCCTTAATTAAAACTTTAGGTTTAATAAAAAATTAACAAGTAAAATATTTGATCCTAATCTGATTTGGATGATTGAAATTTAAATAATTAAAGGGTAGAAACCCATTAAGCAATTTAAAATAATTAAACCTTAATTAAATAATTGATTAAATTTGGAAGAATAATAAAATTGGAATTATTAAAATAGGGATATTATTAGGAAGAGATTTATTCTTTAATTTAAAAATCCCTAAATTAATCATCTCATTAATATTCAATTCTTAATTAAAATGATAACTCAAATTCAAAACATTAAAAGACTTAATCATTAAACTAAAATTAAATTATTAAACTCTTTTAAAATTTTAATTAAAATTAAAAAATTAAATTAAATTAAAAATTAAATTAAATTAAGTAAATTGAATTGAATTAACTTAAATTAAATTAAATTAAATAAACAAATTAAATTAAATTAAATGAATTAAATTAAATTAAATTAAATAAATAAAATCAAATTAAATTAAGTTAAACCAAATTAAAAATTAAATTAGATTAAATGAATTAAAATTAAATTAAATTAAATTAAATTAAATTAAATTAAATTAAATTAAATTAAATTAAATTAAATCAAATTAAATTAAAATTAAATCAAATCAAATTAATTTAATGTAACATCAAATCAAACTAAATTGAATTAAATTGAATTAAATTAAATTAAAACTCAATTAAATTAAATTAAATTAAATTAAGTTGAATTAAATATAACATCACCAAAAACATAAAGAATTCAAAATAAATCTAAAATAACTTGAACACTATTCCAATTTAAACCGATTAATGGAAATTAAACTAAATCATAAACCATTTGAACACGATTTACCCTCAAAAGCTTTAGTTATCATAACTTCTAAACGGAATATTAAATGAAATGTTACTTCACCATAGGATATTCGAATGTCCTAGTTCACTAAGCAAGATAACAAAACTTGAGATTCTTGGACGATTAATTCATTTGTATAATTAAATTCATTTGGACTTAAAACAATTCTAGCAATATTGAAAAGATGTTTAAGATTCTTCTTAAACACTTTCTCAATATGATAGGATGTTTATAAGAACAATTGAATTTAATTGTTCTTTGATGAAGAAAATCGTCTTGAACAAAAACACGAGGAATCTAGACGTCATAGGAAATGACTAGCTATAGGATTAGGAATTTGGTAGAAAACCATAACCCTTACCTTAGCTTTACTAGGAACTTGCTTAAATATTCTAATTGTGTTTTAAGTGCGGCTTGGGATGACGGGAAGACCCTCCAGGTACGCTTTTATTTTATTGCAATTTACTTTCTTGCAATTTACATTATTGTAATTTCATTAATCGCATCGCATTTACTTTTCTTGCATGATAAACAAGCTTGTTGCATGAAAACCCACACCTTTAGGATAGTCCACTAAAGCTGAAACCAAAACTAAGTTAAAAGTTATTGCAAGATAAAATTCACCGCCACAACATTTGAGAAATATAAAATAACTCGAAATTTAATCACAAACGGAACACGAAAACTACGATTACAACTAAATTAAAACGTCACTGTTGGATGATCGGGAATACCTCGGATGATGTAACCTACATGTTGCTAACGGGATTTCCCACGGTCTAAATGAAAGTGTGGAACTTATTCGGTTGAGTTGAGCGAATTCATGCGGACTAAGTGAATCCGATAAAAATAATGATGCGGAAGGATGGAGCAGTGGGATCTTAGCCGGTGTCGTTATAATCGACTTTAAGATTTGTTTTAATTAAAATATTGAAAAAACTTGGAAATTAAGATTTTCTCTAAACCAAAACACTTTTCTCATCCCTTGATTTATGATTTCTAAAACTAAACCTCTGCAACAACAAGGAGCTCGGAGCATGGTGGGCGACACGGCCATCGTCATCGGTAAAACACTGAGTCTACTTCAGCGAAAACTTTCCTAGAATTAAATAACGAGCCATAGGACTTCGAGGTAGTTTGCTTAGTGCAACATAAACCCTCGACTCTTCGTTAGGCATTTGCATTGCAAATTAAGCCCTAACTAGGTCTTAGGATTACGAGGTAGTTGTACGATACGACATAAACCCTCACATCTTCGAGAGTTATTTGTGTGATTTTATCATACAAATATAAGCCATAATTAATTAAAATTGGCAAGATCGAAACATTAAATAAATATTAGGACTTTCCTAAACTCGAAGCCAAACAATAGGATAGTCGGGAAATTACCGAAGTTCGCTTCGAATGCGTGATTTCTCCTACTTTTCTTCCTTTGGATTCCCAAAACAAAATGTTCCAAATTTGATCCATTCCTATTGAAATTCCAAAATTCAATCCCTTGAAAACTTAAACTTTGGAATCCTTGAGAGCAGAATTATTGATTATTATCGAGAGTTTTCTTAGGTGATTCCCGTCACTTAAGATGTAATTAACTATAGGGGCTTGCCCTTATAGGAAATTTTAAAGAACCTAGGTAATATAAACCCTGTTTAATGCTTTCATATTAAGCGGGGAATTTGTCGGCTTATAAAATTGGTTCGCGAGACCAAACGGATGTCACTAAATCTTCTAGTTTATTTAATCGAGCCCCACCGTCGAGCGAGTGTGTCTATCCTTAGGGATAGATACACGGTTTATGGTGTGGTGCTCGTTTATATAAACTATTTGGGATGTGAGATCGGTTTAATCTCATATCTTAAAACCTTCAAATTTAAAATTATTTTCAAAATCAAATACTACTTTTCAAAATTATTTATTTAAATTAAATTAAAAATTCGCCGACAACACGTTAGGCGACCCCCTTTCGAAATAAAACACACGACCTAAAAATATGCCGACAACTTCGGCGACTCCGTTGAGGAAAATTCCTCTCTCCATTATAATCGGATAATTACGCTTTCGAAAATCGGTAGTGTATCCATATCCTTAATGGGTCGAACTACCCTTCTTTCCGTTGGGATGCTTATGTTCATTTCTACGCAGTGAACAAGTATAGCCGACATTCTCTCGGATTTAGGAGCCATTTGTTTAGACACCCCTAAACGAGAGAGGTTCGAGATCCTTTTACCTCATTTACGAGGTGGGGTGGACCCCAATAGGTGTTAGTTTAGGAGTGATCCTTCGAGTCGAGAAGTCTTGCATAAGACCTTCTTTTTTCTTTCTAACTCCGAATCGGATTCCTTACCTTCTCTACACCTTTGAACATTCCGATCTAAATAAACAAACCCTCTAATAAGTGATTCTTTTAATAAATGATTCCTTCTTATAAATACATGAACAAGAATGTGTTCGGACTCTTTTCAATTCCTTTCTTTTCGTCCTAAGAAAAGAAGCATAACTTGGGACCGACGACCGGAATCTACCTGCAGAAATGGAAGCCCCAAGGCTGATTTTCTCCTTCACCAATGGAGTCGGACTTCGCTGTCTATAAGGATGAGCTGCCGACAATGGGATCATCCGATTTGGACAAGGATTTGAAAACACGAATGTCGAGATCACCGACGTTTCCCTTTTCGCAGCGACGAACAAGGTATCGAAGCTAAGAAGGCTGGCGATTGAGTTCGACCTTAGGTCGACCCAAGAGTTTCCTCCTACGAAGGATCCGGTGAGAATAATACTGCTGTCCACGGGAGGAGCTGTTCTTACTACCCCCATTGGTCTAGTTGTTTGCACCTACCCAGACTTCGCAAATTAAAGGGGAAAGAAATCTATAATTATGGTGAACACAGTTACGCGTGGAGGGTACGGATCTTCATGTGAGACCTTCGTTTTCGAAATCGGGTCCGGCTCGAGAATTCCATCAGCGACGAGGACCCAAGAAGAAACGAAGTAGAAGGATCGCTAGAGAAGCCGAAGCTGCTTGAAATTGCTTTCTGGAGGAAATCCAGAAGCTGCTGAATATACACATTGCTTGGAATATACACCGTTGCTCGAATACATACCACTTTTGGGAGGAAGCGGGTTCCATCCCCTCTCCGCCGCGAGAAGATGAAGAAAATGTTCGCAAGATTCGTTGCCGCATTGCCTCGGCCGCATATTACAACGATAGCCGCAAGAAAAGGACTAGAACTACACCGTTTGCTCGTACGCAAACTTTGATAGAGAAGTTAGCAAAGAAGGAAAAGTGCCCCGTATCGGAGATTCTATGAAGGATAGGGCGGGTGCCGGTCAAATCCGTCTTGGGCCCGAGTAGAACCCGCCATCATGACGAGAAAAGCCGAGTAAAAGAATGAAGGCTAGTCCGCTGTCGTCGTCTCGGGATTACGGGTTAGGGAGGATACCACCTTCCGGCATTTGGGCGACGGACCATACGGTCTAGACATCCTGGCTGCTAGAAGGATGGTATGGCGTCCCACTTCGTGGGCGATTAAGATTGAAACAACGGCCGAGAAAGAAAGTCTCGCCGGGAGACTTGAATGCGAAGAAAGTGCTTCTTGCGATAAAGGGGACTCGTGAGAAGGGGACCGGCGGTTATCGCACGACAACCGCGAGGACGCACGGAAAAGCCCGCTAGAAGATTCCATGGAAAAGTTGAGAGCGATATCAGAGCGATTAGAAAAAGAAAGAGAAGAGAAATTCGGAGACGAGATTGATTCATCGGAATTCATGGACGACGAATATGCGAGAAATCAACATGGTCGAAACACGAGCTTCATCGGCTTCACGAGGTGCTCCTGCGGCCGCGAGAGAGAGGAGCCGGGCGATGAGGAAGGCGGCTTCGGGAGAAAGACGACACGATCGCCCGAATGGCGAAAAGGATGGAAGAGATGGGCGTGGCTCTAGCCACTCTCCGGAGTCGAGTGCGACCACAAGAGAGACACCCCGGAGGTCATTCACATTGTAGACGGAGGAAAGGAGATTACATCCGTCAATGGGGATGATCGGCTGAAAAAGGATACAACACAAAGTATGATCCACGAAAAGGATATCGAGAGCTTGGTGGAACGGCGGAGTGCGAAGCCTTAGCACGATCGAAGAGCGGGACATCCATTCGGACGGGTAGACCTTACCCGGAAGAATGTCGACGGCATCCGGTACCCAAGGCTTCGTACCACCTGCGTTCGAGACCTTCGATGGAGCAGGAACCCCAGACGGCATGTTGCGCACTTTAGTGCCGGTTGTTGCAATGTCGGCGGGAGCGATGCATTACTCTTCCGACGGTTCATCGGCGGCACATCGGGAATCGCCTTCGGCGAGTATGCGGAGTACCGAATGGTTCGGTGAAGACGTTCTCGGAACTAGAGAACCTTTTCATCGAGCGATTCGCGGAGCTCGGCACCACATCACTATAGGTGATTTAGTGGTAGAGAAACAAAAGCCGAACGAAACTTTGGTGGATTACATACTTCGATGGAGGAACTTAAGCATGAAGTGTGAACCACGACTACGAGAACAACATGCGATCGGCATTTTACTTAAAAGCATTCACGGCCCGATAGCACTTCTCCTCGAAGGATTCCTTATTAAGACTTTCGAGAAGTTGTTAAGCGAGGCTAGAAGCTTGCAAGAGGAGGCGAAGCAATTAAGTTTCACCGACAAGATGGACAAGCAAAAGCTCGTGAAGACTTTTGAAAAGAAATCCGGGATCGTTGCGGCGGTTGACAAAGGCGAGCAGCCGTACTGAAATACCACCGAACGGCCGCGACAACCCCAACGAGATTGCCGACGACCCCGACCCGGCTATCGGTCATCTCCGCGGTATGAACAAGCTGCCTCGTCCACAACGTACATTAAGGGAGCTTCGAGCGGGGAATATCCATTCGAGAATGAAGCGAGTGCTGAAAATGTTCGGTAGTCGATGAAGACTCCAGATTTCCAGTGCCCGAGCCTAAAAGACCGAGAGGAAGTCAACAAGAAGGTGATCCCAACTTTGCCCCTACCACCGGATGCTTGGGCACAAGATAGAAGATTGCATTACCTTCAAAAGTTGGCTCGATGACAACCTTCGGAAAGGGAATATAACGATCCAGAAGGAGTACATGATGGAACCCCGAAAGGAGGTTCAGTCGATGTTATCTCAGTCGATCCCATCATTACGATAGATCCCTATACGGCCGACGATGGATGGACTACCGCTTGGACGAAGGTCTTTGAAAAAGATTTTAGACGACATCCAAACCGCTTCGGTGCGAGCTTTAATTCGAGTTCGAAACACAGTTAGCCGGTACTATCACTTGCGATAGAAGAACCACCTCGACGGGAGACGATTGAAGAGAAGAAGAAAATCGACGAAAAAGAGAGGCCAGAGACTCTAAGGCTAGACTGGGGATGCTTATCCTAGGATAGTTGTTTCGATTCGGGGGAGAAATCCCTCGAACCTCGACTTTGTATGATTATACTGCTCACTTCGGTGGGATCATATAATGATAAGGGTGATGGCGTTGGCTACGTTTTGATTGTTTCTAACGATTACGTAACTAGCGACAATCCGGACATCGATTTCGATACCAACGACAATTCTCGAATCATACACGATCTCGACGAGCAAAATAACGAAGAAGACATCCATCGAGGAGGCTACGAGAGTTCAACAAGCAACGAATCTATCTGCGAGTTTCGAGGAGCTCCGGTCACGATAGAGTTAGAGCCTTCGGATTCGAAGTTAATCCGGAAGAACTGTCATTCCGATTCGAAGGAGACACCGGCAAGCTCGACACTAGATTCGAAGAAATTACGAAGTCAACTTAAGAAGTGGAAGAGTTCTACCTCCGAGAATGGGTCCAAAAGACAAAGGAAAGCATGTGGTTGTTCAAGAAGAACCAACCCCAGCGGAAGAAATACCCATTCGAGAAGAAGCGAGACACATGGGAATAAAGTGGACTACAACGTGCTTAGCCCATCTTAGGAAACTACCGGCCAAGCGAGCATTTACAATGCTCTCATCTTATCGAAAGGAGATGAGAGAAGCTCGATCGAGGCCTTACTTGATCCGGAAATTTGCTTAGCTCGAATGGCCGGAGATTCCTTAGATGAGGTTTGCTCGTTAAAGGAACGACGAGGTGTTACCTTCACGGACAATGACCTACTACTTGGGACGACGGATCACGACCGACCAGTTGTACATTTCGGTTACAATTGGGAAGTTTACGCTCTCCGGAGTATTGGTGGATCCGGGAGCATCAATCGATATAATGAGTCTCCGAACACTAGCATACTTGGAAATTGATGCTCGTGAGCTCGAGGCGACAAAATGTTATTAAGAGGATTCGACCGAGAAAGGAGAAAGAGCCCTCGGGTCGATAACGCTACTAATGAAGACCGGTGACTTAGCAAAGACAACCGCGAAATTTCACATAATTGATTCGAAACGTCGTTCAACACTCTAATGGGCCGACCATGGATACATGAAAACGGGATGGTACCATCATCTCTACATCGGTGCATCAAATACTACGATGGAGGGGAACGGTGCATCAAAGGTGACTTACGACCATTCTCCGTACATGAAATTGGAATCCATGAAGATGCGGCTTATTATGCACCCAGAAGAAAATGATCTTCTCCAGGAGATACCGTAAAAAATGAAGCAAAGAAAATTCGGGACAACGAAGAACACGAAGTTCTAGTCCAACGATAACTCACCACTCCCTTCGGCGAGATGGTGAAGGTTTCTCCACAACTCGCATCCGAGGTCGAGGCGGGGACGAGGCCGTGGTAGAGACGTTAGGACGAGTTGGACGAGAGAAACCGACCATCAATGTTGATTGGGAAGACGAGTTCGAAGAAGAAAAAGAAATCGAACAAGAAGCGGCGGCAATAAGTCGGAAGAAGCGGCAATTCGAAGATCTCCTCGAAGATGAAAAGAATGAAGAATACAAATCGATGTACGAGAAGATTAACCACTACGTACATACGTATGACCCTAACCCCGATCCATTCTAATAAGATCGAGGGTATGGTGGTCGAAGAGGTACGTAGCGACGGTGCGAAGCCGATTAAATTCTACCGTGGTGCTTCTTCCTCAAAGCTGAAAATAATGTACAATTTGAAGATGTCACTTCATCGGAATTAATGGAATTACCTTTTGAGTGGTACTCTCCACTGTGTTCAAAATTTAATTCAACGTGGTTTCTTACCTCGACAATGGAAAAAGGTCAATCACAACGTTTTGAAAAATTATGGAATAACTCCGGTCGTCCACTCGATTCGAAGTATGGACTCGGATTCGGCACGGTAGGATCGGTTGACGATGTCGAATTTTGCTTGGTTGTCACTTGCGAGCCTAATGAAAGCTGCATGGAAACTACGGACGAACTCGAAGATGTACAAATTGGAGACGCTCCGCGAATTCGAAGAAGAAATTAAATCTACAATAGATGAGTTAACGGAAGTTAACTTAGGTACTAGCGAAGAGCCTAGACCTACCTTTGTTAGCTCCTTACTCGATAAAGAAGACTCAGAAGAAATGATCGAGTTATTAATGGAATTTAAAAACTTGTTTTGCTTGGAGCTACGATGAGATGCCGGATTAGCTCCGAGAGGTCGCGATCCATAAGCTAGGAGTGGATCCTGCCTCGTCCCGTCGGACAAGGTCCCGGAAGAATGCGTCTAGAAATCGAACAACAAGTCATAGCGAAGTTAAAAAGCTAATAGACGCTAAATTTGTCAGTGAAGAACAATATCCGACTTGGTTAGCCAATGTGGTGCCGGTCGAGAAGAAGAATGGTCGGATCGAAATTTGTGTGGACTTCAGAGAAATAAACAAGGCATGTCCAAAAGATGAATTCCCTCTACCGATCCCAGAACTAATGATCGACATTGCTTCGACACTCGAGATATTTTCATTCATGGATGGATCTTCAGGATACAACCAGATTAAAATGGCTCCAGAAGCTAAAAAGCTTACAGCATTCAGAACACCGATCGGAGTGTTTTGCTACACAGTGATGTCATTCGGGCGAAGAACGCGGGAGTGACCTACCGGAGAGCAATGACAAGAATTTTTGATGATCTCATCCATAATCGAGTCGAATGCTACGTGGACGATGTGGTCATCGAAAGCAAAGTAAAGGAAAACCACTGTATGATTTGAGAATTGTTTTCGAACGATTAAGATAATTTAACCTTAAGATGAATCCCTTAAAATACGCCTTCGGCGTCACCTCCGAGAAATTCTTAGGATTTGTTGTCAGACATCGTGGATTTGAAATCGACCGGAAAAGATTAAAGCTTATCTTAGAAATGCCGCCTCCCAAAACCTTAAAACAACTACGATCCTTTCGAGGAAGGCGGCATATCTTCGACGCTTTATCTCGAACTTGTCGAGGTAGGTGTCGGCCTTTCTCGGCACTAGTTAAAAAGGACGCCAAATTTATTTGGGAAGAGAAATGCCGAGAAGGCCTTCGAGGACATTAAACAATATTTAATGACACCTCCTGTCTTAGCGACCCCGATCTCGGAGTAGGCCGCGATACTTTACACCGCGGCTTTAGACGACTCTCTCGGAGCACTGTTAGCCGGAGTCGATGATGAGGGTAAAGAAAATGCTCTTTACTACTTAAGCCGTCGTTTACTTCCGACGGAAGTAAGGTATCCCGCGATTGAAAAGCATTGTTTGGCCACGATCTTCGCCGCTCAAAGCTCGGGCACTACATGCTTTCTCATAAGGTCGAACGATCTCGAAATTTAATCCATTGCAATACTTGATGACTCGTCCAACACTTTCCGTGCAGACTTGCCGGATGGTCGATGATATTATTGCAATTCGATATAACTTTCGTGCCTCTGTCGTGCCGTAAAGGGACAAGTCTTAGCGAGACTTCCTCGCGGCACACCCTTCTGCGGCGAATCTCCTCTCGATGACGATTTGCCGGATTAACAAATAATGAGCCTAGAAGACCACGATGATCGACGTTGGGAATTATACTTCGACGGAGCATCTTCGGCACACAAAGACGAAGATTCGCAGTGATAGTGCCGGTAAGGCGGGAATCGGGCTAATCTTTATAACACGGAACGGGGGATGTTAAGATACTCCTACCACTTAACGGAACCATGTACAAACAACGAAGCGAGAATATGAAGCCCTCATAACGGGATTTGGAATTAACTATTCGAATGGGGATAACGGACATCGACATCTACGGGGATTCACGGTTAATCATTCAACGGATCGCCGGACGGTACGGAATTTTAAAGCCGAAGACTCGAGCAATACTTCCGGTATGCCATACGAGTTGTTGGAACAAATTCCAAATGTGACGATCTACAAAATTCCCGAGAAAGAAAATGCTTTAGCAGATGCTTTAGCCAGTCTCGCAAAAGAATTTGCTCGTTTGCAAGATGAATCGGTGGAAGTGTTAGTTCGCGGACGTCGGGTCCTATCACGGCTCGACATGGATACAATACACAAATCGGGAAAAGAAAAAGGATCGAGTTGCGACGGTGACGGAAAACACGGAAGATTGGCGACGGCCATTGATGGACTACCTACAAACGGGAAAGCTACCGGACGATAGGTCGCTAGCTCATCGGATCGAAAAGAACTACGTCCTACGCATTAATAAACAACACATTGTACGGAAGGTCTTTTGATCGAATGTGGCTAAGGTGCCTAAGCGGGTACGAGGCCCGTGAAATTGTTAAAGAGGTGCATTCGGGACTGCGTGGTGCTCACCGGTCGGGTCGAAGATGAAAATGAAAATTAAAAGACTAGGGTATTATTGGCCCTCGATGATGACCGATTGCATGAAAATCGCGAGAGCTATCACTGATGTCGAGTACACGGAGTGGATCTGCACCAACCTCCGAATGTGCTACATCCGACAATTGCATCGTGGCCATTTGAATGTTGGGGCACGGATATAGTGGGTCCGATAAAACCACCATCTTCGAAAGGACATCGCTTCATTCTTGCGGCTACGGATTACTTTTCCGAGTGGGCGGAGCGGTTCCGCTTGAGAAGTGAAAGCACACCACGTGCTACGGTTTTCGAGAACCGAGTTTTCTGCCGTTTCGGAGTGCCGCGCGGGATCATCTCGGATAATGGGTCGGCATTCGAAGCACGCAAATCGATAATTTTGTCGGGAGACACGGAATCGGTGGCGATGCTCGACAATTTACTATCCGAGAGCAAACGGCCTCGGCGAGGCTTTTAATAAAACTCTCGTTCAAATCTTAAAGAAAACTTTGGACGATAATAAGAGATATTGGCACGAGAAGTTGTTAGAAGCCTTATGGGCCTACCGGACAACCTTCAAAACTCCTACTCAAGCTACACCTTACGCTTTGGTGTATGGGTCCGAGGCAGTGTTACCTTTAGAGGTTCAGCTTCCTTCACTCGGAATTGCGAGTTGCGAAACAAGATCACGACGGAAGAGAACGCCAAATTACGACTAGAAGAATTAGAAAGCTTGGAAGGAAAAGACTTGCGGCGCAACGGAATTTAGAACTATACCAAGCTAAGATGGTTCGAGCCCATGAAAAGCGGGTCGCTCGAGAACCTTGAAGTTGGTGACTTAGTTCTCGTTCTCGAAGACCTATTCTTGCACATCGCGAGATAGGAGGAAAATTTGAACCCACTTGGGAAGGACCGTTTGTGGTTGAAGCGGTATACTCGGGAGGTTCCTACCAGCTAGTGAATTGCCAGGGAGAACGACATATGCTTCCGATCAACGGACGATACTTGAAAAAGTATTACGCTACCTGATGTTTCGAAGGAATGAATTCTTCATCCCTAAGAAACACGGGCGAAGTAATTACTTATGATTGGGTCCGAACCCAAAAAAATAATAAAATGTGCTAAAATAAATAAAGTCATGATAATTAAGTTTTCCTTGTTTTCTTTTCCAAATCAAAATCTCTTCCCTGATCTTATCCTACGTCATTCCTGTTAAATTTGAAAATATAAAAAAAAATATATAAAAAAAAATGTGTCTTTAATAAACATTTTCTTAATGTTCTTGTTCTTAGTACAGCCCCTGATCCTTTTTCTTGCCTTTTTGCAGGGAAATGTCGAACGGGCGGTTGGTCCTGAACTTTAAGAATGGCGTAAGCCTTGCACTCGATGAAAAGAGGGTGAAAGATGGAGCGATAATCGAGATTGACTCGGATTTCGCACCGACGGAGCCTACGATATGAGGAAAGTGGTCGGGTCCCGGTTGACCAGAAGAAGCGCACGGGAAGACGGTGATGAAAGTGGGTGGCCCAAGCCACCAATCCGGCAACGAAAAGAAAAGCAAACAACGAAGAAAACAAGAAAATGAAGTACGTAGTCGCTACGGCGGAGGGCGAGCTTGTCGGCGCGCGCCCGCGGACATTCGAGAAGTTCGAAGAGCTACTCTCGCGACCACGCAACGAAGAAATAAGAATCGCCGTATCAGTAAGATGTTAACAAAACTAGGCTACGGACCGGCGCGACGAGACCGATTGCTAATGCCGGTACATACACTTCGAGGACACCGGTTCACCGGGAACACGAAGAAAGGAGGCCGGCTCACAGGATAACGAAAGAACCGGGGAAATCTCACAAAGATCGAGAAGAAAGAAGGCTACCACACCACCGGATAGAACCACCGGTAATGCATGACCTTGTTGCGGAAGCAACCCGGGGGATGTCCCGACGGGCATCATCCACGAGGAGCGAGGTATGCGGGGAGAACGTGAAGGGATTGAGCCGTATATCCCACGATATGTCACCGAGGCCTCGCCATTTGCGGATTATTCCGGAGTACGAGCTGGAGAGAATGCGAGAATGTTGAAAAGAAAACCTTTGAATACTTCGAGAGAATCAGAGGCAGAAGGATCTATATACTAGAGGGCCTCGAGCTACATACAGACGTATTCTCAGAGTATGAACAACGGCAAATCGTGGATTGCATCCGGGATTTGAAAAGAATGGGCCGAGCGAGGCCGCCTGAGGAAAACACATACTCGGAACCCGGAGATGGATGCCGGGGAAGGGAAGAATCACAATACGAAGTGGATCTTTGTTACTGACTTTGCGGAGGACGGGAAAAGAAACCCACGGGAATACTCGCGTCATGGGCGAGTGGATCGATGACATTAGTCATCGAGAGAATGGTAAAGAGATTGATAACATGGAGGGTACGCCAGCGGTTGCATACCAGATGTTGCATTATTAACATCTACGAGCGGGGGTGATCGCATACCCCCGCACATAGATCACCATGACTTTGTCGGACCTACTGCACGCGATCTCTTTCACGAACGAGTGTAACATCATGTTCGGATGCGACCTCCGGATAGCGAGCCCGGGTGAGTTCGAGGGCCGGTGAAGATACCTTCTACGGTAGGTTCCGTCATGATGCGAAGGGCGACGGAGCGGATATCGCCAAGCATTGCATACCGGGAGTACCGGTGAAGCGGATCTCGGTTACTTTCGAAGGATGGACGACGGGAAGACACCTTACCATTTCCGGCTAGACCGGAGCTAGAGAGCCTCGGCCTTACGAGCTTGTGAGTTACATGGGAGATATCACACCTTCGACGTACATCCGGTCGGCATCCTTGCCAAGGATGGCTGGGAAGGTGATGTTATTAACCATGTACCCCACTTATTCGGACATGGATTTTTGACGAGATGCTTCTTTTGATGGATCGACGAAGATCATACATAGTCCGTTTTGAGTCTACATGGATTGTATGAAACATATGCCGGATCGAGTTGTATGATGTATCTTCGACATGATTGGAATGAAAGTGACCATGTCACATTTTTGGCCTTCACCTCTTTTGTGCAAATTGATGTGGGAAACGCCATTAAAGTTAAATGAACTTTGAACAAAGAACAGAAAAGAAACAAAAAGGATAAAAGAAAACTTTCCTTAAAAATCTAAAAATGACGAACACCAAATTCACATGAACATTAAATAAATGATAAAATAAAATTTGAATCATTAAAAGACAAACAAAATGAACATAAATTTCGAATCGAATTCTAAATCAAATTTCAATCGAGTTCGAACTCATCCTTCCAAATTTCAAATTCAATCGACTCGAATCTCGAATCAAATTTCAAATCAAATTTCGAATCAAATTTCGATCGATCTCAAATTCAATCTCCCAAATCTGAAATCCAATCGGTTCTACTCTTCCCCTTTGTGCGGGATGGAAGCGGTTGATTCCATTGACACGGATCGAATCGATGGCGAGGAATTATATCCAATCCAAACCAGCGACTTCCGATCAACTCTTTTGGATGGGGTATGTAACATCTACATATTCCCTCCTAATCATTTTCCTTCCATGAAAGCCTTTTACAACTTTCATGGAATTCTCGAAACTACCAAAATTCCGCACTTTTCAAATCAACACTACAAATCTTTGCAAAGTCGATGACCATCAAATTCAAACTTCTTGAGGTTGAGGATTTTACATCCAAGACTGCATTGCTTTAGGATTCTTTCCCTATCACAATGAAATACATCAAATTCAAACTTTTAGAGTTGAGGATTTTACATCCGAGACTGCATTGCTTTAGGATCTTTTCCCTATCGCAATGAAATACATCAAATTCAAACTTTTGGAGTTGAGGATTTTACATCCGAGACTGCATTGCTTAGGATCTTTTCCCTATTGCAATGAAATACATCAAATTCAAACTTTTGGAGTTGAGGACTTTACATCCGAATCTTGCATTGCTTTAGGATTCTTTCCCTATTACAATGAAATACATCAAATTCAAACTTTTTGGAGTTGAGGATTTTACATCCGAGACTGCATTGCTTTAGGATCTTTTCCCTATTACAATGAAATACATCAAAATCAAATTCTTGGGGTTGAGGATTTTACATCCGAAACTGCATTGCTTTAGGATTCTTTCCCCTATTGCAATGAAATACATCAAATTCAAACTTTTGGAGTCGATGATTTTACATCCGAGACTGCATTGCTTTAGGATTCTTTCCCTATCGCAAGGAAATACATCCAAATCAAACTTTTGGGGTTAAGGATTTTACATCCGAGACTGCATTGCTTTAGGATTCTTTCCCTTATCGCAATGAAATACATCAAAATCAAACTCTTGAGGTTAAGGATTTTACATCCAATACCGCATTACTACGAGATCTCTCCTCATTGTAATGATTCAATCCAATCAATTCAATTCTCTTTTGTGGTTGAAGATGTTATATCTAAAACCACAAAACTCCAATTTTCATTTCAAATCAAATCCCTTCAAATTAATTTTGACAAACTTCAATCTAAATTGAAACTCCAAATTGAAATCTAAACTCACACATCAAAACTTAAATTGAAACGAAATAAAATTTAAATTGATTTTTTTCCCCAGATCATGTGATTTGGAATTCACCTCCTTTTCCTTTCCCCAGCGAGAGTTCAGGAATCTCCAGTTTCAGAGATATGCTTGACACTCCCCAACGGAAACTCTTCTACTTCGTCCTAAGTTTGTCACTTGGACATACGTGTTGGTTTTGTTGATCGCTTCGGTCAACGCCGATACGCGCGGTGTGCTCAGTCGGCTCACCACACTTATTGGGGGTCCATTTGTTGACCTCATTTTTGATGAGGTCTTCTCTTCTTCTTTTTAGTACTTAGGATCTAGCCTTAGGCTTTTCCTTTGACTATCTTAGAGGACTAGAATTGGGATCCACCTTCTAGAATTTCAAACCACTTCTTAACTCCTGCAAACTCCATAAACTTGATCGTAGACCCCTAATCACCTAGAGGGTTGAAATCGAATGTGGAAGTTTAAAGGATGAGTTTCTCTATAGGACTCTTTGGCCTTAGGATTGCCACAGGTGGCCTGGTGCAGTGAAGGGGCTGACTTACACACACACTACACCTATACACTACACTTTCACACACCTCCTAAAACCACACCCATACCTAACTTGACCTCCGACTCATGTAGGTGATTCGCATGGATGGTCCTTAACCCCTAAGCCCTTGGCGAGAGGGTTAGGAACAACATAGTGAATGCCTCAAATGAGTCCCTTCATGGCTCATGTGGGCTTGATGTGGCTTCATGGCTCAACCAAAATGATTTCATTCCACTCAAATTTACCTGATCTTGATTTTCCAAATTTTCGATTTTGACCCCAGGATCCTACACACTCTAACTTATCAAAGCCTTGAAAATACCCGAAATTTTCAAAATCACCTAAATTACCCAAAATTCCCCAAAGTCAATCCCAAGCATTCCCACATCACTCAAATTGATCATCCATACCCAAAAATACCAAAAATTCCAAAAATACCTCCCAATACCCTCCAAATACCCAAAATACCCCTCTTGACCCAAAAATCCAAAAATTCAGAAAATTCCCAGAAAATTCCAAAAAATCCCAAATATTCTCAATTTCATTTTGTTCAACTACACCATGAGCCAATTTTGTCAATTTATGCTACTTTTGTCAAAACCCCCAATTTGACCCATTTTAACCCTAAGTGAACCCAATGTCAAACCAAACCTATCCAATTGACCCAAATTCTGGTCCAATTCAATTCTAAACTTCAATTCAACATTCCCAACACCAATCTAGACCAAATCCAAGTTCAATTTGATTGAAATTTGGATCCAATTTCACTTTTGGCCTTAAAGCCCGATTTGGACCCATGACCCAGAACCTAGCCCAAACTCACCCAATTTAACTCCAATTAACCCCAAATCTTTTCTAAATCTTCCTTGGCATCCCCACAAGCAAAAAAATAACATGATTTTCCCAAAATTTGGACCCAAACCCCACTCAAATTCAACCTAAAGCTAAAAGGCCCAATTTTGACCTAAACTCAAACCTAACCCAAATGAGCCCAAACCCCAAAATCAAAGCCCAATCAAAGTCAAAACTCCTTTGAAACACTCCCATAAACATTTCTCAACATTAATTTTACATTAATTTCAACCCTAGCCCAACATTGGCCTAACTTGGCCCACTTGGACCTATATTGGCCCATTCACCGAAAAGAACCCAAATTCGACCCGATTCGAACCCAAATAACCCCCGATTTGCTTCAAGTCACTCATGACACATCCATGAGCTAAACCCAACAATTATTTATCCCAAGCCTTTACCAAAATTTCATCCCAAAATCCATTTTAAAATTCAAAAGCCCACTTTCCTAAACCATCTTAAAAGCCATCTAAAACCATTTCAAAAAGCCCAAAATCTACCCTAAAGCCCACATGACATCACCACTTGCCATCCACTTAATAAAAGCCATTCCCTAAGTCCTAAATTCATCATCAAATCATTCCAAATCAAGTTTCATACAAATTTCCATCAAATTACCAAAAATTCCTAAAACCCATTTTTATGAAATTGACCGAACTTTTGCCAAGCCGAAGGTGAGCCATGAAGCCATGCATGAGCCACATGTGAGCCATGAGAGCCTTGGACACTCCACCATGCCATATTGGGTAAGAAGAGGGAGGGCTTTCCTTAATCCCTAAAGCTCATTAGCCTTAATCATGTTTCACCTAAACTTAAATTTAATCGAAATATATTTGGATGGAGACTTCTCCATGCCAAACCAGCTGATCCGTTTGATTCCCCACAACATCCAAAGCCACCTTGAGGGGTGCACCAAGCCCAAATGGGTGGGTTGACCCATTTAGACTCAAAACTAGCCATGCCCCATTCCACTTTGGATCAAAGCCTTTACACATGGCATTTGCCGATTGCTTGCACCAAGTCCCAGCACCGACCCACGACCTTGAGGGTGACCCATGCTAGTCGGCCGGCCACCGAGCCGCCGGAAAACACCATGGTCGAGAGCTCGCATGTGAGCCAACTTTGGAATTCTCCTTGCTGTAGCTGCCCCATCCCGGTCGCCATTGTAGCTGTTCTTCTCTTGCCAAGAGCGGTCGATCCCAAGCCCTAACTCTCCCTGGGAGGCCCTCCACCCTCTCCTATTTAAACACCACCCCTCTCGGCCAAGAGAGGTGTTGAAACAAACCTTAAGGAAACTCTGCCAAAATTGTTCCAGACAACTACCCATACACAGAGCACTTAATCCCCACTGAAATCCCCCTGCCATTTCTTCTCTGTGAGCTCAATTTCAGAGTTGAAATCCAAGCCCAAAACCGGGACACTTCTCCACGGTGAGCCAATCCCCAAATTGATTGGTTCTACACCTTCACCGGACCGAGGGAAGGTGTCCACCGACAAAGCCCCATCTCCGAGGCCACCCGATTGCTCCGGCCTCCAAGCTTTGTGATCGGCCGTGGTCGAAATCCTACCTAGGCAATTCACTGGACCGGGAGACTTCATGCGGAGCTTGCCGGGATCCAATCGAAGGTGCAACAACCCTCGGATCGAAGCCACACTTCTCCGAGCAAAGGTATGGCCTCACTCTTCTTCCCGAGCTTCGAACATTCTCCATTTTTATTGCGTAAATTTCATCCCACATAAACCGTATGGATGTGTTCGTCTTCTCGAGACGAATCCATAGAGCATAAGAACATGAAAATCCATTGAGTATCGAGTGAGATCTTAGGGATTTAGTGTGGACGGCTCTCGGGTGAGGATGCTCGGGGACGATGAACGGATGCCGTCCATTCGATACACGCGCGGACGGACGGCTCGGATGGCGTCGGACCGGGAGACGGTACGAGAACCGCGGGGCCCGGGCTGCCGACTCGAGAGGCGGCGTCGAATGGGAGCGCGACGCGAGTGCGTTCGAAGATGCGAGGATGACGCGGTGCCGCGTGGATAAATAGAAAATTAGGGGTATTTTCTATTTATTTAATTCCCTAAACTTCAAAAATTCATAACTTTGTGTAGGAAAATCATAAAAATAAAATAAAAATACCCTCTTGCTCAGTGAACAGAGGAGAATAATGTGGAAAAGAAATTATTTAATTTCATCAAGGATTTTATTTTTAATAATTTATTTACTCTCTGCATATTTTTAATTCTCCATGCATGTATACAATTCACCATGGCATTAGACTATAGGGCTTTTGAAGCCTCTGAATTTGGGAACATTCCTTGAATTTTCCAAAGTCAGAGGCCATCCCTATGAAAAGTTATTGATTTTTAAAATTCATGTTACTGTTTTGAGTATTTTAATTTCAATAAATAGCATGTTGTGAAATAAATTCTAGGAAAATTTGGTGATGTTCCTTATGACCGAGAGGACTCTAGGAAAAATAGGTTTTGAGTTAGTTCATTTAAAATAACCCTAATTGGCTTAAACACCAAAAATAGGTCTCTAATTAATTAGAGCTAACCATACATCAAATTGACTTGAAATCAATTCTCCACTGACCTTTAGGATCAGAGGAATCCACCATAAAATTTTGAGGTCAATTGGACTTGGTTAGCCCTACTAAATGGGTTGATTAAGCCACTTAGTCATTTTAAACTTTAAAAATTCATAACTTTCAAAATATCTTTCAAAAATTCACTAAATTGGTTTTGGAGCCTCTCTGATATTAGGGGAATTTAAGAAAATTAAAATTTCAATTTTCTAAAAAAGTTGATTTTTTAATATTATTTTAATATTTTAATAATTAAAAAATAATAAAAATCACAAAAATAATAAAATTCAACAAAATGTCACATTTTGAATTTTAATCACTTAGGAACAAACCCCATATTTTTCTTAGGTCTATTTAGTGAGATATTAAATTTTAAAGCTCTAGGGTAATTTTAAAATTAAAAAAAAAATGTATTTTCTAGCATTTTCACTAAAATAATTATAATAAATCATAGAAAAATCAGAAAATTGTAAAATTTAATTCTATGATTTCCTTGATATCAGAGAGATTTTTGAAAAATATAAAATTAATTTTTCAACATTTATTTTATTTTTAAATTAATTAAAACTCCAAAACTTAAAATAATTATAATAAAAATAATATAATTCAAAAAATCACCAAAATTGGTCCAAGTGGTCCTCTGGTCATTAGGAATGTCCCCTAATTTTCTTAAGGACAGAAACTTTCCCTTGGTCATGTTATTAAATTTTCCTTGGAAATCTCTATTTTCTACCAAAAATAATTATATAAATAAATTAAATACAGAAAAATCACATTTTCTCCTCTCATGTCTTTATTGACATATGAGTGAAGTCACATAAAAATTTCAAGTTCATTTGAGTTCAATTTAGTGAGTTATGAAATTATTAAGCTTAAAGGGTAAAGTGGTAATTAAAATTTTTAATCCTTAATTAAAACTTTAGGTTTAATAAAAAATTAACAAGTAAAATATTTGATCCTAATCTGATTTGGATGATTGAAATTTAAATAATTAAAGGGTAGAAACCCATTAAGCAATTTAAAATAATTAAACCTTAATTAAATAATTGATTAAATTTGGAAGAATAATAAAATTGGAATTATTAAAATAGGGATATTATTAGGAAGAGATTTATTCTTTAATTTAAAAATCCCTAAATTAATCATCTCATTAATATTCAATTCTTAATTAAAATGATAACTCAAATTCAAAACATTAAAAGACTTAATCATTAAACTAAAATTAAATTATTAAACTCTTTTAAAATTTTAATTAAAATTAAAAAAATTAAATTAAATTAAAAATTAAATTAAATTAAGTAAATTGAATTGAATTAACTTAAATTAAATTAAATTAAATAAACAAATTAAATTAAATTAAATGAATTAAATTAAATTAAATTAAATAAATAAAATCAAATTAAATTAAGTTAAACCAAATTAAAAATTAAATTAGATTAAATGAATTAAAATTAAATTAAATTAAATTAAATTAAATTAAATTAAATTAAATTAAATTAAATTAAATTAAATCAAATTAAATTAAAATTAAATCAAATCAAATTAATTTAATGTAACATCAAATCAAATTAAATTGAATTAAATTGAATTAAATTAAATTAAAACTCAATTAAATTAAATTAAATTAAATTAAGTTGAATTAAATATAACATCACCAAAAACATAAAGAATTCAAAATAAATCTAAAATAACTTGAACAACTATTCCAAATTTAAACCCATTAATGGAAATTAAACTAAATCACAAACCATTTGAACACCAATTTACCCTCAAAAGCTTTAGTTATCATAACTTCTAAACAGAATATTAAATGAAATGTTACTTCACCTATAGGATATTCAAATGTCCTAGTTCACTAAGCAAGATAACAAAACTTGAGATTCTTGGACGATTAATTCATTTGTATAATTAAATTCATTTGGACTTAAAACAATTCTAGCAATATTGAAAAGATGTTTAAGATTCTTCTTAAACACTTTCTCAATATGATAGGATGTTTATAAGAACAATTGAATTTAATTGTTCTTTGATGAAGAAAATCGTCTTGAAACAAAAACACAAGGAATCTAGACGTCATAGGAAATGACTAGCTATAGGATTAGGAATTTGGTAGAAAACCATAACCCTTACCTTAGCTTTACTAGGAACTTGCTTAAATATTCTAATTGTGTTTTAAGTGCGGCTTGGGATGACGGGAAGACCCTCCGAGTACGCTTTTATTTTATTGCAATTTACTTTCTTGCAATTTACATTATTGCAATTTCATTAATCGCATCGCATTTACTTTTCTTGCATGATAAACAACTGTTGCATGAAAACCCACACCTTTAGGATAGTCCCTAAAACTGAAACCAAAACTAAGTTAAAAGTTATTGCAAGATAAAATTCACCGCCACAACATTTCAAAATATAAAATAACTCAAAATTTAATCACGAAACGTAACACAAAACTACAATTACAACTAAATTAAAACGTCTCGTTGGATGATCGGGAATACCTCGGATGATGTAACCTACATGTTCTTAACGGGATTTCCCACGGTCTAAATGAAAGTGTGGAACTTATTCGGTTGAGTTGAGCAAATTCATCCGGACTAAGTGAATCCGATAAAAATAATGATGCGGAAGGATGGAACCGTGGGATCTTAACCGGTGTCGTTATAATCAACTTTAAGATTTGTTTTAATTAAAATATTGAAAAAACTTGGAAATTAAGATTTTCTCTAAACCAAAACACTTTTCTCATCCCTTGATTTATGATTTCTAAAACTAAACCTCTGCAACAACAAGGAGCTCGGAGCATGGTGGGCAGCACGGCCATCGTCATCAATGAAAACCTGAGTCTACTTCAGCAAAACTTTCCTAGAATTAAATAACAGAGCCATAGGACTTCGAGGTAGTTTGCTTAGTGCAACATAAACCCTCAACTCTTCGTTAGGCATTTGCATTGCAAATTAAGCCCTAACCGGTCTTAGGATTCTGAGGTAGTTGTCTGATACGACATAAACCCTCACATCTTCGAGACTTATTTGTGTGATTTTATCATACAAATATAAGCCCTAATTAATTAAAATTAGCGAGATCAAAACATTAAATAAATATTAGGACTTTCCTAAACTCGAGCCAAACAATAGGATAGTCGGGAAATTACCAAAGTTCGCTTCGAATCCGTGATTTCTCCTACTTTTCTTCCTTTGGATTCCCAAAACAAAATGTTCCAAATTTGATCCATTCCCTATTGAAATTCCAAAATTCAATCCCTTGAAAACTTAAACTTTGGAATCCTTGAGAGCGAGAATTATTGATTATTATCGAGAGTTTTCTTAGGTGATTCCCGTCACTTAAGATGTAATTAACTATAGGGGCTTGCCCTTATAGGGAATTTTAAAGAACTAGGTAATATAAACCTTGTTTAATGCTTTCATATTAAGCGGGGGAATTTGTCGGCTTATAAAATTGGTTCGCGGACCAAACGGATGTCACAAATCTTCTAGTTTATTTAATCGAGCCCCACCGTCGAGCGAGTGTGTCTATCCTTAGGGATAGATACACGGTTTATGGTGTGGTGCTCGTTTATATAAACTATTTGGGATGTGAGATCGGTTTAATCTCATATCTTAAAACCTTTAAATTTAAAATTATTTTCAAAATCAAATACTACTTTTCAAAATTATTTATTTAAAGTAAATTAAAAATTCGCCGACAACTTACGTTAGGCGACCCCTTTCAAAATAAAACACACAACCTAAAAATATGCCGACAACTTCGGCGACTCACGTGAGGAAAATTCCTCTCTCCATTATAATCGGATAATTACGCTTTCGAAAATCGGTAGTGTATCCATATCCTTAATGGGTCAAACTACCCTTCTTTCCGTTGGGATGCTATGTTCATTTCTACCGTGAACAAGTATAGCCAACATTCTCTCGGATTTAGGAGCCACTTGTTTAGACACCCCTAAACAGAGAGGTTCCGAGATCCTTTTACCTCATTTCTGAGGTGGGGTGGACCCCCAATAGGTGTTAGTTTAGGAGTGATCCTTCGAGTCGAGAAGTCTTGCATAAGACCTTCTTTTTCTTTCTAACTCCGAATCGGATTCCTTACCTTCTCTACACCTTTGAACATTCCGATCTAAATAAACAAACCCTCTAATAAGTGATTCTTTTAATAAATGATTCCTTCTTATAAATACATGAACAAGAATGTGTTCGGACTCTTTTCAATTCCTTTCTTTTCGTCCTAATAAAAAGAAGCATAACTTGGGACTGACAACCAGAATCTACCCTGCAGAAATGGAAGCCCCAAAGCTGATTTTCTCCTTCACCAATGGACTGGACTTCGCCGTCTATAAGGATGAGCTGCCCGACAATGGGATCATCCGATTTGGACAAGGATTTGAAAACACGAATGTCAAGATCACCGACGTTTCCCTTTTCGCACTGACGAACAAGGTATCTGAAGCTAAGAAGCTGCTGATTGAGTTCAACCTTAGGTCGACCCAAGAGTTTCCTCCCCTGCAAAGGATCCCGACTGAGAATAATACTGATGTCCGCAGGAGGACTGTTCTTACTACCCCCACTGGTCTAGTTGTTTCTGCACCTACCCCGACTTCTGCCAAATTAAAGGGGAAAGAAATCTATAATTATGGTGAACCTGTTACCGTGGAGGGTACAGATCTTCCTGTGAGACCTTCTGTTTTCGAAATCGGGTCCAGCTCAAGAATTCCATCACCGACAAGGACCCAAAGAAGAAACGAAGTAGAAGGATCGCTAGAGAAGCCGTAGCCGCCGAAATTGCTTTCCTGGAGGAAATCCCGGAACCGCTCGAATATACACCGCTGCTCGGAATATACACCGCTGCTCGAATACATACCACTTTTGGGAGGAAGCGGGTTCCATCCCCTCTCCGCCGCAGAAGATGAAGAAAATGTTCGCAAGATTGCTTCGCCGCATTGCCTCGACCCGCATATTACAACGATAGCCGCAAGAAAAGGACTAGAACTACACCGTTTGCTCGACTGCAAACTTTGATAGAGAAGTTAGCAAAGAAGGAAAAGTGCCCCGTATCGGAGATTCTATGAAGGATAGGGCGGGTGCCAGTCAAATCCCGTCTTGGGCCCCGAGTAGAACCCGCCATCATGACAGAAAAGCCAAGTAAAAGAATGAAGGCTAGTCCGCCTGTCGTCGTCTCAGGATTACAGGTTAGGGAGGATACCACCTTCCAGGCATTTGGTCGACGGACCATCCGGTCCTAGACCTTCCGCTGCTAGAAGGATGGTATGGCGTCCCACTCGCTGGGCGATTAAGATTGAAACAACGGCCCGAGAAAGAAAGTCTCGCCGGGAGACTTGAATGCGAAGAAAGTGCTACTTGCGATAAAGGGGACTCGTGAGAAGGGGACCCGGCAGTTATCGCACGACAACCGCGAGGACGCACAGAAAAGCCCGCTAGAAGATTCCATGGAAAAGTTAAGAACTGATATCCGACGATTAGAAAAAGAAAGAGAAGAGAAATTCGGAGACGAGATTGATTCATCGGAATTCATGGACGACGAATATGCAGAAATCAACATGGTCGAAACACGAGCTTCATCAGCTTCACAAGGTGCTCCTGCGGCCGCAGAAGAGAGGAGCCGGAGCGATGAGAAGGCGACTTCGGGAGAAAGACGACACGATCGCCCAAATGGCGAAAAGGATGGAAGAGATGGCTGTAGCTCTAGCCACTCTCCAGAGTCAAGTGCAACCACAAAGAGAGACACCCCCAGAGGTCATTCACATTGTAGACGGAGGAAAGGAGATTACATCCGTCAATGGGGATGATCAGCTGAAAAAGGATACAACACAAAGTATGATCCCTGAAAAGGATATCAAGAGCTTGGTGGAACAGCAGAGTGCGAGAAGCCTTAGCACAATCAAAGAGCGGGACATCCATTCGGACGGGTAGACCTTACCCGAAGAATTCGACGCTGTCCAGGTACCCAAAGGCTTCGTACCACCTCTCGTTCAAGACCTTCGATGGAGCCAGGAACCCCCGACGACGATGTTGCGCACTTTAGTGCCGATTGTTGCAATGTCGGCGGGAGCGATGCATTACTCTTCCGACGGTTCATCGGCGCACTGTCGAGAATCGCCTTCGACTGGTATGCAGAATTACCAAATGGTTCGGTGAAGACGTTCTCAGAACTAGAGAACCTTTTCATCAAGCGATTCGCCGGAGCTCAGAACCACGTCACTATAGGTGATTTAGTGGTAGAGAAACAAAAGCCGAACGAAACTTTGGTGGATTACATACTTCGATGGAGGAACTTAAGCATGAAGTGTGAACCACAACTACAAGAACAACATGCAGTCGGCATTTTACTTAAAAGCATTCACGGCCCGATAGCACTTCTCCTCAAAGGATTCACTATTAAGACTTTCGAGAAGTTGTTAAGCAAGGCTAGAAGCTTGCAAGAGGAGGCGAAGCAATTAAGTTTCACCGACAAGATGGACAAGCAAAAGCCTGTGAAGACTTTTGAAAAGAAATCCGGGATCGTTGCAGCAGTTGACAAAGGCAAGCAACCGATGCAAATACCACGCGAACGGCCGCAGAGAACCCCAACGAATTACCAGCAACCCCAACCCAGATTATCGATCATCTCCGCAAGTATGAACAACTCGCCTCGTCCACAACGTACATTAAGGGAGCTTCGAGCGTGGAATATCCATTCAAGAATGAAGCGATGCTGAAAATGTTCGATAGTCCGATGAAGACTCCGGATTTCCACGCGCAGAGCCTAAAAGACCAGAGGAAGTCAACAAGAAAGGTGATCCCAACTTTTGCCCCTACCACCGGATGCTTGGGCACAAGATAGAAGATTGCATTACCTTTAAAAGTTGGCTCAATGACAACCTTCGGAAAGGAAATATAACGATCCCGAAGGAGTACATGATGGAACCCCAGAAAGGAGGTTCCGTCAATGTTATCTCAACTGATCCCATCATTCTGATAGATCCCTATACGACTGACGATGGATGGACTACCGCTTGGACAAGGTCTTTGAAAAAGATTTTAGACAGCATCCAAACCGCTTCGGTGCGAGCTTTAATTCAGAGTTCGAAACCTGTTAAGCCGGTACTATCACTTGCGATAGAAGAACCACCTCAACAGGAGACGATTGAAGAGAAGAAGAAAATCGACGAAAAAGAGAGGACCGAGACTCCTAAGGCTAGACTAGGGGATGCTTATCCTAGGATAGTTGTTTCTGATTCGGGGAGAAATCCCTCGAACCTCCGACTTTGTATGATTATCTCGCTCACTTCGGTGGGATCATATAATGATAAGGGTGATGGCGTTGGCTACGTTTTGACTGTTTCTAACGATTACGTAACTAGCGACAATCCGGACATCGATTTCGATACCAACAACAATTCTCAAATCATACACGATCTCGACGAGCAAAATAACGAAGAAGACATCCATCAAGGAGGCTACGAGAGTTCAACAAGCAATGAATCTATCTGCGAGTTTCGAGGAGCTCCAGTCACAATAGAGTTAGAGCCTTCAGATTCTGAAGTTAATCCGGAAGAGCCTGTCATTCCGATTCGAAGGAGACACCGACAAGCTCAACACTAGATTCAGAAGAAATTACAGAAGTCAACTTAAGAAGTGGAAGAGTTCTACCTCCGAGAATGGGTCCAAAAGACAAAGGAAAGCAGGTGGTTGTTCAAGAAGAACCAACCCCGGCAGAAGAAATACCCATTCGAGAAGAAGCCGAGACACATGGGAATAAAGTGGACTACAACGTGCTAGCCCATCTTAGGAAACTACCGGCCAAACTGAGCATTTACAATGCTCTCATCTTATCAAAGGAGATGAGAGAAGCTCTGATCAAGGCCTTACTTGATCCAGAAATTTGCTTAGCTCAAATGGCCGGAGATTCCTTAGATGAGGTTTGCTCGTTAAAGGAACAGCGAGGTGTTACCTTCACGGACAATGACCTACTACTTGGGATGCAGATCACAACCGACCGTTGTACATTTCGAGTTACAATCGGGAAGTTTACGCTCTCGCAGTATTGGTGGATCCAGGAGCATCAATCAATATAATGAGTCTCCGAACACTAGCATACTTGGAAATTGATGCTCGTGAGCTCGAGGCCGACAAAATGTTATTAAGAGGATTCAACCAGAAAGGAGAAAGAGCCCTCGGGTCAATAACGCTACTAATGAAGACCGGTGACTTAGCAAAGACAACCGCAAAATTTCACATAATTGATTCAGAAACGTCGTTCAACACTCTACTGGGCCGACCATGGATACATGAAAACAGGATGGTACCATCATCTCTACATCAGTGCATCAAATACTACGATGGAGGGGAACAGTGCATCAAAGGTGACTTACAACCATTCTCCGTACATGAAATTGGAATCCATGAAGATGCAGCTTATTATGCACCCCCGAAGAAAATGATCTTCTCCAGAGATACCGTAAAAAATGAAGCAAAGAAAATTCAGGACAACGAAGAACCTGAAGTTCTAGTCCAACAGTAACTCACCACTCCCTTCCGGCGAGATGGTGAAGGTTTCTCCACAACTCGCATCCGAGGTCGAGGCCGGGGACGAGGCCGTGGTAGAGACGTTAGGACAGTTGGACAAGAGGAAACCGACCATCAATGTTGATTGGGAAGACAGTTCTGAAGAAGAAAAAGAAATCAAACAAGAAGCAGCGGCAATAAGTCGGAAGAAGCAGCAATTCAAGATCTCCCTCGAAGATGAAAAGAATGAAGAATACAAATCAATGTACGAGAAGATTAACCACTACGTACATACTATGACCCTAACCCCGATCCATTCTAATAAGATCGAGGGTATGGTGGTCAAAGAGGTACGTAGCGACGGTGCAAAGCCAATTAAATTCTACCGTGGTGCTTCTTCCTCCAAAACTGAAAATAATGTACAATTTGAAGATGTCACTTCATCAGAATTAATGGAATTACCTTTTGAGTGGTACTCTCCCCGTGTTCAAAATTTAATTCAACGTGGTTTCTTACCTCGACAATGGACAAAAGGTCAATCACAACGTTTTGAAAAATTATGGAATAACTCCGGTCGTCCACCCAATTCAAAGTATGGACTCGGATTCGGCACGATAGAGATCGGTCGACGATACCGAATTTTGCTTGGTTGTCACTTGCGAGCCTAATGAAAACCGCATGGAAACTACAGACGAACTCGAAGATGTACAAATTGGAGACGCTCCGCAGAATTCGAAGAAGAAATTAAATCTACAATAGATGAGTTAACAGAAGTTAACTTAGGTACTAGCGAAGAGCCTAGACCTACCTTTGTTAGCTCCTTACTCAATAAAGAAGACTCCGAAGAAATGATCAAGTTATTAATGGAATTTAAAGACTGTTTTGCTTGGAGCTACGATGAGATGCCAGGATTAGCTCCAGAGGTCGCAGTCCATAAGCTAGGAGTGGATCCCGCTCGTCCCGCCGGACAAGGTCCCAGAAGAATGCGTCTAGAAATCGAACAACAAGTCATAGCCAAAGTTAAAAAGCTAATAGACACTAAATTTGTCCGTGAAGAACAATATCCGACTTGGTTAGCCAATGTGGTGCCAGTCAGAAAGAAGAATGGTCAGATCAAAATTTGTGTGGACTTCAGAGAAATAAACAAGGCATGTCCAAAAGATGAATTCCCTCTACCGATCCCAGAACTAATGATCGACATTGCTTCGACACTCGAGATATTTTCATTCATGGATGGATCTTCAGGATACAACCAGATTAAAATGGCTCCAGAAGCTAAAAAGCTTACAGCATTCAGAACACCGATCGGAGTGTTTTGCTACACAGTGATGTCATTCGAACTGAAGAACGCAGGAGTGACCTACCAGAGAGCAATGACAAGAATTTTTGATGATCTCATCCATAATCAAGTCGAATGCTACGTGGACGATGTGGTCATCAAAAGCAAAGTAAAGGAAAACCACCTGTATGATTTGAGAATTGTTTTCGAACGATTAAGATAATTTAACCTTAAGATGAATCCCTTAAAATACGCCTTCGGCGTCACCTCCGGGAAATTCTTAGGATTTGTTGTCCGACATCGTGGATTTGAAATCGACCCGGAAAAGATTAAAGCTATCTTAGAAATGCCGCCTCCCAAAACCTTAAAACAACTACGATCCTTTCAAGGGAAGCTGGCATATCTTCGACGCTTTATCTCAAACTTGTCGAGTAGGTGTCGACCTTTCTCGGCACTAGTTAAAAAGGACGCCAAATTTATTTGGGAAGAGAAATGCCGGAAGGCCTTCGAGGACATTAAACAATATTTAATGACACCTCCCGTCTTAGCGACTCCGGCCTCGGTGTAGACCGCCGATACTTTACACCGCGGCTTTAGACGACTCTCTCGGAGCCCCGTTAACCTGTGTCAATGATGAGGGTAAAGAAAATGCTCTTTACTACTTAAGCCGTCGTTTACTTCCGACGGAAGTAAGGTATCCTGCAATTGAAAAGCATTGTTTGGCCCCGATCTTCGCCGCTCAAAAGCTCGAGCACTACATGCTTTCTCATAAGGTCAACCTGATCTCGAAATTTAATCCATTGCAATACTTGATGACTCGTCCAACACTTTCCGGCGGACTTGCCGGATGGTCAATGATATTATTGCAATTCGATATAACTTTCGTGCCTCCGTGTGCCGTAAAGGGACAAGTCTTAGCGAGACTTCCTCGCGAAGACACCCTTTGCCGGCGAATCTCCTCTCAATGACGATTTGCCAGATTAACAAATAATGAGCCTAGAAGACCCTGATGATCGACGTTGGGAATTATACTTCGACGGAGCATCTTCAGCACACAAAGACGAAGATTCGCAAGTGATAGTGCCCGGTAAGGCAGGAATCGGGCTAATCTTTATAACACCGGAACGGGGATGTTAAGATACTCCTACCACTTAACGTAACCATGTACAAACAACGAAGCGTAATATGAAGCCCTCATAACGGGATCGGAATTAACTATTCAAATGGGGATAACGGACATCAACATCTACGGGGATTCACGGTTAATCATTCAACGTATCGCCGGACAAGTATAGAATTTTAAAGCCAAGACTCGAGCAATACTTCCAGGATGCCATACAGCTTGTTGGAACAAATTCCAAATGTGACGATCTACAAAATTCCCGAAAAGAAAATGCTTTAGCGAGATGCTTTAGCCCGTCTCGCAAAAGAATTTGCTCGTTTGCAAGATGAATCGATGGAAGTGTTAGTTCACGGACGTCGAGTCCTATCACGACTCGACATGGATACAATACACAAATCGAGGAAAAGAAAAAGGATCGATCAGCAAGAAGTGACGTAAAAACACGGAAGATCGGCGACGGCCATTGATAGACTACCCGCAAACAGAAAGCTACCGGACGATAGGTCGCTAGCCCATCGGATCAAGAAAAGAACTCGTCCTACGCATTAATAAACAACACATTGTACGAAGGTCTTTTGATCAAATGTGGCTAAGGTGCCTAAGCGGGTACGAGGCCCGTGAAATTGTTAAAGAGGTGCATTCAGGACTCTGTGGTGCTCACCAGTCGGGTCCGAAGATGAAAATGAAAATTAAAAGACTAGGGTATTATTGGCCCTCGATGATGACCGACTGCATGAAAATCGCCAAGAGCTGTCACCAATGTCAAGTACACGGAGTGGATCTACACCAACCTCCAAATGTGCTACATCCGACAATTGCATCGTGGCCATTTGAATGTTGGGGCACAGATATAGTGGGTCCGATAAAACCACCATCTTCGAAAGGACATCGCTTCATTCTTGCGGCTACAGATTACTTTTCCAAGTGGGCAGAGGCAGTTCCGCTTAGAGAAGTGAAAGCACACCACGTGCTACAGTTTTTCAAGAACCAAGTTTTCTACCGTTTCGGAGTGCCGCGCAGGATCATCTCAGATAATGGGTCAGCATTCAGAAGCACGCAAATCAATAATTTTGTCAGGAGACACGGAATTGACTGGCGATACTCAACAATTTACTATCCAAGAGCAAACGGCCTCGCTGAGGCTTTTAATAAAACTCTCATTCAAATCTTAAAGAAAACTTTGGACGATAATAAGAGAGATTGGCACGAGAAGTTGTTAGAAGCCTTATGGGCCTACCGGACAACCTTCAAAACTCCTACTCAAGCTACACCTTACGCTTTGGTGTATGGGTCCGAGGCAGTGTTACCTTTAGAGGTTCAGCTTCCTTCACTCAGAATTGCAGTTGCAAACAAGATCACGACGGAAGAGAACGCCAAATTACGACTAGAAGAATTAGAAAGCTTGGAAGGGAAAAGACTTGCAACAGCAACAGTAATTTAGAACTATACCAAGCTAAGATGGTTCAAGCCCATGAAAAACCGGTCCGCCCAAGAACCTTCAAAGTTGGTGACTTAGTTCTCGTTCTCAAGAGACCTATTCTCGCACATCGCAAGATAGGAGGAAAATTTGAACCCACTGGGAAGGACCGTTTGTGGTCAAGCAAGATACTCGTGAGGTTCCTACCGCCTAGTGAATCGCCGGGAGAACGACATATGCTTCCGATCAACCGGACGATACTTGAAAAAGTATTACGCTACCTAATGTTTCGAAGGAATGAATTCTTCATCCCTAAGAAACACGGCGAAGTAATTACTTATGATTGGGTCCGAACCCAAAAAATAATAAAATGTGCTAAAATAAATAAAGTCATGATAATTAAGTTTTCCTTGTTTTCTTTTCCAAATCAAAATCTCTTCCCCGATCTTATCCTACGTCATTCCCGTTAAATTTGAAAATATAAAAAAATATATAAAAAAAATGTGTCTTTAATAAACATTTTCTTAATGTTCTTGTTCTTAGTACGATCCCACGATCCTTTTTCTTGCCTTTTTGCGGGAAATGTCGAACGGGCGGTTGGTCCCGAACTTTAAGAATGGCGTAAGCCTCGCACTCGATGAAAAGAGGGTGAAAGATGGAGCGATAATCGAGATCGACTCGGATTTCGCACCAGCGAGCCTACGAGTATGAGGAAAGTGACCGGGTCCCGCTGACCGAGAAGAACCGCCCGGAAGACAATGATGAAAGTGGGTGGCCCAAGCCACCAATCCAAAGAACAAGAAAAGAAAAGCAAACACCGAAGAAGACAAGAAAATGAAGTCCGTAGTCGCTACGACAGAGGGCGAGCTTGCCGCCGCGCCCACGTACATTCAAGAAGTTCGAAGAGCTACTCTCACGACCACGCAACGAAGAAATAAGAATCGCCGTATCCGTAAGATGTTAACAAAACTAGCTACGGACCAGCCGCGACGAGACAATTGCTAATGCGCGCACATACACTTCAAGGACACCGATTCACCGAGAACTCGAAGAAAGGAGGCCAGCTCCTAGGATAACGAAAAGAACCGTGGAAATCTCACAAAGATCGAAGAAAGAAGGCTACCACGCCACCGGATAGAACCACCCGCAATGCATGACCTTGTTGCGAAGCAACCCCGAGGGATGTCCCGACGTGCATCATCCCCGAGGAGCCGAGGTATGCAGGAGAACGTGAAGGGATTGAACCGTATATCCCACAATATGTCACCGTGCCTCGCCATTTGCGGATTATTCCGGAGTACGAGCCTGGAAAGAATGCGGAATGTTGAAAAGAAAACCTTCGAATACTTCGAGAGAATCGAGGCGGAAGGATCAATATACTAGAGGGCCTCGAGCTACATACGTACGTATTCTCGGAGTATGAACAACAACGAAATCGTGGATTGCATCCGGGATTTGAAAAGAATGGGCCGAGCAGGCCGCCTAAGGGAAAACACATACTCAGAACCCCGGAGATGGATGCCAGGGAAGGGAAGAATCACAATACAAAGTGGATGCTGTTACAACTTTGCGGAGGACAGGAAAAGAAACCCACCGGGAATACTCCGTCATGGGCAAGTAGATCTGATGACATTAGTCATCAAGAGAATGGTAAAGAGATTGATAACATGGAGGGTACTGCCAGCAGATTGCATACCCAATAGCTGCATTATTAACATCTACAAGCGAGGTGATCGCATACCCCCACACATAGATCACCATGACTTTGTCGACCTTTCGCACGCATCTCTTTCCCGAACGAGTGTAACATCATGTTCGGATCCGACCTCCGGATAGCGAGCCCAGAGTGAGTTCCGAGGGCCGTTGAAGATACCTTTACCGGTAGGTTCCGTCATGATACCGAAGGGCAACGGAGCGGATATCGCCAAGCATTGCATACCAGGAGTACCAGTGAAGCGGATCTCGCTACTTTCGAAGGATGGACGACAGGAAGACACCTTACCATTTCCAGCTAGACCCGGAGCTAGAGAGCCTCCGGCCTTACGAGCTGTGAGTTACATGGGAGATATCACACCTTCAACGTACATCCAGCCGGCATCCTTGCCAAGGATGGCTGGGAAGGTGATGTTATTAACCATGTACCCCACTATTCAGACATGGATTTTTGACAGATGCTTCTTTTGATGGATCGACGAAGATCATACATAGTCCGTTTTGAGTCTACATGGATTGTATGAAACATATGCCAGATCAAGTTGTATGATGTATCTTCGACAAGATTGGAATGAAAGTGACCATGTCACATTTTTGGCCTTCACCTCTTTTGTGCAAATTGATCGGGAAACGCCATTAAAGTTAAATGAACTTTGAACAAAGAACAGAAAAGAAACAAAAAGGATAAAAGAAAACTTTCCTTAAAAATCTAAAAATGACGAACACCAAATTCACATGAACATTAAATAAATGATAAAATAAAATTTGAATCATTAAAAGACAAACAAAATGAACATAAATTTCGAATCAAATTCTAAATCAAATTTCAATCGAGTTCAAACTCATCCTTCCAAATTTCAAATTCAATCAACTCAAATCTCAAATCAAATTTCAAATCAAATTTCAAATCAAATTTCAATCAATCTCAAATTCAATCTCCCAAATCTGAAATCCAATCAGTTCTACTCTTCCCTTTGTCCGGGATGGAAGCGGTTGATTCCATTGACACGGATCGAATCTGATGGCGAGGAATTATATCCAATCCAAACCAGCAACTTCCAATCAACTCTTTTGGACGGGGTATGTAACATCTACATATTCCCTCCTAATCTATTTCCTTCCATGAAAGCCTTTTACAACTTTCATGGAATTCTCGAAACACCAAAATTCCACACTTTTCAAATCAACACTACAAATCTTTGCAAAGTCAATGACCATCAAATTCAAACTTCTTGGGGTTGAGGATTTTACATCCGAGACTGCATTGCTTTAGGATTCTTTTCCCTATCACAATGAAATACATCAAATTCAAACTTTTAGAGTTGAGGATTTTACATCCGAGACTGCATTGCTTTAGGATCTTTTCCCTATCGCAATGAAATACATCAAATTCAAACTTTTGGAGTTGAGGATTTTACATCCGAGATCGCATTGCTTAGGATCTTTTCCCTATTGCAATGAAATACATCAAATTCAAACTTTTGGAGTTGAGGACTTTACATCCGATACTGCATTGCTTTAGGATTCTTTCCCTATTACAATGAAATACATCAAATTCAAACTTTTTGGAGTTGAGGATTTTACATCCGAGACTGCATTGCTTTAGGATCTTTTCCCTATTACAATGAAATACATCAAAATCAAATTCTTGGGGTCGAGGATTTTACATCCGAAACCGCATTGCTTTAGGATTCTTTCCCTATTGCAATGAAATACATCAAATTCAAACTTTTGGAGTCGATGATTTTACATCCGAGACTGCATTGCTTTAGGATTCTTTCCCTATCGCAAGGAAATACATCCAAATCAAACTTTTGGGGTTAAGGATTTTACATCCGAGACTGCATTGCTTTAGGATTCTTTCCCTATTGCAATGAAATACATCAAAATCAAACTCTTGAGGTTAAGGATTTTACATCCAATACCGCATTACTCTGAGATCTCTCCTCATTGTAATGATTCAATCCAATCAATTCAATTCTCTTTTGTGGTTGAAGATGTTATATCTAAAACCACAAAACTCCAATTTTCATTTCAAATCAAATCCCTTCAAATTAATTTTGACAAACTTCAATCTAAATTGAAACTCCAAATTGAAATCTAAACTCACACATCAAAACTTAAATTGAAACGAAATAAAATTTAAATTGATTTTTTTCCCGTATCATGTGATTTGGAATTCACCTCCTTTTCCTTTCCCTGCCGAGAGTTCGAGAATCTCCGGCTTCGGAGATATGCTCGACACTCCCCAACGGAAACTCTTCTACTTCGTCCTAAGTTTGTCACTTGGACATCCGTGTTGGTTTTGTTGATCGCTTCGGTCAACGCCAATACGCGCGGTGTGCTCCGTCGACTCACCACACCTATTGGGGGTCCATTTGTTGACCTCATTTTTGATGAGGTCTTCTCTTCTTCTTTTAAGTACTTAGGATCTAGCCTTAGGCTTTTCCTTTGACTATCTTAGAGGACTAGAATTGGGATCCACCTTCTAGAATTTCAAACCACTTCTTAAATCCCTGCAAACTCCACAAACTTGACTGTAGACCCCTAATCACCTAGAGGGTTGAAATCAAATGTGGAAGTTTAAAGGATGAGTTTCCTATAGGACTCTTTGGCCTTAGGATTGCCCTGGGTGGCCTGGTCTGGTGAAGGGGCTGACTTACACACACACTACACCTATACACTACACTTTCACACACCTTCTAAAACCACACCCATACCTAACTTGACCTCCTGACTCATGTAGGTGATTCACATGGATGGTCCTTAACCCCTAAGCCCTTGGCTAGAGGGTTAGGAACAACATAGTGAATGCCTCAAATGAGTCCCTTCATGGCTCATGTGGGCTTGATGTAGCTTCATGGCTCAACCAAAATGATTTCATTCCACTCAAATTTACCCAATCTTCAATTTTCCAAATTTTCAATTTTTGACCCCCGGGATCCTACACCCGCCTAACTTACCCAAAGCCCTTGAAAATACCCAAAATTTTCAAAATCACCTAAATTACCCAAAATTCCCCAAAGTCAATCCCAAGCATTCCCACATCACTCAAATTGATCATCCATACCCAAAAATACCAAAAATTCCAAAAATACCTCCCAATACCCTCCAAATACCCAAAATACCCCTCTTGACCCAAAAATCCAAAAATTCAGAAAATTCCCAGAAAATTTCAAAAAATCCCAAATATTCTCAATTTCATTTTGTTCAACTACACCATGAGCCAATTTTGTCAATTTATGCTACTTTTGTCAAAACCCCCAATTTGACCCATTTTAACCCTAAGTGAACCCAATGTCAAACCAAACCTATCCAATTGACCCAAATTCTGGTCCAATTCAATTCTAAACTTCAATTCAACATTCCCAACACCAATCTAGACCAAATCCAAGTTCAATTTGATTGAAATTTGGATCCAATTTCACTTTTGGCCTTAAAGCCCAATTTGGACCCATGACCCAAACCTAGCCCAAACTCACCCAATTTAACTCCAATTAACCCCAAATCTTTTCTAAATCTTCCTTGGCATCCCCACAAGCAAAAAAATAACATGATTTTCCCAAAATTTGGACCCAAACCCCACTCAAATTCAACCCAAAGCTAAAAGGCCCAATTTTGACCTAAACCCAAACCTAACCCAAATGAGCCCAAACCCCAAAATCAAAGCCCAATCAAAGTCAAAACTTCTTTGAAACACTCCCATAAACATTTCTCAACATTAATTTTACATCAATTTCAACCCTAGCCCAACATTGGCCTAACTTGGCCCACTTGGACCTATATTGGCCCATTCACCAAAAGAACCCAAATTCAACCCAATTCAAACCCAAATAACCCCCAATTTGCTTCAAGTCACTCATGACACATCCATGAGCTAAACCCAACAATTATTTATCCCAAGCCTTTACCAAAATTTCATCCCAAAATCCATTTTAAAATTCAAAAGCCCACTTTCCTAAACCATCTTAAAAGCCCATCTAAAACCATTTCAAAAAGCCCAAAATCTACCCTAAAGCCCACATGACATCTCCACTTGCCATCCACTTAATAAAAGCCATTCCCTAAGTCCTAAATTCATCATCAAATCATTCCAAATCAAGTTTCATACAAATTTCCATCAAATTACCAAAAATTCCTAAAACCCATTTTTATGAAATTGACCAAACTTTTTGCCAAGCCAAAGGTGAGCCATGAAGCCATGCATGAGCCACATGTGAGCCATGAGAGCCTTGGACACTCCACCATGCCATATTGGGTAAGAAGAGGGAGGGCTTTCCTTAATCCCTAAAGCTCATTAGCCTTAATCATGTTTCACCTAAACTTAAATTTAATCCAAATATATTTGGATGGAGACTTCTCCATGCCAAACCAAATCGATCCGTTTGATTCCCCACAACATCCAAAGCCACCATGAGGGTGCACCAAGCCCAAATGGGTGGGTTGACCCAT
Organism: Papilionanthe hookeriana x Papilionanthe teres; assembly: GCA_022702705.1. NCBI lineage: Eukaryota > Viridiplantae > Streptophyta > Magnoliopsida > Asparagales > Orchidaceae > Papilionanthe > Papilionanthe hookeriana x Papilionanthe teres. Next base: position 14,339,718 of record CM040424.1, read on the forward strand.
TTAGACTCAAAACTAGCCATGCCCCATTCCACTTTGGATCAAAGCCTTTACACATGGCATTTGCCAATTGCTCGCACCAAGTCCCGCCCCGACCCACCCGACCTCGAGGGTGACCCATGCCCGGCCGGCCGGCCACTGGCCGCCGGAAAACACCATGGCCGAGAGCTCACATGTGAGCCAACTTTGGAATTCTCCTCGCCGAGCCGCCCCATCCCCGCCGCCATTGTAGCTGTTCTTCTCTTGCCAAGAGCAGACTCGATCCCAAGCCCTAACTCTCCCCGGAGGCCCTCCACCCTCTCCTATTTAAACACCACCCCTCTCGGCCAAGAGAGGTGTCGAAACAAACCTTAAGGAAACTCGCCAAAATTGTTCCGTACAACTACCCATACACAGAGCACTTAATCCCCACCGAAATCCCCCGCCATTTCTTCTCTCGCGAGCTCAATTTCGCAGTTGAAATCCAAGCCCAAAACCAGGACACTTCTCCACAAAGTGAGCCAATCCCCAAATCGATTGGTTCTACACCTTCACTGCACCAGGGAAGGTGTCCACCAAAGAAAAGCCCCATCTCCAGAGCCACCCAATTGCTCCAGACCTCCAAGCTTTGTGATCGGCCGTGGTCGAAATCCTACCTGAGCAATTCACTGCACCGGGAGACTTCATCCGGAGCTTGCCGGGATCCAATCGAAGGTGCAACAACCCTCAGATCGAAGCCACACTTCTCTGAGCAAAGGTATGGCCTCATTCTTCTTCCCGAGCTTCTGAACATTCTCCATTTTTTATTGCGTAAATTTCATCCCACATAAACCGTATGGATGTGTTCGTCTTCTCAAGACGAATCCATAGAGCATAAGAACATGAAAATCCATCGAGTATCGAGTGAGATCTTAGTGGATTTAGTGTGGACGGCTCTCGGGTGAGGATGCTCGGGGACGATGAACGGATGCCGTCCATTCAATACACGCGCGGACGGACGGCTCAGATGGCGTCGGACCAGGAGACGGTACGAGAACCGCGGGGCCCGGGCTGCTGACTCAAGAGGCGGCGTCGAATGGGAGCGCGACGCGAGTGCGTTCGAAGATGCCGAGGATGACGCGGTGCCGCGTGGATAAATAGAAAATTAGGGGTATTTTCTATTTATTTAATTCCCTAAACTTCAAAAATTCATAACTTTGTGTAGGAAAATCATAAAAATAAAATAAAAATACCCTCTTGCTCGAGTGAACGAGAGGAGAATAATGTGGAAAAGAAATTATTTAATTTCATCAAGGATTTTATTTTTAATAATTTATTTACTCTCTGCATATTTTTAATTCTCCATGCATGTATACAATTCACCATGGCATTAGACTATAGGGCTTTTGAAGCCTCTGAATTTGGGAACATTCCTTGAATTTTCCAAAGTCAGAGGCCATCCCTATGAAAAGTTATTGATTTTTAAAATTCATGTTACTGTTTTGAGTATTTTAATTTCAATAAATAGCATGTTGTGAAATAAATTCTAGGAAAATTTGGTGATGTTCCTTATGACCAGAGGACCCTAGGAAAAATAGGTTTTGAGTTAGTTCATTTAAAATAACCCTAATTGGCTTAAACTCCAAAAATAGGTCTCTAATTAATTAGAGCTAACCATACATCAAATTGACTTGAAATCAATTCTCCACTGACCTTTAGGATCAGAGGAATCCACCATAAAATTTTGAGGTCAATTGGACTTGGTTAGCCCTACTAAATGGGTTGATTAAGCCACTTAGTCATTTTAAACTTTAAAAATTCATAACTTTCAAAATATCTTTCAAAAATTCACTAAATTGGTTTTGGAGCCTCTCTGATATTAGGGGAATTTAAGAAAATTAAAATTTTAATTTTCTAAAAAAGTTGATTTTTTAATATTATTTTAATATTTTAATAATTAAAAAATAATAAAAATCACAAAAATAATAAAATTCAACAAAATGTCACATTTTGAATTTTAATCACTTAGGAATAAACCCCATATTTTTCTTAGGTCTATTTAGTGAGATATTAAATTTTAAAGCTCTAGTGGTAATTTTAAAATTAAAAAAAAAATGTATTTTCTAGCATTTTCACTAAAATAATTATAATAAATCATAGAAAAATCAAAAAATTGTAAAATTTAATTCTATGATTTCCTTGATATCAGAGAGATTTTTGAAAAATATAAAATTAATTTTTCAACATTTATTTTATTTTTAAATTAATTAAAACTCCAAAACTTAAAATAATTATAATAAAAATAATATAATTCAAAAAATCACCAAAATTGGTCCAAGTGGTCCTCTGGTCATTAGGAATGTCCCCTAATTTTCTTAAGGACAGAAACTTTCCCTTGGTCATGTTATTAAATTTTCCTTGGAAATCTCTATTTTCTACCAAAAATAATTATATAAATAAATTAAATACAGAAAAATCACATTTTCTCCTCTCATGTCTTTATTGACATATGAGTGAAGTCACATAAAAATTTTAAGTTCATTTGAGTTCAATTTAGTGAGTTATGAAATTATTAAGCTTAAAGGGTAAAGTGGTAATTAAAATTTTTAATCCTTAATTAAAACTTTAGGTTTAATAAAAAATTAACAAGTAAAATATTTGATCCTAATCTGATTTGGATGATTGAAATTTAAATAATTAAAGGGTAGAAACCCATTAAGCAATTTAAAATAATTAAACCTTAATTAAATAATTGATTAAATTTGGAAGAATAATAAAATTGGAATTATTAAAATGGGGATATTATTAGGAAGAGATTTATTCTTTAATTTAAAAATCCCTAAATTAATCATCTCATTAATATTCAATTCTTAATTAAAATGATAACTCAAATTCAAAACATTAAAAGACTTAATCATTAAACTAAAATTAAATTATTAAACTCTTTTAAAATTTTAATTAAAATTAAAAAAAATAAAATTAAATTAAAAATTAAATTAAATTAAGTAAATTGAATTGAATTAACTTAAATTAAATTAAATTAAATAAACAAATTAAATTAAATTAAATGAATTAAATTAAATTAAATTAAATAAATAAAATAAAATTAAATTAAGTTAAACCAAATTAAAAATTAAATTAGATTAAATGAATTAAAATTAAATTAAATTAAATTAAATTAAATTAAATTAAATTAAATTAAATTAAATTAAATTAAATCAAATTAAATTAAAATTAAATCAAATCAAATTAATTTAATGTAACATCAAATCAAACTAAATTGAATTAAATTGAATTAAATTAAATTAAAACTCAATTAAATTAAATTAAATTAAATTAAGTTGAATTAAATATAACATCACCAAAGACATAAAGAATTCAAAATAAATCTAAAATAACTTGAACACTATTCCAAATTTAAACCCATTAATGGAAATTAAACTAAATCACAAACCATTTGAACACCAATTTACCCTCAAAAGCTTTAGTTATCATAACTCCTAAACGGAATATTAAATGAAATGTTACTTCACCTATAGGATATTCAAATGTCCTAGTTCATCGAGCAAGATAACAAAACTTGAGATTCTTGACGATTAATTCATTTGTATAATTAAATTCATTTGGACTTAAAACAATTCTAGCAATATTAAAAAGATGTTTAAGATTCTTTTTAAACACTTTCTCAATATGATAGGATGTTTATAAGAACAATTGAATTTAATTGTTCTTTGATGAAGAAATTCGTCTTCAAACAAAAACACAAGGAATCCAGACGTCATAGGAAATGACTAGCTATAGGATTAGGAATTTGGTAGAAAACCATAACCCTTACCTTAGCTTTACCTAGGAACTTGCTTAAATATTCTAATTGTGTTTTAAGTGCGGCTTGGGATGACGGGAAGACCCTCCAGGTACTCTTTTATTTTATTGCAATTTACTTTCTTGCAATTTACATTATTGCAATTTCATTAATCGCATCGCATTTACTTTTCTAGCATGATAAACAACTGTTGCATGAAAACCCACACCTTTAGGATAGTCCCTAAAACTGAAACCAAAACTAAGTTAAAAGTTATTGCAAGATAAAATTCACCGCCACAACATTTCAAAATATAAAACAACTCAAAATTTAAGCACAAACAGAACACAAAACTACAATTACAACTAAATTAAAACGTCCTGTTGGATGATCGGGAATACCTCGGATGATGTAACCTACATGTTGCTAACGGGATTTCCCACGGTCTAAATGAAAGTGTGGAACTTATTCAATTGAGTTTAGCAAATTCATCCGGACTAAGTGAATCCGATAAAAATAATGATGCCAAAAGGATGGAACCAGTGGGATCTTAACCGGTGTCGTTATAATCAACTTTAAGATTTGTTTTAATTAAAATAATGAAAACACTTGGAAATTAAGATTTTCTCTAAACCAAAACACTTTTCTCATCCCCCGATTTATGATTTCTAAAACTAAACCTCTCGCAACAATAAGGAGCTCGGAGCATGGTGGGCAAGCACGGCCATCGTCATCGCAGAAACCTCGAGTCTACTTCAACAAAACTTTCCTAGAATTAAATAACGAGCCATAGGACTTCGAGGTAGTTTGCCTAGTGCAACATAAACCCTCAACTCTTCGTTAGGCATTTGCATTGCAAATTAAGCCCTAACCGGTCTTAGGATTCCGAGGTAGTTGTCTGATACGACATAAACCCTCACATCTTCGAGGCTATTTGTGTGATTTTATCATACAAATATAAGCCCTAATTAATTAAAATTGGCAAGATCAAAACATGAAATAAATATTAGGACTTTCCTAAACTCAAGCCAAACAATAGGATAGTCGGGAAATTACGAAGTTCGCTTCGAATCTGTGATTTCTCCTACTTTTCTTCCTTTGGATTCCCAAAACAAAATGTTCCAAATTTGATCCATTCCCTATTGAAATTCCAAAATTCAATCCCTTGAAAACTTAAACTTTGGAATCCTTGAGAGCAGAATTATTGATTATTATCGAGAGTTTTCTTAGGTGATTCCCGTCACTTAAGATGTAATTAACTATAGGGGCTTGCCCTTATAGGGAATTTTAAAGAACCTGAGTAATATAAACCCCTGTTTAATGCTTTCATATTAAGCAGGGAATTTGTCGGCTTATAAAATTGGTTCGCAGTACCAAACGGATGTCACAAATCTTCTAGTTTATTTAATCGAGCCCCACCGTCAAGCAGTGTGTCTATCCTTAGGGAAAGATACACGGTTTGTGGTGCGGTGCTCGTTTATATAAACTATTTGGGATGTGAGATCGGTTTAATCTCATATCTTAAAACCTTCAAATTTAAAATTATTTTCAAAATCAAATACTACTTTTCAAAATTATTTATTTAAATTAAATTAAAAATTCGCCGACAACTTCTGTTAGGCGACCCCCTTTTCAAAATAAAACACACAACCTAAAAATATGCCGACAGTTGTCCATTTGGGTTGAGACAAGTCAGCAAGGTGGAATTCCAAAATTTAGCTCCTCCCAAGGTCTCGGCCATGGTGTTTTCCGGGGATCCAGGCGGCTGGCCGGCAGGCTTGGGTCACCCTCAGGTTCAGTTGGGTCAGGGATGGAGGTTTGTACAGTCAATTGGGCTTTGTCATGTGTAAAGGGGATGGCTTGGAATGGAATGGGGAAGAGGCCATTTTGGCATGGTTTGGGTCAACCCATGGAAATAGACTTGGTGCACCTCCCCAAGACCTGATTTTGAGCTGAGGAAATCATTTTGGTCAGCTTAGAAGGGGTTGTGAAGTCTCCATCCATGGTGAGGTGGCTAAGCATGGTTTAGTGTGTGACATGCTTAAGGTAAAAAAGGGTTTAAAAGAGTTTAAGAAAGAGATTCCCTCTCTTTCCATTAATGGTTTGGTGAGGTGGAAAGTAGATTCCATGGCTCTCATGGCTCCCATGAGGCTCATGCATGGCTTCATGGCTCATATATAGCTTGGGAAAAGTTGTCTCACTTGCATGAGAATGGGTATTGGAATTTTTTATGGATTTAAGGAGAATTGTCATAAGGCTTGATTTGGATTTATTTTGTGATGGATTTTAGAGCTTAGGAAGTGTTTTAAATCAAACGGATGATGATAGAGGATTGTCATGTGGGATTTAGGCCTTTTGAAATCATTCTTGATTGGCTTTTAGGAAGGCTAAAGAGGATGAGCCTTTAGGTTTGAAAATGGGATTTTGAATGAAAAAAATTGCAAAGGGCCATGCCAAATAAAATGTTGAGTTTTGTTTAAAGATGTGTCTTGAATGATTTGAAGCAAATTTGGGGTAGTTTAGAATTGAATTGGGTGGAATTTGGGTTCATTTGGTGGGCCAATGTAGGTCAAATTGGGCTAACTTGGGCCAATGTTGGGCTAGGGTTGAAATTGATGTAAACTTAATGTTGGGAAATGTTTATGGAAGTGTTTCAAAGAAGTTTCAACTTTGGTTGGGCTTTGATTTTGGGACTTGGGCTTATTTGGGTTAGGTTTGGGTTTAGGTCAAAATTGGGCTTTTTTGGTTTTGGGTTGAATTTGAGTGGGGTTTGGGTCAAAATTTTGGGCAAATCATGTTAGTGTTTTTTTTATGGGGATGTTATGAAGGTTTGGGAAAGATTTGGGATCAATCGGAGTTGAATTGGGTCAAATTGGGTCAAGTTTAGGTCATGGGTCAAAATTGGGCTTTAGGCTCCAAATTGGAATTGAATCCAAATGTCAATCAAATTGGACTTGTATTTGGTCTAAATTGATATTGGAGATATTGAATTGAAGTTTAGAATTGAATTGGACCAAAATTGGGGTCAATTGGGGAGGTTTAGTTTGAGATTGGGTTCATTTCGGTTAAGAATGGGTCAAATTGGGGGTTTTCGCAAAAGTGGGGTAAATTGACAAAATCAGCCCATGGTGTAGTTGAACAAAATGAAATTGGGAATGTTTGGGATTTTCTGGACTTTTCTGAGAATTTTCTGAATTTTTGGATTATTTGGCTAAGAGGGGTATTTTGGGTATTTGAAGGGTATTTTTGGAATCTTTGGTATTTTTGGCTATGGGTGATCAATTTTATTGGTGAGGAAATGTTTAGGGCTAATTTTGGGGAATTTTGGGTGATTTGTAAATTTTGGAGGATTTGGGCAATTTTAAGGGCTTTTGGTAGGTTTGATAGGTATAGGGTCTCTGGGGTCAAAAATTGAAATTTTGGAAAAGAGAAGATTGATCAAATATGAGTGAAATGGAATCACTTTGATTGAGCCATGAAGCCATATTAAGCCTATATTAGCCATGAGAGGACTCATTTGAGGCATTCACTATGTTGTTCTTAACCCTCTTAGCTAGGGGCTTAGGGGTTAAGGTCCATCCATATGAATCACCTAAATGAGTCAAGGAGTCAAGTTGGGTATGGGTGTGGTTTTATGATTTGGATTGTGTGTGTGAGAGTGTAGAGTATGAGTGTAGTGAGTGTGTAAGTCAATCCTCACTGTACCAAGCTACCTGTGGTGGTCCTAAGGCCAAAGAGTCCTATGGGGAACTCATCCTTTAAACCTTCACTTTTGATTTCAACCCTCTAGGTGATTAGGGGTCTACAATCAAGCTTGTGGGGTTTGCAGGGAGACAAGAAGTGGTTTAAATTTCTAAAGGATGGATCCCAATTCTAGTCCTCTAAGATAGTCAAAGGAAAAGCCTAAGGCTAGATCCTAAGCACTAAAGAGGGAAGAGAAGACCTCATCAAAAATGAGGTCAACAATGGGTTGTGTCTAACCCATATGAGATCATGTGTGATGTTATAAAAGACATTTGGAATTTTCAGAAAACCATAATGTCATAGGTTAAAATTCCATTTAATACCCCTTACTTAATTTAATTTCCATTTTAATTAATTATGTCATTAATTAAAACATTGGAAATTATTTTATTAATCAATTATTAATTCCAAATTAATTATTTGATTAATTTTTATGTCATTTTTCTTTAAAATTGGATGGTTGTCTCATTTCATGACTTTTAATTTAATTTTCATTTTAATTAATTATGTCATTAATTAAAATTTTAAAAATTAAATTATTAGTCAATTAATTAATCAAAATAATATTGAAATTAATTATTTAATTAATTAAGTCTTTTTTATTTCATTTTGGTGTATTTTGGTCATTTTATGACTTGTAATTTAATTTTCATTTTAATTAATTATGTCATTAATTAAAATATTGAAAATTAAATCATTAGTTAATTTAGTTAATCGAAATAATTTTGAAATTAATTATTTAATTAATTTTGTCATTTTGGGGTGTTAAAAAAGTCATTGGTCAATCACTGGGGTCATGGGCTGATTATTTTGATTAAATTTGACCTTTTGAATCAAAGGTTGACCTGTTGAGTCAATAGGCTTGATCATTGGGTCATGATTGACCATTTTGACCAAAGTTGACTTTTAGGTCATGGGTTAACCTGTTGGGTGACACGCCTAAAATATATACATTTTTTCTAATATTATTTTACTCATTTTTTATTATATTACACTTTAAAGGAAGGTATTTTTTATGGTTTTTGATTTTAGGTAGAAGAAATAGTGATTGGAGCAAAAGGAAGCAAAAACGGTGCAATTTAGAGCAAAAACGAGCAAGAAATGAAATTCTGCTCTGACACCTTTCGATAAGTCTATTGATGCATAAACTCTTTTACACTTCTTACATATTTTTGAATGAGATTACACTTTAAAAAAAGGTTGTTTTAATGCTTATTTTGTAGGGCTATCTGTTACGAACACAATGCAACTGAAATAGGGCGAAACAGAGCTGAAACGGGGCCAAACGGAGCGAAACGGTGGAGTTGCACAGCAGTCTGCTCGCTGACGGAGGTGTTGATCTTGCCGACGGTGAGATTTTCCAAAGATGGCCGAAATATGACTGAAAAGCTCACCGACAGCCGCCTCGAACTCGCCGACAGCGCCCGGGAAGATTCTTGACAAACTTTTGGCGGTTTTGGGCCGAAATTCAACGTATTTGGACACTTTTTCAAAGGGGTGCTTAAGGGAACTCTTAGAAATTCATCCATACTCTTTAAAATGGTGAATTTATGTTAGAAAAAAAGTAGAGAAACAAGAGAGGAATGTTAGGAAAATCTTAGACAATGTTGAGGATTCATAGATTAAGAGTAGAAATGTAGATTTCTACCCTTTTGGAGAGATTGGAGAGACGATTTTGAGAGAATTTGTAAGGGATTTCACTAGCATTGCATGGATCGACGGGAGACTTTATGAGAGAGATCTTCATCTTTCTTTCAAAGGGAAAAAGCTAAGTATTGTTCTTCATTATCTTATTATTTTGTAAACACTTACATAGTGGATTTGTTTTGGTTTAATGAAGTTTCCGTTGTGTTTTCTTCGTGCTTTGTGATGTAACTTTCTTACTTTTTCTTCTTCTTTAGAAGTAGTGGCATGAGAAGATTATGACATTGTTTTCCTCTTACTTTTCTTTTGTAATGAGTAGAATTTATGTTTAGGATTTTGGGATGCGTTCTGGAAGAAGTTTTAATTAAAAATGTGATGGTTTTTACTTGCACATCATTTACATTGCAATAAGGGCCTATTATAGTGTTAAAATTCGTTTTAATTGCGTTAAGTCCCGAAAGGGCATATGTATTTCTCAACAAAGTGGAATCACATTCAAATTTCATGGATGATGAAGTTCATGGGGATTGAATGCAAATAAATAGGGAAATATAATTATCAGGCGTAGAATTGGAGATTTTAGAGTGACAGGCTAAAATCCTCAATTCGGTCATATTGTTTGGTTTTTGAAGTGTAGATGTTAGCCCTCGGGTGAGGGGAATGTGGGAGCTCTGAAGTGAGATCCGGTATCCTCCCAGGCTAGCCGCAGATTCAGTAACCAAGCATAGGATTAGTCAATGTTCTTTATGCCTGGACCAAAGGGTAAAGAATAAGATTGCTCTTATTTGGCACATATAATATTTAATGCATCTCATTCATATACATTATCCATTTCATTACATAAGAATGTAATTTTTAGTATCTCACCAATTCATCCAAAAAGGGTTATCTTTAGAATTATTATTTGCACTTAGTTGTAGTTACTATCTTTACATTTAAAACTTGCATTTAGGAGTAGTTGCTAGATAAAACACAATTTTAATCGACATTCCAAACTAAGTATTATTAGTAGTAAACTAGAATTTGACTAAAGATCTCTTACTTCACTTCCTCGTGGGATCGATACTGAGGTTTTTAAAGAAAACTCTATATTACTTGAAGCGATATGTATACTTGCGTAGTACTCCTAGTGTGTAAAATATTTTCTAATTTTTATATCATATAAGATTTTGTATACTAGCCGCCATTTATAAATCAGGTAAAGTTTTTTGCCATCTTTTGGAATTTCATTTACTGCGTAATTGCGGGTCGGGTCAAGTTTTGGGCGTCGTTGCCTGAGAAGCTTCGGTAAGAACTTTAGGATAATTTTAGTTAAAGTAATTAGGCTTAGACTTGGAAAACTGTTGTGTCATAAAAACTATTTTTGTGTGAAAAGTGTTTTTATATAAAAGTGTTGTGAAAAACGAAAAAAAGCTTTTTGTGTGAAAAATAAACGTTAAAATGTCTTGTTGTGTTGAATATATTTCATATGTTATTTGTTTAATTATTAATGTATTGTTTGATGTGTTACGTATGCGAAACAAATGATCTGTAAGACTAGTGCCTCATGATCCCGAGTTTGAAAAAAAGGAAAAAATAAAAATACAGAAAGGACTCGAAAAACTAGAAATTGAAATAGAAAACTTTCAAGATAATAACTTAGAAAATTATCGTACTTCATTGAGGGATTACCTAAATCCTACGACAGAAGAAATTCACTCAAGCATACAAAATCCTGTCGTAGAAGCTAATTCGTTTGAAATAAATTCTGAGATTATCCAACTGGTGCAGAACAATTAGTTTGGGGGAACTCCTTTGGAGGATCCCTATTTACACTTATCTAATTTTCTAGAACTTTGTGTTATATTTCGTTATAACGGTATGTCAGAAGATGCTGTTAGACTAAGGCTTTTTCCTTTCTCACTAAGGGATAAGGCTAAAATGTGGTTATACTCATTAGCACCTGGTTCTATTAAAACTTGGGAGGAGTTAACTCAGAAATTCCTAACAAAGTATTTTCCACTTTCAAGGACTACTCAATTTAGAAACAATATTATCTCATTTTGTCATTATGAAGGAGAATCAATATACGAAGCATGGGAAAGATTTAAGGAACTCTTAAGAAAGTGTCTACACCATGCTCTGCCTGATTGGTTAATCATTCAAACTTTTTATAATGGGTTAGTAGAATCCCTCAGGTCCATTATTGATGCTCTTGCTGGTGGTTCATTAATGTCAAAAACATTTGATGAAGCGTATGCATTAATTGAAGAAATGGCTACAAATGAATTTCAATGGCCCTTTGTAAGGGTAAATCATAAAAATGTAGCTAGTGTTCATGAAACAGATGCGATTGCAATTCTTGCATCTCAGGTTGCCACAATATCAAGGAAGTTAGACCAATTTGGAATGAACCAACCTCAATTTACTATTGTAAATGAGGAAAGTTCATTAGGGCATATGATTGATTCTAAATTATCATATGAGACTTTAAATACCATAAACAACCCATATTCTAACTTTTACAACCCATGTTGGAAGAACCATCCTAAATTTAACTGGAATCATAATACTGATGGTGAAAACCAACAATGGGTAAATAATCATACGAATCATAATGGACGTTGAAATAATCAGAGGAACACAAATTATAGACCTTCATATCCACCGAACACTAACGATGATTAACAATTTGAGGATAAGAAGACGTCTATGGAAGAAGTGGTAATGGAAATTGGAAACCAGTTGCAAAGTCAAAGCTGTGATTAGAAACATAGAGAATCAATTGAGACAAATTGCTAATTTACTTAGCAATAGACCCCAAGGAACCCTTCCTAGTAACATTGAGATTAACCCTGAAGAGAACACTAATGAACAAGTAGAAGCTGTCCAATTAAAAAGTGGAAGAGAGATAGAGGATGTGGTTAGAAAAGAGAAATATGTTGTGAGAAAAACAAAGGAAACTAAAAGACCTGAAGAACATGTTTCTAAGGATCTGAAAAAATTAATATCTCCAACTAAAATCAGTTTGGAAAGACCACCACCTCCATTTCCTCAAAAACTTAGACAGCGTGAGTTGGATAAAAAATTTTCAAAGTTCATGAAAGTACTTAAGAAGATAATGATAATTATTCCTTTCACTGAAACATCGGAACAGATGCCAAGTTATGCAAAGTTTATAAAGGATATATTAAACAAGAAAAGCAAATTTGGGGATTATGAGATAGTTGCACTAAGTGAGGAGTGCAGCGCTATACTTCAGAGAAATTTTTATCGGAAACTTAAAGATCCTTGTAGCTTTACAATTCCTTGTGCAATTGGAAAAAGATTATGTGGAAAAGATTTATGTGATTTAGGAGTGAGCATTAATGTAATGCCTCTATCTATATTTAGAAGGTTAGGTTTAGTCGATATTTCTCCCACTACTGTAACCCTTATGTTAGCTGATCGATCTATCATTTATCCAAAAGGAGTTATAGAAGACGTGCTTGTTAAAGTGGATAAATTTATCTTTCCTTTGGACTTTATTGTATTATATATGGAGGAAGATAAAGAAATTACAATTATTTTAGGGAGACCTTTCCTTGTTACTGGACAAGCTATGATAGATGTGAAAAAAAGAGAGTTGATTATGAATATTAATGACCAGGAAATCACTTTTGATGTATTAAAGACTATGAAATATCCAGCTGAGAAAAAAGATGATGATTGTTTTTGGATATATGAAATTAATTATATAAGTAAGGACCATTTCCAAGAAAATTTTGAGAGTAAGTTAATAGATGAGAATGAAATAGACTTTCATGATGATTCGAAAAGGTTATTTAAAAATGGTTGTATGTATGTTCAGGAGAGGTGTGAAATGATGGACGCTACCAAAAATAATAAAGTTTTAATTCCATTTTGTTGAAAAATCTCATGAACTTAAGATGGATGTACCCCATACAATTTTAAAGCCTATCTATTTAAGGAATTCATCTACACAACTAGTCTTTATATCTTTAGATGCGCTCAATCACAAGAAAAACCTGAATTGAATTATGAACAAGATAAAGTTATAGAACTAACACTTGGAAGAGAATTTAAGGATAAATTTCAAAAGAACTTTGAGTTGAGAAAAGAGGATAAGGATATTGGAAGACCATTGGAAGAAATTCCTAAAGAATTAGAAAGTCATATTTCCTCAACTAAGATAGATCCTCCATCATTTAATAATTATAAAGGGGAAGAATTGGAAGATAATTTTAAAGTAAAGAGTGACATAGAAGAATTTTATCCTGAATATGAATTATCTAAAGAGAATCTGCTCCAAAATTTGGGAGATATTGAGGTATCTTATAAAGATCCATTTTTTATAAATTTCAATGATGATATTAATATGAAATTTCAAAAAATCAATAGAAGAATATTGGATCTAGAAAGAAATATGAGGAAAAATGATATAAATTTATCTGAAATTGAATAGCTTAATGAAAAATTAAAATTTGAGAATTTTATAGGAATCCCTGGATCTGAAAAGGATTGATCAATTGATCAAGGATTACTTAATTGGACTTTTGATCCAGGAGGAATCATTTGTCAAGCCCACGACGTTAAAACCAAGCACTTTATGGGAGGCAACCCATAGTTACCAGTGTGCTTTGATTTCAGTATGCTTGAGAGTCGTGATTGTTAGTGTTTAATTTAGAGTTGATAGACTTGATCTTTATGTGTCATTATGGATTGATAAGTTTGATTATTGATTGGTAGATGTTTGGATTATTAGTGCTTTGATCTGATCTCTGTCTGTGTCTTGAGGGAGGTGATTCTTTAACTTCTTATTATGGCTAGACTTGATCTCTTGTAGTAGTTGGATTAACGAGTCCACTGTGACTTGGGTCTCACCCAGACTTGAGTTTTACAAGAGAAATCATGAATTTTGAACATTGATAGTTCCATCTTAATTTGTTACTTCCTTTCTACAACTTTATTTTCATTAGGTAGGAGTCGCGAACCTATTTGATGAACACCATATGGATGATCTTACACTATCTTTATAACTGTTAAAGGTGCTTAATTAAAGGGAGTAGATGATGCTTGAAATTGGTGTCCGGAAACCAATTTATCAGGGATAATCTTATCTTTCGGATTATAATCTATAAAACCCTTTAAAATGTACCAATTTACTAGTGTAGTGATTTCATTAGAAATTGGAAGTAAATTAGTAAGATTGGACGAGTTAAAGGATGAATTGACCTCATTTATCTTATTTGTGTTTATGTTTGTGTTACAACTTTATTTTGGTCTTGAAGAACATTTTTATATTCCCTTGCTGATACATGATATGCTAGTTAGACTTTTATTTAGTTAATTTCATTCTGGCATGATTAGTTTAGATTTACTTTCTGCTACATATTGTTCTATCTTAATGAATACTTGTAAATTTTTTTTATAGAGATTTGTAGTAGATAGAAATTTCTATATTTTTTTCTTCCAGCTTATATTTTTTGTAATGAATGCTATATATGTTAAAAATTAAGTTTGGGTGTAGGAAGAAAAAAAAAATTAATGTAAAAATACTTCCTTTTAGTGTAATTTTATTACAAGCATGTTTTAGGTTAGATTTACTTTCTCCTATAGTCATTCTATTCTGATTATGCATGTATATGAATTTTATAGTATGTTATAGTAGTAAGTAGATTCAACCTTTACTTTTTCTTCCTCCAATATTTTATAGAATTAATTGCAAAATATTTTTAAATTTAAATTTGGGGGAAGAAAAATTTTTAAAATGTGACTTTATTTATCCTCAGTAGCCTATATATTAATTTGATATCACTTTTAAAATGAATTGTGGTATGTGGTGTTACCTTTAGGTTACTATAATTTTTATTTTATGTATGTTAGAAAAATAACTTAGTTGAAATCCTATGTGAAGAAACTGTTCTAGAATTAAGATATTTTGTAGGAAACATTGGAAAAATGATTTTTCTATTTATGGTAGAAAGGAGTTGAATATTTGAAAAGCTAAAATTCTTAGATTTATACTTAATGAGAATTGAGCCTTTATTGAAAACCTTTTTCTAACTAATACTTACACTTATAAAAAGTGAGGGAAAGTTTTGAGTTTTGGATTTTAGAGAGAGGATAGTGAAATTCAAAATTATTAAAGGCCTATCCAGATATAGTAATCCTCACATAAAAAAGTGAAAAAAGGGATTAAAAATGATCCCGAAAGAAAAAAAAAGTAAAAAAAGAAGGGGGATTAAAAATGATCCCGAAAGAAAAGAAAAAAAAAAGAGAAAAGAAAATATGTGAGGAAAAGCTTGAGGACAAACCTAATCAAAAATTGGTTTCACTTGAATATTTTTAAATGAAAAGACTTAAAAACAATCATAAGCTTATTATTATTTCAAAAGGTGTTGGTTAAATTGGTATAGATAAGGTGCTTAAATACCATTTTTATACTTTCTATGAATCTCTAGTTTGACAATTTTCAATAACTTTTGAAATAGATAAAAAATTAGGATTCCTAAGTTGAATATGAGATAATCTTATACTCTAGTCCTAGGTTGATTTGCTAGAATTTCTCCTATGTTATACTATAATATTTCTAAGATGAAGTTATAGAAAACTCTATTGAAACCCATAACCACAAGTCAACATATTTTATTTTTAAATTTATAGTGTTACTTGAGGACAAGTAACGGTTAAGTTTGGGGGATTTTGACACGCCTAAAATATATATGTTTTTTTCCAATATCATTTTACTCATTTTTGATGATATTACACTGTAAAGGAAGGTATTTTGTATGCTTTTTTGTTTTAGGTACAAGAAATAATGATTGGCGCAAAAGGAAGCAAAAACGGTGCAATTTGGAGCAAAAACGAGCAAGAAATGAAATTCTACCTTGAAACCTTTCGATAAGTCTTTTGATGCTTAATCTCTTTTAAACTTATTGAATATTTTTGAATGAGATTACGTTTAGAAAAAAGGTTTTTTTATGCTTATTTTGTAGAGCTATCTGTTACGAACGCAACGCAACTGAAATGGGGCGAAACAGAGCTGAAATGGAGCCAAACGGAGTGAAACAGTGGAGCTGCGCATCAGTCTGCTCGCCGACGGTGGCCTTGATCTCACCGACGGAGAGATTTTTCAGAGATGACCGAAATATGACAGAAAATCTCGCTGACATCTACCTCAAACCCGCCGACAGCGCCCAGGAATATTCTAGACCGATTTTTGGCGGTTTTGGGCCAAAATTCAACGTATTTGGATGCTTTTTTGAAGGGGTGCTTAAGGGAACTCTTAAAAATTCATCCATACTCTTTAAAATGGCAAATTTATGTTAGAAAAAAAATGTAGAGAAATAAGAGAGGAATGTTAGGAAAATCTTGGAGAATGTTTCGGATTCCTAGATTAAGAGTAGAAATGTAGATTTTTACCATTTTGGAGAGATTGTAGAGGAGATTTTGAGAGAATTTGTAAGGGATTTCGTTAGCATTGCATGGATCGATGGGAGACTTTATGGGAGAGATCTTCATCATTCTTTGAAAGGGAAAAAGCTAAGTACTGTTCTTCATTATCTTATTATTTTGTAAACACTTACACTGTGGATTTGCTTTGGTTTAATGAAGTTTCTGTTATGTTTTCTTCGTGCTTTGTGATGTAACTTTCTTACTATTTCTTCTTCTTTGGAAATAGTGGCATGAGATGATTATGCCATTGTTTTTCTCTTACTTTTCTTTTGTAATGAATAGAATTTATGTTTAGGATTTCGGGATGCATGCTAGAAGAAGTTTTAATTATAAATGTGATGGTTTTACTTGCACTTCATTTACATTGCAATATGGCCCATTATAGTGTTAAAATTTATTGTAATTGCGTTAAGTCCCGAAAGGGCATATGTAATTCTCAACAAAGTGGAACCACATTCAAATTCCATGGTTGGTGAAGTTCATGGGGATTGAATGCAAATAAATAAGGAAATATAATTATCAAGTGTAGAATTAGGATTTTAGAGTGACAGGCTAAAATCCTCAATTCGGTCCTATCGTTTGGGTGCTGAAGTGTAGATGTTAGCCCTCAGGCGAGGGGAACGTGGGACCTCCGAAGTGAGAGCCGGTATCCTCCCAGCCTAGCCGCAGATTCAGTAACCAAGCATAGGATTAGTCAATGTTCTTTATGCCTGGACCAAAGGGTAAAGAATAAGATTGCTCTTATTTGGCACATACAATATTTAATGCATCTCATTCCTATACATTATCCATTTCATTACATAAGATTTGTATTTTTTAGTATCTCAAAATTCTCTAAACCAATTCTTCCAAAAAGGGTTATCTTTAGAATTATTATTTGCACTTAGTTGTAGTTACTATCTTTACATTTAACACTTGCATTATAGTTGCTAGATAAAACACAATGTTAATCGACATTCCAAACTAAATACTATTAGTAGTAGACTAGAATTTGACTAAAGACCTCTTACTTCACTTTCTCGTGGGATCGATACTGAGGTTTTTAAAGAAAACTCTATATTACTAGAAGCGATACGTATACTTGCGTAGTACCCCTAGTGTGTAAAATATTTTCCAATTTTTATATCATTTAAGATTTTGCACACTAGCCGCCATTTATAAATCGGTAAAGTTTTTAGTCATCTTTTGGAATTTAATTTTCTGCGTAATTGCGGGTCGGGTCATTGGGTCAATAGGGTTGGTCATTGGGTCAGGATTGACTATTTTGATGAAAGTTGACTTTTTAGGCCTTGGGTTGACCTGTTGGGTCAATAAGGTTGGTCATTGGGTCAAGATTGACCATTTTGACCAGAGTTGATTTTTTGGGTCAAGGGTTGACCTCTTGGGTCAGTAGGGTTGGACATTGGGTCAAAATTGACTATTTTGACCAAAGTTAATTTTTTAGGTCAAGGGTTAACCTGTTGGGTCAGTAGGGTTTATTGAGACTTCCATAAAAGTGAGGTCAACAAGGCCCACAAAGCATAATCCAGTTTAATTGACCTATCCTTTCTATTTGAATTAACAGCCTTTTCCAATATTCTTTTAATTTCATGATTGGATAGTTTAATCAAACCACTTGTCTGCGGATGATATGCAGTAGCAATGTGATGGTTAATATGATACTTCTTTATTAACTTCTCCATAATCGCATTTTTAAAATGACTTCCCCCATCGGTTATGATGACTCTTGGTATTCCAAATCTGCAAAATATATTATTTCTTAAAAAATTTGCAACATTTTGAGCTTCCCATTGAGATAAGCAATAGCTTCAATCCATTTGGATACATAGTTAATATAAATTTTTTTGAAAGATGGTGTAAATGGTCCCATGAAATCTAATCCCCAAACATCAAATATTTCAACTTCCAACATATAATTGAGGGGCATCTAGTTTCTTCTAGAAATATTGCATACACGCTGACATCGATCACAATTTTTAATATATGCATTAACATCTTTAAGGATTGTAGGCCAATAAAATTCAGATTGTAAAATTCTATAAGTAAATCTATCAACTCCAAAATGTCCCCCATAATCAGAATTATGACATTTTTGAATAATTTCATAAGTTTCTTCTAA
The DNA here is from genome assembly GCA_022702705.1 of Papilionanthe hookeriana x Papilionanthe teres. Taxonomy (NCBI): domain Eukaryota; kingdom Viridiplantae; phylum Streptophyta; class Magnoliopsida; order Asparagales; family Orchidaceae; genus Papilionanthe; species Papilionanthe hookeriana x Papilionanthe teres. Next base: position 14,358,419 of record CM040424.1, read on the forward strand.
AGGCACACATCTTCGAATAATCAAATTTTATCCTTGTTTATATAAAAATGAGTCATCTCAAAAGTAAGTTTTAGAATCAGATAAAAATTTTATCCTCTCTTGGTATGTTAAACCATATGGTAAAATATCACTGATATAAAGTTTACAATGTCGGCATACCACAGAATACGCCATTCATTAATAGTGAACAATTTTTCATCGGGAAAAATGTTCATTAATTTCTTCAGTATTACTAAGAGATTTTTCAATTTCAAGCCTGTACATATGATCAGCAATTTAATAATCAGCACCCTTCCTATCTACTATCTCAAAATTAAATTCTTGCAGAAGAAGAATCCATCTAATCAATCTTGATTTCGCATCTTTCTTCTTCATTAAATATTTGATTGCAGAATGATCAGTATGCACCATACATTCAGTTCCAATTAAATATGATCGAAATTTATCAAAATCAAATACTATAGCTAATAACACTCTCTCATTAGGGGTATAGTTAATTTGAACTTCATTAAGAGTTTTACCAGCATAGTAAATTACCTTAAAAATTTTATCATATTTCTGACCCAATACAGCACCAATAGCATAATCACTAGCATCACACATTAATTCAAAAGGTTTTTCCCAATTTGATGAAATTATAATAGGTGCAATTATTATTTTTTTTAATGCTTCAAAAGCTTTTAGGCATTCATCATCAAAATAAAAAATTACATCCTTTTCCAATAAACGGCATAAGGGTTTTAAAATTTTTGAAAAGTCTTTAATGTAACGCCTGTAGAATCCCACATGTCCCAGAAAACTTTTAACTACCTTTACAGTCGTTGGAAAAGGTAAATTAGAGATAACTTGAATTTTAGCAGGATCTACCTCTAAACCTTTTTCTGATATTCGATGTCCTGATACTATTCCTCCTGTTACAATAAATTGGCATTTTTCTAATTAACGACCAAATTAGTTTCTTCACTCTGTTTAAGAACTTTAGATAAATGTTCTAAACATTATTCAAATGAACTTCCAAACACTGAAAAGTCTTCCATAAAAACTTCAATCCCTTTTTTAATTAAATCACAGAAAATAGCCATCACACATCTCTAAAATGTAGCAGAGGCATTACATAAACTAAAAGGCATTCTTCTAAAAGCAAACATACCATAAGGACTGGTAAACGTTGTTTTCTCTTGATCCTCAGGAGTAATTTGAATTTGGTGGTTCCCAGTATATCCATCCAAAAAACAAAAGTATTTATGCCCAGCCAGTCTATCCAACATTTGATCTAGAAATGGGAGTGGGAAATGATCTTTCCTTGTAGCAAGATTTAATTTTCTATAATCAATGCATATTCACCACCCTGTAACTTGTCTTGTTGGTATAATTACATTCTTCTCATTAATAGTCACAGTTACTCCTCCTTTCTTAGGAATACAGTGAACAGGACAAACTCATGCACTATCAAAAATAGGGTAAATAATCCCAGCATCCAACCACTTTAAAATTTCTTTTTTAATAACATCTTTCATGATAGGATTTAGTCTCCTTTGAGGTTTAGCCCTAGTTTGCAGTTATCTTCCATAAGAATTCTATGCACACAAATTAAAGGACTAACTCCTTTAATATTAGTTATCGTCCATCTAAAGGCTTTCTTGTATTTCTTCAAAAATTCAAACAAACTCTCTTCTTCTTTTTTAGTTAATTAAGAGGAAATTATCACTGACAGAGTTGAGGACTCACCTAAAAATATACTTCAAATGATCAGGAAGCATCTTTAACTGAAATTCACAAGATTTTCAATTGATGGACCAAAAGATTCATCTTTTTCAGTCATGTCCAACAGTTCAAAATTTTCATGAACATAATTTAGATCTTCCTCATGAAAATCATCAGAATGATGTAACTCCTCTACTTGCTCATGTTCCAATTCTTCTCTTTCAGATTTCTCTTCATAAGTTTATTTGAAATGACATTCACTCAAATATTTGATAGCATCCATCCTATAACATTCATCATCATTACCTCTTGCATTATATTTCATTGATTTTGAAATGTTGAATGTAACAATTTGATCATTAACTCTCATTGTTAATTCCCCTTTTTGCACATCTATCATTGCTCTGCCTGTGGCTAGGAAAGGTCATCCAAAAATTATGAGTATCTTTTTATCTTCCTCTATATCCAGCAAAATGAAATCAACATGAAAGATAAATTGATCCACTTTTACCAAATCATCTTCTATAACCTTTAGGATATATGATTGAACGATCAGCTAATTGCAGAGTTATAGTAGTTAGAGTTATTTCTCATAATCCCAGTCTTTTAAATATTGATAGAGGTATATGGTTAATGCTTGCACCCAAATCACATAAAGCTTTTCCATGAAATTTGTCTCTGATTGCACATGGAATAGTGAAACTACCAGAATCTTTAAGCTTTTCAGGAAGCTTCTTCTGAATTATTGCACTACACTCCTCACTAAGTGCAACTGTCTCATTAACTTCAAACTTCCTTTTTCTATTGAGAATATCCTTCATAAATTTAACATAGCTTGGCATCTGTTCTAAAGCTTCAGCAAATGGAATGTTGATTGTAAGCTTCTTAAATATTTTCAAGAACTTTAAAAATTGCTTATCCAACTTTTGTTGTTGAAGTCTTTAAGGATATGGAGGTGGTGGTTTTTCCAAATCTTCCTTTAGTGGAGAAATAGGTCTTTCTAAACCTTTTCAAGCGTCCTCTTTTGGTTCTTCAATCTCTTCTTTCTCTACCTCAATTTCTTTTTGAACTATACCTTCCAACTCTCTTCTACTTCTCAGTTGAATTGCTTTTACATGCTCTTTATTCTTATCTCTTGGATTTACTTCAGTATTACTGGGAAGCATACCTTGGGATCTATTACTTAATGTATTGGCAATTTCTCTCAATTGATTTTCAATATTTCTAATTGTGACTCCTTGACTTTGTAATTGATTTCCCATTTATAACACCACTTCTTCAATAGACAAATTCTTCTCCTTAAATTCCGAAGCATTGATAAAACCTGGAGGATAGGTTGGTCTATAACTAGTATTCCCTTTGTTGTTTCAGTTCCCCAATAGGTTTACTTAGTTGTTCCCCCATTATTGATTAATACCACCCTAATTATTGGTATTCCACTTAAAGTTTGGATGGTTCTTCCAACATGGGTTATAATAATTAGAATAAGGGTTGTTAGGCTTACTTATAGCATTCATATTTTCTAGTAAAGTATGAGAATCAACCATTTGACCTAATAATTTTTCTTCAATCATGGCAATTGGCTGAGAAACATTCATCCCAAATTGGTCTATCTTCCTTGAAATTGCAGCAACTTGATTTGCTAACATTGCAAAAGCATCATTTTCATGAATATTATCTACCTTTTTAGGATTTAAACTTCTAGAAGGCCATTGAAAATTATTAGTAGTCATTTCTTCTATCAAAGCATAAGCATCAGTAAATTGTTTAGACATTAATGATCCTCTTGCAGCAGCATCGATAATAGATCTAAGAGATCCAACTAATCCATTATAAAAGGTTTGAATTATTAACCAATCTGGTATCGAATGATGTAGACATTTTTTGAGGAGATATTTAAATTGTCCCCATGCCTCATACATAGATTCACCTTCAAACTGACAAAAAGATGTGATATCATTTCTAAGCTTCACAGTCTTTGATGGTGGAAAATATTTAGCAAGGAATTTTTGTGCTAAATCACCCCAAGTTCTGATAGATCTAGGTGCTAACAAATTTAACCATATTAGCTTTATACCTTAGTGAGAAAGGAAAAAGTCTAAATCTAATAGCATCATCCGAAACACCATCGGATTTAAAAGTAGCACACAACTCTAGAAAGATGGCAAGATGTAAATTAGGATCTTCAGTTAGTACTCCCCCAAATTGATTATTATACACCATTTAGATAATAGCAGGTTTAAGCTTAAAGGAATTACTAGCTACAGCATGATGTTGAATACTACCATTAAGTTCATCCACTGCAGGGTTAGCATATACTCTTGAAGGTCTAAATTTTAATGGATGTCAACATTTTGATTTTGATGATTTTCCATTTCTTGAATTTTTTTATCTTTTTTAGAATTTTTTATTTTTTTTTAATTTTCTCATTGTACTTTCTAATTCATAATTATAAGGCACAAGTCCTCGGACCCTGAACTATGAATACAACGATAAATACAATAAAACAAAACACACTAACAAAAACAAAGAAAATTAAAAAAAAATTTAAATTTTTCTTAATTTTCTTTAAATGAAATTTTTATTAATTTCCCCTGCAACCGCGCCAAAAACTTGATCACCGAATATTTATGCTTACGATTTGGATAGAAAATTTATGACTTATAATATGGGATACTACGCAAGTATACGTATCATTTATCAAGTAATATAGGACTTTCTGATTAAGCCCCGAGATATCAAACCTATAGAGAAATGTCTAAAACTTTAAGGAAATAAGAAAAATATTTTTTTTACTTTTTCAATTGATTCTTGTAAGTATGTTTTAAGGTACTAATTTTGAAAATTATCAATACTCTAAATACGATACAAAAGCTATAAGAATCAAATATGTTTTTCCTTCTTCAATGAATCAGTAATAATTATGGATATTTATGTTGTGGAAGTATTTAAATGTATTGTGTCAAATAGGAGCAATTATATTCTTTACCCTTACTTGGTTCTATAAAGAAAATTGGTTAATTTGAAATTTTGAAATTTTGTAGATGGGTTAGGCAGGGAAGATACCAGCTCTCATTCTAGAGTTCTCTCTATTCCCTCCACCTGGAGGCTAACATCTCACAACAAAATTTAAAATAATAAACCAAATCAGGTGGCTTTAGCCTGTCACTCTAAAGTCTTTTAATTTTACTCCCCAATAAAGCATATCTCCCTATATATTTGCATTCAATCATATGGACTACAATTCTCACCTATATAATTGCATGTGATTATTTCCAATTGTTCATTGAGACAATACTGCATTGGATCTTACATAATCTCACAACAAATTTTAACATCTTATTTGGCCACATCAAGAAGTAAATTAAGTACAAGGAATTGAATCATCACAATTTCTTACAACACTAAACACTTATACTTTCCACAACATACTTCCATAATTTAATTACTTCATCATCTAAAAAAGAAAAAGATAAAGTAAACTACTTAGATTTCATGAAGAAAACACAAACACAACTTGATTTAAAAGCATAAACCGTAATGAAAACACAATAAATATTACTTAAAAAATGTGTAAAAACAACGATAAATACTTATCAAAAAATTCTCTCCACAAGACTCTAGAAGTTTCTCTGAAATTTTACTTTTCACAATACAACTCTACAGAGGCTGGCACCCAACTCCAATGACACAAAAAAAACTTTAGATAAAAACTAGATACGAGGATGAAAGAAAATTGGTGAGAAGAAGGCTTCACACCAACCCTTTTTCCTTTCTTACTCTCTACTCTCTACTAACAACTATAGAATAGCACTCTCTAAACTCTCTCTAAGAAACTCTCTAAAAATAGAAGAACTTCAACCCTTTAGACTCTCCACTCCCTTGTAATTTATGAGGCTTCATTTTTATAATTTTCCAAAAGGTGTCTTGGTGTCTCTTCAAATCTTGTCCAGATTCAATGTATCCACCAAAAGATGCATCCCTTTAACCACAAGTGCCGCCCAAAGGAATTTAAGGAAGTCACCACGAAATTTTGCTTCAAACACCCCTTGAAAATGGCCCCAAAATTGATTAAAATTTGATTTTTAACTGTGGCGCTTAAATGCCGGCACTTTGGCGCTTAAGCACGAGATGCCAAATTTCTTAAACTTCATTATTTTTCTCCAAATTTGATTCTTTTTTGCTCCTTTCATTATAATTAATCATTTTCTTCATACTTATGAGAAAAACACAAAATACCTTCCATTAAAGTGCAATATCATCAAAAATAGGTATAAAAATGTGCATAAAAACAATATAAATTTTAGGTGTATCATAAGTCCAATTCATTGTATTCCTAAGAAAGGAGGAGTGACAGTTAAGATAAATTAAAGAAATGAATTAATAACCATGAGTTAAGTCACTGGTTGGTGAGTCTGTATTGATTATAGAAAATTAAATGCAATCACCAGGAAAGATCACTTTCCTTTACCTTTTCTAGGCCAAATGTTGGATAGGCTTGCTACACAAATATTTTTAGTTTTTAGATGGATATATCGGCTATCATCAAATACCAATTGCTCCTGAGGATCAAGAAAATACCACATTTACTAGGTCATACAGAACATTTGTTTTTCGATGAATGCTCTTTAGATTATGTAATGCATATGAAACATTTCAAAGATGTATGATGTCAATTTGTAGTAATGTGATTGATAATGGAATAGAAGTTTTTATGGATAATTTTTTCGTATTTGGGACTTCATTTGACGCTTGCTTATATAATTTAGAAAAAGATTTGGAGTTAGGTGAAAAAACTAATTAAGTTTTAAATTAGGATAAGTGTCAATTTATGGTTGCAAGAGGAATTGTGTTTGGGCATAAAATTGCTGAAAATGGCATGGAAGTAGACCCTATAAAGATTCAAATCATTGCAAAACTACCACCACCTACTACTGTGACAAGGGTTAGAAGTATTTTAGGACATGCTGGTCTCTACATGCGTTATATTAAAGATTTTTAAAAATTACTAAGCCTCTGTGGCAACTTTTAAAAAAAGATAAGAAATTTGATTTTAATGAAGAATGTTTAAATGCCTTTGAATTATTGAAAGAAAAATTAATCACTGCCCCTATTATAGTTTCACCTGACTAGGAGAAACCTTTCGAATTAATGTGTGATGCCAGTGATTATGCGATTGGAGTTGTTTTAGGAGAAAGGTATGATAAAATTTTTAATGTTATATATTATGCTAGTAAAACTCTTAATAAAGCTCAAATTAATTATACCACAACTGAACGAGAGTTATTAGCGATTGCATATGCTTTTAAAAAATTTAGGTCGTACTTAATTGGGACTAAATATATAGTTCATACAGACCACTCTGTTATCAAATACTTAATGCAAAAGAAGGATGTTAAACCAAGATTAATCAAGTGGGTACTTCTAATGTAAGAATTTGACTTCATATTAGTGGACAGAAAGGGAACTGACAATCAAATTGCTGATCATTTATCTAGACTGGAACAACATGAGTTATCTGATTTTGAAAATGAAATTACAAAACTTTTCTTGATGAATAACTTTATAATATTAAGGAATGGAAATCACCCTAGTATGTTGATATTGTGAACCATATTATAAGTGATATTTTACCACCTGAATTACTAAAGCAACAATAGAAAAAATTTATGTATGATGCCAAATTTTATTTTTGGGATAACCCATATTTATATAAACAATGCAAGAGTTTTGTTATTAGGAGATGTGTGCCTTATGAAGAAATTGAACCAATTATTCATAGATGCCATGATTCTAAATTTGGGGGAAATTTTGGAACTGATAAACTACTCATAAGATTTTACAATCTGGATTCTATTGGTCTACTTTTCTAGGGATGTTAATAGATATATTAAAACATGTGATCGATGCCATTGAGTAGGTAATATTTCTAGGAGAAATAAAATGCCCCTAAATTTTACATTGGAAGTTGAGATCTTTGATGTTTGGGGATTAGATTTTATGGGACCATTTATTCCTTCATTTGAGAATATATATATATATATATTGATTGCAGTGGATTATGTATCAAAATGGATTGAAGCAATAGCTTTACCCAGATGTGATTGTAGTAGATTATGTATCAAAATAGATTGAAGCAATAGCTTTACCCAGATGTGATGCTCGAAGTGTTTCCAAATTTTTAATGAAAAAAATATTTACAAGATATGCAATGCCAAGAGTTATCATTATTGATGGTGGATCTCATTTTAAAATAATTTGATTTAGATATTGATTGAAAATATAATGTTATGCATATAATCTCAACTAATTATCATCCCTACACTAGTGGTGTTTAGCTGAAATAGCTTATCGTGAAATTAATTGAATTTTGGAGAAATCGGTAAATCCTTATAAATTAGATCGGTCTGCAAGATTAGATACTGCATTATGAGCATATAGAACTGTTTATAAAACTCCTATAGGAATGTCTCCTTATAGTCTGATTTTTGGAAAAACTTGTCATTTACCAGTTGAATTGAAACATAAAGCATATTGGGCATCAAAAAAGTTCAATTTCAATTTAAAGCATGCTGCTGAGAAAAGATTATTACAACATAATGAAATAGAAGAAATTAGAAATGAATCTTATGTTAAGGATAAAATTTATAAGGAGAAAATGAAGATATGTCATGATCATAATATTATAAGAAAGACATTTGAACCTGGAAAAGAAGTTTTGTTATATAATACAAGATTGAGATTATTTCCTGGAAAACTTATGTCTAGGTGGATAGGACCTTTCACTGTTATAAAAGTTTATCAATTTGGAGCTATTGATATTGAAAATTCTAAAACTGGAAGAATATTTAAAGTTAATGGGCATCAATTAAAACCATATTTTGAGGGGTTACAACCAAATTTTAAAGATGTTTTAATGTTAAGTCATCCTGAATAAAACTAATATTTCTTGGGCTAATGACGTTAAACCGAGCATTTTTTGAGAGGCAACCCATAGTTATCTTTGTTATTTAGTTTGTTTTATTTGGTTATAGTTGATATTATTATTAGATAATCATATATTTGAGTCTTACTCACTCATAAATATCTTAAATGGTGATAATTATTGGATTGTATCGAAGATTCAGAGTTTATTTTGGATGAAAATGATGTTGGGGAAAAATTGTACTCTGGTGCTGATGGTGTATTTTTCCAAAGAAGTATGCATATTTTCGGAGCTTGGGTGCCAACGGTGCCCTATCCAACGCCGATGGGGCTGACGGAGCAAATGCAGTTTTTGGAGTTTCAAATAGCGGATTTTGGAGGTTTTGAGCTGGTTTTTCACCCCTATAACACCCCAAACTCATTTTAAAACCCATTAACTTCAGAAAAAAATGGTAGTTCCAAAATTTTCATTTCATGGCTTCCACCTTCTTCAAATCTCTAAGATTTAGAGTTTTTAACAGGAGAAAGTTCGTCAGTTTTGAAGTGCAATGACTTTGCAACAAAGTTCTTATAAAGAGGAGGCTTATCAAGGTACGAGGCTTTGTCAATCAAGGTATGAATGTTCCTAGTACTCGAGTAGATAAAATTTTTATGTACAGACATTGGGAAGTGTTTTGTTACACTGCTGCCACAGTAATCATTCCTATGGTGAAGGAATTTTATACAAATATTCATGAATCAACCAAGGAGTCATCTATGTGCGAGGTAGGTGGATACTATTCACTCCTTCAAAGATTAATGAACTTTACATGAATGTGTCAATCTATCATCACACCAATTTTTCAACTATGCGAGATAGCATGAATGAAATCTATTGATATTTGATGGATGAAGGTGAAGATTCGGAGATAAGAGACAACAGGTATGTCAATTTCTTTCAACTTTATTGAATGTTGTGTTGAAGCAATGACATTTCTTTATATCTTCAAAATTACTCCTAACCATGAAAATTAGTAAAGTGACGAAGGAAAGTGTCATACTGAACTACTGTATTCAAACTGGAAGGCAGGTTGTTATTGACATCATAATTGTGAAATCTTTTTTGGGTTTGATTGTGCATGGATCAAATTATGGTTTGGGACATCCTTCCACTATATTTCTTCTCTGCAGCCACTTACAAGTGCAATATGAAAGTTAGAAAAATGTGTTTCTCCCTTGGAAGACCATGGATCCAACTAATATTTATGACTGTCTAGCAACTACGGATGAAAATGATCTGAGTATAATTGTAGACCAGCTATCTCAGATTTTACTACCAATTCAACCTTGCTTTTCTGAAAGTTCGTAGCTAATTGTGAAGAAGATCGGGAAACTGGAGAAAGAGGTACAAAATCTTATGAATGCAATTAATAATATTTCTGGATTATTTGATCATCTAGATTGGAGGATGAAGGAACAGTTTGATCATACTGGGCGTATGGAAGAAGACTTAATACGTTTGATGAACAAGAATGCTTGGAATAAAGAGGATTCGAGCCACGATGCACCCACCAACTATTGATATGGATCCGAGCAGATCCCCGCGGTAGATAAGGGAAGAAACAACCGAATTATAGTTGATCGCCAAAGAAGAAGGAATACAAATTTTATTCTCCAAACCCATTGTAATGTCAATCTTGGCGGGGGGAGGAGGTGCAATGCTAAATCGATTAATGCGAAGATGGGTGAGGCCCAGCTCAGGGTCGGAGGGACAAAGGAGGAAGATAGTGTGTGAGATGAAGATGATGGAGAAGACGGCGATGATAAGAGAAGAAGAGGTGGATAGTAGCAATAATATCATCGACGAGACCTATTGAAAGAGTCGCGATTACAGGGCACAAGATGAGGGCATCCTAGTAAAGAAACCTTCTCCAAACGTGAACCACGGGATTAGACCTACGACCGCCTTTAATAAAAATTTTTTATGACTTATCTCAAAACACCCAAACAAAATGTGTTCTTCTATACTTTCAAAATGCACTATAATAAATAAACTAAGACAAACAGACACGCTAAGGGTGTGTTTGGGGAAGAAATATTACGACAGGACTCTGCACGTAAAGCTTCGTGCGGAGTCCAATCAGGATGCGCCACATGACGCTAAAGGCCCCACCCAATAAAATATATTAAAAAAATTAAATTTATTTTTTTAATTCATGTGACCCGGCCCGAATCGGCCCGGGTGCCTCATTCAAAAAAATGTTTCGTATTATAGGTAACACCATTTACTCTTCAATAAATTCATTCGTCATTTTGGTCCATCAGCGGTTTCTTCTTCCTCCGGCTCGGTGAACCCTACTTCCTTCCTCGTCGATACCCTACTTCCTTCCTCGGCGAAACCCTAAGCATTCTCTGGCACGCAAGAGAGGTGATAATGGCATTCAGCTGCTCGATTAAATCAAGGTATGATGGTACATTTCATTTTATAATGAAATTAGGTTTTTTCTCTTTGCAAATAATCCCCAATGTGATTGTGTCCAAACTCGAATAACTTAAGTCACCTTAAAACCTAAAACCTATGAGATAAACATCACTAAAACATGAATACCAAAACAATACCACACATGTAAGACAACAATATTACAATAATTGGGTTTCAATGATCGAGAGGATAAGACCATTTTCTTACTAGAATAACACTGAAGTAACACAATTTGAACAGGTGATTTTTTCGGCAATAATACGTGAGTAACACAGAAATAACACATCAATAACAGAGTAATAACACACCAATAACACATCAATATAGTGTTATTGGTGTGTTATGGCTGTATTATTGATGTGTTATTCCTGTGTTATTCCTGTATTACTCCTGTATTATTGTTGTCTTACCTTATTTGATGGGTTTATCTTATTTTTTTGTGTTATTGGTGTGTCATTATTGTATTATTCCTGTGTTATTCTTTTGTTATTGATGTTGATGGGTTTGTCTGTTGTTTTTGTGTTATTGTTGTGTTATTGTTTTGGTATTCCTTTGTTATTGATGTTTTATTCCTGTGTTATTGTTGTGTTACCTTAGTTGAAGGGATTTCCTTGTGTTATTGTGTTATTGGTGTGTTATTGTTATGTAGTTTAACATTCCTTATACAACTTTGAATATTGTTGAAATTTCATTGATGTGTTATTACAGGAATAACACACAAATAACACAATAATAATACGACAATAACACATATATAACAGAGTCTGGATGTATTATTGTTGTATTAATGGTGTGTTATTGTTGTATTATTTATGTGGTACTCTTTCTTCAATTTGAAATGTAGATCATATGGTACTGATTAATGTGCTATTTTTGATTCAATTTGTAGGAGTAATGCACCAATAATACATCAATAACACAACAATAATACCACTAACACAGTTTTGATGTGTTATTGGTGTGCTATTGTTGTATTATTGTTGTGTTATTACTGTATTATTCATGTGTTATTCTTGTGTTGTTGTTGTCTAACATTCGTTATTGATTATAGCTCCATATGGGTACTGATAATGTGTTATTATTTCTTCAGTTTGTTGGATTATGAATGTAAGGACTTTCAACTGTAGATGTCGTTCATCTGCAGTTAGGGGTATCTTGGATGAAGTTGGAGATCTCATCTCAGAGGAGATGATAAATAATTTTAAGAAGATAAGGGTCTTCACTTTCTTTGACATGCCACCATATCCCCAGGACAATGTCCTGACTTTACATATTCTATGATGCTGGGATAACAGGAGGAGGGTCTTCAGAATGGGTGGAAAAGAGTTGAAATTAAATGCTGACCATGTGGCTTTGTTGATTGACATGCCAAACAGAGGACAACCTGTTGCATGGAGGAAAGGTCCACTAGCCAGCTCCAATGCAAGACAAATAAAGGACCAAATGACAAGTTTTTTACAGAAGGAGCTTCCACCCTCCATTTGAACAATTGTATTTGAAATTCATACTGACTAACCTATTTTTATTTCTAGTAATTTCAATGTCCCCGCAGACCTTGCTGCTTTTAGTGTTGATGCACAAGCTTTTCCCTTATATAACTAGCGTGCTGCCATATGTGATATGATAATCGACCAAGTCAGCACGGCGTACATGAAATTGAAGGAGAATAAGTCTTTGGGCTATATTCAAGGTTTTGTATTTCTTTTAACGGTGTGTAGTTGTTTTATACATTACAATATTTTATTATGAAGTTTTAGTTTTACTGTTTTTCTAATTTTGCAGGATTAGTTTTGGTGTTTGACCGAAAGGGATAGATTCTCTAACAATACACAAAAGAATCTAGAATAAAGAGTGTTCTAGAACAAATGACAATTTTGGTCAAAATGGTCAATCCAGACCCAATGACCAACCCTGTTGACCCCACAGGTCAACCTTTTTACCTAAACTGACAATCTTGGTCGAAATGGTCAATCCTGACCCAATGACCAAACTTGTTGACCCCATAGGTCAACCATTTGACCCACAATGACAATTTTGGTCAAAATGGCCAATCCAAACCCAATGACCAACCCTGTTGACCCCAAAGGTCAACCTTTTTACTTAAAATGACAATCTTGGTCAAAATGGTCAATCCTGACCCAATGACCAAACCAGTTGCCCCACAGGTCAACCTTTTGACCCAAATAATGTTTTTGGTCAAAATGGTCAATCCAGACCCAATAACCAACCCTGTTAACCCTACAGGTCAACCTTTTGACCCAAAATGACAATTTTGGTCAAAATGGTCAATCTAGACCTAATGACCAACCCTGTTGACCCCACAGGTCAACCTTTTTACCAAAAGTGATAATTTTGGTCAAAATGGTCAATCCAGACCCAATGACCAACCTTGTTGACCCCATAGGTCAACCTTTTGACCCAAAATGACAATTTTGGTCAAAATGGTCAATTCAGACCCAATGACCAACCCTGTTTACCCCAGAGGTCAACCTTTTTACCTAAAATGACAATCTTGGTCAAAATGGTCAATCCTGACTCAATGACCAAACCTGTTGACCCCACAGGTCAACCTTTTGACCCAAAATGACAAATTTGGTCAAAATAGTCAATCCTGACCCTATGACCAACCCTGTTGACCCCATAGGTCAACTTTTTGACCTAAAATGATAATTTTTGTCAAAATGGTCAAGTCAGACCCTATAACCAACCTTGTTGACCCCACTGGTCAACCTTTTGACCTAAAATTATAATTTTGGCCAAAATAACTAATCCAGATCCAATCACCAACCTTATTGACCCAATGGGTCAACACAAGACCTAAAAAGTCAATTTTGGTTAAAATGATCAATTTTTTATCAAACAACTAATGACATGTTTAAAACCCCACAGTTGCAAAAAATTAATCAAATTAATTTCAAAAAAATTATTTTGATTAATTAAATTGACAAATAATTTGATTTTCAATATTTTAATTAATCAAATGACATGATTAATTAAAATGAAAATTAAATTAAAAGTCATAAAATGACAAAATTAATCAAATAATTGATTTCGAAATTATTTTGATTAATTAATTGGCTAATGAATTAATTTTTAAAATTCTAATTAATGACCTAATTAATAAAAATAAAAAATTAAAATCAAAAGCCATAAAATCACAAAATCCACAAATTGATTAAAAATAATGAAATTAATTAAATAATTGATTCCAAAATTATTTTTAATTAATTAATTGATCAATAATTTAATTTTCATATTTTAATTAATGACATAATTAATTAAAATGAAAATTAAATTGAAAAGTCATGAAAAGAGACAAAAATCAATTTTAGTGACATGGATATTAATCAAATAATTAATTTGGAATTATTTTCAATTAATTATTTATTAATAAAATAATTTTCAATATTTAATTAATGACATAATTAATTAAATATGGAAATTAAAATGAAGAGGGCATTAAATGGAATTTTTAAAACCTATGACATATGGTTTTCTAAAAATTCTAAAACTCTTTTATGACATCACACATGATCCTTTAAAGAAAAATCAATTTATAAATTACTCACATTTAACCCTGGTAAAGGCCATCATAACATGAAAAATAAGGTGGCAAAACCATGGTAATTTAAAGTGTGAGGTGTCTTGCCATGGTGAGGTTAGTTTAGCCACCTCCCTAGCCATCCAATAGTGAGGAGACAAAGCTTTAACCATCTTTCACACCATGGTTAAAACCATCATAATATTTCATGAAAAATATTAAGAGAGGGGCTAATGTGTCACCACCTCATGAAATGGTAAATGAGGTGTTGCAAGGAGTGGGTCTCAACCATTTGAGTCACCATGAACCTCCCACTTAGCCAATGGAATGGAAACAAAGAGGCTAAAATCCATCATGACAAGCTTTAAGCCAAAATTGCCTTAAAATGTGCACTTTCTTAAGTGGCAAAATTCTCATGGAGGAAGAAGAGGTGACGCTTGGTTTACATGGGGGAGGTTGTACTCTACAGCCCTAACTATACCATGGTCAAATCCAAGCCAATCAAGGTTAATCCATAGCTATCCATGGCTACAAATACCCCCCTTGGCCAAAATATCCAAGAGGAGAGAATTAACCCATATAATCTTATAGGCTGCCCAAATCCCTTAGCTCCCAACACAAAAAATCTTCCTAGGGTCCTCAACAACCTATTCCAACCAAGCCCAAGCCATAGGGTTAGCCCAATCAAGCCAATTTGGCCAAAATCCCAAATCAGCCAAACTTGGTCATTTTGCCCAAATTGCTCAGCAAGGCTAGCTACAAAACCAGATTGAAGTGACAAAGATCTTCTTTAGGAGTCCTAGAAGCTGACCATTAGACCTGATCAAGCCCGACATACTTGTGGCCAAGGTATGGATTTATTTTCTCCAAAATAATTCATATTTTTGAAATATCATGGGTTAAACTAGCCCAGAAAAGTATCATCACTGTATAGATACATTCTATACATCCAGATGATTCCATAGGTTCAAAAATCACTCAATTTCGTTGAGAAATGAGTGAGATATTGAAGTTTGAAGTTTAACGGTTCGAAATTTTTCGAATTTTCGGGCGATTTATCTCCGCCGTCCGTTCCCGTGTTTTGGAACGGACGGCGCTGATCTTCCAAACCGGAGTCGCTGTTTCGCGCCGCACACTGGATCCTCCCGCCTATTCGACGGTACGAGGACACGCGTCGCTCCGTCGATTTTTCTGGATTAATTTAATTCAGAAAAACCTTAAAAACTTCAAAAATCCATATCTTTTTATCCAGAGGTCACAAAAATAAAATAAAAATACCCTTGGAAAGCTCTTGAAGAGAAGAAAATTATGAGACCAAAATCATAATTTTATTATAATATTTAATTTTTAATTAATTAAATACTCTCTGGAGTATTTTAATTAATAAAAATTATTTACAAGTCAGAAAAATATGAAATTTTTAGGGAATTACATTTAAGTCCTCAGGCACATCTTCTGATTTTTCTAAGGCTAGGATAGCTCTCTAGTATATGATTTCCTAATTTTCATGATATTTTGTAATTATTTTCAAAAATAATTATAAAATTTGGAAGAATTGGAAATATGATTGAGAACATTAAGATAACAAACAACAATTCTCAAGTCATCAAAACAATCTAAAAGATATTTTGAAATAAGGTTAAGATTTATTAATTTTAAAATTAATAATTCAAAACCTTCTCTTCACATATGTAATCCATCTCATCATGGATTAAGCATGTGATGAATCCAACTCAAATCAAATAATAATTAGGTTGAAAGACAACTTAAACCTAGCTAAACAATTAAACCTTAGGGTTTAAGACAAAAATCAAACCTTTTAATTAAGTTTAGGGACATATTAAACTTAATTAATCAAAATCAAACTCTTTAATTAAGTTTAAGGACATATAAGACTTAATTTATCAAAATCAAACTCTTTAATTAAGTTTAAGGACATATTAGAATTAATTAATCAAAATCAAACATTTTAATTAAGTTTAAGGACATATTAAACTTAATTAACCAAAATCAAACATTTTAATTAAGTTTAAGGACATATTAAACTTAATTAACAAAAATCAAACTCTTTAATTAAGTTTAAGAACATATTGGACTTAATTAATCAAAAATAAAACCCTTTAATTAAGTTTAAGGACATATTAAACTTAATTAACCAAAATCAAATCTTTAATTAAGTTTAAGGACATATTAAACTTAATTAACCAAAATCAAGCCCTTTAAGTAAGTTTAAGGACATATTAAACTTAATTAACCAAAATAAAATCATTAATTAAGTTTAAGGGCATATTAAACTTAATTATCCCATAAAACCTTACCTAAATTAGGTTTAATACAAAAAATCAAGCCCTTTAATTAAGTTTAAGGACATATTAGACTTAATTAATCAAAATCAAACCTTTTAATTAAGTTTAAGTACATAATAGACTTAATTGACCAAAATTAAATCTTTAATTAAGTTTAAGGACATATTAAACTTAATTAACCTCCTTGAACATTAGGTTTAAGGCAAACATAAACCCTAATTAGGTCTAACTCGTTAGACCTAACTAAACCATTAAACCTTAACTAACTAAGGTTTAATCAAACACAAACCTTAATTAGGTCTAATCCATTAGACCTAATTAAACCATTAAACCTTAACTAACTAAGGTTTAATCAAACATAAACCCTAATTAGGTCTAACCCATTAGACCTAATTAAACTATTAAACCTTAACTAACTAACGTTTAATCAAACATAAATCCTAATTAGGTTTAACCCATTAGACCTAATTAAATCATTAAGCCTTAACTAACTAAGGTTTAACCAAATCCAAACCCAAAATAAACTTTCAATCTTTAACTTAGGTTTAACCCGACATGAACCTAAATCAAACCTAAACATAACTTAAGTCTAACCCATATTAGACTTAAGTTAAACCATACTTAGGTTCAAATCGACATGAACCTAAATCAAACCTAAACCTAACTTAAGTCTAACCCACATTAAACTTAAGTCAAACCATACTTAGGTTCAACCCGACATGAACCTAAGTCTAACCCAAACCTAACTTAAGTCTTACTGATATCAGACTTAAGTCAAACCATACTTAGGTTCAACCTGACATGAACCTAAATCAAACTTAAACCTAACTTAAGTCTAACCCACATTAGACTTAAGTCAAATCATACTTAGGTTCAACCGGACATGAACTTAAGTTTGACCTAAACCAAGACATAAAACTTAGGTTCAACCCAACATGAACCTAAGTCTAAACCTAAACCTAACTTATGTCTAACCCATATTAGACTTAAGACGAACCATATTTAGGTTCAACCCGACATGAACCTAAGTCTAAACCTAAACCTAACTTCAGTCTAACCCATATTAGACTTGAGTCAAACCATGCTTAGGTTCAACCCGACATAAACCTAAGTCTAACCTAACCCTAACTTAAGTCTAACCCATGCTAGACTGAAGTCAAACCAAACATAGGTTCAACCAGACATGAACCTAAGTTAATTCAATCAATATTAAATCTAACGTTAAAACTTTTTAACATAAGTTCAAACAGACATGAACTCAAGTTAATCTAATTCAACTTAACTTCAAACAGACATGAAGTCAAGTTAATCTAATTCAACTTAAGTTCAAACAGACATAAACTTAAGTTAATTCAACTTAAGTTCAAACAAACATGAACTCAAATTAATCTAATTCAACTTAAGTGCAAACAGACATGAACTCAAGATTTAAGTTTAAATTGACATAAAATCGACATTTTAAACCAAAATCTACATAACCGACATAAAATCGACATTCTAAACCAAAATCGAAATATTCAACATAAATTTGACATTCTAAACAATTAATCGACATAATCGACATAATCGACATAAATTTGACATTCCAAACATTTAATTGACAAAATCAATATAAATTTGACATTCCAAACATTTAATCGACATAATCGACATAAATTTGGCATTTCAAACAAAAATCGACATAACCGACATAACCAACATAAATTTTACATTTCAAACCAAAATTGACATAATTAACAAAATCGACATAAATTCGACATTTCAAACATAAATCCGACATTCCAAACGAAACTCAACAAATTTGACATTTCAAATTAAAATTTTCGACATTAATCAACATTCCCAAACACAAACCAACATTAATCGACATTTCAAACTAAATTCAACAATCACTGACATTAAATGATATTAATCGACATTTCAAACCAAATTCAACAAACACCAACATTAAATGACATTAATCGACATTTCAAACCAAATTAAACAATCACCAACATTAAATGACATTAACTGACATTTCAAACCAAATTAAACAATCACCGACATTAAATGACATTAATCGACATTTCAAATCAAATTCAACAATCACCGACATTAAATGGTATTAATTGACATTTCAAACCAAACTTAGCATAATTCGACATTCAACATAAATCGACATGATTTGACATAAACCAACATAAGTTTGACCTAAATCAAACTTAACATGACACAAACCGACATAATTCTTAAGTTCGACTTAAATCAA
Organism: Papilionanthe hookeriana x Papilionanthe teres; assembly: GCA_022702705.1. Taxonomy (NCBI): domain Eukaryota; kingdom Viridiplantae; phylum Streptophyta; class Magnoliopsida; order Asparagales; family Orchidaceae; genus Papilionanthe; species Papilionanthe hookeriana x Papilionanthe teres. The sequence goes on from CM040424.1 coordinate 14,377,603, forward strand.
ACTTAACACACTAACACTTACTCTTTTTCGAGGATAAAAGTTAACTTTAATCGGGAGTTTTCCTAGGCAATATTAATTACTCAGGATGTAATTAACTATAGGAGCTTGCTCTTGTAGGAGATTAAAGAACTCGGGATAGGTATTTCACCTATAAGACCTCTCTGGTTATCCAAGATCTTCATATGATTTTCTTATATGAAAAAATTCAGTAATTACACAATCTGAAGACTTTTTCTATGAGATCATCATTTTGATCTCTTTTTCTCTCAATCTCTATCATGATTAATCCTTCTTCAAATTCTCCAAAGACTTCTGACAATAAGTATAAGAAGGATAAGAATTAGGGTGATAGATAGAGAAAGAGACTGGTGACTCCATGACATTGACATGACATGAGAATTGACGGCGTCGACAGCCAAGCGAACCAATTCGATCGCCATTAGAGAGTGGCTACTCCGATGGGGACATTCTCTTTCCCCATCTTTGATTAGTCAATTTGTCCTCATGACTATGACAATTTGTCTTTTAAAAGACTAAATAATCCTTTCTTTTGTTATATATCTTACTCAATCTTGAGTAAAATAGAACTAATACCTCTTCGATTCAAAGATTTGTTCATGACAAACAAATCCTAGAATCTTACATTTCCATAATCGATAGACCAAAATGACATAAAAGACATACAAAAACAACATGTGTTCCCTCCCTTCCCACCCAGGTACGGATTGTTCATCGATTCTGTTGTCAGACAGACCGATATTTCCGTTTTGAACAAGTTTAGGCAAATACTTTCTCAGCCAAACATGTTCAGTTTATCTGGCTTGGTGGTTATGCTTTTTACAGCCTCTAAACCATTCCCTTAGGTTATGCCCTCATGGCTCTGAACCTATTCTTCGTGGTTACGCTTTTTACAGCCTCTGAACCACTTCCCTAGGTTATGCCTTTATGGCCTCTGAACCTATTCTTCGTGGTAATGCTTTTTATAGCCTCTAAACCACTTCCCTAGATTATGTCCTTATGGCCTCTGAACCTATTCTTCGTGGTTATGCTTTTTACAGCCTCTGAACCACTTCCCTTAGCTTATGCCCTTATGGCCTCTGAACCTATTCTTTGTGGTTATGCTTTTTACAGCCTCTGAACCACTCCCCTAGGTTATGCTTTCTATGGCCTCTGAACCTATTCTTCGTGGTTAAGCTTTTTACAGCCTCTGAACCACTTCCCTAGGTTATGCCTTTATGGCCTCTGAACCTATTCTTCGTGGTTATGCTTTTTACAGCCTCTGAACCACTTCCCTAGGTTATGCCTTTATGACCTCTGAACCTATTCTTCGTGGTTATGCTTTTTACAGCCTCTAAACCACTCCCTTAGGTTATGCCCTTATGGCCTCTAAACCTATTCTTCGTGGTTATGATTTTTACAGCCTCTGAACCATTTCCCTAGGTTATGCCTTTATGGCCTCTGAATCTATTCTTCGTGGTTATGCTTTTTACAGCCTCTAAACCACTCCCCTAGGTTATGCTTTTTTATGGCCTATGAACCTATTCTTCATGGTTATGCTTTTCACAGCCTCTGAACCACTCCTCTGGTTGATCTTTTTCTTACCCTCAAGGTTCTGATTTGTCAATCTACCAAAGACTCTAAAAGTCAAAATCATTAATCAAATTTGGGGAAGACGATCGCTTTCAGATGAATTCCATCAAGGGTTTCCCTTAGGGCAGCTTTGCAGAAAGAAAGAGATCGACTGAAGATCTGATCTACGTTTAGCCTAGTTCTAGCACTAGTCAACTAGCATGTCCTTTGTGGAGAAATGAAAATTGATCTGTGACGATGGATGAAATTTGAAATCTTTGGATCTAATATCTTTGGAAATAAAACCCAAATTGATCTGTGAGGTAGAATGAAATTTGAAATCTTTAGATTTAAAATCTTTGGAAATATTCTTCTCATTCACCTATTGACAAAAAGACAATTCAGAAAGGAAGAATTCAAGACAAAAATTCTGACATTTTGACAAGAAAATTATGATTTCAAGGGGAAAATGAAATTAATGCCCTAATAACTAAGCCCTTTATCTTAAATCTTCAGACTGGGTCCTAAATGAAAAACTAAAAATCTTGTGATCAAAATACAAGTAATTGACTAAAGATGTCATAAGCCTCTTAATCTTCTACCATGTGATTGGGTCATGACTTCTGAATGAGTTATAATATCCCAGAATTCGTCTTAAGAAATATTTAAGAATTATGAATTAGGGAGTTTGGACATTAAAAATCATTAAAATCTGCTCTACCAGATATAGTAATTCTCTGAGAAGAAGTTTGATGTGAGTATTTAATCAAAAATTGGTGTTTGAGTTCAGGCATTAAAAATCATTAAAGTGTGCCCTACCAAACAAAATGAAAAAAAAGAAAAGAAAAGAAAAAAAAGATGTTTCTGAGAAGAAACTTGAGGTGGGCACAAAATCAAAAATTAGTGTCTCAATTGAAACATTCAAAATCCTTAACATGTTCCACCAGATATAGTAATTCCCTGAGAAGAAGCTTGAGGTGAGCATAAAATTAAAAATTGGTGTCCAAATTCTCCCCTAATTAATAAATCTTGAAAAAACTGTCTTAAGAAAATTCTTCCAATATTATATTCAGGAAAGAATTAAGTGATCTTGTCTTTTGGCTGACTATTAATTGGTTCAGACATATCTTTATAAGATAAAAGATATTTTGACCACAAAATCAAAATTTTGAAAAATTCCTAAGACCTAGAAAGAAAGAACTAAGGTGAATGGCTTTGTTATTGGAGATTAATGGAAATTGTACTCTGAAGTCATAATTTTCCAAAGATCTAACCCCAATCCCAATTTGGAAATGTCAAAGTGATTTTTTGAAAGACAATATGAATGATCTTTACAGAATTGGTGATTAATGGAAGTTACATAATCCTACATGAACGACATCATTTGCTCTAATGAATGGGCCCTAAGTTGTGCTTCCACTTGAAGTGCAATGATCTTACCTATAAATGACATTAGCAGATGAAATAACAAAAGAAAATATGAAATTACAGCTCAGAGAACTTGGAAGCTTGGAAGACTGGCAAGCCTTGTACGAGCCCATGATAAATTGGTTCACCCTAAGACACTCAGATCAGGGATTTGGATTTGGTACTTCAAACACCTATCCTCATGGGAGGGCCCATATAGAAGACACATTTGGGGAAATCCTGTCTATTGGTAGATTACCAAGAAGACATAATACACCCAATCAATGAGTAGTATTTGAAAAAGATGAGACATAGAAGAAAATGAATGACTTGTTTTGTAAATTAAGAAACAAATAACCAAGACAAAAAGAAAACGACATTGACATTTCTAAGAGATAGTGTAAGACCTCCTTAAATGGAAGATGACATCTACTCTCTCGCTATTAGATATAAGACCATCATGACATTGGCTTTCCTTTAGCAATCTTTCTTTGGATAGGATATAAGTCTTATATGCATTCCTATTCCAAAACCGACATATCAACATTGATATTTTTAAGAGATAGTGTAAGACCTCCTTAAATGGAAGATGGCATCTACTCTCTCGCTATTGGACATAGGACCATCATGACATTGGCTTTCCTTTAGCAATCTTTCTTTAGATAGGATATAAGTCTTATATGCATTCCTATTCCAAAACTGACGTTTCTAAGAGATAGTGTAAGACCTCCTTAAATGGAAGATGGCATCTACTCTCTCGCTATTGGATATAAAATCATCATGACATTGGCTTTCCTTTAGCAATCTTTCTTTGGATAGGATATAAGTCTTATATGCATTCCTATTCCAAAACCGACATATCGACATTGATATTTCTAAGAGATAGTGTAAGACCTCCTTAAATGGAAGATGGCATCTACTCTCTCGCTATTGAATATAAGACCATCATGACATTGGCTTTCCTTTAGCTATCTTTCTTTGGATAAGATATAAGTCTTATATGCATTCCTATTCCAAAACCGACATATCGACATTAACATTTCTAAGAGATAGTGTAAGACCTCCTTTAATGGAAGGTTGCATCTACCCTATTTTTCGCTATTTGATATAAAACCATCATGACACTGGCTTTCCTTTAGCAATCTTTCTTTGGATAGGATATAAGTCTCATACGCATTCCTATTCCAAAATCAACATTTTGACATTGACATTTCTATGATATAGTGTAAGATCTCCTTAAATGGAACATAGCCTCTACTCACTTTTTCGCTATTGGATATAGGACCATCAGACATTGGTTTTTCTTTAGCAATTTTTCTTTGGATAGGATATAAGTCTCATACGCATTCCTATTCCAAAATTGATGTTTTGACATTGACACTTTTTTAGAGAAAATTGAATATGACATTTGTTCTCTTTCCTCAATTGTCTACAATACATCGACAGTTCCAAAAATGCCAAAACAAGGATTTTGAATTAAAAATGACAAACAACTTATGATGATTAATATCTTTCGACCTGTAAAGGTCAAATCCCCAGCGGATACACTCTTTGTCTTGAGTCTGCCACTCTTTTCTAGTTATTAGATATAAGTCCTTTCCTGACACGGAATATGGTATCCTCTGACTTGACACCGACATTTGACGTCCCTGAGAAATGGAATATGACATCCATTTTCTCTTCCCAATTATCGGATGTAAGTCCTTTCCTGACACGGAAGTTATGGCATTCCTATAACTCGACATTGACATTTGACATTTTTGAGAAATGGAATACGACATCCATTTTCTCTTTATAACTTTTGGATGAAATTCCTTTTCCTGCCATGTAAATTATGACATTCCCATAATTTAACATCTCGACATTTCAACATGTGATATATCGAACTTTCGACCTTTGACATATCGATAATTATTATCAACATTTGAGATATCGATCTTTTGATATTTGACATATCAACATCTCGACATTTGACATATCAACATCTCGACATTTGACATATCGACATTTGACATATCGATAATTGTTATCGACATTTGACATATCGATCTTTCAACAATTAACATATCAACATTTCAACATATCAATAATCGTTATCAACATTTGACACATCTATATTTCGACCATTGATATATCAATAATTATTATCGACTTCTGACATATCGACATTGCGACATTTGACATATCAACGTTTGACACTCATCCTTTCCTTTCCTATCGGAAGTAAGTCCTTTCCTGACACGGAAATGACATTCTTTTATCACAACATCAACATTCGACATCTTGAGAAATGGAAAATGACATCCATTTCTCTCTCCAGTTATTGGAAGTAAGTCCTTTCCTAACACGGAAATCATGGCTTTCCTCTAACTAATATCGACATTTTGAGAAATGGAATATGACATCTATTTTCTCACTCCTGTTATTAGATGAAAGTCCTTTCCTGACATGGAAATCACGACTTTCCTCTAACCAAATACCAACATTGACATTTTGAGAAATAGAATATGACATTCATTTTCTCTCTCCGGTTATTAGATGTAATTCCTTTCCTGACACGGAAATCACGGCTTTCCTCTAACCAAATACCGACATTGACATTTTGAGAAATGGAATATGACTTCCATTTTCTCTCTCCATTTATTGGATGTAAGTCCTTTCTTGACACGGAAATCACGACATTCCTTTAACCAAATATCGACATTGACATTTCGAGAAATGTAATATGACATCCATTTTCTCTCTCCGGTTATTGGATGTAAGTCCTTTCCTGACACGGAAATCACGGCTTTCCTCTAACCAAATATCGACATTGACATTTTGAGAAATGGAATATGACATCCATTTTCTCTCTCATGTTATTGTATGTAAGTCCTTTTCTGACACGGAAATCACGGCTTTCCTCTAACCAAATATTGACATTAACATTTCGGAAAATGGAAAATGACATCCATTTTCTCTCTCTGGTTATTGGATGTAAGTCCTTTCCGGACACGGAAATCACGGCTTTCCTCTAACCAAATACCGACATTGACATTTTGAGAAATGGAATATGACATCCATTTTCTCTCTCCGGTTATTGGATGTTAGTCCTTTCCTGACATGGAAATCACGGCATTCCTTTAGCCAAATATCGACATTGACATTTCGAGAAATGGAATATGACAATCATTTTCTCTCTCCGGTTATTGGATGTAAGTCCTTTCCTGACACAGAAATCACGACTTTCCTCTAACCAAATATTGACATTGACATTTTGAGAAATGGAATATGACATCCATTTTCTCTCTCCGGTTATTGGATGTAAGTCCTTTCCTGACACGGAAATCACGGCATTCCTTTAACCAAATATCGACATTGACATTTCGAGAAATGGAATATGACATCCATTTTCTCTCTCCGGTTATTGGATGTAAGTCATCTCCTAACACGGAAATTATGGCTTTCCTCTAACCAAATATCGACATTGACATTTCAAAAAATGGAAAATGACATCAATTTTCTTTCTCTGGTTATTAGATATAAGTCCTTTCCTGACACGGAAATCATGGCTTTCCTTTAACCAAATATCGACATTGATATTCGACAAATGGAATATGACATCCATTTTCTCTCTCTTGTTATGGGATGAAAGTCCTTTCCTGACACGGAAATCACGGCTTTCCTCTAACCAAATATCGACATTGACAATTCGAAAAATGGAAAATGACATTCATTTTTTCTCTTTGGTTATTAGATATAAGTCCTTTCCTGGCACGGAAATTATGGCTTTCCTCTAACCAAATATCGACACTGACATTTTGAAAAATAGAAAATGACATCCATTTTCTCTCTCTGGTTATTAGATATAAGTCCTTTCCTGACACGGAAATCACGGCTTTCCTCTAACCAAATATCTACATTGACATTTCAAAAAATGGAAAATGACATCCATTTTCTCCCTCTGGTTATTAGATGTAAGTCCTTTGCTGACACGAAAATTATGGTTTTCCTCTAACCAAATATTGACATTGACATTTCAAAAAATGGAAAATGACATCCATTTTCTCTCTCCGGTTATTGGATGTAAGTCCTTTCCTGACACGGAAAGCACAGCTTTCCTCTAACCAAATACCGACATTGACATTTTGAGAAATGGAATATGACATCCATTTTCTCTCTCCGGTTATTGGATGTAAGTCCTTTCCTGACACGGAAATAACGGCTTTCCTCTAACCAAATATTGACATTGACATTTCAAAAAATGGAAAATGACATCCATTTTCTCTCTCTGGCTATTAGATATAAGTCCTTTCTTGGCACGAAAATTATGGCTTTCCTCTAACCAAATCTTGACATTGACATTTTGAGAAATAAAATAAGACATTCATTTTCTCTCTGAGTAAATTCCTTTTAAGACACGAGAAGGACGTTCTTTCTCAGAACCAACATATGAGACATCTGACATTCTCTAAGAACGATATGACACCTACTCCTTTCTTGATTATCATGAGACATTTCATCAGATCACTTCGGTCAGCGCCAATATGTGCATAATAATTCTGCAGTATTCTACACATATTGGGGGTTCTTTTGTTGACCTCATTTTTACAATGGGTCAATACCTTTTTACCTAAAATGACAATCTTGGTCAAAATGATCAATCCTGACCCAATGACCAACCTTGTTGACCCCACAGGTCGACCTTTTTACCTAAAATGATAATCTTGGTCAAAATGGTCAATTCTGACCCAATGACCAACCCTGTTGACCCCATAGGTCAACCTTTTGACTCAAAATGACAATTTTGATCAAAATGGTCAATCCAGACCTAATGACCAACCTTGTTGACCCCACAGGTCAACTTTTTTACCTAAAATAACAATCTTGGTCTAAATGGTCAATCCTGGCCCAATGACCAAACATGTTGACCCCATAAGCTCAACATTTTGATCCAAAATGACAATATTGGTCAAAATGGTTAATCCAGACCCAATGACCAACCCTGTTGACCCCACAGGTCAACCTTTTTACCTAAACTGACAATCTTGGTGAAAATGATCAATCCTGACCCAATGACCAACCCTGTTGACCCCATAGGTCAATCTTTTGACCTAAAATGACAATTTTGGTCAAAATGGTCAATCCAGACCTAATGACCAACCCTGTTGACCCCACAGGTCAACCTTTTTACCTAAAAAGACAATCTTGGTCAAAATGGTCAATCCTGACCCAAGGACCAAACCTGTTGACCCCATAGGTCAACCTTTTGACCCAAAATGATAATTTTGGTCAAAATGGTCAATACATACCAAATGACCAACCTTATTGACCCCACAGGTCAACCTTTTTACCTAAAATGACAATCTTGGTCAAAATGGTCAATCATGACCCAATGACCAAACCAGTTGAACCCACAGGTCAACCTTTTGACCCAAAATGATAATTTTGGTCAAAATGGTCAATCCATACCCAATGACCAACCCTGTTGACCCCACAAGTAAACCTTTTTACCCAAAATGATAATTTTTGTCAAAAAGGTCAATCCAGACCCAATGACCAACCCTGTTGACCCCATAGGTCAACCTTTTGACCCAAAATGACAATTTTGGTCAAAATGGTCAATCTTGACCCAATGACCAGCCCTGTTGACCCCACAGGTCAACCTTTTTACCTAAAATGATAATCTTAATCAATATGGTCAATCCTGACCCAATGACCAAACATGTTGACCCCACAGGTCAACCTTTTGACCCAAAATGACAAATTTGGTCAAAATGGTCAATCCTGACCCTATGACCAACCCTGTTGACCCCATAGGTCAACTTTTTGACATGAAATGATATTTTTTGTCAAAATGGTCAAGCCATACCCTATGACCAACCCTGTTGACCCCACAGGTCAACCTTTTGACCTAAAATGGCAATTTTGGTTAAAAAAACCAATCCAGATCCAATCATCAACCTTATTGACCAAATGGGTCAACACATGACCTAAAAAGTCAATTTTGATTAAAATGATCAATTTTTGATCAAACAACCAATGACATTTAAAACCCCACAATGACAAAAAATTAATCAAATTAATTTAAAAAAATTATTTTGATTAATTAAATTGACTAATAATTTAATTTTCAATATTTTAATTAATCAAATGACATGATTAATTAAAATGAAAATTAAATTAAAAGTCATAAAATGACAAAATTAATCAAATAATTGATTTCAAAATTATTTTGATTAATTAATTGGCTAATGAATTATTTTTTTAAATTTTAATTAATGACCTAATTAATTAAAATGAAAAATTAAATTTAAAAGCCACAAAATCACAAAATCCACAAATTGATAAAAAATAATGGAATTAATCAAATAATTGATTCCAAAATTATTTTTAATTAATTAATTGATCAATAATTAAATTTTCATATTTTAATTAATTACATAATTAATTAAAAATGAAAATTAAATTGAAAAGTCATGAAAAGAGACAAAAATCAATTTTAATGACATGAATATTAATCAAATAATTAATTTGAAATTATTTCCAATTAATTATTTATTAATAAAATAATTTTCAATATTTAATTAATGACAATTAATTAAATATGGAAATTAAAATGAAGAGGGCATTAAATGGAATTTTTAAATCCTATGACATATGGTTTTCTAAAAATTCTAAAACTCTTTTATGACATCACACATGATCCAATAAAGAAAAATCAATTCATAAATTACTCACATTTAACCATGGTAAAGGCCATCATGACATGAAAAATTTGGTGGCAAAACCATGGTAATTTAAAGTGTGAGGTGTCTTGCCATGGTGAGGTTAGTTTAGCCACCTCCCTAGCCATCCAATAGTGAGGAGACAAAGCTTTAACCATCCTTCACACCATGGTTAAAACCATCATAATATTTCATGAAAAATATTAGGAGAGGGGCTAATGTGTCAACACTTCGTGAAATGGTAAATGAGGTGTTGGAAGGAGAGTGTCTCAACCATTTGAGTCACCATGAACCTCTCACTTAGCCAATGGAATGGAAACAAAGAGGCTAAAATCCATCATGACAAGATTTAAGCCAAAATTGCCATGAAATGTGCACTTGCTTAAGTGGCAAAATTCTCATGGAGGAAGAAGAGGTGAAGCTTGGTTTACATGGGGGAGGTTGTACTCTACAGCCCTAACTATACCATGGTCAAATCCAAGCCAACCAAGGTTAATCCATAGCCGTTCATGGCTATAAATACCCCCGCGGCCAAAATATCCAAGAGGAGAGAATTAACCCATAGAATCCTATAGGCTGCCCAAATCCCTTGGCTCCCAACACAAAAAATCTTCCTGAGGACCTCAACAACCTATTCCAACCAAGCCCAAGTCATAGGGTTAGCCCAATCAAGCCAATTTGGCCAAAATCCCAAATCAGCTAAACTTGGCCGTTTTGCCCAAATTGCTTACCAAGGCTAGCTACAAAACGAAATTGAAGTGACAAAGATCTTTTGGGAGTCCTAGAAGCTAACCATCAGGCCTAATCAAGCTCAACATACTTTTGGCCAAGGAATGGATTTATTTTCTCCAAAATAATTCGTATTTTCGAAATATCATGGGTTAAACTAGCCCAGAAATGTATCATCACTGTATAGATACATTCTATATATCCAGATGATTCCATATGTTTAAAAATCACTCAATTTCATTGAGAAATGAGTGAGATATTGAAGTTTAACGGTTCAAAAGTTTTCGAATTTTCGGGCGATTTATCTCCGCCGTCTGTCCCCGTGTTTTGGAACGGACTGCGCTGATCTTCCCAACCGGTGTCCGCTGTTCCGCGTTGCACACCGGATCCTCCCACCTATTCGACGGTACGAGGACACGCGTCACTCCATCACTTTTTCTGGATTAATTTAATTCAGAAAAACATTAAAAACTTTAAAAATCCATATCTTTTGATCCAGAGGTCACAAAAATAAAATAAAAATACCTCTGGAAAACTCTTGAAGAGAAGAAAATTATGAGACAAAAATCGTAATTTTATTCTCAGTATTTAATTTTTAATTAATTAAATACTCTCTGGAGTATTTTAATTATTAAAAATTATTTACAAGTCAGAAAAATATGAAATTTTTAAGGAATTACCTTTAAGTCCTTAGGCACATCTTCTGATTTTTCTAAGGCTATGATAGCTCTCTAGGATATGATTTCCTAAATTCCATGATATTTTGTAATTATTTTCAAAAATAATTATAAAATTTGGAAAAATTGGTAATTTAAATGCAATATAATTGAGAACATTAGGATAACAGACAATAATCCTAAAACAACAATTCTCAAGTCATCAAAAAATCTAAAAGACATTTTGAAATAAGGTTAAGATTTATTAATTTTAAAATTAATAACTCAAAACCTTCTCTTCACATATTTAATCCATCTCATCATGGATTAAGCAAGTGATGAATCCAACTCAAATCAAATAATAATTAGGTTTAAAGACAACTTAAACCTACCTAAACCATTAAACCTTAGGGTTTAAGACAAAAATCAAACTTTTTAATTAAGTTTAAGGACATATTAAACTTAATTAACCAAAATCAAACATTTTATTTAAGTTTAAGGACATTAAACTTAATTAACAAAAATCAAACTCTTTAATTAAGTTTAAGGACATTTTAGACTTAATTAATCAAAATCAAACTCTTTAATTAGGTTTAAGGACATATTAGACTTAATTAATCAAAACCAAACCTTTTAATTAAGTTTAAGGACATATTAAACTTAATTAACCAAAATCAAACATTTTAATTAAGTTTAAGGACATATTAAACTTAATTAACAAAAATCAAACTCTTTAAATAAGTTTAAGGACATATTAGACTTAATTAATCAAAATAAAACCTTTTAATTAAGTTTAATATGATTTAAGGACATATTAAACTTAATTAACCAAAATCAATACTTTAATTAAGTTTAAGGACATATTAAACTTAATTAACCAAAATCAAGCCCTTTAATTAAGTTTAAGGACATTCAAACTTAATTAACCAAAATTAAATCTTTAATTAAGTTTAAGGACATACTAAACTTAATTATCCCATTAAACCTTACCTAAATTAGGTTTAATACAAAAAAACAAGCCCTTTAATTAAGTTTAAGGACATATTAGACTTAATTAATCAAAATCAAACATTTTAATTAAGTTTAAGGACATATTAGACTTAATTGACCAAAATCAAATCTTTAATTAAGTTTAAGGACATATTGAACTTACTTAACCCATTAAACCTTAACTAAATTAGGTTTAATATAAATCAAACCTTTAATTAAGTTTAATTACATATTCAACTTAACTAACCTCCTTAAACATTAGGTTTAAGGCAAACATAATCCCTAATTAGGTCTAACTCATTAGACCTAATTAAACCATTAAACCTTAACTAACTAAGGTTTAATCAAACACAAACCCTAATTAGGTCTAATCCATTAGACCTAATTAAACCATAAAACCTTAACTAACTAAGGTTTCATCAAACATAAACACTAATTAGGTCTAACCCATTAGATCTAATTAAATTATTAAACTTTAACTAACTAAGGTTTAATCAAACATAAACCCTAATTAGGTTTAACCCATTAGACCTAATTAAATCATTAAGCCTTAACTAACTAAGGTTTAACAAAACCCAAACCCAAAATAAACTTTCAATGTTTAACTTAGGTTTAACCCGACATGAACCTAAATCAAAACTAAACTTAACTTAAGTCTAACACATATTAGACTTAAGTCAAATCATACTTAGGTTCAACTCGACATAAACCTAAATCAAACTTAAACCTAATTTAAGTCTAACCTACATTAGACTTAAGTCAAACCATACTTATTTTCAACCCGACATGAACCTAAGTCTAACCCAAACCTAACTTAAGTCTAACCCATATTAGACTTAAGTCAAACCATACTTAGGTTCAACCTGACATGAACCTAAATCAAACTTAAACCTAACTTAAGTCTAACCCACATTAGACTTAAGTCAAATCATACTTAGGTTCAACCGGACATGAACTTAAGTTTGACCTAAACCAAGACATAAACCTTAGGTTCAACCCAACATGAACCTAAGTCTAAACCTAAACCTAACTTATGTCTAACCCATATTAGACTTAAGACGAACCATATTTAGGTTCAACCCGACATAAACCTAAGTCTAAACCTAAACCTAACTTCAGTCTAACCCATATTAGACTTGAGTCAAACCATGCTTAGGTTCAACCTGACATAAACCTAAGTCTAACCTAACCCTAACTTAAGTCTAACCCATGTTAGACTGAAGTCAAACCAAACTTAGGTTTAACCAGACATGAACCCAAGTTAATTCAATCAATATTGAATCTAACTTTAAAACCTTTTAACTTAAGTTCAAACAGACATGAACTCAAGTTAATCTAATTCAACTTAAGTTCAAACAAACATGAACTCAAGTTAATCTAATTCAACTTAAGTTCAAACAGACATGACATCAAGTTAATCTAATTCAAGTTAAGTGCAAACAGACATGAACTCAAGATTTAAGTTTAAATTGACATAAAATCGACATTTTAAACCAAAATCGACATAACCGACATAAAATCGACATTCTAAACCAAAATCGACATAATCAACATAAATTTGACATTCTAAACAATTAATCGACATAATCGACATAAATTTGAAATTTCAAACATCTAATCGACAAAACCGATATAAATTTGACATTCCAAACATTTAATCAACAAAATCGATCTAAATTTGATATAAATTTGACATTCCAAACATTTAATCAACATAATCGACATAAATTTAAAATTTCAAACAAAAACCGACATAACCGACATAACCAACATAAATTTGACATTTCAAACCAAAATAGACATAATCAACATAACCGACATAAATTCGACATTTCAAACATAAATCGACATAAATCCGACATTCCAAACGAAACTCAACAAATTTGACATTTTAAATTAAATTTTTCGACATTAATCAACATTCCCAAACACAAACCGACATTAATCGATATTTCAAACTAAATTCAACAATCACTGACATTAATCGACATTTCAAACCAAATTCAACAAACACCAACATTAAATGACATTAATCGAACTTTCAAACCAAATTAAACAATCACCGACATTAAATGAAATTAATCGACATTTCAAATCAAATTCAACAATCACCGACATTAAATGATATTAATTGACATTTCAAACCAAACTTAGCATAATTCAACATTCAACATAAATAGGCATGATTTGACATAAACCGACATAAGTTTGACCTAAATCGAACTTAATATGACACAAACCGACATAATTCTTAAGTTCGACTTAAATCGAACTTAACACACTAACACTTACTCTTTTTCGAGGATAAATGTTAACCTTAATCGGGAGTTTTCTTAGGCAATATTAATTACTCAGGATGTAATTAACTATAGGAGCTTGCTCTTATAGGACATTAAAGAACTCAGAATAGGTATTTCACCTACAAGACCTCTCTGGTTATCCAAGATCTTCATATGATTTTCTTATATGAAAAACTTCAGTAATTACACAATCTGAAGACTTTTTCTATGAGATCATCATTTTGATCTCTTTTTCTCTCAATCTCTATCATGATTAATCCTTCTTCAAATTCTCCAAAGACTTCTGACAATAAGTCAAGGAAGGATAAGAATTAGGGTGATAGATAGAGAAAGAGAGCGACGACTTCATGACATTGACATGACATGAGAATTGACGGCGTTGACATCCAAGCGAACCAATTCGATCGCCATCACAAGCAATTTGTTGACCACATTTCCAAAGAGACAATGAGTCAGATAAAGATCATTTTTTTCCAATCATTCAGAATCAGCACTGGATATTATTGATAGGAGATTTCAGCCTCAGAAGGTGAAGAATATACGACTCCCTACCTAACTCGATTCGTAAGGCCTATGCTGAAGCCGTTGTAAGTACATCAAACTTTGTTATTGTTGTATTCAGTAAATGTACATTCAAACAACTCCATTGATAATCGACTGCTTCACCTTTTCAAGTTAAAATGTTTGTTAAAGATTGTGGTCATTTATTCAAAGCCAAAATCAAGAAGTGGGGGTTAGAAATTATTAGGAATGTACCATCTCAAAGGAACAGTGTCGATTGCGGCATGTTTGTTTGTAAGTACATGGAGACACTTGTGTAGGACATAGAAGTTGATTGGTGTCAGCATATGAATTGGTAAGATGAAATGGAACGATTCAGAGCTAAATTTGCCTATGACATTTGCGTACTGTCAAGGAATTGATAGTTTGTAGACTGTTGTAATTTTATTTATTTGTGAATGTTTTTTTTGTTATTGCTGTCGTTAATGTTTGATGTAATTTTATGTATTTGTTATTGTTGTTCTACTTTAAAGCAAGTAATAGAACTATGTCTAAGTTTGAGTAACTCATTACCCTATCATGTTATATGCCTAAGTTTTAAAGTTGAACTAATTTGTGTAATTTGTCCCCCGATTTCAGATCTTATACATCGTATATGAATCATTTGGGAACCTATACATCGTAAATAATATTTTATGAAAGACATAATAACATTGATAACATTTTTAAATTGATGAAGTTATTTAAATTTTATAACTAATTGAACTAATTGATAAAATATAGAATTTCATTGAACTCATTGACAAAGTTATTTAAATTTTATATGTGCTTTACAAATAACAATTTTATAAAATAAACAATGAAATCGACGAATAATATGGGAATAACACTGAATAACATGATTTTTATCGCAATAACACGGAAATAACACTGAATAACATGATTTTTAATAGCAGTAACACGGGAATATTACCGCAGTAATGCCAATTTAGTTTTGTATCAGCAGTAACATGGGGACAGGGACAATAACATAAGGAGAATATTCCTTCAGGCAAGTATACTCGCGGATAATAATACAAACGCGGTAACACAAGGATATTCCCGTAGTATTAACGTGTTAGTTTTGCGTGCTACTAAAGTGTTATTGCGTGTTTAGCATCTTAATCACGTGTTATTTGCTTGACGTTCCCATGTACTTATATTTAAAATAATGCACATGTTATTCAGATGTTACCAACGTGTTATTTACTTGATGTTCACCTGTTATTGGTGTTATGCACGTGTTATTTTCGTGTTATTCACGTGTTATCTGCTTGTTATTCACGGGAATATTTCTGTATTATTCATGTATTATTTTTGTGTTATCTGCGTATAGTTCACGAGAATATTTTCGTGTCATTCACGTGTTATTTTTGTGTTATTCTCGTGTTATTTGCGTGTTATTCACGAGAATATTTGTGTGTTATTTCAATGTTATTTTGTGTTATTCACAGGAATATTTGTGTATTATTTGCTTGTTATTTGTGTGTCATTCAGGGTTATTAATGCTAGCTATGTAAAATAAGATTAACTATATGTAAGAACAATGAAAAAAGTATCAAAGAATGATAAAAATATAACATTACAATTACTTTAAGAACTTCATCATTTTACATTGACAAAAAGTATCAAAGAATGATACAGAATAACCACCATATATGTAAGAACAACCAAAACAGTGCATTTATCACTCATTTATAGAATCCAGCAACAGTTTAGTATATGTTCCGGTTAGTTGTGTTGCGTAGTATTCCTGCAATGGGGGAGAAATACAGAGTATTATTTTAGTGAATCATTTTAAATAAAATACAGTCAAATGAGACTAAATCTTATTAACATACTTGGGTAGACAGTCTATCAAACTCTCATCGTCTGGATTAACAACGTCATGGCTACTTAATTCTTGTTTATTTCTTGAATGCAATGTTTACAGTAAGGAATATACAATATACATATAATGAAAGAAATACTAAATCTATAAGAACTTACTTTATCTTTCATATTTTTCTCCAGTAGTCTTTCAATCTAGATATAGATATTCCTTTTGGTCTCATCTTTGCTAGATCGTTCACACTGCACTCAATATTTGCAAGTTTTTTCTTATTTATTGTTTTCTTAACTTGAGGCATTCTCTCTGTTATAACATCATCAAGATCTATAGATAGTTTTTTAAATGTGTCCCATAAGCATTCGTCAGCTTTATCGTTTATTTTGCTTTATTAATGAGTTGATATGCAAATTTCTGAGAGCATGAGAAAATAGAAGTCCACTTGAGGAAACATTATTCAACCTGGAGCCCTTTAGATCTCTACATTCAAATTTGTTATAGATGTCCCTTTTATCATGTATGAACCACCACATTAAGAAATACTTTTCCGAAATGAACTTCATTTTGGCTAAATTGAGAACAAATAGTGAATGTGAGCACAACAGCCCCATCATTTCAAATTTTTTGCAAGAACATGTCACCTCACAGTTAACTTTGTCAACTAACAAGATCCAGGGTTGCCTTGTTCCCTCATCGTCCAGGCTCATCACATAATATTTATTCTCATCCCTCATGGGTAATTCAACTGTGAGCCCATATAAGCCATTCAATAGCTCCTGCTCAAACATTGAGTACAGCTTCCGTGTATCAGCATTGGATTGATTTTAACCATGGGCGTTGTGACAGACTGACATCATTTGAAATCTTCATCCTTCTCGTTCCGGCGCCACGATTTCATTATGTTTTCAATTCCAACTAAATAATCCGTCAGAGAGCTTTTAGGCTTTGAAACACTATGACAGATATTATTCGTGGACTCACTTCTCTGAGTCAATAATATTCCCATCCCAAATATATCTTTATTACATGTTGTTGACCATTTGTGCCTTATATGGTAGATTTCATCTAACCATGCATTGCTTTGTAGTTCTCCCACCTCTATCATTAAAGACCAAGTTTCTTCAAACTCCTCTTTGGAATCACACTGACTCATGCATTTATAAAAAAGATCACTTATGCTCTTCGGACGAACTCCACAATGTACTTTTGAAGACAGTTTCTTATAGATGTGTCATTTACATAATCTGTGACACATCCGTGGGAGGCATTCTGCAATGAATTTTGTCATTGCTTGATCCTAGTCGGTGAAATTTGTTATTGGATGTTTGTCTCCCATTATTCAAATGAATGATTTGAATAGCCAACTAAATGATTCAGCAGTCTTATCAGACAAAAATCTAACTCCGAATAGTACGTTCTACCAATGGGGGTTAATGACGCCACATCATGTCTTTGACTTTGAAAATAAGAATGAACTTAATCGAGATGACTCAGTATTAAAACCTCTTTAAGATACATATGTGTTGCCCGTCAAAGTAAGGCTTTAATCGATGCTCATTAACCTTGAAAATCTTTCCAGTATCAAGATCTTTAATATCAACAGCTCCAAAAGAATGAACTTTTACAACTGTAAAAGGTCCTAACAATCTAGACTTGAGCTTTCCACGAAATAACTTAAATCTTGTGTTGTATAACCAATCCTTTTATCCAAATTCCAAGTTCTTCTTCAATATCTTCCCATCATGCCACAATTTCATTTTCTCTTTATAAATCATATCATTGTGCTAAGGTGCATTTCTAATCTCTTCCAATTCATTCAATTACATAAATCTTTTTTTCCAGCATTTTTCAAATTAAAATTTAACTTTTTATCGACTAATATGCTTTATACTCCAATTCAACCGGTAAATGACAAGTCTTACCAAACACTAGTCTATAAGGAGACATTCCAATAGGGGTTTTAAAAACAGTCCTATAAGCCCATAAAGCAGTATCTAATCGACCAGACCAATCTAATTTATGATTATCCACAGTTTTCTCCAAAATTCTTTTAATTTCATGATTATACAGTTCTGCTAAACCACTAGTCTTGGGATGATAAGCAGTAAAGATTCTATGAATAATATTATATTTCTCAATTAATCTCTTAATTCGATTATTCCTGAAATGGGATCCACCATCAGTTGTGATCATTCTCGGCATTCCACATCTTGTAAATATATTTTTTAAAAAAATTTTTGAAACACTACGAGCATCACATCTAGATAAAGCAATAGCTTCGATCCATTTCAAGACATAATAAACGACAACCAATATACATAAATTTCCAAATGAAGGAGTAAATGGTCCCATAAATTTAATCCCCATACATCAAAAATTTCAACTTCCAAATTATAATTTAGAGGCATTTCATTTCTTCTAGAAATATTACCTACTCTCTGACATCAATCCCATGATTTAATATATCTATAAATATCTCTAAAAAGAGTAGGCCAATAAAATCCAGATTATAGAATATTAAAAGCAGTTTTATCAATACCAAAATGACCTCCAAATTCAAAATCATGACATCATTAAATAATCAAATTTGTTTCTTCTTGTAGCACACATTTTCTAATAATCAGATCCTTACACTGTTTATATAGATAGGGCTCATCTCAAAAATAAAATTTTACATCATATTTAAACTTCTTTTGTTGTTTCCTTGTTAAATCAGGTGGTACAGTATCACTTACAATATAATTCACAACATCAGCATATCAAGGCAAATTGCTTCCCATAATAGTATAGAGTTGCTCGTCAGGGAAAATTTCAGTAATTTCCTTTTCAAATTCAAATAGTTTATCATAGCCTATTTTAGACAGATGATCAACTATTTGATTATCAACTCCCTTCCAATCAACTATCTTAAAATCAAATTCTTGCAGAAGAAGTATCCATCTAATGAGTCTAGGTTTCACATCCTTCTTTTGCATTAAATATTTGATAGTCGAATGGTCTGTATGCACAATACTTTTAGTTCCAATTAAATAAGGTCTAAATTTTTCAAAAGCTAATACTATAGCTAATAACTCTCTTTCAGTAGTGTTATAATTAATTTAAGCCTCATTAAGAGTTTTACTAGCATAGTAAATGACTTTGAAAGCTTTATCATGCCTTTGCCCCAATGCTACTTCGATCGCATAATCACTTGCATCACACATAAGTTCAAATGGTTTCTCCCAATTTGGTGAAAATATTATAGGTGCAGTGATTAATTTCTCTTTCAATAATTCAAAAGCACTCAAACATTCATCATTAAAATTAAATTTTCTATCATTTTCTAGGTCGGCACAAAGGTTTAGTAATTTTAGAAAAATCTTTAATATATCGCCTGTAAAATCTAGCATGTCCTAAGAAATTCCTCACCTCTCTCATAGTATTGGGAGGTGGTAATCTCTCAATCACTCTAATTTTAGGAGGATCGACCTCCATACCATGTTCAAAAATTTTATGCCCAAGCACAATTCCTCCTGCAACCATAAATTGACATTTCTCCCAATTCAGAACTAGATTTGTTTTCTCACAAAGCTCCAAAACTTTTGCTAAGTTTTCCAGGCAAATTTCGAATGAAGTCTCGAATACAGAGAAATCATCCATAAAAACTTCTATTCCATTATCTATCATACTACTAAAGATAAACATCATACATCTCTGAAATGTTGCAGGTGCGTTACACAGTCCAAAAGGCATTCTTTGAAAAGCAAAGGTTCCATAAGGGCTAGTAAATGTTGTTTTTTCTTGATCCTCAGGAGCAATATGTATTTGGTGGTAACTAGTATATCCATCCAGAAAACAGTAGTACTTGTGTCCAACAAGTCTATCTAGCATTTGATCGAGAAAAGGAAGAGGAAAGTGATCTTTTCTGGTGGCAGCATTTAATTTCCTATATTCAATACAAATTTGTCATCCATTAATTTGTCTTGTGGGTATAATTTCATTACATTCATTCACTTCAACAGTCACTCCTCACTTTTTTGCTACACATTGTATTGGACTCACCCAAGAACTATCCAAAATAGGATAAATAATTCCAGCATCTAGCCATTTTATAATCTCTTTCTTAACTACTTCTTTCATTATAGGATTCAATCTCCTTTGTGGATCAACTCTCGGTTTATGTTCTTCATCTAATAAAATTATGTGCCTACAAATCAAATGACTAATTCCTTTAGTATCTGCCAAAGTCCATCCAAAAGTTTTCTTATATCTTTTTAAAGTTTCCAATAACTTCTGTTCTTGATATTCATTTAATTCTGAAGATACAATAACTAGAAAAGTAAATGATTCTCCTAAAAACATATACTTTAAATGATTAGGGAGATTTTTCATCTCAAGTTCAAGAGGTTTTATGATAGATGGAATTAAACTTTTATTTCCACCTTCCATAGTGTCTAATACTTCGAATCTCTCCTGAACATACTCCAAATCTTCATTCTTCTCAATATCTGAATTTTCTTCATCTTCAATTTCTACTTCAAACATATTTTCATATTCCATTTCCTTTTCAAATATATTCTCAAAATGATCGTTTATCAAATATTCACAGACCTTCATCCTAAAACATTCATTATCTTTTTCCATTGAGGGGTATTTCATAGATTTTAAAATATTAAAGGTCACCTCTTGATCATTAACTCTCATAGTTAATTCTCCTTTTTGAACATCAATCACTGCTCTTCTAGTAGCAAGGAATGATCTTCCCAAAATGATTGAAATTTCTCTCCATATCAAGTACAATAAAATCCATAGGAAAGATAAATTTATCCACTTTCACTAACACATCTTCCACTACTCCTTTAGATAAGTAATGGAACGATCGTCAACCGAAGAGTTATAGATGTAGGAGAAATTTCTCCTATTCCTAACCTTTTCAAATTTGATAAAGGAATTAGATTAATACTAGCTCTCGTATCACATAAAGCTTTTCTGAAAAATTTTCACCTATAGCACAAGAAATAGTGGAACTACTAGGATCTTTAAGTTTTTCCGAAGCTTCTTCGAATAATTGCACTACACTCTCCGCTAAGTGCAAATAAGCTTTCATGCCTTGTAAACTTTCTTTTCTTCGAATATCCTTCATAAACTTAGCATAGTCGCATTTGTTCTAATGCTTCCAACAAAAGGAATATTAATCGTTAATTTTCCAAATATGTTATTCCCGTTGTGTTTCTTAATCTTCGAGGAAATGGAGGTGGCGGCTTTTCATCCGTTATCTTCATTGGTTCAAGAGGATAATCCAAGTCTCGGATATATCTTGTTCGAACCATTTTCAATTTCCACCTTCTCCTTTTCTATTTCAACTTCTTTTTGCACTCTAGTTTCCAATTCTTTTCCACTCCTTAATTGAATAGCCTTAAGTTGTTCCCTTGTTTTGATTTTTGGATTGATCTTTCACATTACTTGGAAGTGTTCTCTTTAATGTCTATTATTAAGTGCAAGAAAATATGTCCTAATTTATTTTCAAGCACATTCTTTTCATAGCAACACCTTGAGCTTGTAATTGATTTCCCATATTCAGAATCATTTCTTCGTAGACAACTTCTTATTCTTAAATTGTGGGATACTATTAAATCCTTGTGTGGGGATAAGATGGTCGATTGTTCGAATTTCTCGATTGCTCGAATTTCCACTAGATCTCATAGAATTGTTAGCCTAATACGGGTTAACATTAGCATTATTATTATTCCAATTGAAGTTCGGGTGGATATTTCAACCAGGATTATAATAATTCGAATAAGGATTGTTAGGTTTATTAATAGCATTTAAGGTCTCGTAAGGTGTTTCGAGATTCCGTTATTCGTCCAAAATGAATTATACTCTAACATCGGAGGTGGTCAAGAGAATAATTCATTCCATATTGATCTATTTTCTTTGAAAGGGCTGCAATTTGAGAAACTACCATAGTCATAATATCTGAGTCATGAACGCTAGCTACTCTCTTAGGATTTACCCGTTCGCAGGGCCATTAAAAATTATTAGTAGCTATTTCTTCAATTAATTCGTATGTTTCATCAAAAGGTTTTCACATTAACATCCACTGCACAGTAGGCATCTATAATAGATCTCAATGATCCCACTAATCCATTATAAAATGTTTGAATTATTAACCAATCGGGTCAAGCATGATGTGGGCACTTCCTAAGAAGATCTTTAAATTTCTCCCAAGCTTCATATATTGGCTCTCCTTCAAACCGACAAAAGATTTAATATCATTTCTTAGTTTAAAGGGCCTTTTGATGGAGGGAAATATTTTGATAGAAACTTTTTGAGATAATTCTCCCCAAGTTCTAATAGATCCAGGTGCTAATGAATTTAACTACACCTTAGCCTTATCCTCAATGAAAAGGAAAAGTTCAAGTCTCAAGTATCATCAGACATCTATCATATTTAAAATAAAGACACAGCTTCTAAGAAACTAGCGAGATGTAAATTTGGATCCTCATTAGGTGTTCCACAAATTGATTTTTTTGTACCATTTAGATAATAGCAGGTTTAAGTTCAAATGAATTAGCAGCAACATCAGAATTTTGAAAGTTATATGAATTTCATCTCATTAAGAAGTATATTCTTTTAAAGGTTCTAAAAGTTCCAACTTCATTTTTAATATATTAAATATTCGTCATTTTGTAAGGATTTTCAATTTGTTTTTGTTGTTTTTCTAATTTTTCTGACAGTACGCTCAAACTCCGAATCGTAAGGAACTAAACCTATAGATCCGCTACTACGCATATATAAACACAAATACTAATAAAAATAAACAAACACAAATACACACTACAAAATAAACTTACTTTTGTTACTTAACTTTTGCTTTCTTAACATCGTTACCTCTCGACATCGGCGCCAAAAATTTGATGCTTGAATTTATAATTTGCAAGATTTTATGAACTCAAATTTATAGATTTATAATAATTTTGTTAAGTCCAAGCATTCAACGCAAGTATACGTATCGTATCAAGTAATACATGGCTCTAATACAGTCCCGATTATCATCTCACAGGACATACGGAGTTTTAAGAAGGCGTTACACAATGTGTATTACATTAAAGTTAAAGTTTACTACTTACTACTACTATGCAGGAAACAGTAAGAACAACGAAACAGTTACAATTAACTAACTACAATTACTTCTAACGACTTTAAAATGTGAATTAACTAACATACACACTAAGTTAGGTATTTGAAAGTTTTTTGATATATGAGAAAAGATTCTTTCCTCTTTGCAATGAGAATATGATGTGTGGATTGATATGGAGTAATTATCTATTTTATTGTGCCAAATAGAAGCATAGATGAATCTTTACCCTTAAAAAGAGTAATTCCCTCTTCTAAGTAAGAAAAGAACATTTGACATATTCTAAATTTAGTTACTAACTCTAAGGCTAAGCCGGGAGGATACCGACTCTCACTGGTGCTCCTACTCACCTTCACACGAAGGCTAACCTGATATTAATTACTAATCATAGAATCTGACTCGAGGATTTTTTACCGTCACCCCGAAATCTCCACATCAAGTCCATCAAAACACATTTCCCTATTCATTTGCACTCAATTCCCATGAACTACGTAATTCATCTATAGAAATTGAATAGATTTTTCATTATTGTTTTAGGACATTAAATCCTTTCAAACCTAATGTTCAACAACATATTTTAACATTTAAATTGGCCAAATCGACAATAAATTAAGTTCTAAATGAAAAACCGTCACAACTTCTTCATTACATTAAAAGCACATGAAATCCACATCAATCCATCATCACATCTCTACAAGAAGAAAGACAAGAGAGACTACTCGTAATTTATGGAGAAGATACAATAAAACATGGATTTTATATATAAAAGAAAAGTCATACAAACCACAAAAGAAAATACAACTTATCTTTTCTCTTTCCCAATGCAATTCCTCAAGTTCCCTTTTTCTCAATCCTCTTTCTCTCTTCTTTACAACACTTGATTATCTCCTTAGAATGGAAAGGAAGAAGCAATTCCTCACTTTAGCTCTTCTTCTCCTCCTCCTAGAGAAGAATCCCTCTCAAATTTCACTCTACACCCTCTACCCTAAACTCTAACACTCTCTGTAAGACACAAGACACTCTCAGACACTTTTTCCACACCACTTTTCATCCAAAAGTAGTTACTTATAAGATAGGGACGAAATACCAAGAGTTTCCATAGGCATCCCTTCAAAAAGTCTCCAAATCTATTCAAATTTGAACTCCACCGACTTTGCGCATCGGCGTTTCTATCATGCCATTTATTTATTTGCAGCCTTCTGATTTGCATACAATGTACAAGCCATTCCCCGCGCCGACGGCGCCAAAATACTTTTTTCACCATTTTTCCTTTTCGCTCCTTTTCGTTCTGGATTCGTTTCTTTTTGCTTATTTTCACTTCAATCACCTGAAATCATCATACTCGCGGCAAATCAACAAAACATTTCTTTAAAGCAATATCACCAAAAATAGTAAAATTAGATAGCAAACTCGTATATATTTTCAGTACATCAACTACAAAATTAGATAAATGTATATGAAGAAGATTAAAATTTTAATTCAGCAAAAATCATGCTTGTTGCATCTAAATTTATCTGAGAACCGAATGAGTCGAGCAACAACAGAGAGAGAGAGAGAGAGAGAGAGAGAGAGAGAGAGAGTGTGTGTGTGTGTGTGCAATAATAAGTTGTAAAAGTGATGTTTTATTACTCTTTACTGTAGAAATGACCTCATGTTTATAAGCATTGGGGTACAAAGTGTAAAATTACATACACACCCTTCTTGATGAGAGGCGACGTGTGCATGTTAGGTATTTTACATAAATAGCTAATGGCCCTAATTAACCAAAGCTCTATAATGTGATTTCAAGAGATCTTGATTTCACAAGATGCATCCATCATACAACACTAAACAGGGTCAGTCAATTTGATGATTTACCTTAATTCTAATCTTAGTTCGGTCGGCTTGGATTGTTGGTCACTTTCTATGATCTTCAATAATTTTGACTCGATTTAGTATGTCAGACTTTGATGATCCAATGTTTTAAGGTTTGGTTGTTGATTCTTCTTCCTTAGATGGAGGACTTTACTCATCAGTATAAGGCAAGGCTGTCAAGCAGAAGATGAATCAACATAATTTAACAGTAGCCCACCCCTTTGACAAATGGCTCTTTGGGCCTTATAACGTGTCAAAATAAAATTTTTGGCCTTCTAATGAAAGGCCTCAAAGTGACCTGTGGCCGAGGCGACCAACAATACCAAGGCAGCGGCCAAGCTAGGAGCTTTTTTTTTGGTTAGATGAATCTAAACCATTGGTTCTGATGGCTGATCTACCTAAAAAATACCCATTTTTATGCCTTATTTAGGATTCAATTCTTAAGGATATTATGCTAATGAAAGGTATTTTCACAGCTTTTGGATGCGGATGATTAAAAAAGAGTCCAAGAGAGAAAAATAAGGAAAAAAGGAGCAAAAACAGAGCTTATGGAGCAAAATATTGGAATTATTGGCCTGGCGCATAGGCGCCAACTGCGCCTGTTGGCTACTCGATTCGTACATCAAGATTTTCGATGATTTGCCAGGAGTTATTCTTTGATGGAGTTAAGCGGTTGAGCTGAAGACTGGAAGTTACTCCTAATATATAGGACATGTGATACAATGCATTTGGACACAAGGAAACGATTTTAATTGGTGAAGAGGTGTGATCCAAAGTGAAGGGGTGCGGGCATTCCAACACAGAGTCCGACACCGAGGGCCGGGATCTCGCGCCTAGGTGCGTTTACCTTCTAGAAGATACATTGAATTTTTGACGAATATTGAAGATGCTTAAGCAACCCCCTGGTCAAATTTAGAGATCTATAAATAGGAGCCCATTCTACAGAGAAAATCGCCCATAGCACCTTCTCTCCCCCCAGTTTTACTTAGTTTGCTTTTACTTCCTTCCACACTTAAAGGAGCCACCTAACTTTGTATCTAGTGAGTTTAAGTATTTATTGTGTGTTGTTGCTATTGGAGTCTTTCATCATTACTTTGGAGTCGTAGAAGTCAACGGATCACTTGAAGGAACACTTCAGATAAGTATTTGTACTCGGTTCAAAGTTTTTTAACATGTTTTGTTGTGTGATTTCAATGTGTCTTCATAGTTAGTCATCTTTCTCCTTTCAACTATGAAAAGATAATAAATTAATTAAATTTTATAGGAGAATTAAATTTAAAATATTTAAAACATTGTGATGATATTAATACCTGATCTTAGTTTATTTTTTAAATCGCTTATTTAAATCATAAAAACCCGTTGAAGAATTTCGAGACCTATCCGGAGATAAATTATTAACTAGTAGATATCACATGAATCCTTAGGTAACTGCAGGCTATACGCGTGTTGTTTAAGGTGAAGTGCAAATAAATAAGAAGATATTATTATTTATTGGGCGTAAAATTAATTAGTTTTTAGAGGATGTATCAAATTCTAATAATTGGGTTTATAAAAAGGGAACGGGTCACCGGTAGGGCCGACCATAGCTACCCTCGGACATCTAGTAGTGTGAGACTTGATTAACCCATTCTACTAATAAAACATCATGAACCGATCTATAGATTAGTCAATGTTCTTTGCACTGACCAAAGGGTAAAGAATAAAAACGCTTCTATTTTACACAATACCATAATCTAAATTCCCCACAAAAGATAATTATTCTAAAATCTTAGATTAGTTGAAAAGGAGAAAGTCGTTTTTATACTTGCATTGAATTTTAATTACATCTTACTTTACTTTATTACTGCTTACCGCTTACTTGCTTATAGTAAAAATTTTTAGTAAATTAAATTTGAAAATTATATATATGTATATATATATATATATATATATATATATATATATATATATATATATTACTTTTTTAATTTGAAAAATCTAAAATATTTCTTACATTTCTTACTTTTTATAAAAACACTATCCCTATGGATCGATAACCAGACCCACTAGAGCCCTCGTATTACGAACAATATGTATACTTGCTATTAAAAATCGCGACTTTTACAATAATTATTATAAAATCTAAATATAAATTCATAAGTAAAAGTAAACATCACACATCAAGTTTTTGAAGCCATTGGGTTGTGAATTAAATATTCTAAAAATGTGGTATCAAATTCTTGTATTTAAAAGCATATATAAAGTCGCATCGCATCAAGCTTTTCGCACCGCTCGCCGGGATCGAATAATAAAAAGTAAAAAAAAAAGAAAGATAAAAACAAAAAAAAAAAACAAAAATATTTTTAATTTTATGCATAGTTCTGGATCTGAAGGATTACTACCATTTGATTCTGAATTAGAAAGAACAATTAAAAGAATTAAAAAAGGAAAAAAATTTAAACATCAAGAAATGGCTAACTTACATATAACAATAATGAACAAAATATTTATAAACCATTAAGGGAATATGCAACCCTCTACAACATGAACTTCATGTTAGCATTCAAATGCCAGCTGTAGATGCTAATTCTTTTTGAGCTTAAACCTTCTATTTTTCAATGAATGAAATAATCAATTTGAGGAACACCTAATGAGGATCCAAATCGACACCTCGCTAGTTTTCTAGAACTTTGTGCTACATTTAAATATAATAATATTTCGATGATGTTATTAGGCTTAGACTCTTTTCTTTTACCTTAAAAGATAAGCAAAGATGTGACTTAATTCATTAGCAACTTGTTCCATTAAAACATGGTCGTACATGGCACAAAATTCCTTGCTAAATATTTTACTCCTTCTAAAGCCGCTAAATCGAGAATGATATTACTTCATCTACACAATTTGATGGAGAAACATTTTGTGAAGCTTGGGAAAGAATTAAAGAACTATTAAGAAAATGTCCTCATCATGCTTTACCAAATTGGTTAATCATTCAAACATTTTATAATGGACTTATTGGATCACTTAGATCTATTATTACGTCGTCGGTGGTGGTTCTTTAATGGCTAAGACATTTAAAGAAGCTACACCTTAATCAAGAAATGACTAATAATAATTTTCAACGACCTTCTGAAAGGGTTAATCCTAAAAGAATGGCAAGTATTCAAGATAATGAAGCCTTTTCTATTTTAGCTTCACAAGTGGCTTCGTTATCTAAGAAATTAGATAATTTTGCTATTAATACATCACATGTAAGTAATGATACTCCTGCAAATTCTCGATGATTATCAAACAATGGAAACTTTGCAAGCTATTGCTAGTAAAACTAATAAATCATTATTCTAATTTTTATAATCCTGGTTGGAAAAATCATCTTAATTTTAATTGGAGTAATGGACATCAACAATGGAATAATAATCAAGTTAATCCAAATTGGAACAATCAAGGAAATTAAAACTATAGACCAACTTACCCTCCTGCTATAACAATCAGTTAAAAAAGTTGTCCGTAGAAGAATTGATCTTGCAACTAAGCAATCAACTACAAAGTCAAAACCATACTATTCGTAATATTGAGAATCAGAGGTCAAATCACTAATTTCATTAATTATAGACCTCATGGAACACTTCCTAGTAATGTCAAATCCTAAAAAATCAAAAGAACATGAACAAGCAAAAGTCAGTACAACTCAGAAGTGGAAAGGAATTAAAAGAGAAAACACAGAATGAGATTGAAAAAGAGAAAGAAGTTGAAGAGATTGAAAACCTTAAGATACCTTTTCTCCAAGTAAAGATCAGACTATAGTACCTATTGAAGTGGAAGTTGAAAGACCACCACCACATTTTCCCTAAAGACTAAACAAAAGCTTGACCATCAATTTTGTAAGTTCTTTCAAATTTTTAAGAAACTTATCATCGACATTCCTTTTGTCAAGCTTTCGAGCAAATGCCAAGTTATGCAAAATTTATGATGGATATTTTAAGCAAGAAGAGAAAATTTGGCTTATGAAACCGTTGCATTAAGTGAAGAATGTAGTGCAATAATTCATAAGAAATTAACTCGTAAAACTTAAAGATCCTGGAAGTTTCACTATACCATGTGCATTTGGAGAAAATTTTGTGGAAAAACCTTATGTGATTTACTCGTAAATATTTTAATAATTTTATTAATTACCTTAATAATTACTTTACTTAACTTCCCTTTAACTGCCAAAAACTTTATCCACTTTTCGATATTTATACTTACAATTATGATATTAAAAGTTAGCAACGGCACCAAAAACTTGATCCCGCACTGAATTTTTTTTACTGATTTTTCTCGTTATGAATTTTATGATTTATATTGTGGATACTACGCAAGTATACGTATCGTTATCAAGTAATAGGGCTCTAATGGAGTCCT
Organism: Papilionanthe hookeriana x Papilionanthe teres; assembly: GCA_022702705.1. NCBI lineage: Eukaryota > Viridiplantae > Streptophyta > Magnoliopsida > Asparagales > Orchidaceae > Papilionanthe > Papilionanthe hookeriana x Papilionanthe teres. The sequence continues at coordinate 14,407,680 of CM040424.1, forward strand.
AGTATCGATCCGACGAGAAGTTAGAAAATTTTAAAGATAAATTAAATTAAACTTACTTATTAATCTAATATACGTAAATTAAGAATACTTAAAACTAAAATAAACTAATTCTTAAGGTTGAATAAAAGATTTAAAAGTATCTTTTCTCCTTGTTTTAGAGAATTAAGTGAATGAAGAATTAAATAAGTTTTTAATTGTATTGTGCCAAATAGGAGCATTCCTGGCTCTTTACCCTTTGTCCAAGTGCAAAGAACATTGACTAGTCTTATGTTTGATTACCGAATCTCGCGGCTAGGCCGGGAGGATACCGACCGCCACTCGCAGCTCCCACGTTCCCCCTCGCCCGAGGGCTAAATCTACACTTCAGCTTCAAACAATAAGACCAAATTGAATATTTTACCGTCGCACTAAAATGTGCAATTCTACGCCCGATAGTTAATATTTCCCTATTTATTTGTATCCTCCTTCCAAGGCTTTTTTGACTTCCTGAATTTTGGATGTAATCTTTTTACTATAGTTGATATTTCAATATACGTTAACAAATTTATTGCCGTATCAAAGTAAATTAAGATTTAAGTTAAAGATTAAGACAATTTCTATATTCATATTTTAGGCACAATTACTTTAATTCATCATTTCAAAATCTCAATAACAAGGAGAAAGACTAAGGAAACTACTCGTAATGCTTGGGAAAAGTAACACAAAGCACGGATTTCATTAAAGTTAATAAATGAATAACAAAAATACTTATCTCAATTCTTCTCCCTAAGGCATTCTCAAGTTCCTTTAACTCTTTCTTCCAAATATTAACACACCAAAATGCTAAACACTCACTCAAAGACTCTTAAATTACACCGAATCTTCACACAAATGACAAAGACTGACACTCAAATGACACACAACCGACTAGAATTGCCTCTAAGCCAGAAGGAGTCAAATCTCTAAAGGTCGCTAAGCACCCTCTTCAAAAAGCATCCATGTTCAATGTATTTTGGCTCTTTCAACCTGCCTCGCCGTCGACGGGCTTCTAGAAGATGTATTAACCGCGCTTATCTCGCCGTAGGCGGGCTCGATCTCGCCGTCGCAGGGCTCCTTATACTATACAAAATCTTTCGGGGAAAAATCCCGCCGTCGGCGGTAACGATCTTGTCGTCGGCGGGATAGTTCAATTTTCATCTAATTGAGTCCTTTTTGCTCCAAATCTGCTTCTTTTGTGCTTTTGCTTTCGTACTTATAAATTCATTCCTGCAATAAAATAAAGAAAAATACATTTTCTTTAAAGTGCAATTTCATATACAATTGGTATGAAATTCTTAATATGTTTTCTAGTGATCAAATTCCCCCAACCAATCATTATTTTTCCTCAAGTAATTTAGATACTACATAAAAGTAAATGATTATTTTGTAGTAAAGTTTTAATTCGTAAATACTATGAAATTGATTTAAATAATTATTATAGTAAAGTTTAATAGAAATATTTTAAAATAATTAAATTAATTCTATAGATATATGGCTATTTAGTTATCAAGTATGAGATTTTTAAATTTTCTATTTATTTCAAGAATGATCATACTTTTCAATACTAAATTACTTAAGATGTTCGTATGATTGGAATTTCATGAAAACACTACTTAATAAAAGACTAATCCATATATATAAGTTCGTAAATGTAATTGAAGTTTATCCTTTAGGCCGATTCAAATGAAGCCAATTTTTGATAAGGCATCTCGTTTCTTCCTCACTTTATATATATATATATATATATATATATATATATATATATATATATATATATATATATATATATTTCTTTTTTTTTTTTCCGGATTGATTTTCATCCCCCTACTTTTTTTTTTAAGTGAGGATCACTATTTTTGGTTAGCCCGTTAATAATTTTCAACTCCATTTTCCACTTCCTAAATTTGAAACCTAAAACATTCCTTTACTTAATATATATTTCAAAGCTTTTACTTCATTGAGTTTCAATCTTTTCTTTCTCAACTAAATACTTAATAATTTCATATTTCCGAAAATATAGTTTTTCCTTACTTTAAATAGTTAACTATATTCTTATACTTTTAAACTAAATTTCTTAATTTATAAAATTAGTTAATCATTAAAAAAATAACTTTCTATAAGAATTAAATAAATTAATTTAGTTTACCGAATTAAAATTACTATAAAATTTATTTTTATAATAATTTTAAAATGTAAATCGAGAACAATTTAATAATTAAATTTGTATTTTTTCCTCCCCCAAACTTAAATTTTTCTATCTATCTATATAGGGTGAAAAGGAAATAACCGTAATCTTTAAATCATACCTTTGAGCTTTAGGTATTTCTCTTTTTGAAGTTCTGCAGGCTTTTTCCATTACTTAATTAACCAACATCGTTAGTACTTTTCTACACACAAAATATTAAAGAAAGTGCCGGGTAAAGAAGTTTAACACAATACTACCACATTTTATACTAACATATTATACTACATCCGCATACATTTACTAATTCAATCCAAGGTTACAATAGTAGTTTTGAAAACATTAAAAATTTAAACCGTCTAAATTTAACAACAATCTACACTACATCTTAATCAAGTTCATAAACTAAAACATCAATACTAAAAAGTAAAACAACAAACAAACAATCTCAACATCACAACCTATAACTAAACAAACAAACATAACATCTAATCTTTCGCATCAAAGTAAACTATATCGTCATTTCCCTGGACGTTGGGTGGATTAGGCCGATAATGAGTATATCGGGGGCACTCAAGAAATACAACATCGAGCTCTCTCCGTAACGATTCTCACATCATAATAGGCTATCTCATACTTCCGAATGTCTTCGGAGATACTCGCTGTCATAATCATGCCTTGTTTCTAAGCCTCCAATTCTCCGATCAATATGCTCCGGCCTTTCTTCTATTTTCTCAAAACTTTTCCTCCGTAGAGTCATCTCATTCATCAATTTCGAAAGGTGGGAGTACTATAAGGAGGAGGGTCATAACCGTAGGAATATCTCCACTAGAAGAAGGTACACAAATTGTCTCAGATTTCCATCCTTCGTGGGATTCATATTTTAATATTAGCTTCGAGTAATGGGTTTCATAAAGATCCACCCATTCCTCATCATCTCTTGCCTCTACCCCGCATAATCGCGAGTGCATGACGTACCGTGGGTGTCCCAGTCCTCCTCCACTTTCACTTCGCGATGGCTATTATATTCTTATAAATGATACTTCCCACATTAATACTTCTTTGGTTCTAAATGCAGAAATTTAGAATCGTTTCATCTCTTTGTTACCTCACTATGGTGGTAAGTAGGTAACAAGGTAGAACAAATAAAATAGTGCCGTACTCTTAGATGATGCATTTAACATGTAGAGAGGGAAGTTTACCCGTTCTTGCCGTTTGATTTTCCAAACTCCTTTCTCTCACAAAGGGAGAAAGTCGATCACCTCTTCTAGTGGTCCTTCCATAGTTCCAAATGTATCATACTCACCGGTGTAGGTGTCTCGTACTTCGTAAGAAGCATTTATTCTTGGCAGCCGAATTCCACAAAAATCCTCTAACTCAATCGGTGCATCTTCAGCCTCGTGTCAAAGTTGGAATAGAATTCTTTTACTACTTCCAATACGTTCCGTTGGTTATGAAACGTGTACCCCATCCTCTTTCTTTAATTATTCGCTCTACTTCATCTCCAGGACTTTTGAAAACTCGAATCCCGAATACATTTTCTCGCTTCAAATATCGCGAAAATATCTCGATTGTGCCCCGCATTCACAAAACGAGTTTCATCATAATCCACTCTTCTCTTTTCAAGTGGAGCCATTTTTTGATCCGTGAAATTTGCAAAAATTTTAACTAAACTTCTAAATATTACTAAGATGGTTTCCAATAGTTACTAAAATCAATCTAAATCAAGTTTCATGAATTCTTCTAATTCTTTTCTTCTCATTTCAAATTCTTTCCAAAATTTCTCAATGTAGAAGAAATTCATGGTGAAAATAAAAATTTTTACATAGGAGTGAAGCTCTTACCAAGGGAAGATGAACCGCGTCAAAATGTGTTGAAATCGCTTCAAATCCAAGATTCCACAAGCCTCAGGTCGGTTATTTTAAGTTTTCGAGAGGGAGATGATGAATAGTGCTCATGACCTGTCAAATAAAGTATTTTTCACGATCTCGCCGTTGGCGAGAAATTTCTCTCCGTCACGAGCTAATTAATTCACCAAGGCCAAAGTTTCGGGAAAATCTTGGGTTGCCGGCGGGATTTCTCTCACGCGCCGAGGTTTCCGAAAAATTTAATATTTTTTAATTTTTCGATTATATTCTACTTAACATTAAGCCTTGTTCATTGTTCCAATACTCTAATTTGATATATTTTTTTAATATTAGATTCTAACACATAAATTCACACAACACAAACATTATAACTTTATAAATGAAACTATGAACTTGCCAAACTTCAAACATTACATAACTAACAATTGACTTATCAAATTTATAAAACTTTGAACCAAAGTACAAATAATTATCTAAAGTGTTCCTTCAAGTGATCCGCTGACTTCTACTGACTCCAAAGCAATGATGAAAGACTCCAACGACAACAATACACAATAAATACTTAAATTAAACTCACTAGATACAAAGTAAAGTGGCACCCTAAGTATGGAAGAGACTAAATAAAACTAAAGAGGGGAGAGAAGATGCTAAAATGGGTATGCGTACTAAGGGGGAGGGGTTGGTGCAATTTTTTCTGTAGAATGGGCTCTTATTTATACACCTCTGAATTTGACCAGGGGTTACTTAAGGCACCTCTTTAAAATTCGTCCAAATTCAATGTATCTTCTAGAAGGTATCTATTGCGCCTAGGTATCGAGATCTGGCGCCTAGGCGCCGGACTCCGTGACCAGGTCTTTCACACCTCTTCACTTTGGATCACACCTCTTTGCAATCCAGACCATTTCCTTGTGTCCAAATACATTGTATCACATGTCCTATATATTAGGAGTAACTTCCAATCTTCTAGAAGCTTCAATAACTGCTTAACAACATCAAAATAACTGCCCAAAGTCATCAAAAAATCTTGACAGCGTCTGTATCGAACTGGCGCTTATGCGCCAGATTCTAGCACCTAGGTGCCAGGCCAGTAATTCTAATATTTTGCTCCATAAGCTCCATTTTTGCTCCTTTTACTCCTTTTTCCTTATTTTTCTTTCTTGGACTCTTTTTAATCATCTACATCCAAAAACATGAAAATACATTTCATTAAAGCATAATATCCTTAAGAATTGAATCATAAAAAAGGCATAAAAATAGGTAGATCAACGGTAAAACCAGTAGTGGTAGAGGTAAAGAATCTCCTGGGCACGTAGACGACTAATTTGATGGGGGTAGGGTAGACCTTCACCTTTTTAGCGAAAGGGAAGTGCTGGTGAGAGTTCATATCAAACTTGGTAGACTGCTCTTGTACTCCTGGGGCAACTGTCTTTATTATCACAAATGGGACTTTTCTAAGCATGACTTCAAATTCACTGAATTCTGTCGCAAACGTAATTTTAAGCGTTATGAGACGAGCCTCACGGGTGGTGGACAAGTTACAAAAGAAGGTGAGAGTCGGGGTCGACATCGTAACTGTTGATTCAAACAGGTTCTGAAAGTTAGCGAAGGCCTAAACCTTATAATCATAGTGCAAACACTATGAATTAACAGAGGTTGTTCTGTGGACTGGGTACACTTTCATTTTCATTTCATTTCATTTTGGTTTCAGGTATTTATTTTGTTTTGTCTTCTATTTTTTATTTTCAAATTTTTTACAACACATTTTCAATATTATCGTTTCATTATCGATTTAAAAAACTTAGAGTTGATTTTCATGAATTAAAAATAGTTTAAGATTTGAGAAAAGTAGGCTGAATTTGCCGATAAGAAAAATTAATTCTAGGAGGTATAAAAGAAGGAAAGTGAAGTGCAGGACCCTGTCCAGGATCCCCTTCACAACACACATTAATTTGGCAAAAATTGTTCACCAAAACATCTATTGGGGGTTTGACCACACAAAAGGAAGAAAATCATAAAGACTCCTAAACCCCCTTGTTTAAGGGTGGTTAAACAGACGGTCTTGGAATTGAGGAGAGTTGACCGAACTTTCCCAAAAAGGAAATGGGTAAAGTATGTCAACGAAACAATGATAATCTGGTTCATGAGGGACATGAACGCATTACCGATGTATGAAAACAAGCTTTCTTGATATTAATGGAGAGAGAAACTACTCCCCAGTAGAGTCGCCAAAAATTTTCGGTCGTTAATAAAAGTTTGGAGATCCATTTAATTTAATAAATATGTATATAATTTAGAAAATATCATTTTTAATTTGAAAATATGAAATCAACCGATCTCATATATGTAATTTTAAATAATCAAGCACTTCACCAAAAGACATGTATCTATCTTGAAGAACAAATACATTGCTTGATGGTGAGGCTTGATCAAATAAACTATGAAATCCATCACATCCATTTTGTCTGCGGACCATTTATGTTGACCAACAAGCTCCCCTATCTAATATGAAACAACTAGATACGATTTATATTACCTGGGTTCTTAAAGCTTCTTATAAGGGAAAGCCCTTATAGTTAATTACATCATAAATTACAGAAGTCACTTAAGAATAATCTCGATTTAGATAAGGAAATAATGCTTTCATGGCTTCCAAAAGGTAGGACTTTCAAAGTAATGTGTAGGGGAATGCCAATAGGGAAAGGTGCAAATATAGAGCATTTTATTTTTAGAATCCAAAGGAAGAAATGCTAGGGGATGTAACAGATTCGAAGGCAAACCTTGGAAACTTCCCAACCTATCCTATGGTTTGGCTTCGATTTAGAAGAAATATTATTGTATTTACTCCTGCTAATTTTATTATTTAGGCCTTACATTTACATGATTCTGATCATAAAAATATCATGAAAGATAGGAGGATTTATGTCGTATAGGATGCCAACCTTGGAAACCTAAGACGAGTAAGGGCTTATATTGCATGGGATGCAAGGGCCTAAAGAGATAAAGTGATGGTTTGTGTTACAATAGGCAAACTACCTCAAAGTCCTATGGCTTGTTTTTTATTTCTAAGGATGATTTACTGCTGTAGAGTTGCTTGCTTCCTAGTCTTGCTGCCCACATTGTATGCTCTGAGCTCCTCGTTGTAGCAATTTTAAGTTTTAGAAGTGTCAAATGTAGGAGGTTGAGAGAAGTATCATGGTTTAGAGTTCAAGTTGTCCAATGTGTCAAGTTCAATGTCATAGGTCTTGTTAGAGGGGAATTTAAGCTGATTATCACGACACCGGTTAGGATCATACGGTTCCCTCATTCGGGCACCACTATTTTCTTCGGATTCTCTTAGTCCAAATGAAATTACCAAATTCAAATAAATGAATTCAATGGGCAGATTCTCGCAGATTTTCTCACAGCACACCCACTTCCAGCTAGGTTCCGTCTTAACAACAACTTGCCAGATGAACAGATAATGCAAGTGGAAGATCCCAATGCTTAACATTGGGAAATGTACTTCGACGGAGCTTCATCAGCCAGAAAAGATAAATGATCGCAAATAGTCATATCCAACAAGCAGAAATCAGTTTGATCTTCGTTGCACCAGATAAAGGAATGTTGAGATTCTCTTACCACCTAACAGAACCAGGCACAAAAAATGAAGCAGAGTATGAGGTTTTGATAAATGGACTGGAATTGGTGGTATTAATGGAAATAACAGACATCACCATTTATGGTGACTTGTAACTCTTCATTCAGCAAGTAACCATATAGTATGAAATTTTGAAGCTAAGGCTCGCAGAGTATCATAAGTATACAACAAAGTAGTTGGAACAGATTCCCAGTGTGACACTCTACATGATTCTTCAAGAGGATAATGCCCATGCCGATGCTTTAGCTAAACTCACTAAGGAATTGGAATGTCCACCAGAAGACAACATTGAAAAGATTGACCTCGACAATATACACAAGCTAAGAAATGAAGAGATAGTAGCTACAGTGTCAGTTGATACCAAGGATTGGCACCAACTATTAATAAAATATTTACAAACAGGTAAGCTGCCAGAAGATAAGTCAGTGGCATATCGAATCCAGAAAAGAGATCTGTCAAACACTTTGATTAATAATGTTTTGTACGAAAAATTATTTGACCGAATGTGGCTGAGGTGTCTGACCATGATAGAAACGCAGGATATTGTCAAAGATGTGCATGTCAGATTGTGTGGTGCTCACCAGGCAGGGCCGAAAATAAAGATGAAGATTAAGAGACTTGGATATTATTGGCCAGCAATGTTGACAGATTGTATGGAAACTACTAAGAAATGTCATCAATACTTAGTGCATGGAGTGTTCTTGCACCAACCTCCAAATGTGCTGCACTCCACAATTGCCTCATGGCCATTCGAGTGTTGGGGTATTTATATAGTAGATCCGATAGATCCTCTATCTTCGAAAGGACATATAATTATTCTTGCAGCTACGGATTACTTCTCCAAATGAGCAGATGTTGACCTCACTTTTGTGAGGATCATTTCTAAATCATTTTGAAAGGAAGTCTACCAATATGACCTTGTAAATCTTACCAATGGTCACTAAACCATAATATCTAGGGTAAAACCCTAATAATGCCTTTTTAACCCAAATCTTAATGACATTCTAAAATAATCAAATCAGTAATGCCAAACATTGATCTAATCAACGCTTGACCTAACTGGTCAAACTTTGGTAAAAATGGACCTATTGACCACCATATTGACCAACAGGTCAACCCTTGACCTAAACGGTCAAACTTTGGTCAAACTAGACCTATTGACCACCACATTGACTAACCTGTGACCTAGTTGGTCAAACTTTGATCAAAATGGACCTATTGACCACCACATTGACCAAACGGGTTAACCCTTGACTCAAATGGTCAAATTAGGTCAAAATGGTCAATCCATGACCTAATGACCACCCCATTGACCAAACTAGTCAACCCTTGACCCAAGTGGACAAATTAGGTCAAAATGGTTAATTAATGACCCAATGACCAACCCATTAACCAAACTGGTCAACCTTTGACCCAAATCGACAAATTAAGTCAGAAAGATCAATCCATGACCTAATGACCAACCCATTGACCAAATTGGTCAACCCTTGACCCAAATATTTGAGTATTTGGAAAATAGCTGATTTGCAGCTGTTTGTGGATAAATGACCATTATGCCCCTAAACTGAATAAGTTGGTAAGATGTTTGGTTTCTGCGGTTTGAGAACAACTGATTCGCAGCTGTTTGTAGAAAAATAATAAATTTCACTCATCCTTATTGCTAAAATTTGAGCCACCAACTCTTGAATTTCATGACAAATATTTGTATGATATGTTTAAAATAATACTATATCTAGTTTTAAATTTACATAAGTTTTTTACCTTTTCTTTTTAAACAAAAAATATTTTCAAATATAAATCTTATTTTAAAATAAAAATTCTTATTTTCGAATATAAAATCTTATTTTCAAACATATAAGAAATTCCTTCATTTTCTTTTTGTACTCTCTTATCTTCAAGATAATATTCAAATAAGCAACAGTTCAAAATAGAAATTATGTTCTCAAATAATAGTAATTACTGATACGAAACTGTTGTTAATAGTTCCAATACAACATAAATTATTACAGATCAAATTGTTTAAATATACACATCTCAACCTCAATATTTATTTGGGTTAATACAAAAAGTAAACTAAAAGAAAAGAAAATATGCAGGAGCAGCTTTAGAAAATGAAGCGAAGAACTTCTTATAACTCTTATTTTATTGCACAATTAACGGAAAGTATAGTCAAATATATATAGATTACATGGAAATTGATATCAAACTAACATTGGACAGTTGAAACTGAGAAAAAATAATTTCATAACAGTACAAAATTTTGCTGCTCACTTCAATTAAAATAGAGTTCAAGATACCTAATTAACATGAAAATACCTAATGAAAATACAATTAGTAATAGGATTATAACATTCAATTTAAAATGGAAAAACAATATCTCATGAGAACCGTTGTTCGGTTCGTGCATGATCGAACGCCCAACAACATTATGTCATTGAGAAACACTCGAACCAGAAGTGATGTTCTCCGATTGTGATACAGTGGAATCCCGTAAAACGTTGTCTGATTAGGACAAAGTTGAATTAAAAGGGGTGTCTGCCCACCTGGAAAACTTGCAGTTGTCCAGTCTCTGTTTCCACCTCGGGCAATAATAGAACTGCCACCCATAACTACATAGCTGGTGTGACTTAAGTAGTAAGGATGGTAGTTTACAGCCATCAATTGCCCGGATTTCCCTGAATACCTGTAAGTCATCATCCTGCAATTATTAAAAAGAGACTAGATCAGTAATAAATAAATAAAATATAGAAAATGTACTTACCAAATTGTGGACGCAACCGACAACAAAGTTCTGTGGCCATCCAAGCTGCTCCACAGTTGGCAGGTTATAAAATAAAGCAAATCTAAGAAATGAATCAAACGATTGAGGCCCGTGGAGGTACATTAAAGTAAAAAAACCCTTCCATCACAGTATATCTTTCAATTAAACTTTTTTTAAAATGACTGCTGATCTACCTAAAAAATACCCATTTTTATGCCTTATTTATGATTTAATTCTTAAGGATATTATGCTTTAATGAAAGATATTTTCATATTTTTGGATGTATATGATTAAAAAAGAGTCCAAGAAGGAAAAAGAATGAAAAAGGAGCAAAATATTGGAAATATTAGCCTGGCGCCTTGGCGCCAGAATTTGGCGCCTAAGCGCCAGCTCGATACAGACGTTCTTAATATTTTTTTGATGATCTTGGGGATTTATTTTGATGGAGTTAAGTGGTTATTGGAGCTTCTAGAAGACTGGAAGTTACGTCTAATATATAGGACATGTGATACAATGCATTTGGACACAAGAAAATGATTTTAATCGTGAAGAGGTGTGATCCAAAGTGAAGAGGTGTGAAGACCTGGTCATGACAATAGTTAATTTCTATAAGATGCATTGAATTTTGATGAATTTTGAAGGGGTGCCTTAACCAACTCCTAGTCAAATTCAGAGCTCTATAAATTGGAGCCCATTCTACAGAGAAAAAGGCCCCTGAGAGCACCTTCTCTCCCCCCTCTAGTTTTACTTAGCTTTTTTAGTCTCTTCCACACTTAGGGTGCCACTTTACTTTGTATCTAGTGAATTTATTTTGAGTATTTATTGTGTGCTGTTGCTGTTGGAGTCTTTCATCATTGCTTTGGAGTCAGTAAAAGTCAGCGGATCACTTGAAGGAACAATTCAGATAAGTATTTGTACCTTGGTTCAAAGTTTTATAAATATGTTTTGTTGTGTGATTTAAATGTGTTCTAAGTAGTTAGTTATCTTTCTCCTTTCAACTATGAAAATATAATAAATTAATTAAATTTTGTAGGAGAATTAAATATAAAATATTTAAAATATTGTGATGATATTTATACCTGATCTTAGTTTACTTTTTAAATTGGCCATTTAAATTGTTAAAACCTGTTGAAGAATTTTGAGACCTATCCGAAGATAAATTCTTAACTAGTAGATATCACAAGAATCCTTGTATAGTCGAAGGCTTTATGCTGGTTATTCAAGGTGAAGTGCAAATAAATAGGAAGATATTATTTATTGGGCATAAAATTAATTAGTTTTTAGAGTGACAGACTAAATTCTAATAATTTGGTTTATAGAAAGGGAATGGGTCACTGGTAGGGCCGACCATAGCCACCCTTGGACATCTAGTAGTGTGAGCCTAGATTAACCCATTCTACTAATAAAACATCATGAACAGATTTATAGATTAGTCAATATTCTTTGCACCTGGACCAAAGGGTAAAGAATAGGAATGCTTCTATTTGGCACAATACCATAATCTAAATTCCCCACAAAAGATAATTATTCTAAAAATCTTGGATTAGTTGAAAAGAAGAAAGTATTTTTTATACTTGCATTGAGTTTTAATTTCTGCTTAATTTACTTTATTACTGCTTACTGCTTACTTGCTTATAGTTAAAATTGTTAGTAAATTAAATTCGAAATATATATATATATATATATATATATATATATATATATATATATATATATATTACTTTTAATTTGAAAAATTCCAAAATATTTCTTACATTTCTTACTTTTTTATAAAAACACTATCCCTGTGGGATCGATAGCCAGGACTCCACTAGAGCCCTGTATTACTTGAACGATACGTATACTTGCATTTAAAATTATGACTTTTAAAATAATCATTATAAAATCTAAATATAAATTCATAAGAAAAAGTAAACATCGCACATCAAGTTTTTGAAGCCATTTGCCAGGAATTAAATATTCTAAAAAGTGGTATCAAATTCTTGTATTTAAAAGCATATATAAAGTTGCATCGCATCAAGTTTTTGGTGCCGTTGCCGGGGATAAAATAAAATAAAAAGTAAAAAGAAAGATAAGAAAAATAAAAAAAAAACATAAAAACAAAACAAAAACAAAACAAAAATATTTTAAATTTTATGCGTAGTTCTGGATCTTAGGGATTACTACCTTTCGATTCTGAATTAGAGAGAACAATTATAAGAATTAAAAAAGGAAAACAAATTTCAAAACATCATGAAATGGCTAACTTACATAACAATAATCAAAATCCAATTGAAATTAATTAACCAAATATTTATAAACCATTAAGGGAATATGCAAACCCTACAACTGAAGAACTTCATATTAGTATTCCTTCTATTATTCAAATGGTTCAAAATAATCAATTTGGAGGAACACCTAATGAGGATCCAAATTTACACCTTGCTAGTTTTTTAGAACTTTGTGCTACCTTTAAATATAATAATGTTTCTGATGATGCAATTAGGCTTAGAATCTTTCCTTTTCCTTAAAAGATAAAGCAAAGATGTGGCTTAATTCATTAGCAACTTATTCTATTAAAACTTGGTCAGATATGACACAAAAATTCCTTGCTAAATATTTTCCTCCTTCTAAAGCTTGCTAAATTGAGAAATGATATTACTTCATTTACACAATTTGATGGAGAAACAATTTATGAAGCTTGGGAAAGATTTAAAGAACTATTAAGAAAATGTCCTCATCATGCTTTACCAGATTGGTTAATCATTCAAACATTTTATAATGAACTTATTGGATCACTTAGATCTATTATAGATGCTGCTGCTAGTGGTTCTTTAATGGCTAAGACATCTGAAGAAGCCTACACTTTAATTGAAGAAATGGCTAATAATAATTTTCAATGGCCTTCTGAAAGGGTTAATCCTAAAAGAATGGCCCGTATTCAAGATAATGAAGCCTTTTCTATTTTAGCTTCATAAGTGGCTGCGATATCTAAGAAATTAGATAATTTTGCTATTAATATATCGCATGTAAGTAATGATAATTCTGCAAATTCTGATGATTCTCAAACAATGGAAACTTTGCAAGCTATTGCTAGTAAAACTAATAACCTTTATTCTAGTTATTATAATCTTGGTTGGAAAAATCATCCTAATTTTAATTGGAGTAATGGACATCAACAATGGAATAATAATCAAGTTAATCCAAATTGGAAAAATTAAAGAAATTCAAACTATAGACCAACTTACCCTCCTGGTTATAACAATCAGCAGAAAAGGTTATATGTAGAAGAATTGATCTTGCAACTAAGTAATCATCTACAAAGTCAAAACATTGCTATTTGTAATATTGAGAATCAGATGGGTCAAATCGCTAATTTCATTAATTATAGACCTCAAGAAACACTGCCTAGAATGTTGAAATTAATCCTAAAGAATCTGGAAAAGAACATGAACAAGCAAAAGCTGTATAACTCAGAAGTGGAAAGGAATTAAAAGATAAAACACTGAATGAGATTAAAAAAGAGAAAGAAGTTGAAGAGATTGAAAAACCTAAAGATACCCTTTCTCCAAGTAAAGATCGGTCTGTAGTACCTATTGAAGTGGAAGTTGAAAGACCACCACCACCTTTTCCTCAAAGACTAAAATAATAGAAGATTGACCATCAATTTTCCAAGTTCTTTGAAATTTTTAATAAACATACCATCAAAATTCTTTATGCTGAAGCTTTGGAGCAAATGGCAAGCTATGCAAAATTTATGAAGGATATTTTAAGCAAGAAGAGAAAATTTGAAGCTTATGAAACTGTTGCATTAAGTGAAGAATGAAGTGCAATAATTTAGAAGAAATTACCTTAGAAACTTAAAGATTTTGGAAGTTTCTCTATACCATGTGCTATTGGAGAAAAATTCTGTGGAAAAGCCTTATGTGATTTAGGAGCTAGTATTAATCTCATGCCATTTTCAATCTTTCGAAGGTTAGATTTAGGAGAGATTTCTCCTACCACTGTAACTCTTCAGTTAGCTGATCGATCGATCACTTATGCTAAAGGAGTTATAGAGGATGTTCTTGTTAAGCTAGATAAATTTATCTTCCCGGTGGATTTCATTGTTCTAGATATGGAAGAAGATAAAGAAGTACCTATCATTTTAGGGAGACCTTTTCTAGCTACCGGACGAGCTATGATTGATGTGCAAAAAGGAGAATTAATAATGAGAGTTAATGATCAAAAGATAACATTTAATGTTCTGAAATCAATGAGGAATCCTGATAAAGAAAAATGCTATCGGATGGATATTTTTGATTATATAATTGAAAAGCATTATAAAAAAAATGTAAGGTCATTTCTGATGATAAATATAAAGATTCTATGTTATATAATGAGTCATTAAATGAAGAAATTAAAAAATTTAATGAAAAAAATTATCTGAAGAAACTCATTATATTCATGAAAATTGGGAAATTTTAGACACAACTAAAAATGATATACTTTTACCCTCAATTGAAAAAGCCTTTGAACTGGAATTAAAAATGTTACCTGCACAGTTAAAGTATGCATTTCTTGGAAATTCATTGACTTTACCTGTAATTATATCTTCAGAATTAAGCAAAGATCAAGAAGAAAAATTAATAGGAGTTTTGAAGAAATATTAGACAGCTTTTGTTGGACTATTGCAGATATAAAAGGAATAAGCCCTTTAATCTGTATGCATAGGATTTTAATGGAAGACAATTGTAAACCCACTATTGAAACCTAAAGAATATTGAACCCAATTATGAAAGAGGTTGTTAAGAAAAAGATTTTGAAATGGTTAGATGCTGGAATTATTTATCCTATTTTGGATAGCCAATGGGTTAGTCCTTATCATTGTGTTCCAAAGAAAGGAGGTGTAACTGTCATTGTTAAGGAAAAAAATTAATTAATCCCAACAAGACAAGCTACTGGATGGTGAATTTATATTAACTATCAAAAATTAAGCAACACCACTAGAAAGGATCATTTTCTTTTACCTTTCTTGGATCAAATGCTGGATAAACTAGCTGGACACTCATATTTCTGTTTTCTTGATGGATATTCTGGTTATCATTAATTACCCGTTGCTTCTGAGGATCAAGATAAGACAACATTTACAAGTCCTTATGGAACATTTGCCTTTAGAAGAATGTCTTTCGGTTTATGCAATGCACCTGCAACTTTTCAAAGATGTATAATGTCAATATTCTGTGATATGATTGATAAAGGAATTGGAGTATTTATGGATGATTTTTTCAGTTTTTGGAACTTCTTTTGAATCTTGCTTGGAAAATATAACGAAAGTTTTGAAGAGATGTGAAGAAACAAATTTAGTTCTAAACTGGGAAAAATGTCAATTTATGGTCACAGAAGCAATTGTACTTGGACATAAAGTTTTACAAATAGGGATGGAAGTTGATCAGGCAAAAGTCAAAATTATTGCTTGAACTTCGACCACCTACTACCAGATTCTTGATGTGAGAAGTTTTCTGGGTCATGCTGGATTTTATAGAAGATATATAAAGGATTTTTCTAAAATTGCTAAACCTCTTTGCCATTTATTAGAAAAAGAAGCAAAACTTGAATTTAATGAAGATGTCTGGATGCATTCAATATTTTAAAAGAAAAATTAATCACTGCACATGTCATTGATGCACCTGATTGGAATAAACCTTTTGAATTAATGTGTGATGCAAGTGATTATGTAATCAGAGCTATATTATGACAAAAATATGAGAAAATTTTTAAAGTTATATATTATGCTAGCAAAACTTTAAATGAAACTCAAATAAATTACACTACTACTGAAAAAGAGCTGTTAGCAATAGTATATGCCTTTGATAAATTTAGACCATGTCTTCTAGGAACGAATGTATTGTACATACTGATCATTCTGCAATTAAATATTTAATGTATAAAAAAGATGCTAAGCCTAGATTGATCAGATGGGTTTTACTTTTACAAGAATTTGATTTTGAAATAGTAAACAGAAAAGGAACTAGCCACCAAATTGCTGATCATTTATCAAGAATTAAAAATAATAAAGAAAAGAATTATGAAGAAAATATAAATGAGAAATTCCCTGATGAATAGTTATGTCATTCAAGGATTGCAAATGCCCTGGTATGCTGATATAGTTAACTATTTGGTTAGCAATATTTTACCTTATGGGATGAATAACAAATATATTAAGAAATTCAAGAATGATTGTAAATTATATATTTGGGAAGATCCTCATTTATTTAAAATAGGAAGAGATTCTGCGATTCGAAGATGTGTACCATATGAAGAAACTTTTGCAATAATTCAAAAATGTCACGATTATGAATTTGGAGGACACTTTAGAGTAAATAAAACCACATTTAAAATTTTAAATTCTGGATTTTATTGGCCTAGCTTTTTTAAAGATGTTGGACATTATGTGAAAACTTTTGATCGATGTCAAAGAATGGGAAATATATCCAAAAAAAATGAAATGCCTCTAAAATTTATATTAGAAATTGAAATTTTTGATCTATGGGGTTTAGAATTTATGGGTCCTTTCATACCATCATCTGGAAAAACTTATATTTTATTAGCAGTTGATTATGTTTCAAAGTGGATCGAAGCTGTAGCTTTACCTAACTGTGATTCCAAAAGTGTTTCGAAATTTTTAAAGAAAACTATTTTTATAAGATTTGGAATGCCCAAGATAATTATCACAGATGGGGGAAGTCATTTCAGAAATATAAGAATTCAATCATTGCCGGAGAAATTCAGAATTAAACATAGAATTGCAACTGCTTATCATCCTCAAATAAGTGGAATGGCTGAAGTATCAAACAGAGAAATTAAATAAATATTAGAGAAGATTGTTAATCCTAAAAGAACTGACTAGGTTGATAGACTTGATTCTGCATTATGAGCTTATAGAACAGCTTATAAGACACCTATCGGAAAGTTACCTTATCAGTTAGTTTATGGTAAACAATGTCACTTACCTATTGAACTAGAACATAAAGCTTATTGGGCGATAAAGGAATTCAATTATAATTTGAATACTGCCGGAGAAAAATGATTATTACAACTAAATGAAATGGAAGAGATAAGAAATGAGTCTTATGAAAATGCAAGAATTTATAAGGAAAGAATGAAGAAATTGCATGAAAAAAGATTTCAAGGAAAATTTTTGAGCCTGGACAAGAAGTATTATTATTTAATGCTCATTTAAAATTTTTTCCTGGAAAATTAAAATCTAAATGGATGGGACCATTTATAATTGAGAAAATATACCCTTATGGAGCTGTGGATATTAAAGATCCCAAAATTGGAAAAGTATTTAAAGTTAACGGATTACGACTGAAGCCTTATATGGGAGAAATGAAATTAAATTACAAAGAGGCTTATCAGCTGAGTCTACCCAATTAATTCAATTAATTAGGTCGGGCTGGCGAAGTTAAACCAAGCGCTTTGTAGGAGGCAACCCATATTTATTAGTTTGAGTTAAATTATTGTTGTAAGGTTATGCCTTGGTCTTGACTAAATTTGTATATAACTTCTGGAAATAGAAGGCTAACAAGTTTGTATTGGCTTAAGCTAAACATTATCTTGAAGTATATAGAATTTGGACTTGGACCACTCCATGTCAAATGTGAGTAAAAAGGAGATCAAGTTAACCTTCATTTGTGATTGTTTGTGATTTGAATTTATTGTAATTGTGTTTGTGTTTTGATCATACCCATTTGTTAGACCTATTTTTACGACTAAAACTTACAAAATTTGACAATAGGCAAATCCGAGTCGATCGAGGTTCTGGCGCCTAGGCGCCAAAAGTTGGCGCCTAAGCGCCAGAATGGCCTGCGTATCGATGATCCGGCGCCTAGGCGCCAAATTTCAGTGCCTAAGCTCCATGGTTACAGAACGTGTAAAAATCAAAATTCTTCAGTTTTTCACAGGCAATCTTGTTATATATTGCCTTATCTTCATCCCCAATCCCATATAAACCTTAATTTCGACCAGAGCAATCCATTTTGGAGGATTTAAGAAGGATTTGGATAGAGGAAATCATGGAAATGAGGTAAGAGACAAATCTCCCAAAGATCTTAGCCTTATTCTAATGGTTTTATTGCTGTTAGTATGGAGAAATTGTTTAGTCGATTGGAGAAGATTGAAGCAGAACTTCAAAGTATTGGTAATCGTCTCCATGAGATGTACCACCAATACGAACACTTGGAATGGCAAAACAAACTTTAATATGATCATATGGTGGCCTATCATGATGCTCAAGTAGAAATATACGTGAAGAACAAGTGGATCAATGAAAAAACAGCTTTGGAATTTCCAAGGGCGTTGGTGTTCCATCCCTTCAGTCCTGCGAACTTCATTACGAAAGAGATGGTAATTGAAGATCAGTGTTAAATAGATCTTATATGTGTTTTAGGTGTGATCGAGTCATGTGTTAGTGTGTTGAATATCGAATTTGTGTGTTTGCTTAATTGTTCAATGTGTGTTGTTGGATTTGAATATTTACTTTGAATATGTTGTTGTTTGTGTTATTTATAAAAAGATGAACCTTGATACAGTCTTGTACTGAAATTTATTGAATTTGGAATGGAAGTTATGGATTGGAATTAAAGAATTTGG
The DNA here is from genome assembly GCA_022702705.1 of Papilionanthe hookeriana x Papilionanthe teres. Taxonomy (NCBI): domain Eukaryota; kingdom Viridiplantae; phylum Streptophyta; class Magnoliopsida; order Asparagales; family Orchidaceae; genus Papilionanthe; species Papilionanthe hookeriana x Papilionanthe teres. The sequence goes on from CM040424.1 coordinate 14,426,759, forward strand.
ATATATTTTTGTGGATCTAAAATATCATTTTAAATTGATTGTGAAAATGTTTGAAGGATATAAATTGGATTAATACTCTCATAAGAGTAATTAGGAGTCTAATTTGATAATATTTAGTGGAAAATATAAAATTTAAATCGAATTTTTGGAAAGGCGAGTCTGGCGCTTAGGCGCCAGAATTCGGCGCCTAGGCGCCGGTTCGGCCTGAACCCGAAAACTCATCTTCTTAAACCCCCCACGCCATTTTTGATGCCTAAGCTTCCTTCTCCACTGGTTTTTGCAAAAATACCCCCTGTAGATCCCATTTAAAGCCGGATTTTCAAGTTTTTGAGCTTGAAATCACCCGATTTCTTCATCCTGAGGTCAAATCTACATTCTAAACTCATTATTTTTGATTTTCACCCTGGATTTTGCTCTCATTTAGAAAAACTAAAATTTTAAGAAAAATTTTGATTTTTAAGGTTAAATCAATGAAATTTTTAAGCTCTTTCAAGATTAAAAAGCTTAAATTAGTTTATTTTCCTAGATCCATTGAATTTTATTTCACGTTTAGATGGCACTCAAATCTAAGCGAGGAAAGGAATGAGAAAATTTTGATCGTAGCAAGTTCGTCATTGCTACTGCACACTTCTGATACAATGATTTTGCTACGACTCAAAAATTTATCTCAGAGCAAAGTTTTTATAATCCTAGAGGAAGAATTGAGGATACAATCGTTGCGCTCAACTGGCAACAATTCTATTATTTCACTGATGTTGTTGTTATCCCGGTTGGTAGAGAGTTTTATGCTAATTTCGTGGATGCTAAAGAATAGAAGATTTTTGTACGAGGAGCTGGAGTAGGATTCAATCCTGAACATATCAACTTTTTCTATGGCCTGCCACCAAACATTGAGTGCTATTACTCTGGATTATCTCTATCTGAGGGAGATTTGGATATGATCATTGCCTACCTGACTGATAGTACTAGAGCTTGGAAGATTCGAAACTGAAAAAGGGTAAAATTTTCATCTTCTAAGCTTAATGGTGTTTCAAAGGCATTACACTTCTTTATTTCTGCTCGTCTCCTTCCATCCAATCATCTGAGCGATGTTACCAAAGATAGAGCTATCCTCAACTATCACATTCAATAGAGGAAGCTGTTAACCTCATTTTTGATGAGGTCTTTTGCTTCTCTCTTTAGTACTTAGGATCTAGCCTTAGGCTTTTCCTTTGACTAATCTTAGAGGACTAGAAATGGAACCCACCACTTAAAATTTCAAACTACTTCTTAACTCCCTGCAAACCCCACAAGCTTGATTGTAGACCCCTAATCACCTAGAGGGTTGAAATCAAATGTGGAGGTTTAAAGGATGAGTTCCCTATAGGACTTTTTGGCCTTAGGAATACCCTGGATGGCCTGGTCTGGTGAGGGTTGACTTGCACATACACTACACTCTCACACACATTCCAATTCCTAAAACCACACTCTCACCCAACTTGACTTCCTGACTCATGTAGGTAATTCTTATGGATGGTTCTTAACCCCAAAGCCCCTGGTTAAGAGGGTTAGGAACAACATATTGAGTGCCTAAGATGAGTCCTCTCATGGCTCTTGTGAGCTTAATATGGCTTCATGGCTCAACCAAAATGATTTCATTTCACTCACACTTGATCAACCTTCATTTTTTAAAATTTCAATTTTTGACCTCCGGGGCCCTACACCCACCAAACCTACCAAATACCCTTGAAATAACCCAAAATTTGCAAAATTAACTAAATTACCAAAGATCCCTCAAAATTAATCCTAAACACTTCCCACCACTCAAATTGATCATCTTTGGCCAAAAATACCAAAATTTCCAAAAATACCCCTAAACCCCCCCAAAATTACCAAAATACCTTTTTACCCCAAAAATCCAAAAATTCTAAAAATTTCCAGAAAATTTCAGAAAATCTCAAATATTCCCAATTTTATTTTGTTCAACTACACCATGGAACAAGTTTGCCAATTTACCCCACTTTTACCAAAACCCCTAATTTGACCCATTTTTTTAATCCAAGTGAACCCAATGTCAAACCAAACCACCCCAATTGACCTCAATTTTGGTCCAATTCAATTATAAACTTCAATTAAATATCCCCAATATCAATTTAGACCAAATCCAACTCCATTTGATTGACATTTGGGCCCAATTTCAATTTGAAGCCTAAAGGCCCAATTTTGGCCCATGACCTAAACCTAGCCCAAACCAACCCAAATCAACCCCAATTGGCCCCAAATCTTTTCTAAAACCTTCCTAACATCCCCACAAACAAAACACTAACTTGATTTGCCCCAAATTAGAACCTAAACTCCACCCAAACCTAACCCAAAACAAAAATCCCTTAAATTGACCTAAGCCCAAACCTAACCAAAATGGGCCCAAATCCCAAAATTAGAAGCCCAACCAAAGTTGAAAACTCTTTGTAACACTCCCATAAACATTTTTCAACATTAATTTTACACCAAATTCAAACTTAGCCCAAGTTAGCTCAATTTGGCCTACCTTGGCCCCTTTACCAAAAAAGCCCAAATTCAACCCAATTCTACTCCAAATCACACCAAATTGATTCCATAATCTTCATGACACATCCCTAAACTAAATGAAACATTTATTTGGGACAATCTTTTACAAAATTTTCATCCAAAAATTTATCTTAAAATCTAAAAGCCCATTTCATTTAAGCCTTTTAAAAGCCCATCCAAAATGATTTCAAAAGCCCAAGTTTTCAATCCAAAGCCCACATGACACTTTCATCTCATCATCCATTAAATTAAATCACTCCCTATGTTTCAAATTCATCATTGAAAATTTCTAAACTAAGCCATGTGCCAAATTACCCCTAAATACCAAAAATCCTTAAAATCCATTTTCATGAAACTAAGCCATGCCATCCCTAAGCCAAATGGAGCCATGGAGCCATGCATGAGCCACATGCAAGCCTTGGAAGACACTTTCCACCTCACCAAACCATTAATGGTAAGAAGAGGAGGATCTTTCTTAATCCTTCATTAAACCTTTTTAACCTTATTCATGTCACACTCTAAACCAAGCTTAGCCACCTCACCATGGATAGAGACCACACCAACTTCTCTTGGCTGATCCAAATGATTCCTTTCAGCCCAAAATCAGACCTTGGTGGGTGCGCCAAAACCAAATCCATGCATTTGACCAAACCAAACCCAAAATGAGCCCTTCCCCCTTCCACTTCGATTCAAATCCTTTACACTTGGCATTTGCCAATTGAACTCAAAAAACCTCCAGCTCTGACCTCCCTGATGACAACAGTGACCTGACTCTGGCCGGCCAGCCACCAGGCCGCCGGAAAAAACCATGGCCGAGAGCTCCATGTGAGCTAAAATTTCAAATTTCACTTGTTGAGCTGTCCTATGCCCAATGACCACTGTGGCTGTTCTTCCCTTGGACAAGGCAGTTGATCCAAGCCATTAAACCCCCCTGGGAGGCCCTCCAGCCACCTCTATTTAAACCCACTCACCTCTCGGCCAAACAAGGTGATGAACCGGACCTTAAGGAAACTTCGCCAAATTTGCTCCTGGACCTTCTCCTAACCCGGAGCGAGTTGATCCCCAGTGTTCCTTTGCCCTAAACCCCATTAACAGAGCTCAATTTCTGAGTTGAAAATCCACCCAAAAACCAGGACATCTCTGGAACCTCCACCAAATGCAAATTAAACTCACCCACACTTGCATAGGACCAAGAGAAGGAGTCCCCCAGTGAAAGCCCCCTCTCTAGGCCACCTAGTTGCTCCTGCCTCCAAGCTTTGAAATCGGGTCTGGTCACTTTCATACTTAGACAATTCCCCAGATCCAGATACTTCATCTGGAGCTTCCTTGGGTTCAATCGAAGGTGCCACAACTCTCTGATTAAAGCTTTAATTTTCAGAGCAAAGGTATTGACCTCTTCTCCCTCCCGAGCTTCCAGCAATTCTCCATTTTGTTTGAGTTAATTTCATAGCTTATAAACCATATGGATGTGTTTGTCTCTTCAAGACGAATCCATAGAGTATAAGAACTTGAAAATCTATTGAGAATCGAGAGAGATATTAGGGTTTGAGTGTGGACAGTCACGGGTGCACACCAGACGTAGACGATGACCGGGAGCCATTGGATCGTGCGTGTATCGAGCAGACGGTCAAGATCAAGCCGGACAGCACAATGGTACGTGAACCGCGGGTCCCTGGAGCGCTGCGTCAGATGGTGGCGCCGAATCACAGAGCAACGTGTGGGCTTTCGATCCGGACAAGGATGACGCGGCGCCAAGTCGGATAAGTAGAAAATTAGACCTTTTTGGATTTATTTAAGTACCAGAACTTCAAAAATTCATATCTTTGCATTGAAAAATCACAAAAATATTAAAATCATAAAAATGTTACATTTTGACTCCTTATCACTTAGGTACAAACCAAATATTTTTCCTAAGTCCCTAGGATAAGATATTGAATTTTAAAGGCTTAATGTAATTTTTAATATTAAGAAATGAATTTTCAACCTTTTTCACTAAAATAATTCTAATAAATCAAAGAAAAATCATAAAATTATAAAATTCTTTTCTCTGGACTCCTTAAGGTCAGAGAAATTTAAGAAAAATATAAAATCTATTTATTAATTTTTATTTTATTTTAAAATTAATTAATACTTGAAAAACTCAAAATAATTATAATAAATAAATTATAATTAAAAAAATCACCAAAATTGGTCCAAGTGGTCCTCTGGTCATTAGGAACATCCCATAATTTTCTTAAGGACAAAAACCTTTCCTTGATCATGTTGTTGAATTTTCTTTGAAAACCACTATTTTCTACTAAAAATAATTATATAAATAATTTAAAGTCAGAAAAATCACATTTTCTCTTCTAATGTCTTAATTGACATGTGAGTGAGGTGACATAAAACTTTTAAATTTATTTGAGCTCAATTTAGTGAGTTATGAAATAAATAAGCCTAAAAGGACATAAATGTAATTAAAAATTTTAACCCTTAATTAAAACTTTAGGTTTAATCAAAATGGAGGGTAAAATATTTGATTTTAACTTTCTCTTGGATGATTGAAACTTAGGGAAATAAAAGGGTAGAAACCCATTAAACACTTTGAAAATATCAAAATGAAACCCTAATTAATTAAATAATTTAAATTTTGGAAATAATATATTTAGAATTTAGATTATTAAAATATGGATATTATTAAGAGGATATTTATTCTTTAATTTAAAAATCCCTAAATAAATCACTTCAATAATATTTAGTTCTTAATTAAAAATTAAAATTATAATCCAAATTAAATAAATTAAAAATTAAAAGAAGATAACCCTTAAATGAATTAAAGCTTAAAATGTTAAACGGTTCAATAATTAAAATCAAATTTAAGGTCTTGGAGTTAAATTAAATTAAATTAAAACCTTAACAATTAAATTAAATTAAATTTAAAATATTGAAACTAAAATTAAATTGAATTAAAATGAAATGAAATGAAATTAAATTAAATTAAATTAAATTAAGTTAAAAATTAAATTAAAAGTAAATTAAAATTAAATTAAATTAAATTGAATAAAATAAAATAAAATTAAATAAAAATCACTTAACAACAAACCTAAATGAAATCATTAAGGGTTAAATCAAAGCATATCAATAATTTCAACACCTCTTTCTATCTAAGTAAATTTAAAAGATAAACATCAATCTGAAATACTAAGATAATTGAAAGTGTACAGATTTAAATTAAATCTAAAATAGTTTGAACACTATTCCAAACTTAAAATTATTAATTAAAACCTCATAATTAAATTAAATCACTTTAAATCATTAACTCAAACTTTAAATTAATAATGATTAAAATTCTCAATAACCCAACTTGCCCTTAAAGGCTTCAATTATTATAACTCTTAAATAGAGTATTAAGTGAGATGTCACTTCATTCATCGGGTAATCGAATACCCGAGGCTCAGCGAGCAAGAGACAAAGCTTAACTAAACTCCTGGATGATTAATTCACATGTGCAATTAAATTTACATGGACTCAAAATAATCCCAGAAGTATTGAAAAGATGTTTAGGACTCGTCCTAAGCACTTCCTCAATATGACGGGATGTTTTAGAAGAACAATTGAATTTAATTTTTCTTTGATGAAGAAAATCATTCTTAAACCAAACCAACAACCTAGACGTCATAGGAAATGACTAGCAATAGGATTAGGATTCTGGTAGACAAACAAAACCCTTTCCCTTAGCTTTACCTAGGTATTTCTTGCAAAAATATGTTTAAATCCTTTAACATGTGTTTTAAGTGCAGCTTGGGATGACAGGAAGACCCTTCAGGTACGCTTTTATTTTATTGCAATTTACTTTATTGCAATTTACTTACATGCATTGCGCTTTCTTTTTCTTGCATGCTAAACAAGACTATTGCATGAAAACCAAAACCTTTAGGATAGTCCCTAAACTGAAACCAAAACTAAATTAAAAGTCATTGCAAGATAAAATTCACCACCACAACATTCTAAAATATAAAACAACTCAAAATTTAATCACAAACAGAACATCAAAACTATAATTGTAACTAAATTAAAACGTCTCGTTGAATGATCTGGAATACCTCGGATGATGTAACCCACGTGTTGCTAACGAGATTTCCCATGGTCTAAATGAAAGTGTGGAACTCATTCAGTTGAGTTTAGCAAATTCATCTGGACTAAGTGAATTTGATGAAAATAACAGTGTCGGGATGACGGAACCGTGGGATCTTAAACGGTTCTGTTTAAACAACTTTAAGATTTGTTTTAATTAAAATATTAAAAAACACTTGGATTTTAAGATTTTCTCTAAACTAAAACACTTCTCTCATCTACTGATTTATGACTTCTAAAACTAAACCTTTACAACAATAAGGAGCTTGGAGCATGGTGGGCAGCACAACCATCGTCATCAGCAAAATTCGAATCTACTCCAGCAAAACTTTCTTAGTTTTAAATAACCAAACCATAGGACTTCGAGGTAGTTTGTTTAGAGCAACATAATTCCTCAACTTTTTGTTAGGCATTTACATAATCATGTTATGCAAATTAAGCCCTAAACAATCTTAGGACTCCGAGGTAGTCGTTCGGTACGACATAAACCCTCACATCTTCGAGGTTATTTGTATGATTATGTCATACAAATATAAGTCTTAATTAATCAAAATTGACAAGATTGCAACATCAAATAAAATTCCTAAATCTAAGCTAAATAATAGGATAGTTTGGGAAGTTACCAAGATTCTACTTGGATTCTCAACTTCTCCTACTTCTCTTCCTTTGGATTCTTGAAAATAACTGTTCCAAGTTTGATCTATTCCCAATTGAAATTTCCAAAATCTAATTGTTTGAAAACCTTAAACTTTGAAATTCTTGAGAGCAAAACTACTGATCATTATCGAGAGTTTTCTTAAATGATTCCCGTCATTTAAGATGTAATTAACTATAGGGGCTTGTTCTTATAGGGAACTTTAAGAACCCAGGTAATATAAACCCTGCTTAATTTATTTATATTAAACAGGGGAACTTTTCGGCTTATAAAATTGGTTCGCAGACTAAATGGATGTCACAAATCTTCTAGTTTATTTAATCGAGCCCCATCGTCGAAGCGAGTGTGTACTATTCTTCGGGATAGATACACGGTTTGTGATGCGGTGCTCGTTTATATAAACTATTTGGGATGTGAGATCGGTTTGATTTTTTTCATATCTTAAAATTTTCAAACTTAAAATTATTTTCAAAATCAAATACTACTTTTCAAATTATTTATTTAAATTAAATTAAAAATTTGCCGACAACTTCTGTAGGTGACCTCCTTTTCAAAATACAACACTCAACCTAAAAATAAGCCGTACAGAAGCCTATTGATGTAGGGAGCATTATTTATGGAGGCTACTGCACGTTCTAGCACTTCTATTGGACTTGGTTTTCCATCTTTGATCTATTCTCTATGTCAAAGTGCTGGAGTAGTTGCTTAGTTTTCTGAGGAAAAGCTCAAGTCGACAAAGCCTATAGGAAGAGAGAGTGTCAGCATCTATGATCGACTTCGAGGTAAGAGTTCTACTGCACCTTCTGGTTCATTACCTACTTCAGGTAGAGCTTCTACTTCTAGACCATCTACTTATGCTGAACCACCATCTACTTTTTGGGAATCCATGCATGATAAGCTTATAGAGCAGCAGAATGAGTTATTCCTAACTCATTGTAGAGTAGATAAGATTGATAAGAAGATCGATCATCTTTCTGAGTATACACAAATAAAGAGTGGTTACGATGCTGAGTATTCTGAGTCTTTAGTGAGATTTTTGAAGGGTGAGCACGATGTTCAGTTCCTTACTTATCCCAGATATTCACCATATGTTGATCCGAAGGATATGAAGTTTTCATTTGGTGATGACGATGATGAAGCTACAGATAATGATTAGTAGCTTGACTTACCTCTGGAGATTGTTGATTCTGTTTTTAGTGTGTTTCTTGTTTCTTGTTTCTTGTGCTGTTTAATGTGATGTTATTTTTAGTGTTGAGGTGAATTTTTTATGTTGAAACTGTTTTTAGATTATCTGATGTGTGTTTAAGACTAAAATATGAATGAATTTTTATAAAAGTTTATTTCTGTTTCAGTCTACTGTTTAGTGTTCATGAATAGTTAGTAATTTTGCATGTTCAAAAATAAAAAAAAATAAAATTTTTTTTTTTTAAAAATTAACTCCTGTTCTGCAAAACTTTTCTATACACGCTTAATCATTTCTGTTATATTCATATTAAAGCATGTTTGAAGTAGAAGTTAGATTTTCCTTACTACATCATTATTGTACTTAGATTAATTCCTGTTTATTTATTTCTCTCATGCTTTAGAAAATTTCATGATTCATATTTATACTAAAGCTGAAGTTTGGGGGAAGGGAAAACATTTATCAAATTTAAATATTATTTGTCCTTAACAAACTTGTATTTTCTTTAAAAATATATTAACATAACATGAATGAAAAATCTGTTTAAGATTACCTAAATTTTTGAATTTATAAATAATTTAGTAAACTTAACTAAAATTTCAAAAATTTTGATTGATTTTAAGAATATAATTATTTAACTTAAAGAATAATAAGATCAAAATTTTTCTATTTATAGTAAAGAGAATTGTATTTTTGAAATACTAAGGAATCAAGATTATTGCTTGAAAAAGAAAAGATTGACATAAGTTTTGAAAAATAATAAATTATTAAAAATTTCATATTTATTAAGTAAGAATGTATAAGTTTTCAAAATAAGTTAAGGATAGTGAAGTTCAAAATCATTAATAGGCTATCCAAGAATGGTAATCCTCACTTGAAAAAAAGAAAAAAGAAAAATGATTGAAAAACAATCCAAAAGAAAAAAAGAAAAGAAAAAGAAAAAAAAGAAGAAAAAAAGAGAATGTGAGGAGAAGCTTGAGGAAATGCCTAATAAAAAATTGGCTTCACTTGAATTATCTTATAGGAAGAAAACTAATTACATTTTTAACTTAATTTCTATGTACACATATTTTTTCTAGAAAAATATTTCATGAAAATCTTTTTCTTGTAAATATTCTATGTGACTTTAATATGATAAACTACAATTATTCTTGAAATAAATGAAAAATTGGAAGTCTTATGATTTGGTAGTTAAATATTTTTTAATTCTTAAAATTAAACTTAATTAGTGAAATTTAGTAAAATATTTGCTAAAACATTTATAAAACCAAAAATTATAAGGAATCTTAAATATTTTAACTTCATTCCAAATGTTATCTATTTTATGTAATTAAAAGGGTTACTTGAGGACAAGTAACGTTTAAGTTTGGGGGAATTTGATCTACCTAAAACATATCCATTTTTATGCCTTATTTATGATTCAATTCTTAAGGATATTATGCTTTAATGAAAGGTATTTTCATGTATTTGGATGTAGATGATTAAAAAAGAGTCTAATAAGGAAAAAGAAGGAAAAAGGAGAAAAAAGGAGTAAAATAGAGCTTATGAAGCAAAACATTGGAATTATTGGCCTGGTGCCTAGGCGCCAGAATCCGGCGTCTAAGCGCCAACTCGATACAGACGCTGTTAAGATTTTTTGATGATCTTAGGGAGTTATTTTGACGGAGTTAAGAGGTTATTGGAGCTTCTAGAAGATTGGAAGTTACTCCTAATATATAGGACATGTGATACAATGCATTTGGACACAAGGAAACAATTGTAATCACGAAGAGGTGTGATCCAAAGTGAAGAGGTAAGAAGACCTGGTCACGGAGTCCGGCGCCTAGGCACGACAGTTGCCTTCTAGAAGATGCATTGAATTTGGATGAATTTTGAAAGGGTGCCTTAAGCAACCCTGGTCAAATTCAGAGCTCTATAAATAGGAGCCATTCTACAGAGAAAAAGGCTCCTGAGAGCACCTTCTCTCCCCCCTCTAGTTTTACTTAGCTTTTTTAGTCTCTTCCACACTTAGGGTGCCACTTTACTTTGTATCTAGTAAGTTTATTTTGAATATTTATTGTGTGTTGTTGCTGTTGGAGTCTTTCATCATTGCTTTAGAGTCAGTAGAATCCAGCGGATGACTTGAAGGAACACTTAAGAAAAGTATTTGTACCTTAGTTAAAAGTTTTATAAATATGTTTTGTTGTGTGATTTCAATGTGTTATGAGTAGTTAGTTATCTTTCTCCTTTCAACTATGAAAAGATAATAAATTAATTAAATTTTGTAGGAGAATTAAATTTAAAATATTTAAAACATTGTGATGATATTAATACCTAATCTTAGTTTACTTTTTAAATTGGTCATTTAAATTGTTAAAACCTGTTGAAGAATTTTGAGACCTATCTAGAGATAAATTCTTAACTCGTAGATATCACATGAATCCTTGTGTAGTCGAAGGCTTTATGCGCGTTATTCAAGGTGAAGTGCAAATAAATAGGAAGATATTATTTATTGGGTGTAAAATTAATTAGTTTTTAGAGTGACAGACTAAATTCTAATAATTTGGTTTATAGAAAGGGAACGGGTCACTGGTAGGGCCAACCATAGCCACCCTTGGACATCTAGTAGTGTGAGCCTAGATTAACTCATTCTACTAATAAAACATCCTGAACCGATCTATAGAATAGTCAATGTTCTTTGCACCTGAACCAGAGGTTAAAGAATTGGAATGCTTTTATTTGGCACAATACCATAATCTAAATTCTCCACAAGAGATAATTATTCTAAAAATCTTGGACTAGTTGAAAAGGAGAAAGTCGTTTTTATACTTGCATTTAATTTTAATTACTCCTTACTTTACTTTATTACGCTTCTTGCTTACTTGCTTATAATAAAAATTGTTAGTAAATTAAATTCAAAAATTAAAAAAGAAAATAATATATATATATATATATATATATATATATATATATATATATATATATATATAATCGAAGCTCGGTTCGATCGAAGCTTGGTTCGATCATAATCTCGGTTACGGTTCTTATCCTCGATGACTTTTAGTTAATCGAGCTCGGTTGGATATGTTACCCATTTGCAAGGTGCAACATCTAGCCGAGCGCGGTTCGATCATAATCCTTTGTTAGCTACTTTTTCTTCTCTACCTACTGTTACCATTAAATCTTTTAGATACTTAAATGTCTGGTCTACTCATCCTACTTTTCATAAAGTCATTGAGATAATTGGGTCTGTCCTCAGGTTTTCACAAAAGCTGGTTCTATGATTCAACTATGGCAAACTCAAAAGGCTTTAGCTAAGGTCCTTGCCGATTGGAGCTCGGTGTTTCTTTGGCAACCGACCCAAAACATCATCGAAGGCTGAAAATCATGTTAAAGCTATGGAGATAGAGGTGGAGTTAGGGAAGCTGTGCTTGAATCTCAACTGTATGATGCCAATGATAAACTAAGTATCTTGCTATAGCAAATGAGGAGTTATTTACGCTGCAAAAGGCTTCGCTAATAAGTTTCTTTATGGTGATCGAAAATCCAAATATTTCCATGCTATCATCAAATATAGAAGATCACTTAATTCAATTCTTAAAATAAAGTTTGAACAAAAGGGATGGTTATATGATTCTCAGGATATTGCTAATGATGCCATAGAGTACTTTCAACAACTCTTTTCCTTTAAATCCACAAATGCTGCCTTATTCTCTGTTGAATTCTTGCGGGATGGAATGTTCGAAGGTAATGGTAACGAGCTTACTCGGATTCCTAATGAGGAGGAGATTTTTAATGTTATTAATTCTATGGATGCAAATAAAACTGCTGGGCCTGATGGATTCTCATCAGAGTTCTATAAGAGCCATTGGAGTTCAATCAAAGGCAAAGTTATTCCTGTTGTTCAATCTTTTTTTCAGGGAGAGGAGCTTCCTAAATATTTTGCTGCATCATCTATTATTCTCATTCCTAAAGCTAAAATCAAATCTACTTGGAATGATTTCAGACCCATTTGCATTACCTCTATTTTTTCTAAAATTCTCAGCAAGATCATTGTGGAAAGACTTCGAGACTTCTCTTCCTAATCCGATCTCGACCAATCAATCTGCCTACATTAAGGGAAGGAATATCTACGATAATGTGCTCGTTAGCCCAAGAACTTCTTACCGATATTGACAAATCTTGTAGGGGCTCTAACATAATTATTAAACTTGATCTCTCTAAAGCATTTGATTCCATCGATTGGGTTTTTGTTACGAAGGTACTTGCGGCTAGATGTTTTGGAGGCGATTTACGTAGCTTTGATTTCTAGATGGCTTAATAATAATTATTACGATCTTTTGATCAATGGTAAGAGCCAAGGTTTCTTTCAATCCGGTAGAGGGATTAAGCGAGGAGATCCCTTATCACCATACATCTTCATATTGGTTTTTGATTATTTTTCCGGAATGCTTTGAATCGGTTGCAACTTAATCATTCCCATGCCCAATTTCAGCATAGATCTAATATTTTGGTAAGCCATTTGGCTTATGCTGATGATGTGATTGTTTTTCGTAATGGCAGCAAAATTTCAATTAAACTTATTATGAAAACTTTATCCGAGTTTTGAAGAAGTTTACGGTATGGTTTTCAATAAGTCTAAATGTCAATTTCTGCCTAGCTCTGTTTGAATGCAAATTTAAAGAAGCTGGATATACGATTTTCTTGGGTTCGAAGAAGCAGGCTATCCATTTAGATACTTGGGCTTTCCTTTGATTAAAGGTAGAAGAAGTCAGTCACACTATGATGATGTTGTTACCAAGATTTCTTCTCGGCTTCATTCTTGAGTCCTAACTCTTTTCTATCTAATGGGGTTAGAATAACTCTTCTTAAAAGTGTGTTATCTTCCTTTCCTCTTTACATTCTTCAAATGGTTAAAATGAAGAAGAGTACTCAGCATTTTCTCTCCTTAATGTTCAATAAGTTTTTGTGGGAGGGTCAACATAAGCACTTTCATTGGTCAAGTTTGGGAGAAGATTTGCAAACCTTTGGCTAATGGAGGTTTGGGTTTTAAAAGTTTTCATCATCTAAGTTTTGCTTATTTCTGTAAACAATGGATAAACTTTAGATCCAATTCTTCTTTATGGGACATTTACATGCATGGCAAACATTGCTCTAACTCTCATCCAACTCAAACAATTTCTAAATTGGGTGACTCAAAAACTTGGAAGGAATTGTTAAAAGTTAGAGAGTATGCAGAACAACTTTTTGTTTGGGAAGTTGGTGATGGACAAATAGACTTTTGGAAAGATAATTGGTTATTTAATGAATCCCACTTATCATAGTATAGTCAGTTTTCAGCAATCAAGAAGGTATACGATAGTTGGATCAATGGATCTCGGAATAAAAGCTGTTTTGCGATCTGTCGTTAACAAGGAAACCATGGAGAAAATTATAACTGTACCTATTCTAAATGATAGAAAGGACAGAATACTTTCTAAAGTTCCTGCTTCTCAAAGCTTATCCAAATTCATTTGGCTTTCTAATGTCTCCTGCTCTACTAATGACTAGGGAAAGGCTATATGGAATAAATATATCTCTCCATCCATGTCTTTCTTTTCTTTGGAAGACTGTTCGGAAAATTCTTGCCTACTGATGATATATTGAAATTAAAAGGTATTAGGGGTCCTTCTAGATGTGTCTTTTGTTGCTCCTATGGAGGAATCCATCTTTCACATATTCCTGAATTGCCCTGCTGTACAACATATATGGAGAAATGTCATTAGCGCAATGCTGTACTAAAATTCATTTTTACGCTGGCATTCTATATCGATTGCTTGGCGGGAATGGAAAGGGGCTGCTTGATTTCTACATTCCTTTAATTGTATTTTGGTTTATCTGGTCTTCTAGAAATGGTGTGATATTTGAAGATAAAGTATTTTCTTCTCAAAGGGTGATCAATAACTGTCTGGTTTACTTATACAAGTTAAGGAAGCACCTTAATATAAATGTCCAACATGTCAGAGCTAAGCCTATGCTAATTAAGTGGACTCCTCCTTCCTTTTCTTAGGTTAAAATAAATGTGGATGGAAGCTACAAAGATGGTGTTGCTGGCATTGGAATTCTTGGAAGAAATCATCTTGTGAGATGCTTGTGGTTCCTAGCGGCTCTATTGAAGCTAACAATGCACTTATGGCTGAAGTTATAGCTATTTATTGGGGTACGAAAGTAGCTTTGATTTTCAATCACCCTTTTATTCATATTGAAGCCGATTCAATTTGTTCTACTCAATATATTAGTGAAAAAGGCTTCAGTTCCCTGGTACATTCAAGTGTGGATTAACAAAATTATTCAAATGACATCAGCTAGACCTATTTGGTGGAGTCATGTGTATAGAGAAGGAAATCAACCAGCAAATTGGCTTGCAACTAGAGCTTCTTCATCTAATTTACTTATTTGCTGTCCTTATAATGGAACTTTTCATAGAACTTCTGAATTCTTTGCTTTTAGTTTAATTTTACATGGGGATCTTCTTTCTATTCCTCATTTGAGATGTAATAGACTTTCCTAGATAATAATATATGTTCTTTCCTTATATATATATATATATATATATATATATATATATAAATATATATATATATATATATATATATATATATAATACTTTTAATTTGAAAAATTCCAAAATATTTCTTACATTTCTTACTTTTTATAAAAACACTATCCCTGTGGGATCGATAACTAGGACTCCACTAGAGCCCTGTATTACTTGAACGATATGTATACTTGCGTTTAAAATTGTGACTTTTACAATAATTATTATAAAATCTAAATATAAATTCTTAAGTAAAAGTAAACATCGCACATCGAGTTTTTGAAGCCATTTGCAAGAAATTAAATATTCTAAAAAGTGGTATCAAATTATTGTATTTAAAAGCATATATAAAGTCGCATCGCATCAACTGCAAAAAATCATTCTAAGTTAAAAACACCAAAGAATAATAAACTCAAACTCCAATTTTACAAGCAGAATTTTTTTTGGGAGGCAATTACATGCAGACCTATTTACAAAACAACCACCCTATTACAAGCTTTCCATTGTGGAATTCAAAACCCAAAATTTGCATGTGTGTGTGTGTATATATATATATATATAAGCATTACATACCATGTATACTAATTTACTTCTCATGTTATCCAATGTAAGACTATGAACCTCTTTTAAATCAAAATTATAAGTAGAACAAAGCTACTTATAACCTCCAAATCCAACATATAAAGCAGAGCCAAACCAGCTATCGCTTTTCAACTATTAAACAAATGAACAAATCAACTCAGCTTATGGGCAAATATAAGTGTGTAATGCATATTCATATGTTACAAGTATAGAGAGATCTCCTTTATAATTTGTTTTGCAAAGCTTCCTAAAATCATTTCATTTCCCTTCTTGAATTAAAAAAAGGCCTTTCAAAAAAGTAGTGCACAAGATAAAGTGCATCATTCATTCCATCATAGAAGAGCAATTAACTAACAATCATGATCAAAAAGAGGAATGAAAACAGTCAGCAAAATGCTAAGTGTCAGCTCTGGTCCATCCCGAAAATGAAAATAGTGAGCAGAAAGACAAATGCAACAATTGCCCCACAACCATAAAATGAGAATTTTATGAAGCATAAATCATTCAAGAAGTAAGCAAATGCATGGGCTTCAGATTTTCACTATCTGTATACAATATAGAGATAGAAATTGCCATCTATCCAAAAAGATTTCATCTCCCTTCATAATGAAGAATTCTGTTTGCAAAAAAAAAATTTTTTTGCAGGTAGTAACGAGCTTGATCTACCACCAATGAAGAATTCTTTTTGCACTGACTAAGAAAATTAAGGCAAAATTACACATGGAATCAAATTCTGAATAGTGAAGGAAAGGGCATTTACATACCACCCTTCCTAACACAAAAATGATATTATTTTAAGTCACATTAGAGAGAAGCATGTAACCTTTTCCACAATTCTTTTCAAGGCCCCAAACTTTGAAGAAAAATGAGTTTTTAAAATGTACATCCATCACCTTAACAATCATTTTCTAATTTTGCTCTGAAGCCTTCTTTTAACCAGTTATAGCAATATGCAAATGAAGCAGCGGTAGCCATTAAATAAATGGGCCATCCAAGCTGCTTAATCACCCATAGATAAACCAGTTATGCCCAGTTAACAATCTCACATTGAATTGCATATACGAAAGAAACATAATAAGGAAATACTTAGTGAAGGCTTATCATTAAAGGCTTCATAACAATGACTAGTTGAGCATTTATAAAAAAAGTAAATATATTGATCATCATGTGTAAAAGAAACAGAACATCGTCCTGACCCGTGTTAACAATGAGAGAAATCAGACCCTTCAAGATAAAAAAAATAATTTGATGCTTATGTTTACTACTGTTGAAGAGAATGAATAGCTTCACCAAAACTAGAACCAACTAAAGAAGACTTAGAAAAACCTTGATAAGACTTTATCAGTAGGAGGACCAATAACAATACTGTAATCCCATTAATAATAAGAATCCAAGACAAGACAATTCCTCACATAACATAACCATATCCTAGAAATATCAAATCCATAGCAAGCTGAAAATAATGCGTATTTTATAATTTTGATCTCAATTAAAAACAATGCTCAATTCCTATGTATTTAGTTATCTAACAGCTAAACCCCTAGAGGAGGCCCGTAGTTTACAAAAAAAATTCCATTAAAAACGAAGCACCAGTTATACTATTTACAATTACAGAAAAATGCCATTAGGTACATTTACATGCATACCACCCAAATTCAATGTGTTGACAGAATTATGAAAATTTATTCTTGCAGCGAGCCTCTGCAGCATCTGTAGCATCTTTCACATTTTATAACCATTTTATTTTGCCGAAGAACTGAATAGAAACACTACAGCGGAGCCACATTGCATAGAGAACCAAATAAAAGAAAAAGGGTTGTGATTCTACCAAACCTTCCTTCTCCCAAATCTTGCTTCCACAGTAGAAAAAAAAAACACACAAGAGGAGAGGAGGATTCCTAAAGAAGAAGGGAGGCGCGACTAGGGAAGATCTGGATTCCCGAAGAAGGGAGGCGTAGCGAGAAATGTAGCAGCCAGGGGTTCAGATGCAAAAAACGGAAGGGTCACAGGGGTAATTCCTTCTTGTTAGTGAAGGAAAACGCTAACGAAAAAGTAGGCCACAGGGGTCTGTTGACCTCATTTTTGATGAGGTCTTCTCTTCTTCTTTTTAGTACTTAGGATCTAGCCTTAGGATTTTCCTTTGAGTATCTTAGAGGATTAGAATTGGGACCCACCACTTAGAAATTCAAACCACTTCTTAACTCCCTGCGAACTCCACAAACTTGACTATAGACCCCTAATCACCTAGAGGGTTGAAATCAAATGTGGAAGTTTAAAGGATGAGTTCCTATAGGACTCTTTGGCCTTAGGACTACCACAGGTGGCTCAGTGCAGTGAAGGGCTGACTTACACACACTACACTTATACACTACACTTTCACACACATCCTAAAAACACACCCATACCTAACTTGACCTCCTGACTCATAAAGGTGATTCACATGGATGGTCCTTAACCCCTAAGCCCTTGGGCTAAGAGGGTTAGGAACAACATAGTGGATGCCTCAAATGAGTCCCTTCATGGCTCATGTGGGCTTAATATGGCTTCATGGCTCAACCAAAATGATTTCATTCCACTTACAATTACTCGATCTTCATTTTTCCAAATTTTCGATTTTGACCCCAGGACCTTACACTCTGCCTAACTACCGGAACCCTTAAAATTTTCCAAAAATCTCCAAATCACCCAAAATTCCTCAAGACCAATCCCAAACATTCACACATCACTCAAATTGACCATCCATAGCCAAAAATATAAAAAATTCCAAAAATACCTCCCAATACCCTCCAAATACCCAAAATACCCCTCTTGACCCAAAAATCCAAAAATTCAGAAAATTCCCAGAAAATTCCATAAAATCCCAAATATTCCCAATTCCATTTTGTTCAACTACACCATGGGCCAAATTTGTCAATTTACCCTACGTTTATCAAAACCCCCAATTTGACCCATTTTAACCCAAAGTGAACCCAATGTCAAAGCAAACCTATCCAATTGACCCAAATTCTGGTCCAATTCAATTCTAAACTTCAATTCAACATTCCCAACACCAATCTAGACTAAATCTAAGTCCAATTTGATTGACATTTGAATCCAATTTCACTTTTGGCCTTAAAGCCCTATTTGGACCCATAACCCAAACCTAACCCAAACTAACCCAATTCAACTCCAATTAACCTCAAACCTTTTCTAAACCTTCCTTAGCATCACCACAAACAAAACACTAACATGACTTGCCCAAAATTTAGACCCAAACCCCACTCAAATTCAACCCAAAGCTAAAAGGCCCAATTTTGACCTAAACCCGAACCTAACCCGAATAAACCCGAACCCCAAAATCAAAACCCAACCAAAGCCAAAACTTCTTTGAAACACTCCCATAAACATTTCCCAACATTTATTTTACATCAATTTCAACCCTAGCCCAACATTGGCCCAAGTTAGCCCAATTTGACCTATATTGGCCCATTCACCAAAGAAGCCCAAATTCGACCCGATTCAAACCCAAATCACTCCCAACTTGCTTCAAATCACTCATGACACATCCATGAGCTAAACCCAACATTTTTTGGCCCAATCCTTCACAAAATTCCCATCCATAAATTTATTTTCAAACCAAAAGCCCACTTTCTTAAACCTTCCTAAAAGCCCAAACTTCATGCTAAAGCCCATATGACACATTCTTTTCATCACTCCATTAATTGAAATTCTCCCCAAAGCCTAATTAATAATCAAATCATTCCAAATTAGGCTTTATCCCAATTCCATCAAAAATACCCAATATCCTTAAAAAACCATTTTCATGAAACCAAGCTAACTTTTTCCAAAGCCAAGTGGAGCCATGAAGCCACTCTTAAGCCACATGTAAGCCATGTGAGTTGCTCACATGTGACCTTACCACATTTGGCAAAGGGAGGGCCCCCTTTCCTAATCCTTCTTAAACCCTTTTTACCTTAAGCATGTCACACACTAAAGCATGCTTAGCCACCTCATCATGGATGGAGACCACACCATTTTCTCTTGGCGACCCAAGTGATCCTTTTCGGCCCGAAACCGAGGCCTTGGGTGGTGAACCTAGCCCAAAATCATGGGTTGACTCATTTGAACCCAAAATAGCCTTCCCACCATTCCATTTCGATCCGAGCTCTCTACACATGGCATTGGGCCGATTAGTACACTAAGCCCGACCCTCCACGATGACAACGGTGACCGACCACAGTCGGCCGGCCACCACGGCCACCGGAAACCACCGGGCCGAGAGCTCGCATGTGAGCCCGAAGCTTGGAATTCTCACTGCTGAGCTGCCCCATCTCCGGTGGCCATTGTAGGCTGTTCTTCTCTTGCCGAAGCGAGGTGATCCCAAGCCCTAACTCCCACAGGAGGCCCTTCGCCCTCTCCTATTTAAACCTCGCCTCCTTTAGGCCATGAGAGGTGCTTGAACCGGACCTTGCGAAACCACCGCCAAAATTGCTCCAGAACACACTCCATACTTAGAGCGGTTGATCCCCGGTGACAATTAGCCCTAATCCCCACCAACGAGCCCGATTTCTCGGCGAAAATTCCACCCGAAACCGGGACACTTCTCCACGGTGGATCAATCCTCAGAATTGATTGGTCCTACACCTTCACCGGACGAGGGAAGGAGTCCACGGCAAAAGCCCCCTCTCCGGGCCACCCTTCGTTCCGGACTCCGAAGCTTTGTGATCGGTCTTGGTTGAAATCATACCTAGACGATTCACCGGGCCGAGGGACTTCATGCTGGAGCTTGCTTGGACCCGATCGAAGGTGACACAACCCTTAGATTGAAGCCACACTTCTGCGAGCAAAGTTATGAGCTAACTCTTTATCCCGAGCTTACGGAGATTCTCCATTTCAAATGCCTTAATTTCGATGCATGATCACCGTATAGATGTATTCGTCTCTTTAAGACGAATCCATAGAGCACAAGAACACGATAATCCGTTGAGAAATGAGTGAGTTCTTAGTGTTTTAGTGTGGACGGCTCTCGGGTGAGGACGCTTGGGGACGATGAACAGATGCCGTTCATTCCATACACGCGCGGACGAACGACCGGGGATCGCGCGGATGAGGAGATGGAACGATACGGCGGGCCCCCGGAGCGCTGAGTTGGATGACGGCGTCGAATGGCAGCGCGACACGCGACATTTCGGAGCTGCCGAGGATGGCGTGGCGCCGCGTGGATAAGTAGGAAATTAGGGTATTTTTTGCTTTATTTAATTCCCTAAACTTCAAAAATGCATAACTTTGTGTAGCAAAATCAGAAAAATAAAATAAAAATACCCACTTGCCCAGTGAATAGAGGAGAATAATGTGGAAAAGAAATCATTTAAATTCATCAAGTATTTTATTTTTAATAATTTATTTACTGTCTGCATTGTTTTAATTCTCCATGCATATAGGAAATTCACCATAGCATGAGACCATAGGGCTTTTGAAGCCTACGAATTTGGGAACATTCCCTGAATTTTCCAAAGTCGAGAGGCCATCCTATAAGAAGTTATTGATTTTTCAAATTCTTGTTGCTTGTTTTGAGTATTTTAAATCTAATAATTAGCATGTTGTGAAATAAATTCTAGAAAAATTTGGTGATGTCTCTTATGACCAGAGGAACCTAGGAAAAATAGGTTTTGAATCAACTCACTTGTAATAACCCTAATTGGCTTAAACACCTAAAATGGAACCTTAATTAGTTAGAGCTAATCATATACCAAATTGACTTGAAATCAATTTTCCACTGACCTTTAGGATCAGAGGAACCAACCATAAAAATTTGAAGTCAATTGGACTTGGTTAGCCATACTAAATGGGTTGATTAAGTCATTTAGCCAATTTAATTTTTAAAAATTCATAACTTTCAAAATACTTTTCAAAAATTCACCAAATTGGTTTTGGAGCCTCTCTGATATCAAGGGAATTTAAGGAAAATAAAATTGCAATTTTCTAAAAAAGTTAATTTTTTTGCATTATTTTAATATTTTAATAAATAAAAAATAATAAAAATCACAAAAATAATAAAATTCACTAAAATGTCACATCTTGAATTCTAATCACTTAGGAACAAACCCCATATTTTTCTTAGATCTATTCGATGAGATATTAAATTTTAAAGCCCTAAGGTAATTTTAAAATTAAAAAAATATATTTTTTTTATCATTTCCACTAAAATAATTCTAATAAATCAAAGAAAAATAAAAAAATTGTAAAAATTAATTCTCTAATTTCCTTGATATCAGAGAGATTTTTAAAAAATATAAAATTTATTTTTCAACCTTTATTTTCTTTTTAAATTAATTAATACTCCAAAACTTAAAATAATTATAATAAAAATAATATAATTCAAAAAATCACCAAAATTGGTCCAAGTGGTCCTCTGGTCATTAGGAATGTCCCATAATTTTCTTAAGGACAGAAACTTTCCCTTGGTCATATTATTAAATTTTCCTTGGAAATCCCTATTTTCCACCAAAAATAATTACATAAATAAATTAAATATAGAAAAATCATATTTTCTCCTCTCATGTCTTTATTGACATATGAGTGAAGTCACTTAAAAACTTTAAGTTCATTTAAGCTCAATTTAGCGAGTTATGGAATTATTAATCTTGAAGGGCAAAATGGTAATTAAAATTTTAACATTTAATTAAAACTTTAGGCTTAATAAAATTAAAGAGTAAAATATTTGATCTTAATCTGATTTGGATGATTGAAATTTAAGTAATTAGAGAGTAGAAACCTACCAAACAATTTGAAAATAATTAAAATAAACTTTAATTAAATAATTGATTAAATTTGGAAGAATAATAAAATCGGAATTATTAAAATAGGGATATTAATAGGAAGAGATTTGTTCTTTAATTTAAGAATCCCTAAATTAATCATCTCCATAATATTTAATTCCTAATTAAAATGATAATCCAAATTTAAGATTTAAAATGCTAAAAGACTTAATCATTAAATTAAATTAAAGTTAAATTATTTAAATTAAACCCTTTTAAAATTTTAATTAAATTAAAATTAAAATAAAATTAAATTAAAATTTAAATTAAATTAAATTAAATTAAATTAAAACATATCAAATTAAATCAAATTAAATTAAATTAAATCAAATTAAATTAAATTAAATTAAATTAAATTAAATTAAATTATGTCAAATCAAATTAAATTGAATTAAATTAAATTATATAATAGAATTAAGTTAAAATTAAAATTAGATTAAATTAAATTAAAATTAAAACTAAACCAAATTAAAGTTAGATTAAATTGAATTAAAAATAACATCACCTAAGACATAAAGAAATTCAAAATAAATTAACTTGAACACTATTCCAAATTTAAACCTGTTAACTGAAATTAAATCATAAACCATTTGAACATCAATTTGCCCTCGAAAGCTTTTGTCGTCATAACTCCTAAACAGAACGTTAAATGAAATGTTACTTCACTCATAGGATATTCAGACATCCTAGTTCACTGAGTAGGATAACAACAAAACTTGAATTCCTGGACGATTAATTCATTTGTATAATTAAATTCATTTGGACTTAAAACAATCCTAGCAATATTGAAAAGATGTTTAAGATTCTTCTTAAGCACTTCCTCAATATGATAGGATATTTATAAGAACAACTAAACTTAATTGTTCTTTGATGAAGAAAATCGTCCTCAAAACCAAGACACAAGAATCTAGACGTCATAGGAAATGACTAGCTATAGGATTAGGAATTTGGTAGAAAACCATAACCCTTCCCTTAGCTTTACCTAGGAACTTGCTTAAATTTTCTAATTGTGTTTTAAGTGCGGCTTGGGATGACGGGAAGCCCTCCGAGTACGCTTTTATATTATTGCGATTTACCTTATTGCAATTTATTTAATCGCATCACACTTACTTTTCTTGCATGATAAACAAGCTGTTGCATGAATACCCACACCTTTAGGATAGTCCCTAAAACTGAAACCAAAACTAAATTAAAAGTCATTACAAGATAAAATTCACAGCCACAACATTTCAAAATATAAAACAACTCGAAATTTAATCACAAACAGAATACAAAACTACAACTACAACTAAATTAAAACGTCTTGTTGGATGATCGGGAATACCTCGGATGATGTAACCTACGTGTTGCTAACGGGATTTCCCACGGTGCTAAATGAAAGTGTGGAACTCATTTAGTTGAGTTTAGTAAATTCATCTGGATTAAGTGAATCCGATAAAAATAACGATGCCGGAAGGATGGAACCGTGGGATCTTAACCGGTGTTGTTATAATCAACTTTAAGATTCGTTTTAATTAAAATATTAAAAACACTTGAACTCTAAGATTTTTCTCTAAACCGAAATACTTCTCTCATCTCCTGATTTATGACTTCTAAAACTAAACCTCTGTAAGAACAAGGAGCTCGGAGCATGGTGGGCAGCACGGCCATCGTCATCAGCAAAACCTGATTCTACTTCAGCAAAACTTTCTTAGAATTAAATAACCAAGCCATAGGACTTCGAGGTAGTTTGCCCAGTGCAACATAAATCCTCAACCTCTTCGTTAGGCATTTGCATGATCATGTCATGTAAATTAATCCCTAACCGGTCTTAGGACTCTGAGGTAGTCGTTCGGTACGACATAAACCCTCATATCTTCAAGGCTATTTGTATGATTATCTCATACGAATATAAGTCCAAATTAATTAAAATTGGAAAGATCAAAACATTAAACAAACATTAGGACCTTCCTAAATTCAAGCCAAACAATAGGATAGTTGAGAAATTACCGAAGTTCGCTTCGAATCTGTAATTTCTCCTACCTTTCTTCCTTTGAATTCCCAAAACAAAATGTTCCAAACTTGATCCATTCCCTATTGAAATTCCAAAATTCAATCATTTGAAAACTTAAACTTTAAAATTCTTGAGAGCAGAATTACTGATTATTATCGAGAGTTTTCTTAGGTGATTCCCGTCACTTAAGATGTAATTAACTATAGGGGCTTTCCCTTATAGGGAATTTTAAGAACCCAGGTAATATAAACCCTATTTAATGTTTTCATATTAAGCAGGGGAATTTGTCAGCTTATAAAATTGGTTCGCAGACCAAACGGATGTCACAAATCTTCTGGTTTATTTAATCGAGCCCCATCACCAAATAGTGTGTCTATTCTTCGAGATAGATACACAGTTTGTGATGTGGTGCTCATTTATATAAACTATTCGGGATGTGAGATCAGTTTGATTTCATATCTTAAAATTTTCAAAATCAAATACTACTTTTTAAATTATTTATTTAAATTAAATTAAAAATTTGCCTACAATTTCTGTTAGGCGACCCCCCTTTTTCAAAAGACATAACCTAAAAATAATGCCGACAATTTCTGGCAACTCCGTGAGGAAAATTCCTCTCTCCATTTTAATCGGACAATTACGCTTTCAAAAATCGGTAGTGTATCCATGTTCCTAGTGGATCAAACTACCCTTCTTTCCGTTGGAATACTATGTTCATTTCTACCTTTAACAAGTATAGCCAACATTCTCTCGGATTTAGGAGCCACTTGTTTAGACACCCACTAAACGAGAGAGGTTCGAGATCCTTTTACCTCATTTACGAGGTGGGGTGGACCCCCGATAGGTATTAGTTTAGGAGCGGTCTTGCGGGTCGAGAAGTTTCTACAAGACTTTCTCTTCCTTTTCCGGTTCTTAATCAATTCCTTTTATCCTTCCTACAATTCTTCTTCTTTTAATAACTCTCCTTCCTAACGAACAAATCTTTACGAAAAGACAATCTTCCTTTAATACCACAAATACACTTAAGATAAACGAAATGTGTTCGGACTCTTTCTTTTTCGTCATAAGTTATACGATAAGAAGAAGCACGATTCGGGGACTAACACTTGGAATGCGCCCTGCGAAATGGAAGCCCCAAGGCGATCTTCTCCTTCGTCGACGGACTTGACACGGCCGTGTTCAGGACGAGCCGCTCGATAATGGAATCATTCGATTTGGACGAGGATTCGGGGACACCGACATCAAAATCCCCGACGTCACTCTCTTTTCACTCACAAGCAAAGTCTCGGAGGCGAGAAACCGTTGATTGAGTTTAACCTCGAGTCGACTCGAGGAATTCCCTCCTCTGCGAAGATTCAGGCGAGAGAATCTCTGCTGTTCATAGAAGGACTGTTGTTGCTACCCCCATTGGTCTAGTTGTCTCCGTACCTACCCCGGCTTCTGCTAAACTAAAGGGAAAGGAAGTTCAGAACTATGATGAACCTGTTACCGTGGAGGGTACAGACCTTCCTGTGAGACCTTCTGTTTTTGAAATCGGGTCCAACTCGAGAATTCCATCGCTGACACGGACTCAGAGAAGGAACAGAAGTAGAAGGATTGCTAGAGAAGCCAGAGCTGTCGAAGTTGCTTTCCTATAAGAAATCCAGAAGCTGCCCGAGTATACACGTTGCTCGAATACATACCACTTTTGGGAGGAAGCAGGTTCCATCCCCTCTCCGCCGCAGAGGATGAAGAAAATGTTTGCAAGATTGCTGCCGCATTGCCTCAGCCCGTATATTACAACGATAGCCGTAAGATAAGGGCTAGAATTACGCCATTTGCTCGACTGTAAACCTTGATAGAGAAGTTAGCAAAGAAAGAAAAATGCCCTGTATCAGAAATTTTGAGAAGGATAGGGCGGGTGCCGGCCAAATCTCGTCTTGGGCCGCGAGTAGAGCCTACTATCGCTGCAGAAAAGCCGAATAAGAGAATGAAAGCTAGTCCGCCTGTCATTGTTTCAGGACTACAAATTAGGGAGGATACCACCTTCCAGCATTTGGCTGACAGACCATCCGGTCCTAGACCTTGTGCTGCTAGAAGGATGGTATGACGTCCCACTTCACGGACAATTAAGATTAAAACAACAACCTTGAGAAAGAAATTCTCGTCGGGAGACTTGAGTCCGAAGAAAGTGCTACTGCGATAAAGGGGACTCATGAGAAGGAAACGCACGAGTTATCACATGACAAGCTGCAAGGATGTACGGAAAAGACCACTGAGATGCTTATGGAAAAGCTAAGAGCCGATATTCGGTGACTAGCGAGGAAAGAGAAGAGAAATTCGGAGATGAAGTTGACTCGTCGGAATTCATGGATGATGAGTATGCGAGAAATTAACATGGTTGAAACACGAGCTTCGTCGGCTTCACGAGGTGCCCTGCGGTCGCGAAAGAGAGGAGCTGGAAGTAATGAGGAGGCGGCTTCAAGAGAAAGATGATACGATCGCCCGAATGGCAAAAAGAATGGAAGAGATGGCTGTAGCCCTAGCCACTCTCCGGAGTCGAGTGCAACCCCAAGAGAGACACCCCGAGAGGTCATTCACATTGTAGACGGAGGAAAGGAGATTATGTCCGTCAACGGGGATGATCGATTAAAGAAGGATACAACACAAAGCATGATTCCGGAAAAGGATATCAAGAACACAGTGGAACGACGGGTGCGAGAAGCCTTGGCACAATCGAAGAGCGGGACATCCATTCGGACGGGTAGACCTTAACCTGAAGAATTCGACACTGTCCAATATCCGAAAGGCTTTGTACCACCTCTGTTCACGACCTTTGATGGAACCGGAAACCCTCGGCAGCATGTTGCACATTTTCTTTCCAGTTGTTGCAATGCCGGCGGAAGTGATGCCTTACTCTTCAGACAATTTGTCAGCAGCCTGTCAGGGATCGCCTTTGATTGGTATGCGGAATTACCAAACGGTTTGGTGAAGACATTTTCAGAACTAGAGAACCTCTTCATCAAGCGATTTGCCGGAGCTCAGCACCACATCACTATAGGTGATTTAGTGGTAGAAAAATAGAAACCCAACGAGACCTTGGTAGACTACATACTTCGATGGAGGAATCTAAGTATGAAGTGTGAGCCGCAACTACAAGAACAGCATGCAGTCAGCATTTTACTTAAGAGCATTCATGGCCCGATAACACTTCTCCTCAAGGGATTTACTATTAAGACTTTCGAGAAGTTGTTAAGCAAGGCCGGAAACTTGCAAGAGGAGGCGAAGCAATTAAGTTTCACTCGAGCAAAACGAGACAAACAGAAGCCGTGAAAACTTTTGAAAAGAAGTCCGGGATCGTCGTAGGCGTCGATAAAGGCGAGCGGCCGATACAAATATCGTCGAACGGCCGCATCAACCTCAACGAGTTACCAGCAACCCCGACCCGGCTATCGGTCATCTCCACGGTATGAACAGCCGCGCACGTTAAGGGAGCTTCGAGCGAGGAGTATCCGTTCAAGAATGAGGCGATGCGAAAATGTTTCGCAGTCTGATGAAGACTCCAGATTTCCAACTACCAGAACCTAAGAGACCAGAATAAGTCAACAAGAAAGGTGATCCCAACTTTTGCCCTTACCACCGGATGCTTGGACACAAGATAGAAGATTGAATTACCTTCAAAAGTTGGCTCAACTACAATCTTCGGAAAGGGAATATAACTATCCCGAAGGAGTACATGAAGGAACCCCAGAAAGGAGGTTCCGTTAATGTTATCTTGACGGATCCCATTGTGCTGATAGACCCCTATGCGACTGATGATGGATGGGCTACCGCTTGGACAAAGTCTTCGAAAAAGATTTTGGATCACATCCAAACCGCTTCGGTCCGAGCCTCAATTCAGAGTTTGAAACCTATTAAGTCAACACTATCACTTGCGATAGAAGAACCACCTCAACAGGAGACGATTGAAGAGAAGAAGAAAATTGATGAAGAAGAGAAGACCGAGGCTCTTAAGGCTAGACTAGGGGCTGCTTATCCTAGGATAGTTGTTTCCGATTCGGGGGAGAAATTCCTTGAACCTCTGACTCTGTATGATTATTTGCTCACTCCGGTGGGATCTTATAATGATAAGGGTTATGGCGTTGGCTACGTTTTGACTGTTTCTAACGATTACGTAACTAGCGAAAATCTGGACATCGATTTCGATACAAATGACAATTCTCAAATCATACACAATCCCGACAATCATAATGACAAAGAAGACATCCACCAAAGAGGCTACGAGAGTTCAACAAGCAACGAATCTATTTGCGAGTTTCGAGGAGCTCCAGTCACGATAGAGTTTGAGCCTTCCGATTCTGAAGCTAATCTAGAAGAACCTGTCATTCCGATTCAGGAGAAGACACTAGTAAACTCAATACTAGATTCAGAAGAAATTACAGAAGTTAACTTAAGAAGTGGAAGAGTTCTACCTCCGAGAATGGGTCCGAAGGACAAAGGAAAGCGAGTGGTTGTTCGGGAAGAACCAACCCGGCGGAAGAAATACCCATTCGGGAAGAAGCCGAGACACATGAAAATAAAGTGGACTACAGCGTGCTAGCCCATCTTAGGAAACTACCGAGCCAAGCCGAGCATCTACGACACTCTCATCTTATCAAAGGAGATGAGAGAAGCTCTGTTCAAGGCCTTACTTGATCCGGAAATTTGCTTAGCTCAAATGGCCGGAGATTCCTTAGATGAGGTCTGTTCGTTAAAAGAACAGCGAGGTGTCACCTTCACGGACAACGACCTACTACTTGGGATAGCAGACCACAACCGACCGTTGTACATTTCAGTTACAATTTGGAAGTTTACACTCTCCAGAGTATTGGTGGATCCAGGAGCATCAATCAACATAATGAATCTTAGAACGCTAGCATATTTGGAAATTGATGCTCACGAGCTTGAAGCGGACAAAATGTTACCAAGAGGATTCAACCAGAAAGGAGAAAGAGCCCTCGGATCAATAACACTGCTAATGAAGATCGGTGACTTAGCAAAGACAACCGCAAAATTTCACATAATTGATTCAGAAACGTCATTCAACGCTCTACTGGGCCTACCATGGATACATGAAAATAGGATGGTACCATCATCTTTACATCAGTGCATCAAATACTACGATGGAGGGGAACAGTGCATCAAAGGTGACTTGCAACCATTCTCCGTACATAAAATTGGAATCCATGAAGATGCGGCTTATTATGCACTGCGAAGAAAACAATCTTCTCCGGAGATACCATAACGAATGAAGCAAAGGAAATTCGGGATGACGAAGGACTCGAAGTTCTAGTCCAACGATCACTCACCACTCCCTTACGGCGAGATGGTGAAGGTTTGTTCACAACTCGCATCCGAGGTCGAGGCCGGGGACGAGGTCGTGGCAGAGACGTTAGGACGAGTTGGACGGAGGAAACCAGCCATCAATGTTGATTGGGAAGACGGTTCGAAGAAGAAAAAGAGATCAAACAAGAAGCAACGACAATAAGTCAGAAGAAGCCGCAATTCAGGATCCCGCTCGAAGATGAAAAGAATGAAGAATATAAATCGATATACGAGAAGATTAACCACTATGTACATACTATGACCCTGACCCCGATCCATTCTAATAAGATCGAGGGTATGGTGGTCGAAGAGGTACATAGCGGCGGTGCAAAGCCCATCAAATTCTACCGTGGTGCTCCTTCCTCCAAAACTGAAAATAATGTACAATTTGAAGATGTCACTTCATCAGAATTAATGGAATTACCTTTTGAGTGGTACTCTCCTGTGTTCAAAATTTAATTCAGTGTGGTTTCTTACCTCGACAATGGACAAATGGTCAATCACAACATTTTGAAAAGTTATGGAATAACTCCGGTCGTCCACCCAATTCAAAGCATGGTCTCGGATTCGGCACAGTAGGATCAGTTGACGATACTGAATTTTGCTTGGTTGTCAGTTGCAAGTCCAATGAAGACTGCATGGAAGCTACAGAAGAACTTAAAGATTTACAAATTGGAGACGCTCCACTAGAATTCGAGGAAGAGATAAAATCTACAATAGATGAGTTAACAGAAGTTAACTTAGGTACTAGCGAAGAGCCTAGACCTACCTTTGTTAGCTCCTTACTCAATAAAGAAGGCTTCGAAGAAATAATCAAGTTATTAATGGAATTTAAAGACTGTTTTGCTTGGAGCTACGATGAGATGCCAGGATTAGCTCCAGAGGTCGCAGTCCATAAGCTAGGAGTTGATCCTACTTCTGTCCCAGTCAGACAAGGTCCCAGAAGAACGCGTCTAGAAATCGAACAACAAGTCATAGCTGAAGTTAAAAAGCTAATAGATGCCAAATTTGTCTGTGAAGAACAATACCCGACTTGGTTAGCCAATGTGGTACCAGTTAGGAAGAACAATGGTCAGATCAGAATTTGCGTGGATTTCGAGAGATTTAAACAAGGCATGTCCAAAAGATGAATTCCCTCTGCGATCCCGAATTAATGATCGACATTGCTTCGACACATGAAATATTTTCATTCATGGATGGATCTTCGGGATACAACCGGATAAAAATGGCTCCGGAAGATGAGAAACTTACGGCATTCGAACGCCGATTGGAGTATATTGCTACACAGTGATGCCATTTGGACTGAAGAACGCAGGAGCAACATACCAGAGAGCGATGACAAGAATTTTTGATGATCTCATCCACAATTAAGTCGAATGCTACGTGGATGATGTGGTCATCAAAAGCAAAGTAAAGCACAACCACCTATATGATTTGAGAATTGTTTTTGAATGATTAAGACAATTTAACCTTAAGATGAATCCCTTAAAATGAGCCTTCGGCGTCACCTCGGGAAATTCTTAGGATTCGTTATCCGACATCGTGGAATTGAAATCGACCGGAGAAGATTAAAGCTATCTTAGAAATGCCGCCTCCCAAAACCTTAAAACAACTACGATCTTTTCAAGGGAAGCTGGCATATCTTCGACGCTTTATCTCGAACTTGTCGAGTAGGTGTCGGCCTTTCTCGGCACTTAGTTAAAAAGGACGCCAAATTTATTTGGGAAGAGAAATGCCGAGAAGGCCTTTGAGGACATTAAGCAATATTTAATGACACCTCCTGTCTTAGCGGCCCCGAGTCTCGGGTAGACCGGCGATACTTTATACCGCGGCTTTAGACGACTCACTCGGAGCCACGTTAGCCGGGTCAATGATGAGGGTAAAGAAAATGCTCTTTACTACCTAAGCCGTCGTTTACTTCCGACGGAAATAAGGTATCCCTCAATTGAAAAACATTGTTTAGCCCTGATCTTCGCCGCTCAAAAGCTCATGCACTACATGCTTTCTCATAAGATCAACCTGATCTCAAAAATTTAATCCATTGCAATACTTGATGACTCGTCCAACGCTTTCTGGCAGACTAGCCAGATGGTCAATGATATTATTACAATTCGATATAACTTTCGTGCCTCTTCGTGCCGTAAAGGGACAAGTCTTAGTAGACTTCCTCGCAGCACACCCTTTGTCGGCGAATCTCCTCTCGATGACGATTTGCCGGATGAACAAATAATGAGCCTAGAAGACCACGATGATCGACGTTGGGAATTATATTTCGACGGAGCATCTTCGACACACAAAGACGAAGAATCGCAAGTGATAGTACCGGTAAGGCGGGAATCGGATTAATCTTTATAACACGGAGCGGGGATGTTAAGATACTCCTACCACTTGACGGAGCCGTGTACAAACAACGAAGCGGAATACGAAGCCCTCATAACGGGATCTGGAATTAACTATTCGAATGGGGATAACAAACATCAACATCTACGGTGATTCGCAGTTAATCATTCAACAGATGGCCGGACAGTACAGAATTTTAAAACCAAGACTCGAGCAATACTTCCAGTATGCCATACAATTGTTGGAACAGATTCCGAATGTGACGATCTACAAAATTCCCAGAAAAGAAAATGCTTTAGCAGATGTGTTAGCTTGCCTCATAAAAGAATTTGCATGTTTGCAAGATGTGTCAGTAGAAGTGTCAGTTCACGGACGTCAGGTCCTATCACAGCTCGACATAGACACAATACACAAATCAGAAAAAAAAAGAATCAGTTGCAACAGTGACAGAAAACATAGAAGATTGGCGACAACCATTAATAGACTACCCGACAAACGGGAAAACTACCGGACGATAGGTCGCTAGCCCATCGGATCAAGAAAAGAACTCGTCCTACGCATTAATAAATAACACGTTATACGGAAGGTCTTTCGATCAAATGTGGCTAAGGTGCCTAAGCGGGTCCGAGGCCCATGAAATTGTTAAAGAGGTCCATTCGGGACTCGTGGCGCTCACCGGTCGGGTCCGAAGATGAAAATGAAAATTAAAAGACTAGGGTATCTACGGCCCTCGATGATGACCGATCGCATGAAAATCGCCAAGAGCTGTCACCAATGCCAAGTGCAAGGAGTGGTTCTACACCAACCTCCAAATGTGCTACATCCGACAATTGCGTCGTGGCCATTTGAATGTTGGGGCACAGATATAGTGGGTCCAATAGAACCACCATCTTCAAAAGGGCATCGCTTCATTCTTGTGGCTACAAATTACTTTTCCGAGTGGGCGGAGGCGGTTCCACTTGGAGAAGTGAAAGCACACCACGTGCTACGGTTTTCAAGAACCAAGTTGTCTACCGTTTCGGAGTGCCACGCGAGATCATCTCGGATAATGGGTCGGCATTCGAAGCACACAAATAAAAAATTTTGTCGGGAGACACGGAATCGATGGCGATATTCAACAATTTACTACCCAAGAGCAAACGGCACTGGTGAGGCTTTTAATAAAACTCTCGTTCAAATCTTAAAGAAAACCTTGGACGATAATAAGAGAAATTGGCACGAGAAGTTATTAGAAGCTTTATGGGCCTACCGGACAACCTTCGAACTCCTACTCGAAGCTACACCTTACGCTCCGGTGTATGGGTCCGAGGCGGTGTTACCCTTAGAGGTCCGGCTTCCTTCACTCGGAATTGCGAGTTGCAAACAAAATCACGACGAAGAGAATGCCAAATTACGACTAGAAGAATTGGAAAGCACGGAAAGGAAAAGACTTGCGGCGCGACGGAATTTAGAATTATACCAAGCTAAGATGGTTCAAGCCCATGAAAAATTGGTCCGCCCAAGAACCTTTAAAGTTGGTGACTTAGTTCTCGTTCTCAAAAGACCTATTCTTGCACACCGCAAGATAGGAGGAAAATTTGAACCCACTTGGGAAGGACCGTTTGTGGTTGAGGCAGTCTACTCAGGAGGCTCTTACCAGCTAGTGAACTGCCAAGGAGAACGACATATGCTTTCGATCAACGGACGATACTTGAAGAAGTATTACGCTACCTAATATTTCAAAGGAATGGGTTTTTCATCCCTAGAAGCACGGGTGGAGTAATTACTTATGACTGGGTCCGAACCCAAAAATAATAAAAAATGTGCTAAGATAAATAAAATCATGATAATAAAGTTTTCCTTATTTTCTCTTCCATATCAAAATCTCTTTCCTGATCTTATCCCACTTCATTCCTGTTAAATTTAAAAATATAAAAGTAATAAATAAAAAAAAACTGTCTTTAATAAACATTTTCTTAATGTTATTGTTCTTAGTACAGCCCCTGATCCTTTTCCTTGTCTTTTCGCAGGGAAATGTCGAACGGGCTGTTGGTCCTGAACTTTAGAAATGGCGTAAGCCTTGCACTCGACGAAAAGAGGGTGAAAGATGGAGCGATAATAGAGATTGACTCAGACTTCGTACTAGCAGGACTGCAATACGAGGAAAGCGACTGGGTTCCAGTTGACCGAGAGGAATTGCCCAGTCAGACAGTGATGAAAATGGGTGGCCCAAGCCACCAATCCAGTAGCAAGAAAAGGAAAGCAAACGCTGAAGAAGACAAGAAAATCAAGTACGTAGTCGCTACGGCGGAGGGCGAGGCTTGTCGGCGCCGCGCCCGCGAAACTCGGGAAGTACGAAGAGCTACTCTCGCGGCGACTCGACGAAGAAATAAAAATCACCGTATCCGCAAGATGTTAACTAAACTAGCAGCGGACCAGCGCGATGAGGCAGTTGCTACTGCCAGTACATATACTTCAAGGAAGCCAGTTCACCAGGTACCTGAAGGAAGGAGGCCAGCTTCGAGAATAACAGAAGAGACCAAGGAAATCTTAAGGAGAACAGAAGAAGGAAGGCTACCACGCCACCAGACAAAGTCACCAGTAATGCATAACCTTGTTGCAGAAGCAACCCCGGAGGATGTCCCGACGGACACCATCCCCGAGGAGCCGAGGTATGGAGGAGAACGTGAAGGGATTGAGCCGTATATCCCACAGTACGTCACCAGACCTCGCTTTTGCAGATTATTCCAGAATACGAGCTAGAAAGAATGCAGAATGTCGAGAAGAAAACTTTTGAATACTTCGAGAGAATCAGAGGCAGGAGGATCAATATACTAGAAGGCCTCGAGCTACATGCAGACATGTTCTCAGAATACGAACAACAAAAAATCGTGGACTGCATCCAGGATTTGAAAAGAATGGGCCGAGCGAGGCGCTGAGAGAAAACACTTACTCGGAACCCGGAGATGGATGCCGGGGAAAGGTAGAATTACCATACAATGTGGATGCTGCTACAACTTCGCAGAAGACAGGAAGGGAAACCCACCGGGAATACTCCATCATGGCCAGGTTGATCCAATGCCATTAGTCATCAAAAGGATGGTAAAAAGAATGATAACATGAGGGTACTACCAGCAGATTGCATACCCAACAGTTGCATCATTAACATCTACAAGCAGGGTGACTGCATACCCCCGCACATCGATCACCACGACTTTGTCGGACCTTCTCGCATAGTTTCTTTTACGAACGAGTGTAATATCATGTTCGGATCCGACCTCCGGATAGCGAGCCCGAGGTGAGTTCCGGGGGCCGGTTAAGATACCATTACGGTAGGTTTCGTCATGATACTAAAGGGCAACGGAGCGAGATGTCGCTAAACATTGCATACGGGAGTACCAATGAAGCGGATCTCGGTTACTTTTAGAAGGATGGATGACGGAAAGCACCTTACCACTTCCGGCCGGACCGGAGCTAGAGAGCCTCCGGCCTTACGTGCTGTGAGTTACATGGAAAATATCACACCTCCAACGTACATCCATACGACATCCTTGCCGAGGGTGGCTTGGAAGGTGATGTTATTGACCATGTACCTCACTATTCGATACATGGATTTTTGACGGATACCTTTTTGGATGGATCGACAAAGATCATACATAGTCCGTTTTGAGTCTATATGGATTGTATGAGATGTATTCCGGATCGAGTTGTATGATGTATCTTCGACATGATTGGAATGAAAGTGACCATGTCACATCTTTGGTTTTCACCTCTTTTGTGCAAGTTGGTGAGAAACGCCATTAAAGTTAAATGAACTTCGAACAAAGAACAGAAAAGAAAAAAAAGAATAAAAGAAAACTTTCCTTAAAAATCTAAAAAATGATAAGCTCCAAATTCACGATAAAATAAAATTTGAATCATTAAAAGACAAACAAAATGACCACAAATTTTAAATAAAATTTCAAATTCAATCTTTCCAAATTTCAAGTCAAATCTCAATCAAATTTCAAATTCAATTTTTTCCAGATCTCAAATCAAATCTCAATCGAATTCAAATTCAACCTTCCAAATTTCAAATCAAATCTCAATCAAATTTCAAATTCGATCTTCCAGATCTCAAATCAAATCTCAATCAATTTCAAATTCAATTTTTTCCAGATCTCAAATCAAATCTCAATCGAATTCAAACTCAACCTTCCAAATGCGAAATCCGATCCGTTCTACTCTCTCCCTTCTGCGGGATGGAAGCGGTTGATTCCATTGACACGGATCGAATCGATGGCGAGGAATTGTATCTAATCCAAACCAGCAACTTCCGATCAACTCTTTTGAATGGGATATGTAGCATCTACATATTCCCTCCTAATCTATTTCCTTCCATGAAAGTCTTTTACAACTTTCATGAAATTCTCGAAATACCAAAATTCCACACTTTTCAAATCAACACTGCAAATCTTTGCAATATCAAATACATCAAAATCAAATTCTTGGGGTTGAGGATTTTACATCCGAGACTGCATTGCTTTAGGATTCTTTCCCTTTCGCAATGAAATACATCAAAATCAAATTCTTGGGGTTGAGGATTTTACATCCGAGACTGCATTGCTTTAGGATTCTTTCCCTATCGCAATGAAATACATCAAAATCAAATTCTTGGGGTTGAGGATTTTACATCCGAAATGCAGCATTGCTTTAGGATTCTTTCCCTATCGCAATGAAATACATCAAATTCAAATTCTTGGGGTTGAGGATTTTACATCCGAGACTGCATTGCTTTAGGATTCTTTCCCTATCACGATGAAATACATCAAAATCAAACTTTTGGGGTTGAGGATTTTACATCCAAGACTGCATTGCTTTAGGATTCCTTCCCTATCGCAATGAAATACATCAAAATTCAAATTCTTGGGGTTGAGGATTTTACATCCGAGACTGCATTGCTTTAGGATTCTTTCCCTATCGCAATGAAATACATCAAAATTCAAATTCTTGGGGTTGAGGATTTTACATCCGAGACTGCATTGCTTTAGGATCCTTTCCCTATCGCAATGAAATACATCAAAATTCAAATTCTTGGGGTTGAGGATTTTACATCCGAGATGCACGTGCTTTAGGATCCTTTCCCTATCGCGATGAAATACATCAAAATCAAATTCTTGGGGTTGAGGATTTTACATCCGAGACTGCATTGCTTTAGGATTCTTTCCTATCGTAATGAAATACATCAAAATCAAATTCTTGAGGTTGAGGATTTTACATACGAGACTTCATTGCTTTAGGATTCTTTCCCTATCGCAATGAAATACATCAAAAATCAAATTCTTGGGGTTGAGGATTTTACATCCGAGACTGCATTGTTTTAGGATTCTTTCCCTATTGCAATGAAATACATCAAAATCAAATTCTTGAGGTTGAGGATTTTACATCCGAGACTGCATTGCTTTAGGATTCTTTCCCTATCGCAATGAAATACATCAAAATCAAATTTTTGGGGTTGAGGATTTTATATCCGATACTGCATTGCTTTAGGATTCTTTCCCTATCGCAATGAAATACATCAAAATAAAATTCTTGGGGTTGAGGATTTTACATCCGAGACTGCATTGCTTTAGGATTCTTTCCTATCGCTAATGAAATACATCGGAATCAAACTTTTGGGGTTGAGGATTTCACATCCGAGACTGCATTGCCTTATGATTCTTTCCCTATTGCAATGAAATACATCAAAATCAATCTCTTGAAGTTAAGGATTTTACATCCAATACCGCATTACTCTGAGATCTCTCCTCATTGTAATGATTCAATCTAATCAATTCAATTTTCTTTTGAGGTTGAAGATGTTACATCTAAAACCACAAAATTCCAATTTTCATTTCAAGATTCAAATCCCTCCAAATTAATTTTAACAAAACTTCAATCTAAATTGAAACTCAAGCTAAAATCTGAGCTCACACATCAAAACTTAAATTGAAACAAAATAAAATCTAAATTGAAATTCTCCCAGATCATGTGATTTGGGATTCACCTCCTTTTCCTTTCCCCAGCGAGAGTTCAGGGATCTCCAGTCTCAGAGATATACTTGACACTCCCCAGCGGAAACTCTTCTACTTTGTCCTAAGTCTGTCACTTGGACATTTGTGTTGGTTTTGTTGATCGCTTCGGGCAACACCAATACGCGCGAGTGTGCTCCGTCGGCTCACCACACACTATTGGGAGTCCATTTGTTGACCTCATTTTTGATGAGGTCTTCTCTTCTTCTTTTTAGTACTTAGGATCTAGCCTTAGGCTTTTCCTTTGACTATCTTAGAGGATTAAAATTGGGACCCACCACTTAGAAATTCAAACCACTTCTTAACTCCTGCGAACTCCACAAACTTGACTATAGACCCCTAATCACCTAGAGGGTTGAAATCGAATGTGGAAGTTTAAAGGATGAGTTCTATAGGACTCTTTGGCCTTAGGACTACCACAGGTGGCACAGTGCAGTGAAGGGGCTGACTTACACACACACTACACCTATACACTACACTTTCACACACATCCTAAAAACACACCCATACCTAACTTGACCTCCGACTCATAAAGGTGATTCACATGGATGGTCCTTAACCCCTAAGCCCTTGGCTAAGAGGGTTAGGAACAACATAGTGGATGCCTCAAATGAGTCCCTTCATGGCTCATGTGGGCTTAATATGGCTTCATGGCTCAACCAAAATGATTTCATTCCACTTACAATTACTCAATCTTCATTTTTCCAAATTTTCGATTTTTGACCCGGGACCACTACACTGCTTGCTACTGCCAGAACCCTTAAAATTTTCCAAAATCTCCAAATCACCCAAAATTTCTCAAGACCAATCCCAAACATTCACACATCACTCAAATTGACCATCAATAGCAAAAAATACCAAAAATTCCAAAAATACCTCCCAATACCCTCCAAATACCCAAAATACCCCTCTTGACCCAAAAATCCAAAAAATCAAAAAATTCCCAGAAAATTCCAGAAAATCCCAAATATTCTCAATTTCATTTTGTTCAACTACACCATGGGCCAATTTTGTCAATTTACCACTCCCCCCAATTTGACCCATTTTAACCCAAAGTGAACCCAATGTCAAACCAAACCTATCCAATTGACCCAAATTCTGGTCCAATTCAATTCTAAACTTCAATTCAACATTCCCAACACCAATCTAGGCCAAATCCAAGTTCAATTTGATTGACATTTGAATCCAATTTCACTTTTGGCCTTAAAGCCCAATTTGGACCCATAACCCAAATCTAACCCAAACTAACCCAATTCAACTCCGATTAACCCCAAACCTTTTCTAAACCTTACTTAGCATCCCCAAAAACAAAACACTAACATGATTTGCCCAAAATTTAGACCCAAACCCCACTATAATTCAACCCAAAGCTAAAAGGCCCAATTTTGACCTAAACCCAAACCTAACCCAAATAAACCCAAACCCCAAAATCAAAACCCAACCAAAGCCAAAACTTCTTTGAAACACTCCCATAAACATTTCCCAACATTTATTTTACATCAATTTCAACCCTAGCCCAACATTGGCCCAAGTTAGCCCAATTTGACCTATATTGGCCCATTCACCAAGAAGCCCGAATTCGACCCAATTCAAACCCAAATCACTCCCAACTTGCTTCAAATCACTCATGACACATCCATGAGCTAAACCCAACATTTGCTTGGCCCAATCCTTCACGAAATTCCCATCCATAAATTTATTTTCAAACCAAAAGCCCACTTTCTTAAACCTTCCTAAAAGCCCAAACTTCATGCTAAAGCCCATATGACACATTCTTTTCATCACTCCATTAATTGAAATTCTCCCTAAAGCCTAAATCAATAATCAAATCATTCCAAATTAGGCTTTATCCAAATTCCATCAAAAATACCCAATATCCTTAAAAAACCATTTTCATGAAACCAAGCCAACTTTTTCCAAAGCCAAGTGGAGCCATGAAGCCACTCTTAAGCCACATGTAAGCCATGTGAGTTGCTCACATGTGACCTTACCACATTTAGCAAAGGGAGGGCCCCCTTTCCTAATCCTTCTTAAACCCTTTTTTACCTTAATCATGTAACACACTAAACCATGCTTAGCCACCTCATCATGGATGGAGACCACACCATTTTCTCTTGGCTGACCCAAGTGATCCTTTTCGGCCCAAAACCGAGGCCTTGGGTGGTGAACCTAGCCCAAAATCATGGGTTGACTCATTTGAACCCAAAATAGCCTTCCCCAATTCCATTTCAATCCAAGCTCTTTACACATGGCATTGGCTAATTGACTACACTAAGCCCGGCCCCGACCTCCACGATGACAACGGTGACCGACCCGGGCCGACCGGCCACTACGGCCACCGGAAACCACCGGCCGAGAGCTCGCATGTGAGCCCAAGCTTGGAATTCTCACTCGCCGAGCTGCCCCATCCCCGGTGGCCATTGTAGCTGTTCTTCTCTTGCCAAGAGCGGCTGATCCCGAGCCCTAACTCCCACAGGAGGCCCTCCACCCTCTCCTGATTTAAACCTCGCCTCCTCTCGGCCATGAGAGGTCGCTGAACCGGACCTTGCGAA
The DNA here is from genome assembly GCA_022702705.1 of Papilionanthe hookeriana x Papilionanthe teres. NCBI lineage: Eukaryota > Viridiplantae > Streptophyta > Magnoliopsida > Asparagales > Orchidaceae > Papilionanthe > Papilionanthe hookeriana x Papilionanthe teres. The sequence goes on from CM040424.1 coordinate 14,467,449, forward strand.
ACCCTACCAAAATTGCTCCGAACACTCTCCATACTTAGAGCGGTTGATCCCCACGTGACAATTAGCCCTAATCCCCACCAACGGAGCCCGATTTCTCGACCGAAATTCCACCCAAAACCGGGACACTTCTCCACGAGTGGATCAATCCTCGAATTGATTGGTCCTACACCTTCACCGGACCCGAGGAAGGAGTCCGCCGAGCAAAAGCCCCCTCTCCGGGCCACCCATCTGTTCCGGACTCCAAGCTTTGTGATTGGGCTTGGTCGAAATCATACCTAGATAATTCACCGGACCGAGGGACTTCATGCGGAGCTTGCTTGGACCCGATCGAAGGTGACACGACCCTCGGATTGAAGCCACACTTCTGCGAGCAAAGGTATGAGCTAACTCTTTATCCCGAGGCTTCTAGAGATTCTCCATTTCAAATGCCTTAATTTCGATGCATGATCATCGATAGATGTATTCGTCTCTTCGAGACGAATCCATGGAGCACAAGAACACGAAAATTCATTGAGAAATGAGTGAGTTCTTAGGGTTTTAGTGCGGACGGCTCTCGGGTGAGGACGCTTGGGGACGATGAATGGATGCCGTTCATTCCATACACGCGCGGACGGACGGCCAGGATTGTGCCGGATGAGGAGATGGAACGATACGGCGGGCCCCGGAGCGCCGAGTTGGATGGCGGCGTCGAATGGCGGCGCGACACGCGGCGTTTCGGAGGCTGCGAGGATGGCGTGGCGCCGCGTGGATAAGTAGGAAATTAGGGTATTTTTTGCTTTATTTAATTCCCTAAACTTCAAAAATGCATAACTTTGTGTAGCAAAATTAGAAAAATAAAATAAAAATACCCTCTTGCTCAGTGAACAGAGGAGAATAATGTGGAAAAGAAATCATTTAATTTCATCAAGTATTTTATTTTTAATAATTTATTTATTGTCTGCATTGTTTTAATTCTTCATGCATATAGGAAATTCACCATGGCATGAGACCATAGGGCTTTTGAAGCCTACGAATTTGGGAACATTCCCTGAATTTTCCAAAGTCGAGGCCATCCTATGAGAAGTTATTGATTTTTCAAATTCATGTTGCTGTTTTGAGTATTTTAAATCTAATAATTAGCATGTTGTGAAATAAATTCTAGAAAAATTTGGTGATGTCTCCTATGACCAAAGGAACCTAAGAAAAATAGGTTTTGAATCAACTCACTTGTAATAACCCTAATTGGCTTAAACACCCAAAATGGAACCTTAACTAGTTAGAGCTAATCACATACCAAATTGACTTGAAATCAATTCTCCACTGACCTTTAGGATCAGAGGAACCCACCATAAAAATTTGAAGTCAATTGGACTTGGTTAGCCCTACTAAATGGGTTGGTTAAGCCATTTAGTCAATTTGAACTTTAAAAATTCATAACTTTCAAAATGCTTTTCAAAAATTCACCAAATTAGTTTTGGAGCCTCTCTAATATCAGGGGAATTTAAGGAAAATAAAATTGCAATTTTCTAAAAAAGTTAATTTTTTGCATTATTTTAATATTTTAATAAATAAAAAATAATAAAAATCACAAAAATAATAAAATTCACTAAAATGTCACATCTTGAATTCTAATCACTTAGGAGTAAACCCCATATTTTTCTTAGATCTATCTGATGAGATATTAAATTTTAAAGCCCTAAGGTAATTTTAAAATTAAAAAAATGTATTTTTTTAGCATTTCCACTAAAATAATTCTAATAAATCAAAGAAAAATAAAAAAATTGTAAAAATTCATTCTCTGATTTCCTTGATATCAGAGAGATTTTTAAAAATATAAAATTTTTTTTCAACATTTATTTTATTTTTAAATTAATTAATACTCCAAAACTTAAAATAATTATAATAAAAATAATATAATTCAAAAAATCACCAAAATTGGTCCAAGTGGTCCTCTAGTCATTAGGAATGTCACATAATTTTCTTAAGGACAGAAACTTTCCTTGGTCATATTATTAAATTTTCCTTGGAAATCCCTATTTTCCACCAAAAATAATTACATAAATAAATTAAATATAGAAAAATCATATTTTCTCCTCTCATGTCTTTATTGACATATGAGTGAAGTCACATAAAAACTTAAAGTTCATTTAAGCTCAATTTAGTGAGTTATGGAATTATTAATCTTGAAGGGCAAAATGGTAATTAAAATTTTAACCTTTAATTAAAACTTTAGGCTTAATAAAATTAAAGAGTAAAATATTTGATCTTAATCTGATTTGGATGATTGAAATTTAAGTAATTAGAGAGTAGAAACCTACCAAACAATTTGAAAATAATTAAAATAAACTTTAATTAAATAATTGATTAAATTTGGAAGAATAATAAAATTGGAATTATTAAAATAGGGATATTAATAGGAAGAGATTTGTTCTTTAATTTAAGAATCCCTAAATTCATCATCTCAATAATATTTAATTCCTAATTAAAATGATAATCCAAATTTAAGATTTAAAATGCTAAAAGACTTAATCATTAAATTAAATTAAAGTTAAATTATTTAAATTAAACCCTTTTAAAATTTCAATTAAATTAAAATTAAAATAAAATTAAATTAAAATTTAAATTAAATTAAATTAAATTAAATTAAATTAAATTAAATTAAAACATATCAAATTAAATCAAATTAAATTAAATTAAATCAAATTAAATTAAATTAAATTAAATTATGTCAAATCAAATTAAATTGAATTGAATTAAATTAAATAATAGAATCAAGTTAAAATTAAAATTAGATTAAATTAAATTAAAATTAGATTAAATTAAATTAAAATTAAAACTAAACCAAATTAAAGTTAGATTAAATTGAATTAAAAATAACATCACCTAAGACATAAAGAAATTCAAAATAAAGCAACTTGAACACTATTCCAAATTTAAACCTGTTAAGTGAAATTAAATCATAAACCATTTGAACATCAATTTGCCCTCGAAAGCTTTTGTCGGCATAACTCCTAAATAGAACATTAAATGAAATGTTACTTCACTCATAGGATATTCAGACATCCTAGTTCACTGAGTAGGATAACAACAAAACTTGAATTCCTGGACGATTAATTCATTTGTATAATTAAATTCATTTGAACTTAGAACAATCCTAGCAATATTGAAAAGATGTTTAAGATTCTTCTTAAGCACTTCCTCAATATGATAGGATATTTATAAGAACAACTAAACTTAATTGTTCTTTGATGAAGAAAATCGTCCTCGAAACCAAGACATCAAGAACCTAGACGTCATAGGAAATGACATAGCTATAGGATTAGGAATTTGGTAGAAAACCATAACCCTTCCCTTAGCTTTACCTAGGAACTTGCTTAAATATTCTAATTGTGTTTTAAGTGCAGCTTGGGATGACGGGAAGACCCTCCAGGTACGCTTTTATTTTATTGTAATTTACCCTATTGCAATTTATTTAATCGCATCGCACTTACTTTTCTTGCATGATAAACAACTGTTGCATGAAAACCCACACCTTTAGGATAGTCCCTAAAACTGAAACCAAAACTAAATTAAAAGTCATTACAAGATAAAATTCACCGCCACAACATTTCAAAATATAAAACAACTCAAAATTTAATCACAAACAGAATACAAAACTACAACTAAATTAAAACGTCTTGTTGGATGATCGAGAATACCTCGGATGATGTAACCTACGTGTTGCTAACGGGATTTCCCACGGTCTAAATGAAAGTGTGGAACTCATTTAGTTGAGTTTAGCAAATTCATACGGATTAAGTGAATCCGATAAAAATAACGATGCGGAAGGATGGAGCCGTGGGATCTTAACCGGTGTTGTTATAATCGACTTTAAGATTCATTTTAATTAAAATATTAAAAACACTTGAACTCTAAGATTTTCTCTAAACCGAAATACTTCTCTCATCTCACTGATTTATGACTTCTAAAACTAAACCTCTGTAACAACAAGGAGCTCGGAGCATGGTGGGCGGCACGGCCATCATCATCGCGAAAACCCGAGTCTACTTCGACGAAAACTTTCTTAGAATTAAATAACCGAGCCATAGGACTTCGAGGTAGTTTGCCTAGTGCAACATAAATCCTCGACCTCTTCGTTAGGCATTTGCATGATCATGTCATGTAAATTAAGCCCTAACGAGTCTTGGGACTCTGAGGTAGTCGTTCGGTACGACATAAACCCTCATATCTTCAAGGCTATTTGTATGATTGTCTCATACGAATATAAGTCCAAATTAATTAAAATTGGCAAGATCAAAACATGAAATATAAGTTATACACTAAGATAAACAGAAATATGTTCGGACTCTTTCTTTTTCGTCATAAGTTATACGATAAGAAGAAGCACGATTCGGGGACTAACACTTGGAATCGCCTGCCCGTAAATGGAAGCCCCAAGCCGATCTTCTCCTTCATCAACGGACTTGACACGGCCGTGTTCAAGGACGAGCCGCCCGATAATGGAATCATTTGATTCGGACGAGGATTCGGGGACACCGACATCAAAATCCCCGATGTCACTCTCTTTTCACTCACAAGCGAAGTACCGAGGCCGAGAAACCGTTGATTGAGTTTAACCTTAAGTCAACTCATGAATTCCCTCCTCTGCAAAGATTCCAGCCGAGAGAATACTTCGTCGTTCACGAAGGACCATTGTTGCTACCCCCAGTGGTCTAGTTGTCTCCGTACCTACACGCGCTCGCCAAACTAAAGGGAAAGGAAGTTCGAACTATGATGAACTCGTTACCGTGGAGGGTACGGACCTTATCGTGAGACCTTCGTTTTTGAAATCGGGTCCGGCTCGAGAATTCCATCGGCCGACACGGACTCGGAGAAGGAACAAGTAGAAGGATTGCTAGAGAAGCCGGAGGCTGCCGAAGTTGCTTTCTGAAGAAATCCCAGAACTGCCCGAGTATACACCGCTGTCTGAATACATACCACTTTTGGGAGGAAGTAGGTTCCATCCCCTCTCCGCCGCAGAGGATGAAGAAAATGTTCGCAAGATTGCTCCCTCATTGCCTCAGCCCGTATATTACAACGATAGCCGTAAGAAAAGGAATTTAGGGATGTCATCTGTTTCCGTGTTTGGAAACAGATGACTTAGATTTAATCCCATCTGATCTCGTTTCTGAGCCCCGTAGTGGAACAAGCACGTTTCAAGGAGTACAAGCACATGTGGCCTCCCCTGGTAGTTTCTGGCTAAGATGAATTTAAGCAAATCCAGATTAACCTTAAAATAATAAAAAATCCATATCTTAATAAATAAAAATCATAACAATATAATTAAAATACCCTCAGACTCATGGAGAGGCGAGGAAAATTATGAGACCAAAATCTAAACTTGGTAATTTATATTTGATTTTTAATTAATTAAATACTCTTTGGAGTAATTTAATAACTAAAAATTAATTATAAATCAAAAAATTATAAAATTTCCATAAAGTGATCTTTTCATCCTTAGGAACATTCTATAATTTTTTCCAAAACATGATAATGTCTCTATGTTCAATTCAACTAATTTCTATCAAACTTTGTAATTATTTTTCAAGAATAATTACAAAAATTAGAAAATAGGAAATTGAAAATAAAAATTGGCTAAGGAATTTAGGGAGACAGACATAAACCTTAAAATGACAAAACTTTAACCCTTTGCAAATTTAAAATTGAAATTTTCCCTTTTAGGGTTAAAAACTATTAATTTTAAATTAATATTTAAAAACCCTAAAATTCCATTAGAACTTAAAACCTTATCATATTTAGCTTATTCAACATTGGACTAAGTTAATTTTGAGTCTAACTCCAAAATAGATTCAAATAAAAAATAATTAGGTCTAATTCACCATTAGACCTAATTAACCTCATTAAACCTTAATTGAATTAGGTTTAATACAAATCAAACCCTAATTAGGTCTAACCCATCATTAGACCTAATTAACCTTATTAAACCTTAATCAAATTAGGTTTAATACAAATAAAACCCTAATTAGTTCTAACCAATCATTAGACCTAATTAACTTCATTAAACCTTAATCAAATTAGGTTTAATACAAATCAAACCCTAATTAGGTCTAACCCACCATTAGGCCTAATTAACCTCGTTAAACCTTAATCAATTTAGGTTTAATTAACCTTAACTTAATTAGACTTAGCCACAATTAAATCTAATTAATCAATTAAACCATACCCAAATTAGGTTTAATTAAACTTAATCTAATAAGATTTTACCCCAATTAAGTTTAATTAATTAATTAAACCTTATCCAAATTAGGTTTAATTAACCTTAACCTAATTAAATCTAGCCACAATTAAGTCAAATTAATCAATTAAACCTTAAAATTAGGTTTAATTAAACTTAACTTTATTAGAATTAACCATAATTAAGTCTAATTAATCAATTAAACCATACCCATATTATATTTAATTAACCTTAGTTTAATTAGACTTAACCACAATTAAGTATAATTAATCAATTAAGCCTTACCCAAATTAGATTTAATTAACCTTAATCTAATTAGACTTAGCCCTAATTAAGTCTAATTAATGAATTAAACCATGTCCAAATTAGGATTGATTAACCTTAACCAAATTAGACTTATTAAGTCTATTTAATTTATTAAACTTTACCCAAATTTAGTTTAATTAACCGTAATCTAATAAGACTTAGCCCCAATTAAGTCTAATTAATCAATTAAAACTTACTCAAATTAGGTTTAATTAACCTTAACATAAAAAGGCCTACCACAATTAAGTTTAATTAATCAATTAAATCTTACCTAAAATAAGTTTAGTTAACATTAATCTAATTAGACTTACCCCAATTAAGTTAAATTTATTAATTAAACCTTCTCCAAAGTTAGGTTCAATTAACCTTAAACTAATTAGACAACAACAATTAAGTCTAATTAATCAATTAAATCTTTCCCAAATTAGGTTTAATTAAGTTTATTTTAATTAGACCTAGCCCCAATTAAGTCTAATTAATTAATTAAACCTTACCCAAAATAAGTTTAATTAACCTTAATCTAATTAGACTTAGCGCCAATTAAGTCTAATTAGTCAATTAAACCTTACATAAATTAGGTTTAATTAACCTTAATCTAATTAGACTTAGCCCCAATTAAGTCTAATTAATCAATTAAACCTTATTCAAATTAGGTTTAATTAACCTTAATCTAATTAGACTTAGCGCAAATTAAGTATAATTAATCAATTAAAACTTACCCAAATTAGTTTTAATTAACCTTAACCTAATTAAACTTAACCCAAATTAAGTCTCATTAATTAATCAAACATTATCCAAATTAGGTTTAATTAACCTTAATCTAATTAGAGTTAGCCACAATTAAGTCTAATTAATTAATTAAACCTTACCCAAATTATTTTTAATTAACCTTAACCTAATTATACTTAGCCTCAATTAAGTCTAACTAATTAATTAAATCTTACCCAAATTAGGTTTACTTAACCTTAAACTAATAAGATTTAGCCCCAATTAAGTCTAATTAATTAATTAAACCTTATCCAAATTAGGATTAGTAACCTTAATCTAATTATACTTATCCATAATTAAGTCTAATTAATCAATTATACCTTACCCAAATCAGGTTTAATTAACCTTAATCTAATTAGACTTAGCCACAATTAAGTCTAATTCATCAATTAAACCTTACCCAAATTAGGTTTTATTAAACTTAACCTATATAGACTTAGTCCCAATTAAGTCTAATTAATTAATTAAACCTTACCCAAGTTAGATTTAAATAATCTTAACCTAATTAGACTTAGCCACAATTAAGTCTAATTAATCAATTAATCCTTACCCAAATTAGGTTTAATTAACATTAATCTAATTAGAATTAGCCACAATTAAGTCTAATTAATTAATTAAACCTTATCCAAATTAGGTATTAGTCAACCTTAATCTAATTAGACATAGTCTAATTAAGTCTAACTAATTAATTAAACCTTATCCAAATTAGGTTTAATTAATCTTAAATTAGATTTAAACACAATTAAATCTAATTAATCAATTAAACCTTACCAAAATTAGGTTTAAATAACCTTAATCTAATCCCTAACTAAGTTTAATTAATTAATTATACCTTACCCAAATAAGGTTTAATTAACCTTAAATCTTAATTAGATCTAACCCTAATTAGGTTTAATCAGTCTGAAGAAACTAAACTTAAGTTTATCCCATATCGAACTTAAGTCAAACTTCTAACAGGTTTAACCTAATTTGAACCCAATTTAACACCAAACTTAAGTTCAACCCATTTTGAACTTAAGTCAAACTTCTAACTTAGGTTCAACCTAACTTAAACCTAAGTTAACCCAAACTAAAGTTCGACCCATATTGAACATAAGTCAAACTTCTAACTTAGGTTCAACCTAACTTGAATCCAAGTTAACTCAAACTTAAGTTCAACTCATGTTGAACATAATTCGAACATCTAAATTAGATTCAACTTAACTTAAGCTTTATGTTCAAATTGAACTTAAAATTGAATCTCTTTAAAACCCGGAATAAGAACCCAATCTATTTTGTATTGGACTAAGTTAAGATCTTTAGATTCAAATGACATTAAATCTAAAATTCTAAAGTCTAATTTATATTAGATTTTACTCAATTTAACTCTAATCTACATGAGGCTTAACACCTGTAGATTCAAATGACATTGAATCTAAAATCCTAAAATCAAACTTATATTAGATTTTACTCAATTCGAGTCTAATTTATATTAGATTTAAAATCTTTAGATTAAAAAACATTGAATCTAAAATCTAATTCATATTATATTTAACTCAAAATCATTAGATTCAAACAACATTGAATCTAAAATTTCTCAAGTTTAATTATATCTTACATGAAATTAGATTTAAATAAACTTGACTCCTTTCTTTAGGTTGAAACTACATTAGGATTAAATAAACAAATCAAAATTGATATATAAAAAATTAATCAAAAAGACACATGGAAAATATTAATTGGTTAATAAATCATAAACAACTTAAAAGTTTCCAACCTAAAATCCAAGAAGAAATTAAAACTTAAATGAAACATTAATAAACAAAGATCACTAAATGCAACTTGAACCCCAGCTTTCTTGATCTACAAAGATTTCTTGGACGATGCAATCCTGGTTGTTGATAGGAGTCTTCCGGTTCTGGTTTAAAAACCTTTCAGACTAAGTAGATACAGGAATTCGACAACCATGAGACGACGGAGCCATGGACATCTTGACCGGGTTGTCTAAAAATCAACTATAGAAATAAAATCGATATTATTTCTTTTGTAAGAATTACTCTGACACTATTTTATCACAGGTTGAAGACAATTTTCACTTTAAGATTACTTTGCATGTTATTAGGGTCTGCTAACTCTATTTTGCAGGGCGACATTCTAAAAACAGGACAAACAACAAAATTAAAATGACATTAAAAAGAAATAATGATAAAATGAAAAAACCAAAACAACACAAAACCTAAACTTTTAGGATAGCCGCAAACCTAAACTTTTAGGATATCCAGAAAAAAAAAACAAAACAAAACCAAAACTACAATAAAATAAACGATAAATTACAAGACAAAATCAAAACAAGAATAAAACTAAAACAATATAAACTGACATAATAATAACGACATTGACAAAATTATACCTTTAGGGTAGCATGTGACAGTTAGAAACATGTTACCCCTAAGATTGAACATTGACGTTTTTTTCCTTGATCTCAGAATTTCTCAGAAAATGAATATTTGACGTTAATCATGAGTTTTCTTAGGTAATTTTTAAATTACTTAAGATGTAATTAACTATAGGAGCTTGCTTCTATAATAGAATTAAAGAACTCAAAATAGAATCTCCGGTTATAAAAATTTCTATGATTTTCTCTATATGAAAACTTCAGTAATGACATTTTCTGAAGATGTCTTCTATAGGTTTATCATATGATATACCATTTTCTCTATTTTATATCATTCTTAGCCCATCCCCTTCCAAGTTTATTAGGTTATAAGTATTCTCAACATAATCCAAATAGAACTAGCTACTTAGGAATTAGGGCAATAAGATAGAAAAATAGATTGGCGATTCTTCAAACCAATAATATACCTTCTCTTAACCCAAATAGTGCTAGTACCTTCTGTAGCAACGGTGATGACAGATTTGAACGCCACCAAGAGAGATTTGGCGACTCCGCTTGGGGATTCTCTCTCCTCATCTCTCATCAAAATATTCATTTTTACAGATATTTTATCTTTGACAGATAAAATTATCCATGACCAATCTTCATAATGACAAAATGAAATCCCAGTTTATAAAAACAAGTTAATTTTGACATATTTTTTCTCCTAAATTCTCAGGATGGATTCTCCAGACTCAGTCTTTTCATTTTATCAAGAGATTGATTCACCAATGAATGAAGATATTTACTTCCCAAAAATGAATTTGGATTATTATATGAAACTTCGTATATGTCAGATGGTTCTAGAACCTTTTGAAGAATTTAACCATCCTTATGAAGACTATCTTTTCTTAGAAAGTTTCCCTCAAGAACCTTCCATAGAACAATTCAATATTGAGGTAATAGAGGAAGAAATTGATCGTAAGGGTAAGAAAATTTGCATTGAAGATGATAATATTCCATTGTCTATATATGAAATTGGATCCAATTCCAAAACTGTTTCGTTAACTCGTACAGAATGAAAGAATATAAATCGATCTTTTAAGAAGAAAAAGAAAAGAAATGAAAGAAAATGTGAAGTATCTGAATCAGATGAAAGTATTTTGTCCTGGAGGAAGAATAAGCTTTATCCAGTATATGTTGAATGTGATGAAGACGTATTCCAAAAGTCTTCGCCAATTCGAAGAATATATTCTGTATTTTAAAGACTTGCATGAAAAGAAAGATGTTCAATCTTTAGACTCTTAGATAAAATATGATGTGCAGTCTCTACAAAAATGAGAAGGAAACTTCTTGCATTCGAAGATTCTAACTATCCAAAAATTGATCAAGAATTAGATAGTCAGCATATTCAGTTACCAACTAAATTTTGGTTGGGACCGAAAGTAGGAGATTCAATTCTTTTAACAAATAGAACAAGACATAATAAATTGATCTTAGAAGCAGAAGAAAAATTTGCTAAGATGAATTCTCCGGTAGAAATGTTACGTATCAGTGACTATTCATATTCACAACATGATGATGTACCTCTTGAAAATCCTCATCCTTTATTAAAGAATAATGTATGGAAGCGTGAATTATCAGAAGGAATGTCAGATTTTATGAATACTTCCACAAATACTCCTCAAGGAAATGATCGTGAAAAGAATCATGTCAAGTCATTTGAGGAGAGACTAAAAAAATTAAAGGCTGACATTAAATGATTGGCTACATGAAGGAAAAACAACTCTTCTGGTAAAGAAGAACTTGTAGAAATCAACATGGTGGAGACTCGAGCTACATCTACAACACGAGAATCATGAGAATTGCCTCCCACAAGTGAAGAAAATGCAACTGAAGAGTTACTAACAAATATTAAACAGCGAGACGAACAAATCAATCATCTTGAGCAAATGATTGAAGAATTGATGATAACTCCACAAAGCTTTTCACAAACTGCTCCACAACCCATTGTTGAAATTGTCAGGCTGGAAGCAATACACATTCTCGAAGATAAAAGAGAACCCATGTAAGTTGAAGAAAGTTCACAAAAGAAAAAGGATCACACTCAAAGTGGAATCCCAGAAAAGGAAATCACATAACTTGTGGAACAAAAAGTGAAAAAAACAATGGCTCGGGTGAGGGCCGGGTAATTGATTCCAATGGGTAGGCCTTACCCAGAGGAATTTGATTCAATCCAATATCCTAAGGGTTTTGTTCCACCTCTTTTTAAGATGTTTGACGTAATCGAAAATCCTTGTCAACATCTAGCACATTTCAGAGCAAGTTGTTGTAATGCCGCTGGGAGTGACACTCTTCTATTTCATCAGATTGTCAACAGCCTGACGGAAGTAGCTTTAGATTGGTAAGCTGAGCTTCATAATGGATTTGTAAAACTTTTGTTGAACTAGAAAATATTTTTATTAAACAATTTGTCAGAGCACAACATCATATAAAAGTCGGAAACTTAGTTGTGAAAAGACTAAAGCAGGGAGAAACCCTTGTGGATTACATTTTGTGTTGGAGAAATCTCAGCATGAAATGTGAACCACAACTCCAAGAGTAGCATGCAGTTGAAATTCAAACTACAAGAAAAAGAAATAGTAGCACCATAAGAAGTAGTTCCTTTAATACAAGAGCGACTATCCGAAAGGAATAAAGAAAAATTTTATAAAGTTGACTATAATGTAATAACCCATTAAGAAAACTAACAGCAAATTTGAGCATTTATGATGCCCTTAGTCTTTCCAATGAAATGAGGGAATCAATAATAAAAGGACTTCAGGACCCTAAAATTTGTTTAACTGAGCTTGCTAGTGTTCCTTTAAATGAGGCTTGTTCATTAGAAGATCAGACCAAGTTAACCTTCTCTGACAATGACTTGTTACTCGATACAACTGAACACAATTGACCACTATATATCACAGTAAATATCAATGATATGACACTTCCAAGAATACTTATTGATCCTGGTGCCTCGATTAACATCATGAACTTGACAAAACTTGCACATCTGAACATTGGTGTAGAGAAATGAACAAAAGACAAAATGATGTTATGAGGGTTCAATTTACAAGGGGAACAAGCCGTAGGATCAGTAACATTGCTCCTAAAGATAGATGATTTGGTGAAAGCATCAAAATTCCATGTCATTTTTTCTGAAACCTCTTTTAATGCTTTACTCGGCCGACCATGGCTTCATGAACATAAGACGGTGTCATCTTCACTACATCAATGCATAAAATACTTACAAAAAGGACAAGAATGCTGCATTATGGGAGATTTACAACCATTCTCAGGCAATGAAATTGGTGTACAAGAAGACGACGCATACTACAACCCAATAAAGAAAAAAATATTCTCTAGAGATGTTTTAGTAATTAAAGAAGAAAGCGACCAAAAAAAGAATAAAGAAGATCATGACAAAGAAAAAAATTTGATGAATGTTCTTCTTCAATACATAAAATTTTGTTTCAAACCCGCATCCGAGGCCGAGGTCGAGGATGAGGACGAGAAAATTCAATCATTGACATGAATAAATCACCAAAATTCAAGATTTATCTGGAATCTAAAAAAGAGGAAGGAAAGACAATGATGACAACCTTAAAAGAACCACAGTTCAAAATTTCTCTTGAGAAAAATGGTGAAGATAAACAGTTTGAAATTATGTATGAGCAAATCAATCATTCTATACACATTATGACTCTAACTCCAATCTCTCCTTAAATGATTGAGAATTTAGTAGTCAAAGAAGTATACAATGAGAATAGAAAACCTATAAAATTTCTACTTGGTTCTACTTCTTCTAGTTCTTAGACAGATGTAAAACTAGAAGATAAAAATGAAAATGTATCAAATTAATGAAAATACCTTTTGAGCTTTATTCTCCACGTGTTAAAAATTCTTTCAAAATAATTTGACTAGTAGACAATGGTCATTAAACCAATCTCAGGTTTTTGAAAAATTTTGGAATTACACCAAATGACATTATAACTCTAAGGAAGGTATAGGGTTTGGTACCTTAGAACCTTTAGATGATACAAAATTTTGCCTTGTTGTCACTGAAACAACTAATTCTAAGCAAACATCAGATCTTACTATAGAAGATGCACCTCAGGAATTTGAAGAAGAAATTAATACTACAATGGACAAACTAAAAGAAATAAACTTCTGAATCAAAGAAAACCCAAAACCAACTTTTATTAGTTCTTTCCTTAATGACATTGAAATAAAGGAAATAGTCTAATCGTTAAAAGAATATAAAGACTGTTTTGCTTAGAGCTATGACGAAATGCTTGGGTTGGCTTCAGAAGTCGCAGTCCATAAACTTGTGATAGATCAAACTGCAATTCCAGTTAAATAAGGACCAAGAAGAATGCATGTTAAAATCGAACAACAAGTCAATGCTAAGTTAAGAAATTAATTGAAGCTGATTTCATCCGAGAAGAGAAATATCCTACATGGTTGGCTAACATAGTACCGGTAAAGAAGGAAAAAGGCCAAATTCGAGTCTGTGTAGATTTTAAAGACTTAACAAAGCCTGTCCAAAAAATGAATTTCCATTACCAATTCTAGAATTAATGGTATATATTGCATCCACACATGCAATATTCTCTTTTATGGACCGAATGTCAAGATACAACCAAATCAAAATGTTTCAAGAAGACGAACCAAATACGGTCTTCAGAACACCTATTAGCATAAACTGCTACAGAGTAATGTCGTTTGGATTAAAAAAACACTGGTGCTACACACAAAAGAGCTATGACATGAATTTTTAATGAACTTATCCACAATCAAGTTGAATGTTATGTTGATGATTTAGTTGCCAATAGTAAACAAAAAAGGATCACGTGTACGATTTAAGAATTGTCTTCTAGCGATTATGACAATTTAATCTTAAGTTGAATCCCTTAAAGTGTGCTTTTAGTGTCACTTCTGGAAAGTTTTTAGGATTTGTTGTTCAACATAATGGGATTTAAATTGACCCCCTCAAAATTGAAGATATTTTAAATATGCCTCGTCTGAAAAATCTAACTCAATGACGATCTTTCCAAGGAAAATTAGCCTATAATCGACAATTTATTTCCAATCTGTCAGGTAGATGTCAACCTCTCACTGCCTTAACTAGAAAAAGTACCAAATTTGTGTGGGATGAAAAATGCCAACACACCTTTGAAGACATCAAACAATACTTACAAACACCTTCTGCTTTTGCTGCCTCTATATTAGGGAAACCTCTTATCCTTTTCACTGTAGCATTAGACAGTTCTCTCAGTGCATTACTAGCTCAGATTGATAATGAAGGAAAAGAAAATGCACTATACTATTTGAGTCGTTGTTTGGTCCCAACTGAAATAAGATACCTTGCATTTAAGAAGCATTATTTGGCTTTAATCTTTGCAGATCAAAAGCTTAGACACTTCATGCTATCTCACAAGGTAACTCTTATTTCAAGAGTTAAACTGTTGCAATATTTAATGACTTGAACAACACTTTCTGGAAGATTAGCAAGATGGGCAATGATATTGCTCCAATTTGATATAACATTCGTACCACTACGTAATGTCAATGGACAAATTTTGGCAGCCTTCTTAGCAGCACATCCCATACCAACTGAATCTCATCTTAATGATGATTTGCCGGACGAGCAAGTATTAGAAATAAAGGATTCTGACATAAAATGATGGGAATTATATTTTGATGGTGCATCATCTTCTAGAAAAGGAAAAGACAAACAAATGATCATATATGGAAAAGCGGGAGTAGAATTAATCTTTATTAATCCAGAAAAAGCTATGATGCAATTTCCTTATCATTTGACTGAGTCGTGTACAAACGATGAAGCCAAATATGAAGCACTCATAAATGGCTTAGAATTGACAATATTAATGGAAATCAAACATATGGACATCTATGGGGATTCTCAACTGATTATCAATCAAATTGCGGGAAAATACAGAATCCTGAAATCACGACTTGAACAATATTTCAATTATACTATGGAATTGCTTCAACAGATACCAAATGTAACGTTCTTCTTGATTCCAAGATAGAATAAATCTTTAGCAGATGTTTTGGCTAAGCTCTCAAAAGAGTTTGCTTGTCTAGAACAAGATAATATTCCAAATTCTGTAAAAGGACGACGTGTTCTTTCCTGAATTGACATTGATAATCTTCACATGAATGACAAAGATGTAACGATTACAGTTGTTGATGATGAAAAAAATGATTAGAGATAACCAATCATTAAATATCTACAGACTGTGAGATTACCTGAAATTAATTCCATGAAAACACAAATTAAAAAAAAAGCATTATCTTATGTTTTGATAAATAATGTTCTTTATCATCGATCCTTTGACCAAATCTGGTTAATATGTTTAAGCCAAGCCAAAGCTCAAGATATTGTTAAAGAAGTACATTCAAGCTTATGTGGTGCACATCAATCTGAACCAAAAAATAAAATGAAAATCAAAATAATGGGATATTATTGGATGATAGTCTTGACTAATTGTCTTCAATCTACAAAGAAATGTCATCAATACCAAATTCATGGAGTGATTTTATATCAACCCCCAAATGTGCTTCATCCAACGATTACATCTTGGCCACTTGAATGTTGGGGCACAGATATAGTGGGCCCTATAGATCCTCTTTCTTCTAAAGGACATCAATTTATTTTAGTCGCTATAGATTATTTCTCTAAATTGGCAGAGACAGTGCCACTCTGATCACTGAAAAATTTATTAAGAAATTCATACCTATTTTTGATGAAATTGCACTTTAAAGAAAGGTATTTTCTTTATTTTGTTGCAGGAATGGAGAATTTAGGTGATAAAAGCAAAAATCATAAAAAGGAGTGGATTTGGAGCAAAAAGGAAGAAAATAATGCAATTTGTGTTGAGTCGCCGAAGGCGAGATCAAGCCCACCGACAGCGAGGGTACAAGGAAGAAAATTCTGAAGGATTTATAACTGTCTCACTGACAGCGAGCCCGAGCCCGCCGACAGCGAGATAGCGCGGTTCGAAGACCTTCTAGAAGCCTCGCCGACAGCGAGGTAGTTCGTCGCCGACGGCGAGCTAGTTCAAATGGCGCAGATACATTGAACCTGGACACTTTTTGAAGGGATGCTTACACACCTCTTGGTCCTTTGCTCACCTCTATATATAGAGGCCGAAATTCAGCTTCTAAGTGTGTGTTATTTTGTGTTGTGTGTGTCAATTTGTGTCTTAAGAGTCTTTTATTTATGTGTGTGAGCAGTCTTTAGAGTCTTAATTAGTGTAATTAGTGAGTCTTTAGTGAGTTAGTGAGTTTTTAGTGAGTCTTGCTGTATCGGAAGGAAGAGTCGAAAGGAACTACGAGGAGTCGCTGCGGGATAAATCAAGATAAGTATTTGTATTTATTGTTTTTAACTTTAAATGAAATCCATGCTTAGTTTAGTTCCCATGCATTCTGAGTAGTTTATTAGTCTTTCTCCCTGTTATGAAATTAAGTGACTTGATGAACTTAAAATAGAAGTACTTTTATATATATTAATAAATTGTGATAATTTTTACTTAAAACTTAATTTACTTTCAAACTGGCCATTTGATTTGTTAAAATGTGTTGATTATCAACTATAGTAAAAATTACATCTGATATTCGAGGAATTCAAAAGCCTTGGAAGGAAGGTGCAAATAAATAGGAAATAATATCCTTGGGCGTAGAATTGAGCATTTTAGTGTGACGGACTAAAATATTCAATTCGGTCCTATTATTTGAGAGCTGAAGTGTAGATGTTAGCCCTCGGGCGAGGGGAACGTAGGAGCTGCGAAGTGGCGATCGGTATCCTCCCACTCGACCGCAGTTTCAATAATCAAACATAGGATTAATCAATATTCTTTACACCTGGACCAAAGGGTAAAGAATAGGAATGCTCCTATTTGTCACAATACCTTAAAATTATCTATTTAAATTCATCAATCACTTAAATTTCTAAAAAATGGGAAATATACTTTTTCTGAATAGTTAAGACTTATTTAGCAATTAGTTTAATTTCCTGCACTTTCAATACGTATTAATTTTCTACTTAGTTAAGTTACCTAATTAAAATACTTAGTTTACTTTATTGTGTTTAAATTTAGAATTCCAAATTTTCGTATACTATTTTAAAATTATTATTATTTTAAAATTAGTTGTTATTTAATTTTCTATTTCCCTGTGGGATAGATAACCAGGACTCCACTAGAGCCCTGTATTACTTGATACGATACGTATACTTGTGTTGCATCCACAACATAAACAATTACAATTCTATACATATAATATAACGGGGTCATGTTTTTGGCGTCGTTGCAATTAAATTAAAAATATCATAATATAAAATTGTGGGTCAAGTTTTTTTGTCGCCGTTGCCGGGGAAAGTAAGAAAAATTTACTAGAGTAACAGACTATTTTAAAATAATCATAATAAATAAATTAATATCTATTCTAAAATTGTATGCGTAAATTTGGAAACGAAAATTTAATACCTTACGATTCTGAATTAGAGCGTACAATTAAAAGAATTAGAAAACAAAGGAAACAAATTATAAATTTAACACAAATGGCGAATATTCTCGAAATTCAAAATATGAACCAACAAAGACCATTAAGAGATTATGCCAACCCTACATCGGATGAAATTCATTTAACTATTCAAAACCACGATGTAGTCTGCTAATTCATTTGAACTTAAACACTGTAATTATCCAAATGGTACAAAACAATCAATTTAGTGGTTCACCTACTGAAGATCATAACTTACATCTTGCTAGTTTTCTAGAACTTTGTGCTTACTTTTAAATATCAAGGAGTATCCGACGATGCTTATAAGACTTAGACTTTTTCCTTTTTCATTAAGGGATAAGGCTAAAATGTGGTTGAATTCGTTAGCACTCTGGATCTATTAAAACTTGGGGAGAATTATCACAAAAATTTCTATCCAAATATTTTCCACCATCTAAAACTCGCTAAGTTTAGAAATGATATAACTTCTTTTTGTCGGTTAGATGGAGAATCAATATATGAAGCTTGGGAGAGATTTAAGGAACTTCTTAGGAAATGCCCACATCATGCGCTACAGATTGGTCGATTATTCAAACCTTTTATAATTGATTAGTAGGATCTTTAAGATCAATCATCGATGCTTCTGCTTGGAGGTTCATTAATGTCTAAACCATTTGATGAAGCTTATGCACTAATCGAAGAAATGGCAACAAATAATTTCCAATGGCTCGCTGATAGAGTAAATACGAAAAAGATAGCCAACATTCATGAAAACGATGCAATATCTATGTTAGCTTCTCAAATTGCTGCTATATCTAAGAAACTAGATCATTTTGGAATGAACTACTCTCCTACTTTGAAGAAAACTCATCCTGGACAAATCATAGAATCTCAATCTAATTATGAAACTTTAAATGATATTAATAATAGAACTAATAACCCTTATTCAAACTATTATAATCCTGGTTGGAAAACTCATCCAAATTTTAATTGGAATAACACATCTAATCAACAATGGATGAATCAACCTAATCAAGCAAATCCAAACTATAAACCTAATTACCCACTGGATTTAATAACAATAACCCTCAATTCAAAGATAAGAAATTATCAATGGATAAATTAATTTTGAATATGGGTCATCAACTACAAAATCAAGAAATCAACTACAAATTCAAGGAAATCAATTACAAATTCAAGGAACATCTATTAAAAATATCGAAACTCAACTTGGACATATTACTACTCTGCGCTAAATAATAGAATACCTGGAACTTTTCCTAGTAATGTGGAAATAAATCCTAAAGATCAAGGAAAAGAACAAATTAAAGCAATACAACTAAGGAGTGGAAAAGAATTAGAACCTCAAATTCAAAAAGAACTTGAAAGCCAAAAAGATGAAGTGGAAATTAAGAAGGAAACACTTCAACAAGATTCAAACTTAGAACATCCTTTAATACCTATGAAAATTTCTGTTGAAAAACCTCCACCACCATTTCCTCAATGACTAGCTCAACATAAAAAAGATAAACAATTTGCTAAATTCCTTGAAATATTAAAGAAATTAACAATCAATATACCTTTTTTCGAAGCTTTAGATCAGATGCCAAATTATGTAAAATTTATGAAAGATATTCTAAATAAGAAAAGAAAATTCAACGATAATGAAACGAGTCGCACTTAGTGAAGAGTGTAGTGCTATTATTCGAAGAAGCTTCTGAAAAATTGAAAGATCTTGATAGTTTCATTATACCCTGCACTATAGGAGAAAAATTTTATGGAAAAGCTTTGTGTGAATTAGGAGCAAGCATCAATCTAATGCCTCTATCGATTTTTAAGAGATTAGGATTAGGAAAAATTACACCTACTTCAGTAACCCTTCGATTAAGCTGATCGTTCGGTTACCTATCCTAAGGGAGTTATTGAAGATGTGTTAGTAAAAGTGGATAAATTTATCTTCCCGAGTATATTTTATTGTTTTAGATATGGAGGAAGATAAAGAAATTCCTATCATTTTAGGAAGACCATTTTTAGCTATCTTGGAAAAGCTATGATTGATGTTCAAAAAGGAGAATTAACTATGAGAGTAAATGACCAAAAAGTTACATTTAATATTGCAAAATCAATGAAATATCTGCTAGCTAGAAAAAGATGATGAATGTTTTCGGATGGAAATACTTGAACATTTACGACAAGAACATTTTAAGGAATATTACGAAGATAAATTAGAAAAAGAAAACATCTGAATTAATTGAAGATAATAATGAAGAACTAGATTATATTCGGGAAAGATTTGAATTTTTAGATAATACGAAAACAACGACGAGAATATAGTTCCATCGATTATTAAACCTCCTGAACTTGAGCTAAAAATATTACCCGATCATTTGAAATATGCTTATTTAGGTAATTCTTCAACTTTACCGGTTATTATTTCATCCGCATTAAACGAATCTCGAAGAACAAAAACTTTTAGAAACTTTAAAAAAATATAAGAAAACTTTTGGTTGGACTTTAACAGATATTAAAGAAATTAGTCCTTCGATTTGTATGCATAGAATTATTTTAGATGATGAACATAAACCTAAAGCGAGATCCCAAAGGAGATTAAACCTGATAATGAAAGATGTAGTTAAGAAAGAAATTTTAAAATGGTTAGATAATGGTATTATATATCCTATTTCTGACAGTGCTTGGGTAAGCCCAATTCACTGTGTTCCTAAGAAGGGACGAGTGACCGTCAATGCCAATGAAAATAACGATCTTATTCCTATAAGAAAAGTTACTGGTTGGCGTATATGTATTGATTATAGGAAATTAAATACCGCCACCAGGAAAGATCACTTTCCTTTACCATTTCTAGACCAGATGTTAGATAGATTAGCCGGACATAAGTATTTTTGTTTTCTAGATGGATACACCGGTTATCATCAAATACAAATTGCTCCTAAGGATCAAGAGAAAACTACATTTACTAGTCCTTATGGAAATTTCGCTTTTCTAAGAATGCCTTTTGGATTATGTAATGCACCAACAACATTCCAGAGATGTATGATGTCTATATTTAGTAAGTTCATTGACAATGGAATAGAAGTATTTATGGATGATTTCTCTGTATTTGGAACATCATTTGACACATGCTTAACTCATCTTGAAAAAGTATTAGAAATATGTGAGAAAACAAATTTAGTTCTAAATTGGGAGAAATGTCAATTTATGATTGCGGGCGGCATTGTATTAGGGCATAAAATTTCGGAAAAGGCATGCAAGTGGACCCCGCAAAAATTCAAGTTATAGCTAAATTACCACCTCCAACTACGGTAAAAGTGGTAAGAAGTTTTCTTGGACATGCTTTGGATTCTACGGACGCTATATAAAAGATTTTTCAAAAATTACTAAACCTCTATGCCAACTTCTCGAAAAGGACAAGAAATTTGAATTTACAATCGAATGCACGAATGCTTTTGAACTCTTAAAAGAAAAATTAATTACAACACCTATAATAGTTTCACCTAACCGGGAGAAACCATTTGAGCTTATGTGTGATGCTAGTAATTATCTTGTAGGAGCGATTCTTGGGCAAAGATATGAAAAGATTTTTAAAGTTATATACTATGCTTAGTAAAACTCTAAATGATGCTTGAAATAAATAATACAATTACGAAAGAGAATTATTAGCGGTAGTATATGGTTTTAATAAATTTAGACCTTATCTGATTGGAACAAAATGTATCGTGCATACTGATCATTCCGCTATCAAATATTTAATGCAAAAGAAAGATTCCAAACCAAGATTAATTAGATGGATGCTATTAATGCAAGAATTCGATTTTATGATCATTAATAAGAAAGGAACTGATAATCAAATTGCGGATCATTTATCAAGATTAGAAAATCATGAATTATACGATATTGAAAATGAAATTATAGACGATTTTCCCGATGAACAACTATATAATATCAATGAGTGGAAAATACCATGGTATGCTGATATAGTAAACTATATAGTTAGTAATATTTTACCACCTATGCTAACTTTGCAACAACGAGAAAAAATTCATCCATGATACGAAAACCTATTTTTGGGATGAACCATATTTATATAAACGATGTAAGGATTTAATTATTAGAAGATGTGTACCTTATGAAGAAACTGAACCAATTATTCAAAAATGTCATGATTCGATTTTGGAGGACATTTTGGGATCGATAAAACTGCTTATAAGATTCTACAATCTGGATTTTACTGGCCTACTCTATTTAGAGATGTATACAGATATATTAAAACTTGCGATAAATGTCAAAGAGTAGAAAATATATCTAGAAAAAATGAAATGCCTCTGAATTTTATATTAGAAGTTGAAATTTTTGATGTTTGGGGATTAGATTTTATGGGACCTTTTATTCCTTCATTTGGAAACTCATATATATTAGTAGCTGTTGATTATGTTTCCAAATGGATTGAAGCACAAGCTTTACCTAGGTGTGATGCTAAGAGTGTTTCAAAATTTCTAATGAAAAATATTTTTACTAGATTTGGAATGCCGAGAGTGATTATCACTGACGGAGAAACTCATTTTAGAAATAAATACATTCACAAACTAGTAGAAAAATACAATATTACTCATAAGATATTCACTACTTATCATCCACAGACTAGCGGATTAGCTGAAGTATCTAATCGTGAGATTAAACGTATTTTATAAAAATCTGTAAACCCAAATAGGTTAGATTGGTCTATTAGATTAGACAATGCATTATGGGCTTATAGGACTGCTTATAAAACTCCGATTGGAATGACTCCTTATAGGCTTATATATGGAAAAACATGCCACTTACCGGTTGAATTAGAACATAGAGCATATTGGGCGATTAAAGAATTTAATTATAATATGAAGGAAGACTTGGTGAGAAAAGATTGCTCGCAATTAAATGAATTGGAAGAATTAAGAAATGAATCATATGATAATGATCAGATTTATAAAGAAAAGATGAAATTATGGCATGATCGGAAGATTAATCAGAGAAATTTTGAACCGGGACAGGAAGTTTTGCTATATAATACTAGATTGAAATTATTTCCTGGAAAATTGAAGTCTCGATGGTTAGGACCTTTCACCATAACTCAAATATTTTCATACGGAACTATAGAAATCGAAGATCCAAAAACTGGACATAAATTTAAAGTTAATGGACATAGATTAAAATCATATTTCAAAGGTATAAGACCTAACTATAAAGAGGTTTTAATGCTTAGTCACCTGATTAATAATTGAAATTAGGTCGAGCTGACGACGTTAAACCAAGCGCTTTATGGGAGGCAACCCATATTAGTTATCTATTTTAATTGTATCTTAATAGTTAGTCTATATTATTGAAACTTTACTACTCAATTATTATTAAGAATCATCACATATTCAAACCATTATGATGAGAAAAGAAATTATTCGATTTAGAGAGAAATTGGACATTATTTTGGAATCTCGCCGACGGCGAGGTCGATACTTGCCGACAGCGAGATTCACGCCTAAATTAAATTCAGTTTATTTATCGAGCTCAGCGACGGCGAGAAACGTCCCGCCGACGGCGAGAACATGGGAGGCGGTTTTATAAGCGAGTCGCCGACGGCGAGAAACTTCTCGCCGACGGCGAGGAAGTTATAAAGATGAGTTATTTATAATTTGAATGCCGATTTGGACGGTTTCAACACCAATTCCTTTGTGAAAACCCATTCTTAAATCATTCTAGATCTTGCCTTCTTCATTAGGATTCATTCGTTCACCATAATGGCCTCCAAATTCTTAGATTCCTCTAATTCGGAGTGTTTAACCGGAGGAAATTTGTGAGTGCGGAAGCACAGCGGATCTTCAACAAGGTTTTGGTAAAGAAAAGAGTTATCAAGGAACGGGGATTTGTCAATCGAGGATTAGAGAATTCCACTACGAAGATAGAAGAAACAATCGCGCAGCGGCACTGGGAGGTATTTTGTTACACTACGTCTGCTGTTGTCATTCCAGTTGTGAAAGAGTTCTACTCTAACTTACACGCGATCAACAATGGGAATGTCTACGTCCGAGGAAGATGGGTGACGTTTGCTCCATCAAGAGTAAATGAATTATTCTCTATAGAAAACACCCTGGTATGTCACTATTCAAATTTTGTGCCTTCTCGATATAATATGAATGAGATATTTCGATATATTACTGATGAACCGAAAGATTGGGAAATGCATGAAGACGGGTATGTTAGTTTCTCTGCATCACTTTTGAATCCTGTCTCAAAGCACTGGCACTTTTTCATCTCATCTAAATTGTTACCTACTATGAGGGTAAACAAGGTTTCGAAGGAATGCGCTATATTGAATTATTGTATTCAAAATGGATTGCCTATTGATGTTGGATCAATAATTGTTAAGTCCGCATCGGGTTTAATTGTGCATGGGTCGGTTCACGGACTAGGACACCCATCTACTATTTTTGCATTATGCGATCGGTACCGTAGTTCCTTATGAAGCTTGGGAAAAGGTTCTGTTACCTTGGAAGCCGCTTGATCCTACAGATATGTTCCCTACTTTGGATAATAATGATGAAATTACATTTATCTCTGATAGAGCTTCACAGAATAAACCTATAGCAAGGACTGTTTCAGATAAAACAGAGTTACTTATGAAGAAAATTAAAGGAATGGAGAAAGAACCGCAAAAAGTGAGAGATTCAATCGACAATATATCTGATTTATTTGATCACATTGATTTGGAGGATGAAGGAACACTTTGATCATTCCGGACACTCGGAAGCTAGCTTTCTTCATTTACTCGAAACGAAGGGTTGGATTGCCGAAGAATCGCTTCGAATTTCCCTTCGAGCCTTTCTATAACTTATTTGTGCATCATCATCATATCGGAAATATCGGAGAAGATGAAGATTCGACATTGAAGAGTAGTAGTAAAGATTTCCATAGTATGTTTGTATTTATGTTATTTGATTTGATTTAGATTTTATTATGTGTGGAGTGATGATTTGAATATCTCGAAACTTAATTGAGATATGCGTCATAGTTTTGTATCGGCATTTAGTGTGTCGTGGATTAGTTTGCGATGCTTGATTAGTAGTAAGGATTGGAGAATTGAAGTTTGATTATAGAGTTTAAAATTATGTTAGTTTGTACATCTCATGGATTTCAATATTAAAGTTAATTTGTTGTGTTGTGTGAATTTATTTATGTATAAGTAGCTAATCTTCATATTAAATTAATAAATGATGTGATCGGAAATATAATATAAGGCAAATCAAGAACGAAAATGAGTGACGAATTTCAGAAATTAAAATTTTTGGAATCTTGTCGACGGCGAGCAAAATCCCGCCGACAGCGAGATCGATCTCGCTGACAGCGATGAATAGAGCAAAATTTCTCGCCGACAGTGGATTTTTCCCGAGAGTTTTTGGTTCCGAAAAATATTAACTCGCCGATGGCGAGAAAAATCTCGCTGACAGCGAGGTCGCAAAAAACATATATTTTGATCGGTCAAAAACACTATTCATCATCCCCAACCTCTCATTTTCACAAAAACTACCCTAGGGCTCACAAAATTTCGGATTTAGAGGCTATTTCATCACTCAAAAACACCGGATTTCATCTTCTCTTGGTAAGTGCTTCACCCCTATGCAAAATTTTTTTTTAATTTCCACCATGTATTTTCTCCACATTGAAAAATTTGGAAAAATCCTAAATGTGGAAAAATTACTCGGTAGAAATCCATAAAATTTGTTTTAATTTGATCTTAGATGTTGTAGGAAGCCTCCTTAGTAATATTAGGAAGTTTAGTGATGATTTTTGTGATTTTCATAGATCGATCGAAAAATTGCTCCGCGATAGAAAAGACGAGTAGATTACGATACTGAACGATTTGTCAATGCACGAGTACAAGCTCGGTATTTCCAAAACATTCAAGCAAGAAAGTGCATTGCGAATCGAGTTTTTAAGAATCCGAGAGGCGAAGTTGAGCGGATCATTAAAGAACGAGGTTGGGAGAATCTCTGCTACATCACCAATAGAGCTGCTGTGGAAGTAGTAAAGGAATTTTATTCTAACCTGACTGCTGTAGAGGACGCACCAGTAAAGGTACGTAGATTTATGGTTGACTTCAATGCTGCTAGAATTAACGCCTTCTATGAAGTTCGAGACGGTCCAAATAAGTACGAAACATTTGGAACGATGCCGGAACCTCTAGAAGAGGTGATAAATTTTCTTACTGACGGGACTGGAGTTTGGAAGATAAAACAGCGGGAAAGAGTGAATTTTCCTCTTTCTAAGTTAAATGCAAATTCTAAAGCATGGCACTATTTTATTTGTTCTACTTTGTTACCTACATACCACCACAGCGAGGTAACAAGGGATAGAGCGAGTTCCGAATTTACGTATTCGGAACAATAGAAGTATAAACATTGGAAGTGTCATCTATAGAAATATCTTAGCCACTGCTTGGAAATGAAAGTGGAGGGGATTGGGACATCCCGAGTTGATTTATGCAATCGCCAACTCTGCGGAGTTGAGGCGAGCAGATGATGAGGAGTGGATAGAACCCATGAACCCACTCACAGCGGCCAATATTAAGAAATATGAGTCTCATGAAGGGTGGAGATCAGGAGTGAGAAGTTATTTCACTCAGTCAAGTAGAGATATACCCTCTACTAGCCATGAACCTCCTGAGCCTACCACCCCTACCCTACAAGATCTGATGAATGAGCTGACCCTGCATAGGAGGAGTTTTGAGTAGTTTGGAGAGATAATGGGGAGAAGATTTGATCATTTTGATCAAAGGATTGATAATCTGGAGAGGAGACATGATTATGATAGTGAGTACTCGTAGAGACATTCGCAGTACGAGATAGCATATCATGAAGGCTGAACGTCGCTACGGGAGTGGAGATTTAGATGTCATCTTTCCAGAGTGCCCGAGGTATACTCAGTATCATCCTGCTCAGTCTTCTTAGCCTACAGATCAAAGAGGGGATGATAATATAGTTTAGGACTTTAATGCTGAAGATTAGGACTTTATTTGTTTTGTTTGTTTGATGTTAAGTTATTTTGGAAACTTTTATATGTTTGTAATATTCAGTACTTTATATTGTGAGACATTGGATGTTTGTTAGATTATTTGCTTGAATTGTTATAGTAGTTTAGTTTTTGTTTTTGTGTTAGTTAATTGCATTTGTTTTTATGTTAAATAGGA
The DNA here is from genome assembly GCA_022702705.1 of Papilionanthe hookeriana x Papilionanthe teres. Taxonomy (NCBI): domain Eukaryota; kingdom Viridiplantae; phylum Streptophyta; class Magnoliopsida; order Asparagales; family Orchidaceae; genus Papilionanthe; species Papilionanthe hookeriana x Papilionanthe teres. The sequence continues at coordinate 14,494,890 of CM040424.1, forward strand.
TGATAGTTTTCTTTAGTATGTTTTTTAAGTTGTAAAATTGTTAATCTGTTAGTTAAATTGTTTTAATATGTTAGTAATTCATATGTGTAGTGTAGAGTTAATTTTAATTGTTGTATTTAATACTTATCTCAGATTTTATCCCTGCATTTTCTTTAAATTGTTATATATATATGGAGAATACTAACAGTACGAGTTCAATGAAAAATGAAAAAGCTCGCAAAAATTTCAAAGAAAAAGAAATACCTAAACTTGAAGGTATGATTTATTTACTTTCCATTTTTTATTATTTAGAGTAGATATAAAAATTTAAGTTTGGGGGGGAGTAAAATACAAATTTAGTTATTAACTTGTTCTCAATTTCTATTTTCAAATTATTATAAAATGATTTTTATAGCAAATTTTTTAATTTAATTAATATGAATTATTTTATTTAATTATTATAAAAGGTTAAATGAAATATTTCTAGTGCTTTAATTAATTAAATAGAATAAAATATTTGGTTAAAGGGAATAAGAATATAGTAAACTATTTTTAGTAAGGAAAACTATATTCTAAATTAAAATTCTTAAGTATTCAAGTGAAAAAGAAAAGATTGAAAATCAATGAAGTAAAAACTATGAAGTATATATAAGCTAAGAAATATTTCTAAGTTTCAAATTTAGGAAGATGAAAATGAAGTTCAAAATTATTAACGAGCTCTCCGGATACGGTAATCCTCATTAAAAAAAAGAAAAAGAAAAAGAAAAAGAAAAAGAAAAAGAAAAATGAGGAGAAGCTTGAGGAGATGCCTTATCGAAAATTGGCTTCATTTGAATTAACCTAAAGGGAAAAACTTAGATATTTCCAAACTTATGTTTATGGATTAGAATTTGACCTAATAGTGTTTTCTTGAATTTCTTATCATATGAAAATCTTAAGTAGTTATTCTTTTAAATATAGTCATTCTCGAAATGAATAGTAAGCTAGAAATCTTAGACTCGATAACTAAATAATTTATTTCTATAAGATTAATTAAATTACATGAATTATTTTTATTTAACTTTATTATGATATTAATTAATCTAATTCATAGTTTATTTAAATTGAAAAATCTTATTATAAAACTCATTATTTTTATGTAGTACTAAAATTACTTGAGGACAAGTAATAAGTAAGTTTGGGGGATTTTGATCATCGAAAAATTTATTAAGAAATTCATACCTATTTTTAATGAAATTGCACTTTAAAGAAAGGTATTTTCTTTATTTTGTTGCAGGAATGGAGAATTTAGGTGATAAAATCAAAAATCAGAAAAAGGAGCGGATTTGGAGCAAAAAGGAAGAAAATAATGCAATTTGTGCTGAGTCGCCGACGGCGAGATCGAGCCCGCCGACGGCGAGGGTACGAGGAAGAAAATTCTGAAGGATTTACAACTGTCTTGCTGACAGCGAGCCCGAGCCCGCCGACAGCGAGATAGCGCAGTTCGAAGACCTTCTAGAAACCTCGCCGACAGCGAGGTAGTTCTTCGCCGACGGCGAGCTAGTTCAAATGGCTCATATACATTGAACCTGGACACTTTTTGAAGGGATGCTTACACACCTCTTGGTCCTTTGCTCACCTCTATATATAGAGGCCGAAATTCAGCTTCTAAGTGTGTGTTATTTTGTGTTGTGTGTGTCAATTTGTGTCTTAAGAGTCTTTTATTTATGTGTGTGAGCGAGTCTTTAGTGTCTTAATTAGTGTAATTAGTGAGTCTTTAGTGAGTTAGTGAGTTTTTAGTGAGTCTTGCATTGCTCGGAAGGAAGAGTCGAAAAGGCTCGAGGAGTCACGCAGGGTTAAATCGAGATAAGTATTTGTATTTATTGTTTTTAACTTTAAATGAAATCCATGCTTAGTTTAGTTCCCATGCATTACGAGTAGTTTATTAGTCTTTCTCCTCGTTATGAAATTAAGTGACTTGATGAACTTAAAACAGAAGTACTTTTATATATATTAATAAATTGTGATAATTTTTACTTAAAACTTAATTTACTTTCAAACTGGCCATTTGATTTGTTAAAATGTGTTGATTATCAACTATAATAAAAATTACATCGGATATTCGGGGAATTCAAAAGCCTTGGAAGGAAGGTACAAATAAATAGAAAAATAATATCACTGGGCGTAGAATTGAGCATTTTAGTGTGACAGACTAAAATATTCAATTCGGTCCTATTGTTTGAGAGCTGAAGTGTAGATGTTAGCCCTCGGGCGAGGGGAACGTGGGAGCTCGAAGTGGCGGTCGGTATCCTCCCAGCCTAGCCGTGGATTCGGTAATCAAACATAGGATTAGTCAATATTCTTTACACCTGGACCAAAGGGTAAAAAATAGGAATGCTCCTATTTGTTACAATACCTTAAAATTATCTATTTAAATTCATCAATCACTTAAATTTCTAAAAAAGGGGAAAGATACTTTTTCAGAATAGTTAAGACTTATTTAGCAATTAGTTTAATTTCCTGCACTTTCAATACGTATTAATTTTCTACTTAGTTAAGTTACCTAATTAAAATACTTAGTTTACTTTATTGCGTTTAAATTTAGAATTCCAAATTTTTTTATACTATTTTAAAATTATTATTATTTTAAAATTAGTTGTTATTTAATTTCCTATTTCCCTGTGGGATCGATAACCGAGGACTCCACTAGAGCCTCGTATTACTTGATACGATACGTATACTTGCGTAGCATCCACAACATAAACAATTACAATTCTATACATATAATATAGCGGGGTCAAGTTTTTGGCGTCGTTGCAATTAAATTAAAAATATCATAATATAAAATTGTGGGCCACACTCCGAGAAGTTAAAGCAGAACAGGTTCTCTACTTTTTTAAAATGCATACTGCCTATAGATTTGCAGTTCCTCGAATGGTCATCTCAAACAATGGACTGGACTTTAAAAATACAAAAATGAACAATTTCATACAATGAAATTGAATAAACTGGAGATATTTAACGATTTATTATCCCAAAGCCAATGGTTTCGCTGAAGCATTCAATAAAACTTTGGTCAAGTTCTTAAGGAAAACGTCAACCAATAGTCCAAGACAATGGCATGAGAAATTGATTGAAGATTTATGGGCTTATAGAACTACATACCGAACACCAACAAAGTCAACATTGTTTGCTTTGGTATATGGTTCTGAGGCTGTACTTCCACTCGAAGTTCAAATTCCTTCTCTTAGGTTATTAATCGCAAATAAAATCACAGAAGAAGAAAATGCAAAATTGTGACTTAAAGAACTTGAAAGTCTGGAAGGCAAACGTCTGCAAGCCCAACAAAATCTAGACCTATATCAATCCAAGATGGTGCCGGCCTACGACAAATTAGTTAGTCCTAGAACATTTCAAATCAGGACTTAGTCTTAGTGCTATGAAGACCTATCCTCGCACATCGAAAAATAAGTGAAAAATTCAAATCGATATGTGAGGGCCCGTATGTTGTTGAATAGACATATTTGGGAGGATCCTATCAGTTGGTTGACTGAAGAGGAGAAAGGATTATACCTCCAATTAACGGGAGGTATTTGAAAAAATATTATGCGAAATAAAAAAATAATGACTTATTTGTAAACTGAAAAATAATAAAAAAATGCATTTTCATAGTCTCTTGATAAGACTCTTTTTCTTTACGAGACTTTTGTTTCACTTATAAAATGTGTGTTTGCGAGCATTGTTTCTAGACAATGAACTGAACTTCACATAAATTAACAATTAGGTCCAATATATTTTCATTAACTGTTCTTCGCAGGGAAATGAAGAACAACAGACTTATGTTCACCTTTCGAAGTGGTGTAGCACTGGACCACCGCTGCATTGAAAAAGTTTCTAGAATCCATTTCGACTTTGATTTAACACAAGTCGAATTATCATATAATGGACTATTGTTGTCCATTGTTGACAAAGATGAAGCTGAACAAGAATTAACTGTATTTGAATTCAAAATCCGATAGTAGGACACTATTAAAGGAAAGGGAAAACTAATCAGTTAGAAATGAATGTTTGACACCGGGAAATTGAAATCAGTGGTAGTAGCTGCGACTTACAGAATTGCAGAAGCATTTGTTGCTAGAATTAATAAACTGACACTGGGATTGACTCAATCCCAGATACAAAATCATAATTAACGACTGAAACGACATGAGGAAAAGGAAAGACGAGACATGAAATTTTTGGAGGATGGTGCTTCTTCAATTCCCGAATATCAAATACCTACCCAGGGAAGTGTATCCTGTCTTGGGAGTAGAGAATCTGGATCCTGAAGAAGAAGCAATAGAAAGGACAGTATTCTTGCCAACTCCATATGTACTAGCATTGGACCTCATGACGTCAGAAATACTGACAAATAGATAGATTGTTTTTTAGGAAGAATTAAAGTGAATCCAAACATTTAAACGACGTACAATTGAACAGTTTAAGCTATACACTAGAGTCTTTGATGAGGATGAGCAAGCTACCCTTATTTAACATATAATGGAAGCTGGTGATAGTGGTTGGGCTGGACGTTTAAAGAAATGAACATATTCCGAGCCTAACAGATGGATACGTAGATCCAATGCCCATGATGATTATTCAGATCATCAGACGACTGTTGACCTCATTTTTATGATAAGTCAACCCTTGACCTAAAAAGTCAACTTTGGTCAAAATGGTCAATCCTGACCCAATGACCAACCCTACTAACTCAACAAGTCAACCCTTCACCTAAAAAGTCAACTTTGGTCAAAATAGTCAATCCTGACCCAACGATCAACCCTACTTACCCAATAGGTCAACCCTTGACCCAAAAAAGTCAACTTTGGTCAAAATGGTCAATTCTGACCCAATGACCAACCCTACTGACCCAACAGGCTAACCCTTGACCTAAAACGTTAACTTTGGTCAAAATAGTTAATCCTGACCCAATGACCAAACCTACTGAACCAACAGATCGACCATTGACTCAAAAAAATCAATTTTGGTCAAACTGATCAATTTTTGACCAAATGACCAATTATTGACCCAATGACCATTTTAAAACCCCGAGATGACAAAATTAATCAAATAATTAATTTCAAAATTATTTCGATTAATTAAATTGACTACTAATTTAATTTTCATTAATTAATGACATAATTAATCAAAATAAAAATTAAATTAAAAGTCATAAAATGACAAAATGCACCAAAATGAAATAAAAATGACAAAATTAATCAAATAATTAATTTCAAAACTATTTTGATTAATTAAATGACTAACGATTTAATTTTTAAAATTTTAATTAATTACATAATTAATTAAAATTAAAAAATTGAATTAAAAGCCATAAAAATGATAAAATGCACAAATTAATTAAAAATAATGGAATTAATCAAATAACTAATTCCATAATTATTTTTAATTAATTAATTGACCAATAATTTGATTTTCATATTTTAATTAATGATATAATTAATTAAAATGAAAATTAAATTAAAAAGACATGAAATGAGACAAAATCCAATTTTAAATAAAAAATGACATAAAAATTAATCAAATAATTGATTTGGAATTATTTCCAATTAATAATTAATTAATTAAATAATTTCCAACATTTTAATTAATGATATAATTAATTAAAATGAAAATTAAATTAAGAAGGCTATTAAATGGAATTTTTAACTTATGATATTATGGTTTTCCAAAAATTCCAAATCTCCTTTAAGACATCTCACATGACCTCATATGGGTTAGACACAACCCATATGAACCATTCAATAAGACCTAACCCATTAATGACCCATGACATGCCATTTAACCATGGTTAAAAGCCATTATGAAAGCATTATGTTAAAGGAAATGAGGTGGCATGATCCCTTCATTCAAAAGCATGATTCATCCATTTGCATGGGATGAGGTGGCCGACCATCCCAATGGCTTATCACACACCCCTTAAGCTACCCAATGGAAGAGAAGCACCACTTAAACCAAGCCTTTACCATGGCTAAATGCAATCATAACTAATTCATGAGTAAGAAGCCTATGTGTCACCTTATGCCAAAGTGAATAAGTGACTTGTACGCTCATGAGAAAGAGCAAGTCCGTCTCATTATAAGAAGCCAAACCACCTCATGGATTACCCAATAGGATGGAGCCATGGACTTAGCTCAATCATTATCATAATGAGAGTTCATTATGAACATTACCTTGGAAAAACCATAGGGGATAAAATTTCAGCTGAAAACTTATCCTCGGCCATCATTAAGAAGGATAACACCTTCCCCAAATGAAGCCAAATGAATCCAAGCCTCCCCATGGCTATAAAAAGGCCCTACCCGAAACCATGTAGAGAGAAAAAAAATTCCTAGAGATCTATAGGCTGCCTAAATCTCCTAGCTCCCAACACAAAAAATCTTGCTAAGTATCTTATCAACCTATTCTAGCCAAAATCAATCCATAAGACCAGCCCGATCTAGCCAATTTGACCAAAACCAAAATTGAACCCAAACCTAGCCACTTTGCTAAAATTACCTACCAAGCCTAGCTGCAAATCCAAATTGAAGTGACAAAGGTCTTTTTTGTGAGTACTAGAGGCTGAACAACAAGTCTGATCAAACTCAAGACTATTGTGGCTAAGGTATGGATTTTTTTTGTCTAAATTAATTCGTATAATCAAAATAGTCATGGGCTAAACTATCCCATAAAATTATGATCACCGTATAGATGTGATCTACACCTACAGATGATTCCATAGGTTCAAAATCACTCAATTTCATTGAGAAATGAGTGAGATATTGAATCTAGAAGTTGGACGGTTCACGAATTTTCTGAATTATCTCGATTAATCCATGGCCGTCTGATCTCGTGTTTTGGAACTAGCAGCCCAGATCAAACCAGGCGGTGTTCGGTATTCAGATCCGCGTAGCAGATTGTCCCTCGTCTTCGATCGTACGAGGACACGCGGCGCGCCCTCTGAATTCTGGGTTAAGGTTAATTCACATTAACCTTAAAAACTTCAAAAAATCATAACTTTTTGCACAGACCTCCTAAAAATACAATAAAAATACCTCTGGAAAGCTCTTGAAGAGAAGAAAATTATGAAATTAAAATCATAATTTTATTCTCAGTATTTAATTTTTAAATAATTAAATACTCTCCAGAGTATTTTAATTATTAAAAATTATTTACAAATCAGAAAAAACTGAATTTTTGGGGAATTCATCTTTATGTTTTCAGAGATCTTTTCTGACTTTTCTAGATTAGAAAACCCCTTTAAGACCTCCTTTCATAATTTTCAAGACATTTTGTAATTATTTTAAATAATAATTATAAAAATGAAAATTAACAGAAATAAAATTGGAAAATGGTTAGAACATTTAAGGTAACAGACGATAACCTTAAAATGACATTTCTTAAATCATTAGACAATTTTAAAAGAAATTTTCAAAAATAGGGTTAAAATTTATTATTTAACAAATTTAATCCTAAAATTCCAAATTTCAGCCTATTTTATAATAGACTAGGTTCAAACTAACTCACAATAAACCTATAAATAAATCATAATTAAGTTTAAAATTACAAATTAGACTTAATAAAACCCTAATTAGGTTTAAGACACCAATTAAACCTAATTAATTAAAGTTAAACCTTAATAACATTAATTTTAACTAAATAAACCATAATTAAGTCTAAAATGACAAATTAGACTTAATAAAACCCTAATTAGGTTTAAAACACCATTTAGACCAAATTAATTAAAGTTAAACCTTAATCACATTAAGTTTAACTAAATAAAACATAATTAAGTCTAAAATGACAAATTAGACTTAATAAAACTCTAATTAGGTTTAAGACAACATTTAGACCAAATTAATTAGAGTTAAACCTTAATCAAATTAATTTTAACTAAATAAACAATAATTAAGTCTAAATTGACAAATTAAACTTAATAAAACTTTAATTAGGTTTAAGACACTATTTAAATCTAATTAATTAAAGTTAAATCTTAATCACATTAAGTTTAACTAAATAAACTATAATTATGTCTAAAATTAAAAATTAGACTTAATGAAACCCTAATTAGGTCTAAAACACCAATTAAATCTAATTAAACTAAGTAACCACATTAGGTTTAACTTAATAAATCCAAATTAGGTCGAAGACATCAATTAGACCTCATTAAACCTTGTTAAGCCTGAATTACATTAGGTTTAACGCCATAAACCCTAATTAGGTTTAACCCATATTAAATCTATACCACACTTAAATTAGGCTTAATTAACCTTTAAACCTTACCCAAATTAACCCTAAACCAATTGGACTTAACCCATATTAAGTCTAATTAATCTATTAAACCTTACCCAAATTAGGTTTAATTAACCTTAAACAATTAGACTTAACCCATATTAAGTCTAATTAATCAATTAAACCTTATCCAGATTAGGTTTAATTAACCTTAAACAATTAGACTTAACACATATTAAGTCTAATTAATTAATTAAACCTTATCCAAATTAGGTTTAATTAACCTTAAACAATTAGACTTAACCCATATTAAGTCTAATTAATCAATTAAACCTTATTCAAATTAGGTTTAATTAACCTTAAACAATTAGACTTAACCCATATTATGTCTAATTAATCAATTAAACCTTACCCAAATTAGGTTTAATTAACCTTAAACAATTAGACTTAACCCATATTAAGTCTAATTAATCTATTAAACCTTATCCAAATTAGGTTTAATTAACCTTAAACAATTAGACTTAACCCATATTAAATCTAATTAATCAATTAAACCTTATCTAAATTAGGTTTAATTAACCTTAAACAATTAGACTTAAGCCATATTAAGTCTAATGAATTAATTAAACCTTATCCAAATTAGGTTTAGTTAACCTTAAACAATTAGACTTAACCCATATTATGTCTAATTAATCAATTAAGCCTTACCAAAATTAGGTTTAATTAACCTTAAAACAATTAGACTTAACCCATATTAAGTATAATTAATCAATTAAACCTTATCCAAATTAGGTTTTATTAACCTTAAATAATTAGAATTAACCAATATTAAGTCTAATTAATCAATTAAACCTTACCCAAATTAGGTTTAATTAACCTTAAACAATTAGGCTTAGCCAATATTAAGTTTAATCAATTAATTAAACCTGAACCAAATTAGGTTTAATTAATAACCAACCCTAATTAAGAATAATCTGTCTTAAAATAACTCAAACTTAAATCAAACACAAGTTAAACTTGAGTTCAACCCACATCGAACTTAAGTTAACCCTAAGTCTAGGTTCAATCTAACTTGAACTTAACTTAACTCAAACCCAAATCAAACTTGAGATCAACCCACATTGAACTTAAGTTAACATTAAGTTCAGGTTCAGTCTAATTTGAACTTAACTCAAAGTTAAACTTGAATTCAACCCACATTGAACTTAAGTTAACATTATATTTAGGTTCAATCTAACTTGAACCTAGCTCAAACCTAAATCAAACTTAAATCCAACCCACATAGAACTTAAGTTAACCTTAAGTCTAGATTCAACATAACTTGAATCTAACTTAACTCAAACATTAATCAAACCTAAACCATAATTAAGTCTACCACTTTAGACTTAATTAAACTATTAAACCTTAATCAACCAAGGTTTAATCAAACTTAAACCATAATTAAGTCTACCACATTAGACTTAATTAAACCTTTAAACCTTAATCAACTAAGATTTAATCCAACATAAATCATAATTAAGTCTACCACATTAGACTTAATTAAACCATTAAACCTTAATCAACTAAGGTTTAATCCAACCTAAACCATAATTAAGTCTACCACATTAGACTTAATTAATCATTTAAATCTTAATCAACTAAGGTTTAATCCAACATAAAACATAATTAAGTCTACCACATTAGACTTAATTAAACTATTAAACCTTAATCAACTAAGGTTTAATCCAACCTAAACCATAATTAAGTCTACCACATTAGACTGAATTAAACCTTTAAACCTTAATCAACTAAGGTTTAATCCAACATAAATCATAATTAAGTCTACTACATTAGACTTAATTAAACCATTAAACCTTAATCAACTAAGGTTTAATCAAAACTAAACCATACCACATTAAACTTAATTAAACCATTAAACCTTAATCAACTAACGTTTAATCCAACCTAAACTATAATTAAGTCTATCCCATTAGACTTAATTAAACCATTAAACCTTAATCAACTAAGGTAATCAGAACTAAACCATAATTAAGTCTACCACATTAGACTTAATTAAATCATTAAACCTTAATCGACTAAGGTTTAATCAAACGTAAACTATAATTAAGTCTACTACATTAGACTTAATTAAATAAGGTTTAATTAAGTTAAGTCTAACTTGCTAGACTTAATTAATATTTAAACCTTACTAAAATAAAATCCAAATAATTTCAAATCCCGGTTAATTTAAATTAGACTTAATTAAACCTTAAGCCTTACCTAAAAAGGACTTAGATGGTATATAATTCTAATTAATTCTTATCTATTTAGACTTAATTAACCTTTAAGTACTATTTAAACAAGGCTTAAATTTTAATTAGGTCTATTTTAATTAAACCTAACTTTTAACTTAAGTTCAAACATATATGAACTCAAGTCAATCAGGTTTAATCCATATTGAATCTAATCTTAAAATACTAACTTAAGTTCAAACAGACATGAACTCAAGTTAATTAGATTCAATCCATATTGAATCTAATCTTAAACTTCTAACTTAAGTTCAAACAGACATGAACTCAAGTTAATTAGATTCAATCCATATTGAATCTAATCTTAAAATACTAACTTAAGTTCAAACAGACATGAACTCAAGTTAATTAGATTCAATCTACATTGAATCTAACTTTTAAAATCCTAACTTAAGTTCAAACAGACATGAACTCAAGTTAATTAGATTCAATCTACGTTTCTAAATATAAGTCAAAACTCAAGTTTGATCCATATAAAACTTAACTCAACATAAAATTAAACATAAATCAAACCTAAAATCAAATCCAAATCGACATAAATTGACATTCAAGACATACTAAATCAACAGTTCAGATCAAACTTGGATATCCTACAAATTCCGAGACAATGAACATCTTATGACATTATTTCTGACAATATTTATTTACAAGATGAAGACAAGTTTCATATAGATTTCCTTTACATGTTATAGGGTGTGCTAACTCTATTTTGCAGGATGAAATTATGGAAATAAGACAAACAATATTAACAAAACAAAACACAAATGATAAAACAAAATCAAAAACTTTTATGATAGCCACAAAAAAATGACAAGACATTAAAAAGACAAACAACAAAACAAAATGATAAACACGATGACATAAAACTGACATGACAAAATGACATCTAGGATTGATAGTGGGTACATCTTTCCTTAAAAACAAAAATTTCTAGAAAACAAATGATCAACATTAATCAGAAGTTTTCTTAGACAATTAGAAATTGCCTAAGATGTAATTAACTATAGGAGCTTGCTTCTATAGGAGATTTAAAAGAACCCATGATAGATATCACATCTAGAAATCTCTAGTTAAGACTTCATGATTTTCCTTGTATAGAAATTCTAGAATGTGGTATTCTAGAATCTTCTTTTATAAGGATTATCATAAACATCCTTTTTTATTGTTTTCTATTAGCCCTAAATTCTTATTTCCTTTATAGGATTTACATAAATAAGATTAGGGCAATATTAAATAGAGTGGCGACTCCTTGACATTCACATAATACATGACATTGGCGGTGACGACCACACGACATTTCCGTCGCCATCAAGAGAGTGGCGACTCCGCTGGGGAGTATCTCTCTTCTCATCTTTTGTTATCATTTGTTTTCATTTGACATTTCATTCTTTGACAAATAAGAACTACATCTTTTCAAAAAAAAAAGAAATTCCCAGTTTATAAATAAGTCAATAACATTCATTTTTCTTAAAATTTCAGAAAAGTTGCAATGGATTCTCTGAATTCAATCTTTTCTTATTATCAAGACCTCAATACACCAATGGAGGAAGATCTTTCCTTTTATCAAGATGATTATGAAATTTTTGGCGAAACAGAATTTGCATCAGATAATCCATACCAAACTGATATACACTCTTTTGAAGAATTTGATCTGCAACCTTATGAAGACTTTCTGAATTTTACAGAAGACCTACCTGAGTATACACCTGAAAAACATTATACTCTTGAAGAAATGAAAAGACAAATTGACAAGAAAGGGAAACAAATCTATGAGAAGGATGATTTTCCACCACCATCGGTATACAAAGTTGGATCTTGTTCCAAAAATATTCATAAAAATAGAACTCATTCGCTTAAAAGGAAGAAAAGGTGAAACGAAAATGATGATTTTGAAACACCTAAATTTGAATAAAGTGTTTTTGGAAATCCTTCCTTTTTGAAGAAAATAGGTATATTCCAATTCCTGTTGAATACACTGATAATTTTATTCAATCTAAGAGTTCTCCCTCAATTCATGCTATACATTCAGTGTTTAAAAGATTAGCATGAAAAAAAAATGTTCAATTTCTTGATTGTTGGACAAAATGGGATGTGCAGTCTCTAAAATAATGAAAAGGAGAATTCTAGCAATAGAAAACTCTATTTATGAAGAAACAGGTTATCAAAGCCCAATAGATGATCAATGTACTCGAGTGCCAGTAAAGTTCTGACTAGGGCCAAGAGTAAAAGATGTGATAGTTACAAGAGACAAAGCTAAATATGACAAAATAATGTTGGAAGTGGAAGATACATCCACTAAAATGACAGATTTGGTCCATATGTTACAAAATGCAGACTGTTCATACGATGATACACCACTTAGAGGGTCTCGTCCCATACTAAGAAATAATGTATGGAAACGAAGATCGTTTGAAAGAAATTCGGATGCTGTAAGCACTCCTGCGGATAGTTCACTAGAAGGAACTTGTAAAGAACATCCTGCAAAATCATTTGAAGAAAGACTAAAGAAATTAAAGAATGATATTAAACAATTCTCGGTACGAAGAAAGAAAGACTCTTCTGATAGTTCAAATGAAAATGTTGCCAACCTTAATATGGTAGAAACACGGTCTACTTCTTTAGCACGAGAATTAAATAAAGAGGATGCAAAAAATGAATTATGAGCAATTATACTACAATGAGATGAACAAATCAGTCGTCATGAGTAAAAAATGGAAGAGTTGGTAGCAGCTTTACACGATCCACCAACAAATCCATCACCAGCCATTGAAATCATCAGGCCAGAGCTATCCACATTTTAGAAGACAGAGGAGAGCCAATAGATGTTGAAGAAAGCACTCAGAAAAAAAAGGATTCCCCTCATAGTAGAATTTCAGGAAAAGATATTACATAACTTGTAGAACAAAAGATAAAAGAAATTATAGCTCAGGTAAAGGCTGGATCATTAATTCAAAAGGGTAGACCATATCAGGAGGAATTTATTCTGTCCAATACCCTAAAGGTTTCATTCCTCTTATCTTTAAAATGTTTGATGGAACTGGTAATCCTCGACATCATTTAGCACACTTCAGAGCAAGCTGCTGCAATGTAGGGGGAAGTGAAGCTCTTTTATTCCATCAATTTGTTAACTGTCTCACGGGAGTTGCCTTTGACTGGTATGCGGAACTTCCTAATGGGTCTGTTAAAACTTGTGTAGAGCTTGAAAGTCTCTTCATTTAACGATTTGCTGAAGCTCAACATCATACTACAGTTGGTGATCTAGTTATAGAAAAGCAGAAATCAGGAGAAAGTTTAGTGGATTACATTTTGCGCTGGAGAAATCTCAACATGAAATGTGAACCAAAACTTTGAGAATAACATGCTGTTGAAATCTTAATTAAAAATATTCATGGTCCTATAACATTTATGCTTAAAGGATTTACAATAAAAACTTTTGAAAAATTGCTCAGTAAAGCTACCAATCTTCAAGAAGAAGCTAAGTAGATGAGTGTAACGGAAAAGTCTGAAAAGACAAAGACTGTCAAGACATTTGAAAAGAAACCAGGAAATACTGTAGAAAAAGGTAAACAAGTGATGCAAGTTCAACCTGAACAAAAGAAACAACGACAGAATCCGTCATCATCACAAACATCTCCTCAATTACAACTTTAACAACCGATCCCAGTATTGACAGATAAAAGAACAATGGCTGAAAAAATGAATAAAGAATATTCATTTAAAACAGAAGCCGTCGGAAACATATTCTGTAGCTTGCTTAAAATACCAAAATTTAAGCTACCAGAAGCTAAAAGGCCAGCAGAAGTAGACATGAAGGACAATCCCAATTATTGTCCTTATCATAGAATGCTCGGACACAAGATTGAAGAATGTTTAGTTAGAGCGCAACTTTAAAGAAGGAAATATAGTAATCCTGAAAGAATTTTTGAAAGAACCTGACAAAGGTTCAGTCAATATAGTTTCAGTGGAAAAACTTAATTCCAACAATAAGAACAAAGATAACAATGTTCGAGGTAAATCTTATGAGGAGATCCTTACTGAATATTAGGTTTCAAAGCCTCCCAAGAAAGAGAAGAAAAAAAAAATAAAGAATAAAAAAGGATTAGAGGTCTTCTAGATATAGGGAATGCAGTTCCTGTTGTATCTTTTAGTTCTTATGTTTCTTCATCTTCTACTAGGGTAGTTATATCGAATGAAGGACGAAGAATCCTTGAACGGATGACTTTGTATGACTTCCTTTTTGCTACTACTGTGAATAATAATAATTCCAGTTTTTCTTACATTCTGTCTATTTTGGGTGATGCTTCTGAAAATGATCATTAAAATTCTAATCATTTAGACAATACTCAAATCTTACATGGTCTTAATCTATCTAAAGACAACTAAAATGACAAAAACATTGGTGATAATTCTGACGATGACAAATATAAAAGTGAAAATGCTAAGCTCCAATTACAAGGAACCCCGATTTCCATAGAATTGGAATCTTCAGACTCGGAGACAAAAGAGTTGGACAACCAATTTGAAGAGATAGTTGAAATCAATTTGAGGAGTGGAAAGGTTCTACCTCCTAGAGTGGCTCCACAAGAAAAGGAAAAAAAATAGTCACATCAGAAAAAATCATTCCTCCAATACATCCTTAACTCCCTGAGAGAGATAAGGATGATCTTCATAACAAAGTGGACTATAACGTACTAGCTCATTTGGGGAAGTTACCAGCAAAGTTGAGCATCTATGATGCTCTTATGCTTTCCAAGAAAATGAGAGAGTCATTGATAAATGCCCTTTTAGATCCAGACACTTGTCTAGCTCAACTTGCTAGTATTACTCAGAATGAAATCTGTCCATTAGAAGAATCAATGAAGATTGTTGACCTTATTTTTGATGAGGTCATCTCTTCTTCTTTTTAGTACTTATGATCTAGCCTTAGGCTTTTCCTTTGACTATCTTAGAGGATTAGACTTGGGACCCACCACTTAGAAATTCAAACCACTTCTTAACTCCCTGCAAACTCCACAAACTTGACTATAGACCCCTAATCACCTAGAGGGTTGAAATCAAATGTGGAAGTTTAAAGGATGAGTTCCTATAGGGCTCTTTGGCCTTAGGACTACCCTGGATGGCCTGGTCTGGTGAAGGGCTGACTTACACACACACTACTCTTATACACTACACTTTCACACACCTCCTAAAACCACACCTATACCCAACTTGACCTCCCTGACCTTGAGGGTGACCTGACCCTGGTCGGCCAGCCACCACAGCCGCCGGAAACCACCAGGCCGAGAGCTCACATGTGAGCCCAAACTTGGAATTCTCACCTGCTGAGTCGCCCCATCCCAGTGGCCATTGTAGACTGTTCTTCTCTTGCCAAGAGCAGCTGATCCCAAGCCCTAACACCCCCGGGAGGCCCTCGACCCTCTCCTATTTAAACACCACCCCTCTCGGCCATGAGAGGTGCTGAACCGGATCTTATCGAAACCCCGCCAAAATTGTTCCAGAACACTCTCCATACTTAGAGCGAGTTGATCCTCGGTGACAATTTTCCCTAATCCCCACCAACAGAGCCCAATTTCTCAGCCAAAATTCCACCCAAAACCAGGACACTTCTCCACGGTGGATCAATCCTCAAATTGATTGGTCCTACACCTTCACCAGACCAAGGGAAGGAGTCCACCAGCAAAAGCCCCCTCTCCAGGCCACCCATCTGTTCCAGACTCCAAGCTTTGTGATCGGGCTTGGTCGAAATCATACCTAAGCGATTCACCAGACCAGGAGACTTCATCTGGAGCTTGCTGGGATCCAATCGAAGGTGACACAACCCTCAGATTGAAGCCACACTTCTCTGAGCAAAGGTATGAGCTAATTCTTCATCCCGAGCTTCTGGAGATTCTCCATTTCAAATGCTTTAATTTCAATGCATGATCACCGTATAGATGTATTCGTCTCTTCAAGACGAATCCATAGAGCACAAGAACACGAAAATCCGTTGAGAAATGAGTGAGTTCTTAGGGTTTTAGTGTGGACGGCTCTCGGGTGAGGACGCTTGGGGACGATGAACGGATGCCGTTCATTCCATACACGCGCGGATGGACGGCCAAGATCGCGCCGGATGAGGATATGGAACGATACAGCGGGCCCCCGCAGCGCTGAGTTGGATGGCGGCGTCGAATGACAGCGCGACACGCGGCGTTTCGGAGCTGCCGAGGATGGCGTGGCGCCGCGTGGATAAGTAGGAAATTAGGGTATTTTTTATTTATTTAATTCCCTAAACTTCAAAAATGCATAACTTTGTGTAGGAAAATCAGAAAAATAAAATAAAAATACCATCTTGCTCAGTGAACAGAGGAGAATAATGTGGAAAAGAAATCATTTAATTTCATCAAGTATTTTATTTTTAATGATTTATTTACCCTCTGCATTGTTTTAATTCTCCATGCATATAGGAAATTCACCTTGGCATGAGACCATAGGGCTTTTGAAGCCTCTGAATTTAGGAACATTCCCTGAATTTTCCAAAGTCAGAGGCCATCCCTATGAGAAGTTATTGATTTTTCAAATTCATGTTGCTGTTTTGAGTATTTTAAAATCCAATAATTAGCATGTTGTGAAATAAATTCTAGCAAAATTTGGTGATGTTTCTTATGACCGGAGGACCCTAGGAAAAATAGGTTTTGAATTAATTCACTTGGAATAACCCTAATTGGCCTAAACACCCAAAATAGGTCCTTAATTAATTAGAGCTAATCATACATCAAATTGGCTTGAAATCAATTCTCCACTGACCTTTAGGATCGGAGGAACCCACCATAAAAATTTGAAGTCAATTGGACTTGGTTAGCCCTACTAAATGGGTTGATTAAGCCATTTAGCTAATTTAAACTTTAAAAATTCATAACTTTCAAAATACTTTTCAAAAATTCACCAAATTGGTTTTGGAGCCTCTCTGATATCGGGGAATTAAAGAAAATTAAAATTTCAATTTTCTAAAAAAGTTCATTTTTAATATTATTTTAATATTTTAATAATTAAAAAAATAATAAAAATCACAAAAATAATAAAATTCACTAAAATGTCACATTTTGAATTCTAATCACTTAGGAATAAACCCCATCTTTTTCTTAGGTCTATTTGATGAGATATTAAATTTTAAAGCCCTAAGGTAATTTTAAAATTAAAAAAATGTATTTTTTTAGCATTTCCACTAAAATAATTCTAATAAATCAAAGAAAAATCAGAAAATTATAAAAATTGATTCTCTGATTTTCTTGATATCAGAGAGATTTTTGAAAAATATAAATTTTTTTTTCAACCTTTATTTTATTTTTAAATTAATTAATACTCCAAAACTCAAAATAATTATAATAAAAACAATATAATTCAAAAAATCACCAAAATTGGTCCAAGTGGTCCTCTGGTCATTAGGAATGTCCCATAATTTTCTTAAGGATAGAAACTTTCCCTTGGTCATATTATTAAATTTTCCTTGGAAATCTTTATTTTCCACCAAAAATAATTACATAAATAAATTAAATACAGAAAAATCACATTTTCTCCTCTCATGTCTTTATTGACATATGAGTGAAGTCACATAAAAATTTCAAGTTCATTTAAGCTCAATTTAGTGAGTTATGAAATTATTAAGCTTGAAGGGGCAAAATGGTAATTAAAATTTTAACCTTTAATTAAAACTTTAGGCTTAATAAAATTAAAGAGTAAAATATTTGATCTTAATCTAATTTGGATGATTGAAATTTAAATAATTAAAGAGTAGAAACCTACCAAACAATGTGAAAATAATTAAATAAACCTTAATTAAATAATTGATTAAATTTGGAAGAATAATAAAATTGGAATTATTAAAATAGGGATATTATTAGGAAGAGATTTGTTCTTTAATTTAAGAATCCCTAAATTAATCATCTCCATAATATTTAATTCCTAATTAAAATGATAATCCAAGTTTAAGATTTAAAATGTTAAAAGACTTAATCATTAAATTAGATTAAAGTTAAATTATTTAAATTAACCCCTTTTAAAATTTCAATTAAATTAAAATTAAAAGTAAAAGTAAAATTAAATTAAAATTTAAATTGAATAAAATTAAATAAAATTAAATTAAACATATTAAATTAAATAAAATTAAACTAAATTAATTAAATAAAATTAAATTAAAACATATTAAATTAAATTAAATTAAATTAAAATTAAATTAAATTAAATTAAATTAAATTAAATTAAATTAAATTAAATTAAATCAAATTAAATTAAATCAAATTAAATTAAATTAAATTAAAGTATATGAAATCAAACTAAATTGAATTAAATTAAATAAAAATAAATAAATAAAAAATAAAATAAAATCAAGTTAAAATTAAAATTAATTTAAATTAAATAAATTAAATTAAAATTAAAGCTAAACCAAAATTAAAGTTAAATTAAAGTGAATTAAAAAAAATAATAATAATAACATCACCTAAGACATAAAGAAATTCAAAATAAAGCAACTTGAACACTATTCCAAATTTAAACCCGATAACTGAAATTAAATTAAATCACAAACCATTTGAACACCAATTTGCCCTCGAAAGCTTTGGTTACCATAACTCCTAAACAGAACGTTAAATGAAATGTTACTTCACTTATAGGATATTCAAATGTCCTAGTTCACTGAGTAAGATAACAATAAAACTTAACTAAACCTCGGACGATTACTTCACCTGATTGATTAAATCCATTTGGACTTAAAACAATCCTATCAGTATTGAAAAGATGTTTAAGATTCTTCTTAAGCACTTCCTCAATATGATAGGATATTTATAAGAACAATTGAACTTAATTGTTCTTTGATGAAGAAAATCGTCCTCAAACCAAAATACAAGAACCTAGACGTCATAGAAAATGACTAGCTATAGGATTAGGAATTTGGTAGAAAACCATAACCCTTCCCTTAGCTTTACCTAGGAACTTGTTTAAATATTCTAAATTGTGTTTAAGTGCAGCTTGGGAGGACGGGAAGACCCTCCAGGTACGCTTTTATTTTGTTGCAATTTACCTTATTGCAATTTATTTAATCGCATCACACTTACTTTTCTTGCATGATAAACAATCGTTGCATGAAAACCCACACTTTTAGGATAGTCCCTAAAACTGAAACCAAAATTAAATTAAAAGTCACTGTAAGATAAAATTCACTGCCATAACATTTCAAAATATAAAACAACTCAAAATTTAATCACAAACAGAACACAAAACTACAATTGCAACTAAATTAAAATGTCTTGTTGGATGATCTGGAATATCTCGGATGATGTAACCTACGTGTTGCTAACGGGATTTCCCACGGTCTAAATGAAAGTGTGGAACTCATTCAGTTGAGTTTAGCAAATTCATCTGGACTAAGTGAATCCGATAAAAATAACGATGCCGGAAGGATGGAACCGTGGGATCTTAACCGGTGTTGTTATAATCAACTTTAAGATTTGTTTTAAATAAAATATAAAAAACACTTGGAAATTAAAATTTTCTCTAAACCAAAACACTTTTCTCATCTCCTGATTTATGACTTCTATAACTAAACCTCTCGCAACAACAAGGAGCTCGGAGCATGGTGGGCGGCACGGCCATCGTCATCACAGAAACCCGAGTCTACTTCAACAAAACTTTCTTAGAATTAAATAACTAAACCATAGGATTTCGAGGTAGTTTGCCTAGTGCAACATAAATCCTCAACTCTTCGTTAGGCATTTATATGATCATGTCATGTAAATTAAGCCCTAACCTATCTTAGGATTCCGAGGTAGTCATCCGATATGACATAAACCCTCACATCTTCAAGGCTATTTGTATAATTTTATCATACAAATATAAGTCTAAATTAATTAAAATTGGCAAGATTGAAATATCAGATAATATTAGGATTTTCTTAAACTCGAAGCCAAACAATAGGATAGTTTGGGAAGTTGCCAAGATTCTTCTTAGATCCTCAGCTTCTCATATTTCTCTTCCTTTTGGACTCCTGAAATAAATTGTTCCAAACTTGATCCATTCCCTATTGAAATTCCAAAATTCAATCCCTTGAAAACTTAAACTTTGAAATTCTTGAGAGCGGAACTACCGATTGTTATCGAGAGTTTTCTTAGGTGATTCCCGTCACTTAAGATGTAATTAACTATAGAGGCTTGCCCTTATAGGGAATTTTAAGAACCCGAGTAATATAAACCCCGTTTAATGCTTTCATATTAAGCGAGGAGAACTTGTCGGCTTATAAAATTGGTTCGCAGACCAAACGGATGTCACGAACCTTTCTAGTTTATCTAATCGAGCCCCATTATCAAGCGATGTGTCTATTCTTCGGGATAGATACACGGTTTGTGATGCGGTGCTCGTTTATATAAACTATTCGGGATGTGAGATCAGTTTGATTTTATATCTAAAAATTTTCAAATTTAAAATTATTTTCAAAATCAAATACTACTTTTCAAATTATTTATTTAAATTAAATTAAAAATTCGCCGACAATTTCTGTTAGGAGACCCCCTTTTCAAAATAAAACACACAACCTAAAAATAATGCCGACAAAGATTACTTTCTCTTATAATGACTTGTTGCTTGGAACAACCGAACATAATCATCCACTGAATATTACAGTAAACATAAATGAGACGACACTTTCAAGGGTTCTTATTGACCTAGGTGCCTCGATTAACATTATGAATTTGAGAATTCTTGCATATTTAGATATTGATGCATCCCAATTATCAAGAGATATAATGATGTTACGAGGATTTAATCAACAAGGAGAACGAGCTCTTGGATCAATAACGCTGCTCCTAAAGATAGCTGACTTGACGACAAAGGAAAAATTCCATGTCATTGATTCTGATACCTCTTTTAATGCCTTACTTAGCAGACCATGGCTTCATGAGCACAAAATGGTTCCTTCGTCAATGCGTCAATGTATAAAATATTTACAAAAAAGACAGGAATGTTGTATTATAGGAGATTTGCAACCTTTTTCGATCCATAAAATATGTATACATGAAGATGCAACATATTATGCTCTTATAAAGAAAACAATATTCTCCAAAGAGACCATGGTGGGTATATAAGAAAGAGACAAAGAAAAAAAATAAAAGAAAAAGATCATTTTTCTTCAACAAAGACAAAAGGAGTTAATTCCCATCAAACTCATACTTGAGGCCGAGGCCGAGGACGAGGATGAGGGAAAGAAGATCCAATTGTTACATTGAAGAAACCATTAAAGTTCAAAATTCACCTGGACTCTGAGAAAGATACAAAAGAAGAAACAACATTGGCGGTTTTAAAGGAACATCAATTCAAAATATCTCTAGAAGAAGAAGACAAAGAGAAACATGTTGAGTCCATGTATGATAAAATTAATCATTATATACATTCTATGACTCTAACTCCAATCTCTACTGCTAAGATTAAGAATCTAGTAGTCAAAGAAGTATGTAGTAATGAAAAAAAGCCAATTAGGTTTAGACTTGGCTCTACTTCTTCTAGTACTGAAAATGATGTAAATAGAGAAGATGAAAACCTTCCAAAATCAATGAAAAGTCCTTTTAAGCTGTACTCTCCTTGCGCACAAAAAAATATTCACAATAGTTTGATGGTCTAACAATGGTCTTTAAAACAACCACATTTTATTGAGCAAATGTGGAATAATAACAAACAAAATCCTAACTCCAAAGAAGGTGTTGGATTTGGTACTCTAGAACCACTAGATGATACAAAATTTTGCCTAGTCGTCACCGAAGAACATAATTCTGAATTGATATCTGATCTTCCAATCAAAGATACTCCCCCAGAATTGGAAGAGGAAATCAAATCAACAATTAATGGACTAAAAGAGGTAAATTTAGGAACTAATGAAAATCCGAAACCAACTTTCATTAGTTCATTCCTTAATGATATGGAAGCAAAAGACATAATTCAATTGTTAATAGAATACAAAGACTGCTTTGCTTGGACTTATGATGAAATGCTTGGTTTATCTCCAGAAGTCGCAGTCCATAAACTTGGGATAAATCAAATCGCAAACCTGTTAAACAAGCTCCGAGAAGGATGCATGTTGAAATAGAGCAACAAGTCATTGCAGAAGTTAAAAAATTGATAGAAGCTGATTTCATATGAGAAGAAAATTATCTGATATGGTTAGCCAATGTGGTGCTAGTTAAAAAGAAAAATGGTCAGATAAGGGTCTGCATAGACTTCAGGGATTTGAATAAAGCATGTCCAAAAGATGAATTCCCTTTACCAATTCCTGAATTAATGGTTGATATAAAATCAAAACATGCAATATTTTCCTTTATGAATTGATCATCAGGATATAGTCAAATAAAAATTTTTCAAAAGATGAAACAAATACAACCTTCCGGACACCCATAGGGATATATTGTTATAAGGTTACGTCATTTGGACTAAAGAATGCTGGTGCAACCTATCAAAGATCCATGACACAGATTTTTGATGAACTAATACACAATTAAGTCGAATGTTATGTGGATGATCTGGTTGTCAACAGTAAACAAAAAGATGATCATATATACGATTTGAGAATTGCCTTTCAACGACTACGAAAATACAATCTTAAAATGAATCCATTAAAGTGCGCTTTTGGTGTCACTTCAGGAAAGTTTTTAAGATTTGTAGTTCGACATCGTGGGATAGAAATTGATCCTCTCAAAATTGAAGCTATTCTAAATATGCCTCCTCCTAAAAATCTAACTCAATTGAGGTCATTTCAAGAAAAGTTGGCATATATACGACATTTTATTTCCAATTTGTCAGGTAGGTGTCAGCCTTTTACTGCCCTAACCAAAAAAGATACCAAATTTGTGTGGGATGAAAAATGCCAACACGCCTTCCAAAATATTAAGCAATACTTAACAACCCCTCATGTTTTAGCAGCCCCTATAGTGGGAAGACCTCTAATCCTTTACACCGCGTCATTAGACAATTCCCTTGGAGCATTGTTGGCACAAGTAAATGACAAGGGAAAACAAAATGCATTATATTATTTAAGTCGTTGTCTGGTTCCAACAGAAATAAAATACCCGACAATTGAGAAACATTGTTTAGCCTTGGTTTTTGCAGTTCAAAAACAGAGACACTATATGCTTTCTCATAAAGTAACTCTTATTTCAAGAGTTAATCCACTACAATATTTAATGACACGGCCGAAACTTTATGGAAGATTAGTAAGATGGGCAATGATATTACTCCAATTCGATATAACATTTGTACCATTACGTGCTATCAAAGGACAAATCTTGGCAGATTTCTTAGCAGCACACCCAATTCCAACTGGATTACCTCTCAATGATGATTTACCTGATGAAAAAATATCAGAAATAAAAATGTGCAACGATGGGAACTGTACTTTGTTGGAGCAATCATCTGCACTGAAAGATAAAAACAAACAAACAAAGCTAGAGTAGGATTGATTTTCATCACTCCAGACAAAACAATGATGCCTTTTTCCTATTATCTGACTGAACCGTGCACAAATAATGAAGCCGAGTATGAAGCGCTCATAACCGGTCTAGAATTGACAATACTAATGAAAATTAAAAATATTAACATCTATGGAGATTCTCAGTTGATTATCAATCAAATCATTGGAAAATAAAAGACTCTAAAACCTCAACTTGAATAATATTTTCATTACACTCTGAAGCTGCTTGAGCAAATTCCGAATGTGACATTTTTCTTAATCCCAAGATGAGATAATTATTTAGCAGATGCTTTGGCAAAACTTGAAAAAGAATTTGCTTGTCCAGAAGAAGACGACATACCAATTTCTATAAAAGGACGACAAGTTCTTTCTTAAATTGACATGGATAATCTGCATAAAATTGGTGACAACTTGACGGTGACAACAAATGACGAAAAGGATGATTGGCAACAACCAATTATTCAATATTTACAAACTGGAAGGTTACCTGAAAATACTTCTATTGCCACTCAAATTAAACAAAGAGCATTATCATATGCTCTAATCAATAATGTCCTTTATAAACGATCTTTTGACCAGATGTGGTTAAGATGCTTAAACCAAGTCGAAGCTCAAGAGATTATTAAAGAGGTCCACTCAGGTTTATGTGGCACACATCAATCTGGACCTAAAATGAAAATGAAAATGAAAATAAAAAGGATGGGATACTATTGGCTGACAATGATGATTGTCTTGACGTTGCAAAGAAATGTCATCAATATCAAATACATGGAGTAGTTTTACAACAGCGACCAAATTTCTTACACCCAACTGTTGCATCTTGGCAGTTTGAATGTTGGGGCCCCGACATAGTGGGTCCTATAGATCCTCTATCATCTAAGGGTCATCAATTTATTCTAGCAGCCGCTGATTATTTCTCCAAAAGGGCAGAAGCAATACCTCTTAGAGAAGTCAAGGCAGAACAAGTCCTTTATTTTTTTAAGACACATATTGTTTATAGATTTGGAATTCCTCGAAGGGTCTATCAGACAATGGATTGGCCTTTAAAAATACAAAAATGAACAACTTTATCCAAAGACATGGGATAGATTGAAGGTATTCCACAATATATTATTCCAAAGCCAATGGTTTAGCTCTAGCCTTCAATAAAACATTGGTTCAAATTTTGAAAAAGAAATTAGTCAACAGCCCAAGACAGTGGAATGAACAATTAATAGAAGCTTTATGGGCTTATAGAACTACATACCGAACACCAACACGGTCAACACCGTTTGCTTTGGTATTTGGTTCTAAGGCTATATTACCACTTAAATTTCAAATCCCTTCTCTCAGAGTTGCGATAGCAAATAAAATAACTGAAGAAGAAAATGCCAGATTACGACGTGAAGAACTTGAGAGTTTAGAAGGAAAACGTCTACAAGCTTAGCAAAATCTTGAACTGTATCAAGCAAAAATGATACGGGCCCATAATAAATTAGTTCGCCCCAGAACCTTTCGAATCAGTGAATTAGTTTTAGTTCTTCGAAGACCTATACTAGCTCATCGAAAGATAGGTGGCAAATTTGAACCAATATGGGAGGTCCCATATGTAATTGAAAAGACATTCTGAAGGATCTTACCAATTGGTGGATTGTCAAGGAGAAAGAATCTTGCCTCCAATCAATGGTCAATTCCTAAAGAAATATTACGCGACATAAAAAAAAATGAATGATGACTTATTTATAAACTGGGATAAAAAAAATCTTTTCTTCAAACCATCTTTGTGATACGAATCTTGACTTTTATGTTTTGTGACATCTGTTTCGCTTATTAAATAAATATTTATAAGCGTCATCCCTTAACATAAAAAGTCTAAAATGCTACATTATCCTATTATTTTCAGGAAAAATGTCTAACAACAGACTTCTTTTCACATTCCTAAGTTGTGTTTGTCTGGTTCTGGACCGACGATGTGTTGAAAAAGGATCTGGAATCCACTTCGATTTTGAGCTACTCAAGTTGATTTACTCTACGACGGACCTTTGCTATCCATTGCTAATTAATAAGAAGTAGAAGGAAAACCATCTGTATTAGAGTTCAGGCTTTGAAAACGAACTATGGAAACAAAAAATCTTATTGACAATGGAAAACTGAAGTGAGTAATGGAAATTCCATCCTGTGAAGATAGAATAGCATCTACTAGCGGGGTAAAGAAATTAGCGTCTCGAATGAATAGAGCCCAGAGGAGAATTCACAATAACGGCTCAAGAAACTGGCAGGAAAAGAAAGAAAAAACATAAAACCAATGGAAGAAGATGATGGATTCGAATTTCCAATACTTGAAAACATCTCTAAAGAGACATATTATGTCTTAGGAGAAGGAGGAGAGAATTGAAAGGACAGTATTAACTCCCGTTCCCTACGAACCAGCATTGGATCTCACGACAACAGAAGTAATAAATGACAAACGAATTGCTTCTCAAGAGGAAGTGAGACGTATTAGAACTATCAAGAAACAATCATTCGAACAATTTCAATATATTAATGGTCGAACCATTAATATATTGGAAGGCATTCAATTGTTCACCCGAGTTTTTGACGAAGTGGAGCAAGGTGCCATTATTGATCATGTGATGGAAGCACGTGATCAAGGGTGAGCTGGACATCTGAAAAGAAGGACATACTCTGAACCGAATAGATGGATTCGTAGAAAAGGTCGCGTGACAATTCAATAAGAATGCTATTATAACTATGCTGCGGATAAGGATGGCAATCCTCCGGGGATATTACAACATGAACAAGTAGATCCACTGCCGACGGTCATTATTCAGATTATCAGACTACTCATAATGTGGAATGTAATGCCTACTGATTGTATTCCAGACAGTTGCATTATAAATATATATGAGGAGGGAGACTATATATCACCTCATATTGACAGTCATAATTTTAAAAGACCCTTTTGCACTCTATCCCTCATGAACAGGTGTTCTATTTTGTTTGGGAGAGAAATACAAATTGTGGGCTCTGGAGAATTTCGTGGATATTATCAGATTCTCTTACAACGGGGATCAGTTTTAGTCTTACGAGGCAATGGAGCTGATGTTTTAAAACACTGCATATTGAGTGTGAGTCGACAGCGCATATCGATAACACTAAGAAGAATGCG
Source organism: Papilionanthe hookeriana x Papilionanthe teres (assembly GCA_022702705.1). Lineage (NCBI taxonomy): Eukaryota > Viridiplantae > Streptophyta > Magnoliopsida > Asparagales > Orchidaceae > Papilionanthe > Papilionanthe hookeriana x Papilionanthe teres. The sequence goes on from CM040424.1 coordinate 14,522,032, forward strand.
CCCTAAAAAGCGTCCCGAGGGATATCAACCAATACCATAACTGGAGGAGCTACAACCCTTAGAGCTGCCATGACCCCATGAATGTTTAAACACCTAAGACATATGCAATAAAAAATGTCTCAGAGTGTTAGAAATTTTGTGGTAGGTCTAACAGTATCTGAGAACTTTTGACATAGTAGTTTGCAGTGTGTATGTGTGTATTGTACAATACATAATGTACTGTGAAATTTTGCCATCTATGAACATTATTGGAAGTGGAATGAAATCTTGTGAGATATTTTATAGCTGACTGTAATACATTGTCAGGTCCAAGAATGCCAAAATGAACTAAAATGACATGATGAATAACTTATGATAACTAACATGAGAATTATCATTCGGTCTATACAGGTCAAATCCTCAGTGGATATCCCCAGCAAATATCTTAGTGAGTTCTCTACTCTCTCTAGTTATTGGATGTAAGTCATTTTCCTGAAACGAAAATTATGGCATTCCTCTAACTAAACATCGACATTGACATTTTCGAGAAATGGAATATGACATCCATTTTCTCTCTCTGGTTATTGTATGTAACTCCTTTTCCTGACATGGAAATTATGACATTCCTTTAACTAAACATCGACATTGACATTTCGAGAAATGGAATATGACATCCATTTTCTCTCTCCGGTTATTAGATGTAAGTCCTTTTCCTGACATGGAAATTATGGCATTCCTCTAACTAAATATCGACATTATCATTTCAAGAAATGGAATATGACATCCATTTTCTCTCTCCAGTTATTAGATGTAAGTCATTTTCCTGACACAGAAAATATGGGATTCCTCTAACAAAATATCAACATTGACATTTTGAGAAATGGAATATGACATCTATTTTCTCTCTCCAGTTATTTGATGTAAGTCCTTTTCCTAACACAGAAATTATGATATTCCTCTAACTAAATATCGACATTGACATTTCGAGAAATGGAATATGACATCCATTTTCTCTCTCTAGTTATTGGACGTAAGTTTTTTTCCTGACACAAAAATTATGGCATTCCTCTAACTAAATATCGACATTGACATTTCGAGAAATGGAATGTGACATCCATTTTCTCTCTCTAATTATTGGATGTAAGTCCTTTTCCTGACACAAAATTATGACTTTCCTTTAACAAAACATCGACATTGACATTTCAAGAAATGGAAAATGACATCCATTTTCTCTCTCCAGTTATTGGATGTAAGTCCTTTTCGTGACACAGAAATTATGGTATTCCTCTCACTAAACATCGACATTTCGAGAAATGGAATATGACATCCATTTTTTCTCTCCGGTTATTGGATGTAAATCCTTTTCCTGACATGGAAATTATGACATTCCTCTAACTAAATATCGCGTTGACATTTTGAGAAATGAAATATGATATCCATTTTTTCTCTCCTATTATTGGATATAAGTCCTTTTCCAGACACAGAAAGGCATTCCAATCATATTCCTCTGAGAAAGGACATAAATTGCATGATGTTCTTTCTCAAAACTGACATATGAAACATCTGACATTCTTTAGAAGCGATATGACATCCACTCCTTTCCTGATTATTATGAGACATTTCTTGAGAATAAATATTCAGACCACTTCGATCAATGCCAATATGTAAGGCATACTTATGTAGTATTCCACACATATTGGGGTCCCTTTTGTTGACCTCATTTTTCTGATAAGTCAACCCTTGACCTAAAAAGTCAACATTGGTCAAATTAGTCAATCCTGACCAAATGACCAACCCTACTGATCCAGCAAGTCAAACCTTGACCTAAAAAGTTAACTTTGGTCAAAATGGTCAATCCTGACCCAATGACAAACCCTACTAACCCAATTGGTCAACCCTTGACCCAAAAAGTCAACTTTGGTCAAAATGGTCAATTCTGACCCAATGACCAACCCTACTGACCCAACAGGCCAACCCTTGACCTAAAATGTCAACTTTGGTCAAAATGGTCAATCCTGACCCAATGTCCAAACCTGCTGAACCAACAGATCGACCATTAACTCAAAAAAATTAATTTTGGTCAAACTGGTCAATTTTTGACCAAATGACCAATTATTGACCCAATGACCAGTTTAAAACCCCGAGATGACAAAATTAATCAAATAATTAATTTCAAAATTGTTTTGATTAATTAAATTAACTACTAATTTAATTTTCATTAATTAATGACAAAATTAATAACAATGAAATTTAAATTAAAAGTCATAAAATGACAAAATGCACCAAAATGAAATAAAAATTACAAAATTAATCAAATAATTAATTTCAAAATTATTTGGATTAATTAAATGACTAATGATTTAATTTTTAAAATTTTAATTAATGACATAATTAATCAAAATGAAAAAATTGAATTAAAAGTCATAAAAATGATAAAATGCCAAATTAATTAAAAATAATGGAATTAATCAAATAATTAATTCCAAAATTATTTTTAATTAATTAATTGACCAATAATTTGATTTTCATATTTTAATTAATGATATAATTAATTAAAATGAAAATTAAATTAAAAAGACATGAAATGAGACAAATTCCAATTTTAAATAAAAAATGACATAAAAATTAATCAAATAATTGATTTGGAATTATTTCCAATTAATAATTGATTAATAAAATAATTTCCAACATTTTAATTAATGACATAATTAATTAAAATGGAAATTAAATTAAGAAGGCTATTAAATGGAATTTTTATCCTAGACATTATGGTTTTCCAAAAATTCCAAATCTCCTTTATGACATCACACATGACCTCTTATGGATTAGACACAACCCATATGACCCTTTCAATATGACCCAACCCATTAATGACCTATGACATGCCATTTAACCATGGTTAAAAGCCATTATGAAAGCATTATGATAAAGGAAATGAGGTGGCATGATCCCTTCAATCCAAAGCATGATTCATCCATTTGCATGGGATGAGGTGGCCAGCCATCCCAATGGCTTATCACACACCCCTTAAACTACCCAATGAAAGAGAAGCACCACTTAAACCAAGCCTTTACCATGGATAAATGCAATCATAACTAATTCATGTGTAAGAAGCCTATGTGTCACCTTATGCCAAAGTGAACAAGTGACTGTAAGCTCACGAGAAAGAGTAAGTCAGGCTCATTTTAAGAAGCCAAACCACCTCATGGATTGCCCAATAGGATGGAGCCATGGACTTAGCTCAATCCTTATCATAATGAGAGTTCATTATGAACATTACCTTAGAAAAACCATAGGGGATAAAATTTCAGCTGAAAACTTATCTTCAGCCATCATTAAGAAGGATAACACCTTCCCCAAATGAAGCCAAATGAATCCAAGCCTCCCCATGGCTATAAAAAGGCCCTAACCGAAACCATGTAGAGAGGAAAAAAAAAATCCTAGAGATCTATAGGTGATCCATAAAAAAATACCTATTTTTATGCCTTGATTCTTATCAATTTCTAAGATATTATGCTTTAATGAAAGGTATTTTTGTGTTTTTGGATGTAGGTGATGTAAAAAGGTCCAAAAAAGGAAAAAGGGTGAAAAAAGGAGCAAAAGTGGAGCAAAATAAAAAAATTATAAAAAAATATGGTCTGGCACCTAGGCGCCAGAAGTTGGCGCCTAAGCGCCAGACTCGATACAGAAACTGTCAAGTTTTTGACAATGTTTGGACGGTTATTTTGACGGAGTGAGCGGTTATTGGACATTCTAGAAGACTGGCAGTTGTTCCTTGATAATAGGACATGTGATACATTGCATTTGGACGCTCCAAAATGGTTTTAATCGTGAAGAAGTGCTAGCCAAAGTGAAGAGGTGCGAAGAACTGGACGCGGTGTCCGGTTCCTAGGCACCAGTTAGACTTTCTAGAAGATTCATTGAATGTGGACATGTTTTGAAGAGGTGCCTCAAGGCAACCCTTGAAGAATTTAAATAGGAGTCCATTTCTTCAGAAAAACGTGCCCCACATTGTAACCCTTTCTCTTAGCCACTTTAGGATCTCTCATCCATAGAGAGAGAAATAGAGAGAGAAATTTAGGGCCACTTTTATTTAGTTTAGTGAGTTTATTTTCAAGTTGTTGCATCCGGAGTTCATTACACTCGTGGAGACGAGTAGGAATCGAAGATCTCGTAGAAGGAATATTTGAGATAAGTATTTTATTTTGATTCAAAGTTTATTTATTATGTTTTGCTGTTTATATTCAATGTGTTCTGAGTAGTTAATTTACTTTCTTCCTTCAATTATGAAAAGATAAATAAGATAATATAAGATTCGATGGAGAACTAAAAATCAAAATATTTTCAAAACATTGTGATGATATTAATACCTAATCTTACTTTACTTTTTAAAATGGCCATTTAAATTGTTAAAACCTGTTGAAGAGTTTTGAGACCTAGAAGGAGAAGAACTCTTAACTTGTAGATGTCACATGAATCCTTGGGTAGTCGAAGGCCATGTGCGGGCAATTCAAGGTGAAGTGTAAATAAATAGGAAGATAAGATTTAAAGGGCGTAGAATTTATAAGTTTTTAGAGTGATAGACTAAATTCTTATAATTTGATTTATAGATAAGGAAAGGGTCACTAGTAGGGCCGACCATAGCCACCCTTGGACATCTAGTAGTGTGAGCCTAGATTAACCCATTCTACTAACAATACATTCGGACTTGATCTGTAGATTAGCCAATGTTCTTTGCGCCTGGATCAAAGGGTAAAGGATAGAAATTCTTCTATTTGGCACAATACCATAAATCAAATTCTCCAACGAATATTAAATTATCTTAAAAATCTTAGATTAATTGAAGGGAAGAAAGTTGTTTATTTTATATAGTTTTCACAAAATCATTTTCTTATTATTGTTTTCTTTGTCTGCATCTAGTAAATTATAAGTAATTTATAGATTAAAATACAAAAAAATTTTGAAATACCATATTTAAAAATTTATTACCATTTTTTTTCCCGTGGGATCGATATTGGGGTCTTTGTTTCAAAGCCCTATATTACTTGAAACGATACGTATACTTGCGTAGTACCCAAAAAGTATATAAAATATTTTATTTTAAAATTATATTTTGCTAAATAAACATATATTTAAAAAGTATTAATCATTAACGGCCTAGCATTCAGTAGCAAATCAAGTTTTATTTTAATGATATTGTCATAATTAAAATTTGGTACACATCTATATAGCAAGTTATCCCAGGTCAAGTGTTTCGCGCCTTTGCCAGAAATTAAATTTTCTAGCAATGGTAACAAATTCTTGTATTTGAAAATACAAAAATCGGGTCAATAGGCTTCCTAAATGTCGTAGCTCCCAACAGAAAATATCTTGCTAAGGATCTTAACAACCTATTCTAGCCAAAATCAAGCCATAAGACCAGCCCGATCTAGCCAATTTGACCAAAACCCAAATTGAACCCAAACCTAGCCACATTGCCAAAATTACCCACCAAGGCTAGCTATAAATCCAAATTGAAGTGACAAAGATCATCTTTGGGAGTACTAGAGGCTGACTAACAAATCTGTTCAAACTCAAGACTATTGTGGCTAAGGTATGGATTTTTTTGTCCAAAATAATTCGTATAATCGAAAAGTCATGGGCTAAACTAGCCCATAAAATTATGATCACCATATATATGTGATCTACACCTCCAGATGATTCCATATGTTTAAAAATCACTCAATATCATTGAGAAATGAGTGAGATATTGAACCTAGAAGTTGGACGGTTCACAAATTTTATGAATTATCTGGATTAATCTGTGGCCGTCCGATCCCGTGTTTTGGAGCGGGCGGCCCAGATCAAACTGTGCAGTGTTCAGTTTTCGGATCGGCGCAGCAGATCATCCCTGGTCTTCGATCATATGAGGACACGCGGCGCGCCCTCAGAATTCTGGGTTAAGGTTAATTCATATTAACCTTAAAAACTTTGAAAAATCATAACTTTTTGCACAGACCTCCTCAAAATAAAATAAAAATACCACTGGAATGCTCTTGAAGAGAAGAAAATTATGAAATGAAAATCATAATTTTATTCTCAATATTTAATTTTTAAATAATTAAATACTCTCTGGAGTATTTTAATTATTAAAAATTATATACAAACGAGAAAAATCTGAAATTTTGGGGAATTCATTTTTATGTTTTCATAGATCTTTTCTGAATTTTCTAGATTAGAAAACCCCTTTAAGACCTCCTTTCATAATTTTCATGACATTTTGTAATTATTTTAAATAATAATTATAAAAATGAAAATTAAGAAAAATAAAATTGGAAAATGGTTAGAACATTTAAGGTAACAGACAATAACCTTAAAATGACATTTCTTAAACCATTAGAGAATTTTAAAAGACATTTTCAAAAATAGGGTTAAAATTTATTTTTTAACAAATTTAACCCTAAAATTCCAAATTTCTTTAATTACGTAGCCTATTTTATAATAAACTAGGTTCAAAATAACTCATAATAAACCTATAAATAAACCATAATTAAGTCTAAAATGATAAATTAGACTTAATAAAACCCTAATTGGGTTTAAGACACCATTTAGACCTAATTAATTGAAGTTAAACATTAAGGTTTAACTATATAAACCTTAATCACATTAAGTTTAACTATATAAACCATAGTTAAGTCTAAAATGAGAAATTAGACTTTATAAAACCCTAATTAGGTTTAAGACACCATTTAGACCTAATTAATTAAAGTTAAACCTTAATCACATTAAGTTTAACTAAATAAACCATAATTAAGTCTAAAATGACAAATTAAACTTAATAAAACCCTAATTAGGTTTAAGACACCATTTAGACCTAATTAATTAAAGTTAAACCTTAATCACATTAAGTTTAACAAAATAAACCATAATTAAGTCTAAAATGACAAATTAGACCTAATTAGGTTTAAGACACCATTTACGCCTAAATAATTAAAGTTAAACCTTAATCACATTAAGTTTACTAAATAAACCATAATTAAGTCTAAAATGACAAATTAGACTTAATAAAACCCTAATTAGGTTTAAGACACTATTTATACCTAATTAATTAAAGTTAAACCTTAATCACATTAATTTTAACTAAATAAACCACAATTAAGTCTAAAATGACAAATTAGACTTAATAAAACCCTAATTAGGTTTAAGACACCATTTAAACCTAATTAATTAAAGTTAAATCTTAATCACATTAAGTTTAACTAAATAAACCTTAATTAAGTCTAAAATGATAAATTAGATTTAATGAAACCCTAATTAGGTCTAAAACACCAACTATATCTAATTAAACTAATTTAGATTTTAACCACATTAGGTTTAACTTAATAAATCCCAATTAGGTCTAAGACATCAATTAGACCTCATTAAACCTTGTTAAGCCTTGATCACATTAGGTGTAACGCCATAAACACTAATTAGGTTTAACCCATATTAAATCTAAACCACACTTAAATTAGGTTTAATTAACCTTTAAACCTTACCCAAATTAACCCTAAACCAATTAGACTTAACCCATATTAAGTCTAATTAATCTATTAAACATTACCCAAATTAGGTTTAATTAACCTTAAACAATTAGACTTAACCCATATTAATTCTAATTAATCAATTAAACCTTATCTAAATTAGGTTTAATTAACCTTAAATAATTAGACTTAACCCATATTAAGTCTAATTAATTAATTAATCCTTAGCCAAATTAGGTTTAATTAACCTCAAAAAATTAGACTTAACCTATATTAAGTCTTATTAATCAATTAAACCTTATCCAAATTAGGTTTAATTAACCTTAAACAATTAGACTTAACCCACATTAAGTATAATTAATCAATTAAACCTTATCCAAATTAGATTTAATTAACCTTAAACAATTAGACTTAACCCATATTAAGTCTAAATAATAAAGTAAACTTTACCCAAATTAGGTTTAATTAACCTTAAACCAATTAGACTTAACCCATATTAAGTCTAATTAATCTATGAAACCTTACTTAAATTAGGTTTAGTTAACCTTAAACAATTAGACTTAACCAATATTAAGTTTAATTAATCAATTAAACCTTATCAAAATTAGGTTTAATTAACCTCAAACAATTAGACTTAACCCATATTAAGTCTAATTAATCAATTAAACCTTATCCAAATTAGGTTTAATTAACCTTAAACAATTAGACTTAACCCTTATTAAGTCTAATTATTCAATTAAACATTATCCAAATTAGGTTTAATTAACCTTAAACAATTAGAATTAACCCATATTACGTCTAATTAATCAATTAAACCTTACCCAAATTAGGTTTAATTAATCTTAAAAAATTAGAATTAACCCATATTAAGTTTAATTAATCAATTAAACCTTAACAAAATTAGGTTTAATTAATAACCAACCCTAATTAAGAACAATCAGTCTTAAAATAACTCAAACTTAAATCAAACACAAGTTAAACTTGAGTTCAACCCACATTGAACTTAAGTTAACCCTAAGTCTAGGTTCAATCTAAGTTGAACTTAACTCAAACCCACATCAAACTTGAGATTAATCCACATTGAAATTAAGTAAACATTAAGTTCAGGTTCAGTCTAATTTTAACTTAACTCAAAGTTAAACTTGAGTTCAACCTACATTGAACTTAAGTTAACATTATGTTTAGGTTCAATATAACTCGAACCTAACTCGAACCTAAATCAAACTTAAATCCAACCCACATTGAACTTGAGTTAACCTTAAGTCTAGATTCAACATAACTTGAATCAAACCTAACTCAAACTTTAATCATACCTAAACCATAATTAAGTCTACCACATTAGACTTAATTAAACCATTAAACCTTAATCAACCAAGGTTTAATCAAACTTAAACCATAATTATGTCTACGACATTAGACTTATTTAAACCTTGAAACCTTAATCAACTAAAGTGTAATCCAACATAAATAATAATTAAGTCTACCACATTAGACTTAATTAAACTATTAAACCTTAATCAACTAAGGTTTAATCCAACCTAAACCATATTTGAGTCTACCAAATTAGACTTAATTAAACCTTTAAACCTTAATCAAATAAGGTTTAATCCAACATAAATCATAATTAAGTCTACCACATTAGACTTAATTAAACCATTAAACCTTAATCAACTAAGGTTTAATCCAACCTAAACCATAATTAAGTCTACCACATTAGACTTAATTAAACCTTTAAACCTTAATCAACTAAGGTTTAATCCAACATAAATCATAATTAAGTCTACCACATTAGACTTAATTAAACCATTAAAACTTAATAAACTAAGGTTTAATCAAAACTAAACCACAATTAAGTCTACCACATTAGACTTAATTAAACCATTAAACCTTAATCAACTAAGGTTTAATCCAACCTAAACTATAATTAAGTCTATCACATTAGACTTAATTAAACCATTAAACCTTAATCAACTAAGGTTTAATCAAAACTAAACCATAATTAAGTCTACCACATTAGACTTAATTAAATCATTAAACCTTAATCAACTAAGGTTTAATCAAACATAAACCATAATTAAGTCTACTACATTAGACTTAATTAACTAAGGTTTAATTAAGTTAAGTCTAACTTACTAGACTTAATTAATATTTAAACCTTACTCAAATAAAACCCAAATAATTTCAAATCCCGGTTAATTTAAATTAGACTTAATTAAACCTTAAGCCTTACCTAAAAAGGACTTAGATGGTCTATAATTCTAATTAAGTCTAATCTATTTAGACTTAATTAACCTTTAAGTACTATTTAAACAAGGCTTAAAATTTAATTAGGTCTATTTTAATTTAATCTAACTTTTAAATTAAGTTCAAACATATATGAACACAAGTCAATCAGTTCAAACTTAAGTTCAATCAGTTCAAACATACATTGAATCTAATCTTAAAATACTAACTTAAGTTTAAATAGACATGAAATCAAGTTAATTAAATTCAATCTACATTGAATCTAACTTTTAAAATTCTAACTTAAGTTTAAACAGACATGAACTTAAGTTAATTAGATTCAATCTACATTTCTAAATTTAAGTTAAAACTCAAGTTTGATCCATATCAAACTTAACTCGAAATAAAATTAAACATAAATCAAACCTAAAATTAAATCCAAATCGACATAAATTGACATTCAAGACATACTAAATCAACAGTTCAGATCAAAATTAGATATCCTACAAATTCTGAGGTAATGAACATCTTATAACATTATTTCTGACAATATTTCTTTGCAGGATGCAGACAAGTTTCGTTTAGATTTCCTTCGCATGTTATATGGTGTGCTAACTCTATTTTGCAGGACAACATTATGGAAATAAGACAAACAACATTGACAAAACAAAACACAAATGACAAAACAAAACCAAAACTTTTAGGATAGCCACAAAAAAATGACAAGACAATAAAAAGACAAACAACAAAACAAAATGATAAACAAGATGTCAGAAAACTGACATGATAAAATGACATCAAGGATTGATAGTGGGTACATCTTTCCTTAAAAACAAAAATTTTTAGAAAACAAATAATCAACATTAATCAGAAGTTTTCTTAGACAATTAAAAATTACCTAAGATGTAATTAACTATAGGAGCTTGCTTCTATAGGAGATTTAAAAGAACCCATGATAGATATCACATCTAGAAATCTCTGGTTAAGACTTCATGATTTTTCTTGTATAGAAATTCTAGAATGTGGTATTCTAGAATCTTCTTTTATAAGGATTATCATAAACATCCTTTTCTACCGTTTTCTATTAGCCCTAAATTTCTTAATTCCTTTATAGGACTTACAGAAATAAGATTAGGGCAATATTAAACAGAGTGGCAACTCCTTGACATTCACATAATACATGACATTGGTGGCGATGACCACTCGACATTCTGTCGCCATCAACGACTAGTGACATGGAACATAATGCCAGCTAATTGTATTCCAGATAGTTGCATTATAAATATATATGAGTAAGGAGATTGCATACCACCTCACATTGACAGCCACAATTTTGAACGACCATTCTGCACTGTATTACTAATGGATAGATGCTCAATTCTATTTGGAAGAGAAATACAAATCATAGGACCAGGAGAATTCCGTGGAACTTACCAAATCCCGTGCCACGAGGATCAGTCCTTATTTTGCTAGGAAATGGAGCTGATGTATCCATGCATTGCGTACCAAGTGTGAGCAGACAACAGATCTCCATAACATTTCAGAGGATGCGTTCTGACAAGCTTCCTATTAGTTATCAGCAGATACCAGAACTTGAAGGATTACAACCTTTAGAATTACCATGAGCCCGTGAACATCTAGGCACCTGAGACACACTTGACAGAACATACATCTGAGAGTATCTCAGAGTGCTAGATATTCATGGTAGGTTTATTAGTATCTAAGGTTATACAGATGATGAAAGATAGATAATTTTGACATGAAGTTTTCCTGATAGCGTGTACTATGATATTTGTGACATATGATGTGCTGATGATGTCTCTTATCAGTGATATGACCGATGTACATTATCTTTGCTGATGGAATCTGACTTTTAACAATTACTGACGCAAGTCCAAAAAATGCCAAAACAATAACAAAGATTTTTATTTCCTTCCCAACGGAAATTTGAAACTCCCTCATGAACTTTTCTTCTAGCTATGGGATGTAAGGCCTTCCTGACACGGAATTATGGCTTTCCTTTAAATTTTTGGGATATGATATAAGTCTCCTAGTATTCCTTCCCAAAACCGACATTGATATTTGTGAGAAATGGATTATGACATCTACTCTCTCTCTCTCGTTATTGGATATAAGGCCTTCCTGACACAGAATTATGGCTTTCCTTTAACTTTTTGTGATAGGATATAAGTCCCCTCGCATTCTATCCCAAAACTGACATTGACATTTCTGAGAGATGGAATATGACATCCACTCTCTCTCTCTCTCTCGTTATTTGATATAAGATCTTCCTAACACAGGAGCATGACATTCCTTTAGCTCTCTCTTTGAGAAAGGATACAAGTCGCATAACATTCCATCTCAAAATCGACATATCGACATCTGACATTTTTTTGAGAGATAGTATGACATCCACTCTCTCTCCTTAGTTATTGGATTTAAGACCTTTCCTGACACGGAAATATGACATTCCTTTAGCTCTCTCTTTAAGAAATGATATAAGTCTCATAGCATTTCTTCTCAAAATCGACATATCGACATCTAACATTTTTGAGAGATGGTACGACATCTACTCTCTCTCTCTTTAAGAAAGGACATAAGTCGCATAGCATTCCTTCTCAAAACTGACAATACCAAAATTTGACATCTACGAGAAATGGAGTAAGACCTCCTTTAATGGAATATGACATCCATTTTCTTTTAATTGTTGAAAATAAAATTTCTCTGACCATAAACTGACAACTCTATTAGGTTATCATAATCGATTCGATCAAAGCCAATATGTGTGACATACTTATACAGTATTCCACACATATTGGAGGCCTATTCATTGACCTAACTTTTGTGAGGATCGTTTATAAATCAATTTGAAAGGAAGTCTACCAATATTGACCTCCTAAATCTTACCAATGGTCACTAAACCTAATGTCTAGGGTAAAAACCTAATGAAGCCTTTTCAACCCAAATCTTAATGACATTCTAAAATAATTAAATCAGCAATGACAAACCCTAATCTGATCAACCCTTGACCTAACTGGTCAAACTTTGTTCAAAATGGACCTATTGTCCACCATATTGATAAACATGTCCACCCTTAACCTAACTGGTCAAACTTTGGTGAAAATGAACCTATTGACCACCATATTGACCAACATGTCATAGTCAAACTTCGGTCAAAATGGACTCGATGACCACTCCATTGACCAAACTAGTCAACCTTTGACGCAAATGGACAAATTTGGTCAAAATGGTCAATCCATGACTAAATGATCACCCCATTGACCAAACTGGTCACCCTTGATCCAAACGGACAAATTAGGTCAAAATGGTCAATCCATGACCCAATGACCACCCCATTGACCAAACTGGTCAACCTTTGACCAAAATGGTCAAATTAGGTCAAAATAGTCAATCCATGACCCAATGACCACCCCATTGACCAAACTGGTCAACCCTTGACCTAAATGATCAAATTAGCTCAAAATGTTCAATCCATGACCCAATGACCACTCTATTGACCAAACTTGTCAACCCTTGACCCAAATGGACAAATTTAGTCAAATTAGTCAACACATGACCCAAAGACCATCACATTAGCCATCAGATCAGACCAAATAACAAAATCATTCAACATTGGTCAAATAAGACAAAACCAAGCTCTATCACCAAGCCCAACAAACTCCATGGCTAACCTAACCATGACAAGGTTAGGTAAGTCACAATTGGTCATCCTTGGACCTAAATTGGTAAACCTTGGTCAACCTTAGTCAACTTTGGTCAAAAAATTCAATTTTGAACCAAATTAATTAAATTAACTAAATAATTAATTTCCAAAAATATTTTGATTAATTTATGGGTTAAAATTGTAATTTCCTATATTTTAAATTGAAAATAAAAATTAGCTAAGGAATTTAGAGAGACAGACATAAACCTTAAAAGGACAAAACTGTAACCCTCAAAATTAAAAATGACATTTTCCCTTTTAGGGTTAAAACTTTTTAATTTTAAATTAATATTTAAAAACCCTAAAAATACCTTTAGAACTCAAAAACCCATCATACTTAGCCCACTCCACATTAGAATAAGTTAACTTTGAGTCTAACTCCAAAATTGACTCAAATCAAACCTAATTAGGTCTAATCCACCATTAGACCAGTTTAACCTCATTAAACCTTAATCAAATAAGATTTTATACAAATCAAAGCTTAATTAGGTCTAATCCATCATTAGACCTAATTAACCTCATTAAACCTTAATCAAATTAGGTTTAATACAAATCAAACCCTAATTAGGTCTAACCCACCATTAGACCTAATTAACCACATTAAACCTTAATCAAATTAGGTTTAACTAATCTTAACCTAATTAAAATTAGCCACAATTAAGTCTAATTATTCAATTAAACCTTACTTAAATTAGGTTTAATTAACCTTAATCTAATTAGACATAGCCCCAATTAAATCTAATTAATCAATTAAACCTAATCCAAATTTGGTTTAATTAACCTTAACCTAATTAGACTTAGCCACAATTAAGTCTAATAATCAATTAAACCTCACCCAAATTAGGTTTAATTAAACTTAAACTAATTAGACTTAACTACAATTAAGTCTCATTAATCAATTAAACCTTACCTAAATTAGGTTTAATTAACCTTAATCTAATTAGAATTAACCACAATTAAGTCTAATTAATCAATTAAACTATATCCATATTAGGTTTAATTAACCTTAATGTAATTATACTTACACCTAATTAAGTCTAATTTATCAATTAAACCATACTGTTGACCTCATTTTTGATGAGGTCTTCTCTTCTTTATTTAGTGCTTAGGATCTAGCCTTAGGCTTTTCCTTTGACCATCCTAGAGGACTAGAATTGGGACCCACCCCTTAGAAATTTGAACCACTTCTTGCCTTCCTACAAACCCTACAAGCTTGATTGTAGACCCCTAATCACCTAGAGGGTTGGAATCAAATGTGAAGATTTAAAGGATGAGTTCCCTATAGGACTCTTTGGCCTTAGGACCACCCTGGGTGGCTTGGTCTGGTGAAGGTTGACTTACACACTCACTACACTCACACTCTACACTCTCACACACACAATCCAAATCCTAAAACCACACCCATACCCAACTTGACCCCTTGACTCATGTAGGTAATTCATATGGATGGACCTTAACCCCTAAGCCCCTAGCTAAGAGGGTTAGGAACAACATAGTGAATGCCTCAAATGAGTCCTCTCATGGCTCATATAGGCTTAATTTGACTTCATAGCTCAACCAAAGTGCTTCCATTTCACTCATATTTGATCAATCTTTTTTTTTCCAAAATTTCAATTTTTGACCCCGAGGACACTACACCTATCAAACCCACCAAAAACCCTTAAAATTGCCCAAATCCTCCAAAATTTCCAAATCACCCAAAATTCCTCAAAATTAACCTTGAAAAATTCCTCACCAATCAAATTGATCATCCATAGCCAAAAATACCAAAAATTCCAAAAGTACACCCCCAATACCCTCCAAATACCCCTCTTAGCTAAATAATCCAAAAAATTCAGAAAATTCCCAGAAAATTCCAGAAAATCTCAAATATTCCCAATTTCATTTTGTCCAACTAAACCATGGGCCAATTTTGTCAATTTACCCCACTTTTACCAAAACCCCCAATTTAGCCCACTCTTAACCCAAGTGAACCCAATGTCAAACCAAACCTACCCAATTGACCCAAAATTTTGGTCCAATTCAATTCTAAACTTCAATTTAATATCCAAAATATCAATCTAGACCAAATCCAAGTCCAATTTGATTGACATTTGGGTCCAATTTCACTTTTGACCTTGAAGCTCAATTTGGACCCATGACCCAACTTAGCCCAAACCAAACCAATTCAACTTCAATTGACCCCAAACCTTTTCTAAACCTTCCCTAACATCCCCATAAACAAAAAAATAACATAATTTGCCCAAAATTTGGACCCAAACCCCACTCAAATTCAACCCAAAACCAAAAAGCCCAATTTTGACCTAAACCCAAACCTAACCCAAATAAGCCCAAGTCCCAAAACCAAAACCCAACCAAAGTTGATACCTATTTGAAACACTTCCATAAACATTTCCCAGTATTAATTTTTCATCAATTTCAACCCTAGCCCAACATTGGCCCAAGTTAGCCCAATTTGACCTACATTGGCCCATTTACCAAAGAAACCCAAATTCAACCCAATTCAAACCCAAACCACCTCAAATCCATTTCAAATCACTCATGACACATCCTTAAACAAAACCCAACATTTATTTGGCATGGCCCTTTGCAAAATTTTCATCTAAAAGCCCACTTCTAAAGGACATTCAAAAGCCCATTCCTAACAAAACTCAAAAGCCCAAGCCCATCCTAAAGCCCACATTACAATCTCATCTCATCCTCACTTAATTAAAATCATTCCTAAGTCCTAAATCAGCAATCAAATCTTTCTAAACAAAGCCATATGACAAACCATCCAAAATTTACACCAAAATACCAAAATTCCTTAAACCCATTTCCATGAAACCAAGCCAACTTTTCCCAAGCCAAATATGAGCCATAAAGCCATTCTTAAGCCACATGCAAGCCATGTGAGTTGTTTACATGTGACCTTACCACATTGGGTAAAAGGAGGAGGTCCTTTAAGCACTTCCTAAAAGCCATTAACCTTACTTATGATTCCCCTTAACCTAAATTTAATCTAAATATTCTTGGATGGAGACTTCTCCACTTAAGACCACATGACCCAACTGATTCACCCAACCCAAAACCAGGTCATGGGGAGGTGAACCCAACCCATTTTCATGGGTTGACCAATTTGAGCCCAAAATGAGCCCTTACCCTTTCCATTTCAAGCCATACTCTTTACACATGGCAAAGCTCAATTGCCTGCACAAACCTCTAGCCCTGACCCACCTGGACTCGAGGGTGACCCATGCCGTCGGCCGACCGCCTGGATCGCTGGAAAACGCCATGGCCGAGACCTTGGGAGGAGCCAAACTTTTCAATTCTGCCTTGCTGAGTTGTCCCAGCCCAATTGAACACCATGGCTGTTCTTCTCTTGCATAGAGCAGCTGATCCCAAGCCTTAAACCCCCCTGGGAGGCCCTCCACCCTCTCCTATTTAAACACCACCTCCTCTCGGCCATGAGAGGTGCTGAACCAAAACTTACTGAAACCCTGCCAAAATCATCCCAGATCACTCTCTACACGTAGAGAACTTGATCCCCACCGAAATCCCCCTGCCATTTCCTCTCTGTGAGCTCAATTTCGGAGTTGAAATTCAAGCCCAAAACCAGGACACTTCACCACAGTGAGCCAATCTCCAAATTGATTGATCCTACTCCTTCACCAGACCAAGAGGAGAAGTTTCCCAGCAAAAGCCCCCTCACCAGGCCAGCCATTGCTTCCAGCCTCCAAGCTTTGTGATCGGGCTTGGTCAAAATCATACCTAAACAATTCACCAAGCCAAGGGACTTCATCTGGAGCTTGCTTGGACCCAATCGAACGTGACACAACTCTCAGATCGAAGCTTCACTTCTCTGAGCAAAGGTATTGACTCACTCTTCCTCCCGAGCTTCCAGAGATTCTCAATTTAGTTTGGGTCAATTTTAATGCATGTTTACCGTATGGATGTGTTCGTCTCTTCAAGATGAATCCTTAGAGCATAAGAACTCAAAAATACGTTGAGAATCGAGTGAGAAATTAGGGTTAGAAGGTTGACTGTCACGGGTTCACACCAGTCGTAGACGATGACTGGGAACCGTTGGATCGCGCGTGTATTGAGCGGACTGCCAGGATCACGTCGGACAGAGCAATGGGACTTGAACCGCGGGCCCGTGGAGCGCTAAGTCGGATGGCGGCGCCGAATCAGGAGACGACGCGTAGAGCTTCGGAGCTGCCGAGGTTGACGCGGCGCTGCGTGGATAAGTAGGAAAATAGGGATTTTTCTTATTTATTAAATACCCAGAACTTCAAAAATTCATAACTTTGTGTAGAAAAATCCTAAAAATAAAATAAAAATACCCTCTTGCTCAGTGAACAGAGGAAAATAATGTGGAAAAGAAATCACGTAATTTCATTAAGTATTTAATTTTTAATGATTTATTTACTCTCTTCACTATTTCAATTCTCCATGCATATAGGAAATTCACCATGGCATGAGACCATATTGCTTTTGAAGCCTCTGAACTTGGGAACATTCCCTGAATTTTCCAAGGTCAGAGGCCATCCCTATGAGAAGTTATTGATTTTTCAAGTGCATGTTACTGTTTTCGGTGTTTTAATTCCAATAATTAGCATGTTGAGAAATAAATTCTAGGAAAATTTGGTGATGTTTCTTATGACCGGAGGGACCTAGGAAAAATAATTTTTGAGCTAATTCACTTTGAACAACCCTAATTGGCCTAAACACCCAAAATTGAACTTTAATTAATTAGGGTTAACCATTCATCAAATTAACTTAAAAATAATTCTCCACTGTCCTCTAGGGATATGAACACACCACATAAAAATTTAAGAGCAATTGGACTTGGTTAGCCCCACCAAATGGGTTAATTAAGCCCCATGAATGAAATCAAACTTTAAAAATTCATAACTCACAAAATACTTTTAAAAAATTCACAAAATTGGTTTTGCAGCTTCTCTGATATCAGAGGAACTTAGGAAAATTAAAATTATAATTTTCTAAAAAAGTTGATTTTTATCATTATTTTAATATTTTTAATAATTAAAAAATAATAAAAATCACAAAAATATTAAAAATCACCAAAATGTCATATTTTGAATTCTAAACACTTAGGAACAAACCAAATATTTTTCTTAAGTTCCTAGGATAAGATATTGAATTTTAAAGGTTTAATGTAATTTTTAATATTAAAAATGTATTTTTCAACCTTTTCACTAAAATAATTCTAATAAAACAAAGAAAAATTAGAAAATTATAAAAATTGGTTTTCTGGTTTCTCTGATATCAGAGTGATTTTTGAAAAATATAAAATTCATTTTTCAACCTATATTTTATTTTTAAATTAATTAATGCTCCAAAACTCAAAATAATTATAATAAATAAAATAAAATTCAAAAAATCACCAAAATTGGTCCAAATGGTCTTCTAGTCATTAAGAATGCTCCATAATTTTATTAAGGATAGAAAGTTTTCCTTGGTCATCTTATTGAATTTTCCTTGAAAATCCCTATTTTCCACAAAAAATAATTATATAAATAAATTAAATACAGAAAAATCACATTTTCTCCTCTAATGTCTTAATTGACATGTGAGTGAAACCACATAAAAATTTTAAATTCATTTAAGCTCAATTTAGTGAGTTATAGAATTATTAAGCTTGAAGGGCAAAATGGTAATTAAAATTTTAACCCTTAATTAAAACTTTAGGTTTAATAAAATGAAAGAGTAAAATATTTGATCCTAATCTGATTTGGATGATTTAAATTTAAATAATTAAAGGGTTGAGACCCATCAATCATTTTTAAGATCAATTAAAGTAAACTTTAATCATTTAATTAATGAAATTTGGAAGATTAATGAAAGTTGAAATTATTAAAATAGGGATATTATTTAGAAGACATTTGTTCTTTAATTTAAGAATCCCTAAATTAATCACCTTAATAATATTTAATTCCTAATTAAAATGATAATTCAAACTCAAGATTTAAAATACTAAAAGTCTTAATCATTAAAATAAATTAAAATTAAAACATTTAAATTAAATCCTTCCAAAATTTCAATTAAATTAATACTTTAACAATTAAATTAAATCACCTTTAAAACATGAAAAATAAAATATTGAATTAAAATTAAAATAAAATTAAATTAAAATTTAAATTAAATTAAAGTTAAAATTAAATTAAATTAAATTAAATTAAATTAAATTGAAACATATTAAATTAAATTAAATTAAATAAAAAATAAAATAAAATTAAAATAAAATTAAAATTAAATTAAAAATTAAAATAAAATTAAAATTAAAACTAAACCAAATTAAATTAAATTAAATTAAATTAAATTAAATTGAATTAAATATAACGTCACTTAAGATATAAAGAATTCGAAATAGATTTAAAACAACTTGAACACTATTTCAAACTTAAATCCATTAATTAAAATTAAATTAAAACACAAATCACTAAAACATCAATTTTCCCTTAAAAGCTCTTGTTATCATAACTCCTAAATGGAGTATTATGTGAAGTGTCACTTCATTCATAGGATATCCAAACATCCTAGTTCACTGAGCAAAAGAACAAACTTAATTAAACCTCGGATGATTACTTCACCTGATTAACTAAATCCATTTGGACTTAGAACAATCCCAACAATATTGAAAAGATGTTTAAGACTTGTCTTAAGCACTTCCTCAATATGATAGGATATTTATAAGAATAATTGAACTTAATTGTTCTTTGATGAAGAAAATCGTCCTTAAACCAAAATATAAAAAAACCTAGACGTCATAGGAGATGACTAGCTATAGGATTAGGATCTTGGTAGAAAACCAGAAACCTTGCCCATAACTTTACCTAGGTAATTGCTACAAATACTTAAAATGCTCTAACATGTGTTTCAAGGCAGCTTGTAATGACGGGAAGACTCTCCAGGTACGCTTTTATTTTATTGCAATTTACTTTATTGCAAATGCACTTTACTTTTCTTGCATGATAAACAACTGTTGCATGAAAACCAAAACCTTCAGGGTAATCCCTAAAACTGAAACCAAAACTAAATTAAAAATCACTGCAAGATAAAATTCACCGCTACAACATTTCAAAATATAAAGCAACTCAAAATTTAATCAAAAACAGAACAACAAAACTACAATTGCAACTAAATTAAAACGTCTCGTTTAATGATCGGGAATACCTCAGATGATGTAACTCACGTGTTGCTAACGAGATTTCCCACAGTCTAAATGAGAGTGTGGAACTCACTCAGTTGAGTTTAACAAATTCATCTGGACTAAGTGAATTCAATGAAAATAACGGTGTCGGGATGACGGAACCGTGAGATCTTAATCGGTTATGTTATAATCAACTTTAAGATTTATTTTAATTAAAATATTAAAAACACTTGGATTTTAAGATTTCTAAACCAAAACACTTCTCTCATCTCCTGTTTTATGACTTCTAAAACTAAACCTTTGCAACAATAAAGAGCTCGGAGCATGGTGGGCGAGCACGGCCATCGTCATCGACAAAACTCGGGACTACTCCGAAGAAACCTTTCCTAGTTTTAAACAACAAAGCCATAGGATTTCGAGGTAGTTTGCCTAGTGCAACATAAATCCTCAACTCTTCATTAGGCGTTTGTATAATCATGTTATGAAAATTAAGCCCTAACAAGTCTTAGGACTCCGAGGTAGTCGTTCGGTACGACATAAACCCTCACATCTTCGAGGCTATTTTTATGATTATATCATACAAATATAAGTCCTAATTAATTAAAATTGGCAAGATTGAAATATCAGATAATATTAGGATTTTCTTAAATCTAAGCCAAACAATAGGATAGTTTGGGAAGTTACCAAGATTTTTCTTGGATCCTCAGCTTCTCCTACTTCTCTTCCATTGGACTCCTGAAAATAATTGTTCCAAATTTTGAGACATTCCCTATTGAAATTTCCAAAAATCTAATTGTTTGAAAACCTTAAACTTTGAAATTCTTGAGAGCAAAACCACTGATCATTATCGAGAGTTTTTTTAAGTGATTCCCGTCATTTAAGATGTAATTAACTATAGGGGCTTGCCCTTATAGGGAACTTTAAGAACCCAGGTAATATAAATCCTGCTTAATTCATTTATATTAAGTAGGGGAACTAGTCGGCTTATAAAATTAGTTCGTAGATCAAACGGATGTCACAAATCTTCTAGTTTATTTAACCGAGACCCATCATCAAGCAGTGTGTCTACTCTCCGGGATAGATATACAGTTTGTGGTGCGGTGCTTGTTTATATAAACTATTCGGGATGTGAGATCAGTTTGATTTCATATCTTAAAATCTTCAAATTTAAAAATTATTTTTAAATTCAAATACTACTTTTCAAATTATTTATTTAAATTAAATTAAAAATTTGCCGACAATTTCTGTAGGCGACCCCCTTTTCAAAACACATAACCTAAAAATATGCCGACAACTTCTGGCGACTCTGCTGGGGAACAGTTCCTCTCTCCATTTTTATCAGACGGCTTTGCTTTTATAAATCGGTAGAGAGCCCATGCCCCTAGTGGACCAAACTACCATTCTTCCATTGGAATACCCCGTTCATTTCTGTCTTGAACGAGTATAGTCCTCTCGGATTTTGGAGCCACTGTTTAGACACCCCTAAACAGAGAGGTTCTGAAATCCTTTTACCTCTTTTCTAAGGTGGGGTGGACCCCCAATAGGTGTTAGTTTAGGAGCGGTCCTTCGAGTCGATAAGTCTTGCATAAGACTTTCTCTACATTTCCAATTCTGAATCGGATTCCTTACCTTCTCTACTCCTTTGAACATTCCGTCCCTAATAAACAAGCCCTCTAATGAATGACTCTTTTAACAAATAACTCTTTTTATAAATACATGAACAAAAATGTGTTCGGACTCTTTTTGATTCCTTTCTTTTTGTCCTGATGAGAAGAAGCATAACTTGGGACTGACAATCAGAATCTACCTCGCAGAGAATGTCTACCCCGAAGCTGATTTTCTCCTTCACCAACAGACTGGACTTCGCTGTTTACAAGGATGAGCTGCCCGACAATGGGATCATCTGTTTTGGGCAAGGATTCGAGAATACAAATGTCAAGATCACTGACGTTACCCTTTTCACACTTACAGACAAAGTACCTGAAACTGAAAGACCTTTAATAGAGTTCAACCTCAAGTCAACTCAAGAGTTCCCTCCCCTGCAAAGGGTTCCAGCTGAGAGGAATACTACTGTCCATAGGAGAACTGTTATCTCTACCCCCACCGGTCTAGTAGTCTCTGCACCTATCCCGGCTTCCGCCAAACTAAAGGGGAAGGAAGTTCAAATTTGTAATGAGCATGTTACCATGGAGGGTACAGATTTTCATGCAAGACCTTCTGTTTTCGAAATTGGGTCCAGCTCAAGGGTTCCACCCCTAACACGGACTCAGAGAAGAAACAGAGGTAGGAAGATTGCCAGAAAGGCTAGGGCTACTAAAGTCGCTTTCTTAGAAGAAATCCCTGAGTACATACCATTATCTGAGTATACACCGCTTTTGGAAGGAAGTAGATTCCATCCCCTCTCCGCAGCAGCTGACGAGGAAAATGTCCGCAAGATTGTTTCTGCATTACCTCGACCTGCATACTATAGTGACAGCCAAAAGAAAAGGGCTAGGATTGTACCATTTGCCCGACTGCAGACTGTGATAGAGAAGTTAGCAAAGAAAGAGAAATGTCCTGTATCAGAGATTTTAAGCAGAATAGGGCGGGTGCCAGCCAAGTCTCGTCTTGGGCCGTGAGTAGAACCCGTTATTGCCACAGAAAAGCCGAATAAGAAGATGAAAGCTAGTCCACCTGTTGTTGTTTCAGGTTTACAGATCAGGGAGGATACCACCTTCCAGCATTCAGCCGACAGACCATCCGGTCCTAGGCGCCTTCGTCGCTAGAAGGATGGTATGGCATCCTACTACTGGCCAATTAAGACTGAAACAACGACCTGAAAAGGAAAGTCTCTTCAGGAGACTCGAGTTCGAAGAGAGTGCCACCGCAATGAAGGGGACTCCCAAGAAGGAAATCCAACAGCCATCACATGATAACTGCGAAACCGCACGAAAAGGACCATTGGAGGACGCTATGGAAAAGCTAAGAACCGACATTTTACGATTAGCAAGAGAAAGAGAAGAAAAGTTTGGAGATGAAGTTGACTCGTCGGAGTTCATGGATGACGAATATGTGGAGATCAACATGGTCGAGACACGAGCATCGTCAGCTTCGCAAGGTGCTCCGACAGCTACGGAGAGAGATGAACCGGAAGCATTAAGAGCACAAATTTGAGAAAAAGATGATACAATCTCTCAAATGGCAAAAAGGATGGAAGAGATGGCTGCAGCCCTAGCCACTCTTCAGAGTCAGGCTCAAGCCCCAAGAGATTTGCCTCCAGAAGTTATTCATATTACAGACGGAGGAAAAGAGATTACATCTGTTAAGGGAGATGATCAGCCAAAGAAGGATTCTACCCAGAATATCATTCCAGAGAAGGACATCAAGAACATGGTAGAACAGCAGGTGCGAGAAGCCTTAGCACACTCTAAAAGCGGAGCATCTATTCAGACGGGTAGACCTTACCCCGAAGAATTTGATGCAGTACAATACCCAAAAGGCTTCGTACCACCTCTGTTCAAGACTTTTGATGGTACCGGAAATCCTCGACAGCATGTTGCACATTTTCGCGCTAGTTGTTGCAACGCCGGTGGAAGTGACGCCTTACTCTTCCAACAATTCGTCAGCAGCCTGTCAGGGATCGCCTTCGATTGGTATGCAGAGTTACCAAACGGTTCGGTAAAGACATTTTCAGAGTTAGAAAACCTCTTCGTGAAACGGTTTGCCGGAGCTCAGCACCATATCACCATCGGTAACTTAGTGGTGGAGAAACGAAACCGAACGAGACTTTAGTGGACTACATACTTCGATGGAGAAATCTAAGCATGAAGTGTGAGCCACAGCTACAAGAACAACATGCAATCGGTATCTTGCTTAAAAGCATTCACGGCCCGATAACACTTCTCCTTAAGGGATTTACAATTAAGACTTTCGAGAAGTTGTTAAGCAAGGCCGGAAGCTTGCAAGAGGAAGCAAAACAACTAAGTTTCGTCGACAAAACAGACAAACAGAAGCCTATGAAGACATTTGAAAAGAAATTCGGGATTGTCGCGGCAGTCGATAAGGGCAAGCAGCCAATGCAAATACAGCCGGAGCAGCCGCAGTCCAACTATCAACAAACTCAACAGAACTACCAACAACCTCAACCTTGTTATCAGCCAACTCAACAATATGAACAACCGCTTCGCCCACAATGCATGTTAAAGGAGCTTATAAATAGAGAATATCCATTAAAGAATGAGGCAGTGCCAAAGATGTTCCGCAGTTTGATGAAGACTTCGGATTTTCGACTGCCAGAACCCAAGAAGCCAGAAGAAGTTAATAAGAAGGACCATCCCAACTACTGCCCTTACCACCAGATGCTTGGACATAAGATAGAGGATTGCATCACCTTCAAGAGTTGGCTTGACAACAATCTCCGAAAGGGGAACATAACGATCCCGAAGGAATACATGAAAGAACCCCAGAAAGGAGGTTCTGTCAATGTTATTTCAACGGATCCCATTGTTCCGATAGACCCTTACACAACTGATGATGGATGGAGTACCGCTTGGACGAAGTCATCGAAGAAAATTTTGGACCACATCCAGGCTGCTTCGGAGCATGCTTCAACTCAGAGTTTGAAACCTGTTAAGCCGGCGCTAACGCTTGAAATTGAAGAACCGCTCCAGGAGGAAAAGATTGTAGAAAAGAAAGAGATTGTAGAAGAAGAAAGGACCGAGGCTCCTAAGGCTAGACTAGGGGCTGCTTATCCTAGGATGGTTGTTTCCGATTCAGGGGAAAAATTCCTCGAACCTCTGACTCTGTATGATTATTTGCTCGCTCCGGCGGGATCTTATAATGATAAGAGTTATGGCGTTGGCTATGTTTTGACTGTTTCCAATGATTACGTAACTAACGACAACCAATCTAATCTGGATCCCGATTTCGATACCAATAACAATTCTCAAATCATACATAACCTCGACAATCACGATGACAAAGGAGACATTCACCAAGAAGGCTACGAAAGTTCAACAAGCGATGAATCCATTTGTGAATTTCAAGGAACTCCAATCATAATAGAGTTAGAGCTTTCAGATTCCGAAGCAACTCCAGAAGAACCTGTCATGCCGATTCAAAAGGAGACACCTATAAACTCAGTACCAGATTCAGAAGAAATCACAGAAGTCAATTTAAGGAGTGGAAGGATTCTACCTCCGAGAATGGGTCCAAAAGACAAAGGAAAGCAGGTGGTTGTTCAGGAAGAATCAACCCCAACAGAAGAATTGCCTATTCAAGAAGAAACTGAGACACATGATAACAAAGTGGACTATAACGTGCTAGCCCATCTTAGGAAACTACCAGCCAAACTGAGCATCTACGACGCTCTCATCTTATCAAAAGAGATGAGGGAAGCTCTAATCAAGGCCTTACTTGATCCAGAGATTTGTTTAGCTCAGATGGTCGGAGATTCCTTAGACGAGGTTTGCTCGTGAAAGGAACATCGAGGTGTTATCTTCATGAATAGTGATCTACTACTTACGACAGTCGATCACAACCGACCATTGTACATTTCGGTTACAATCGAAAAATTTACGCTCTCCGCAGTATTGGTGGATCCAGGAGCATCGATCAACATAATGAATCTTCGGACGCTAGCATACCTGGAAATTGATGCTCACGAGCTTGAAGCGGACAAGATGTTACTAAGAGAATTCAACCAGAAAGGAGAAAGAGCCCTTGGATCAATAACACTGTTGATGAAGACCGGTGACTTAGCAAAGACAACCGTAAAATTCCACATAATTGACTCTGAAACGTCGTTCAATGCGCTACTGGGCTGACCGTGAATACATGAGAACCGGATGGCACCGTCGTCTCTGCATCAGTGCATAAAATACTACGAAGGCGGAGAACAGTGCATTAAAGGTGATTTGCAACCTTTCTCCGTACATGAGATTGGAATCCATGAAGATGCAGCTTATTACGCATCTCCGAAGAGAACAATCTTCTCTAGAAACACCGTGCTAAATGATGCAAAAGAAGTTTGAGACGATGAAGAACCTGAAGTTCTAGTCCAAAAGTCACTCACCACTCCCTTACGGAGAGATGGTGAAGGTTTCTCCAGAACTTGCATACGAGGTCGAGGCCGGGGACGAGGTCGTGGAAGAGACACTCGGACAGTTGGACAGAAAAAGCCGGTGATCAACGTTGATTGGGAGAACAACTCTGAGGAAGAAGAGGAAGTAAAGAAAGAAGCAGCTACAATAAACTGGAAGAAACCACAATTCAAGATTTCTCTCAAAGATGAAAAGAATGAAGAATAAAAATCGATGTACGAGATGATTAATCACTATGTACACACTATGACCCTGACCCCGATCTAGTCTAATAAGATCGAGGGTATGGTGGTCAAAGAAGTACATAGCAGCGGTGCAAAGCCAATCAGATTTTACCGTGGCACTTCTTCTTCCAATACTAAAAGTGATGTACAATTTGAAGATGTCACTTCTTCCGAATTAATGGAATTACATTTTGAGTGGTACTCTCCCTGTGTTTAAAATTTAATTCAGCGTGGTGTCTTACCTCGACAATGGACAAAAGGTCAATCACAACACTTCAAAAAATTATGGAATAATGTCGGTCGGCCTCCCAATTCAAAACATGGTCTTGGATTCGGCATAGTAGGTTCAGTTGACGATACAGAATTTTGCTTGGTTGTCACTTGTGAACCTAATGAAGACTGTTTGGAAACTACAGAAGATCTGGAAGGATTCGGCACAGTAGGTTCAGTTGACGATACGGAATTTTGCTTGGTTGTCACTTGTGAACCTAATGAAGACTGTTTGGAAACTACAGAAGATCTTGAAGATCTACAAATTGGAGACGCTCCACCGGAATTCGAAGAAGAAATCAAATCTACGATAGATGAGTTAATGGAAGTTAACTTAGGTACTAGCGAAAAGCTTACTCCAACCTTTGTCAGCTCCTTACTCAATAAAGAAGATTCCAAGGAAGTGATCAAGCTATTAATGGAATTCAAGGACTGTTTTGCTTGGAGTTACGATGAAATGCCAGGATTACCTCCAGAAGTCGCAGTTCACAGCCTAGGAGTGGATCCTACTTCCGTTCCAGTCAGACAAGCTTCCAGAAGAATGCGTCTAGAAATTGAACAACAAGTAATAACTGAAGTTAAGAAGCTAATAGACGCTAAATTTGTCCGTGAAGAATAATACCCTACTTGGCTAGCCAATGTGGTACCAGTCAGGAAGAAGAATGGTCAGATTAGAATCTGCGTGGATTTCAGAGACTTGAACAAAGCATGTCCGAAGGATGAATTTCCTCTGTCAATCCCAGAACTGATGATCGACATTGCTTCAACACATGAAATATTTTCATTCATGGATGAATCTTCACGATACAACCAGATAAAGATGGCACCAGAAGACGAAAATCTCACAACATTCAGAACACCAATCAGAGTGTATTGCTACACAGTAATACCATTCGGACTAAAGAACGTAGGAGCAACATACCAAAGACCAATGGCGAAGATTTTTGATGAGCTCATTCACAACCAAGTTAAGTGCTATGTGGATGATGTGGTCATCAAAAGCAAACTGAAGGAAGATCACTTGTATGATTTGAGAATTGTCTTCGAGCGACTAAGGCAATACAACCTTAAGATGAATCCCTTAAAATGCGCCTTCGGCGTCACCTCCGAGAAATTCTTAGGATTCATTGTCCGACATCGCGGGATCGAAATTGATCCAGAAAAGATTAAAGCTATCTTAGAAATGCCGCCTCCCAAAACCTTAAAACAGCTACGATCCTTTCAAGGGAAGCTGTCATATCTTCGACGCTTTATTTCGAACTTGTCAGGTAGGTGTCAGCCCTTCTCGGCATTAGTTAAAAAGGACACCAAATTCGTTTGGGAAGAGAAATGCCAACGGGCCTTCGAGGACATTAAACAATACTTAATGACACCTCCTGTCTTAGCAGCCCTGATCTTAGGCAGACCGTTAATACTTTATACCACGGCTCTGAGACGACTCCCTTGGAGCCACCGCTAGCCTGAGTCAATGATAAGGGAAAATAAAATGCTCTCTACTATTTAAGTCGTCTTTTGATTCTGATGGAAGTAAAGTATCCTCCAATTGAGAAGCATTGTTTGGCCCTGATCTTCGCCGCCCAAAAGCTCAGGCATTACATGCTCTCTCATAAGGTCAACCTTATCTCAAAAGTTAATCCGTTGCAATATTTGATGACCCGTCCAACACTTTCTGGCAGACTTACCAGGTGGTCGATGATACTATTGCAATTCGACATAACTTTCGTTCCTCTCCATGCCGTGAAGGGATAAGTGCTAGCTGACTTCCTTGCAGCACACCCTTTACCAGCAGATTCGCCTCTCGACGACGATTTGCCTGACGAACAGATAATGATCCTGGAAGACACCGATGATCGACGTTGGGAACTATACTTCGACGGAGCATCATCAACACAGAAAGACAAAGAATTGCAAATGATAGCACGCGGTAAAGTAGGAATCAGACTAATCTTTATAACACCGGAGCGGGGGATGTTAAGATACTCCTACCACTTAACAGAGCCGTGCACAAACAACGAGGCAGAATACGAAGCCCTCATAACAGGACTAGAACTGACCATTCAAATGGGAATAACGTATATCAAAATCTACGAAGATTCTCAGTTGATCATTCAACAGGTCGCAGGACAATACAAAATCTTAAAGCCAAGACTCGAGCAATACTTTCAGTATGCCATGAAACTGTAGGAACAAATTCCGAATGTAACAATCTACAAGATCCCCAGAAGAGAAAATGCTCTCGCAGATGCGCTAGCTCGCCTTGCAAAAGAATTTGCCTGTTTACAAGATGAGTCAGTTAAAGTGTCAGTTCAAGGACGACAGGTCCTATCACAGCTCAACATGGATATGATACAGAAATCAGAAAAAGCAGAGGAATCAGTTGCAGCAGTGACGAAAAACACGGAAGATTGGCGTCGGCCGCTAATGAACTACATGCAAACGGGGAAATTACCGGACGATAAGTCATTAGCACATCAAATCAAGAAAAGAGCTCGTCTTACGCATTAATAAACGAGTACATTATACGGAAGGTCTTTTGATCAGATGTGGTTAAGATGCCTGAGCAGGTCCGAGGCTCGTGAAATTGTCAAAGAGGTGCATTTAGGACTTTGTGGCGCTCATCAGTCGGGCCCGAAAATGAAAATGAAAATTAAAAGACTAGGGTATTATTGGCCCTCGATGATGACCGATTGCATGAAGATTGCCAAAAGTTGTCACCAGTGCCAAGTGCACGGAGTGGTTCTACACCAACCTCCAAACGTGCTACATCCGACAATTGCGTGGTGGCCATTTGAGTGTTGGGGCACAGATATAATGGGTCCGATAGAACCATCTTCTTCAAGAGGACAGCGCTTCATCCTTCCAGCTACAGACTACTTTTCTAAATGGGCAGAAGCAGCTCCACTCAGAGAAGTAAAGGCACACCACGTGCTACAATTTTTCAAGAATCAAGTTGTATACCGTTTCGGAGTACCGTGTAGAATCATTTCAGATAATGGGTCCGCATTCAGAAGTACAAAAATCAACAATTTTGTCAGAAGACATGTAATCGATTGGCGATATTCAACGATCTACTACCCAAGAGCAAACGGCTTGGCCGAGGCTTTTAATAAAACTCACGTTCAGATTTTAAAGAAAACTTTGGATGACAACAAGAGAAATTGGCACGAGAAGTTGTTAGAAGCCTTATGGGCCTACGGGACGACTTTCGGGACTCCTACTCGGTCTACGCCTTACACTTTAGTGTACGGGTTCGAAGCGATTTTACCTTTAGAGATTCGGCTTCCATCACTCGGGATTGCGGTTGCAAATAAAATTACTACGAGAAGAAAATGCCGGATTACTACTGGAAGAACTGGAAAACTTGGAAGGAAAAAGACTTGCAGCACAACAAAATTTGGAGCTCGTACCAAGCTAAGATGATCCAGGCCCATGATAAACTGGTCCGCCCAAGAACTTTCAAAGTTGGTGACTTAGTTCTTATTCTCAGAAGACCTATTCTTGCACATCGTAAGATAGGAGGCAAATTTGAGCCGACTTGGGATGGACTGTTTGTGGTCGAGGCAGTCTACTCAGGAGGCTCCTACCAACTTGTGAATTGCCAAGGAGAACGACAAATGCTTCCAATCAACGGACGATATTTGAATAAGTATTACGCAACCTGAAGTTTCGAAGGGTGGCCTCTAAAATAGAGACTTATCCCTAGAAACACGGGTAAAGTAATCACTTTGTGATAGGGTCCGGACCCAAAAACATAAAAAATGGATAAAAAATATATGTGCTAAAAATAAAATATGTGAAAATCATAATAAAAAAGTTTTACCCTTCCTTTCAAATTAAATCTTCTTCTTGATCTTTCTTCATCTTTTCCTACTTTCCTTAAAAATTAAAATTGGAATAAGTGAATAAGAATCTTCAGTGATAAATACTTTCTTAATGTTCTTGTTCTTAGTACAGCCCCTGATCTTTTCCTTGTCTTCTTTGCAAGGAAATGTCGAACTGGCTGTTGGTCCTAAACTTTAAAAATGGCGTGAGTCTTGCACTCAATGAAAAGAGGTTGAAGGATGGAGCAGTGATAGAAATTGATTCTGACTTCACACCAGCCAGCCTACAGTATGAAGAAAATGACTGGGTCCTAGTGGACCGAGAGGAGCTTCATAGCCAGACAGTGATGAAGATGGGTGGCCCAAGCCACCAATCCAACAACAAGAAAAGAAAGACAAACACCGAGGAAAGCAAGAAAATTAAGTCAGTAGTTGCCATGGCAGAGGGCAGGATCATCAGCGCCGCGCCCGTAGAAATTCAAGAAGTAAGGAGAGCTACGCTCACTGCTACTCAAAGAAGGAATAAGAATCGCCATATCCGCAAGATGTTGACTAAACTAGCAGCAGATCAACACGAGGAAACAACCACCTTCGCCAACACACACATTTCAAAGATGCCGGTTCATCAGGAACCTGAAAAGAGAGAACAAGTTCCAAGAACAACAGAAAGGATAAACGAAACTCTAAGAAAACTAGAGGCAGATAGATTACCACGATGCCAGACAGAGCCATCAGTGGTAAGAAACCTTGTTGCGAGAGCAACCCCGGAGGATGTCCCGACAGAGACAATCCCTGAGGAGCCAAGGTATGCAGGAGAACGTGACGGGATTGAGCCATACATCCCGCAATACGTTACTAGGCCTCGTCACTTGCGGATCATCCCGAATATGAACTCGGAAAGAATGCAAAATGTTGAGAAGAAGACTTTCGAATATTTTGAAAGGATTAGAGGCAGAAGAATCAACATCTTGGAAGGCCTCGAGTTACACACAGGTGTATTCTCAGAGTACGAGCAACAACATATTGTGGATTGCATTTTAGAACTTTAGAAGATGGGTCGAGCAGGCCGTCTAAGAGAAAAGACTTATTCGGAACCCCGAAAATGGATGCCAGGAAAAGGAAGAGTCACAATACAATGCGGATGTTGCTATAACTTCGCGAGAGGACGAAAAGGAAATCCACCGGGGATACTCCATCACGGTGAGGTGGATCCAATGCCGAGAATAATTAAAAGAATGGTGAAAAGAATGATAACGTGGAAGGTACTGCCGGCAGATCGTATACCCAACGGTTGCATCATCGACATTTATCGAAGGAGACCGCATACCTCCACACATAGACCACCACGACTTTGTCAGACCTTTCTGCACAGTTTCGTTCGTCAACCAATGCAATATCATGTTCGGATCTGACCTCCGGATAGCAGGCCCGGGTAAGTTCCGAGGGCCGTTGGAGATACCACTGCCGGTAGGTTCCGTCATGATATTACAAGGAAATGGAGCAGACGTCGCAAAGCATTGCATACGGGAGTACCGAGTGGAGCGGATCTCCGTCACTTTTAGAAGGATGGACGACGGAAAGGCACCATACCAATTCCGGCCGGATCCGGAATTGGAGAGTCTCCGGCCTACGAGTCGTGAGTTACACGGAAATAGCACACCTCCAATGCACATCCATGCGGCATTCCCGCCAAGGATGGCTTGGAAGGTGATGTTATTGACCGTGTATCTCATTATTCGGACATGGATTTAACGAGATACTTTTTGGATGGATCAACAAGAATCATACATAGTCCGTTTTGAGTCATGGATTGTATGAGAAATATTTCAGATCGAGTTGTATGATGTATCTTCAACAAGATTGGAATGAAAGTGACCATGTCACATTTTGCCTTCACCTCTTTTTGTGCAAATCGACTGGGAAATGCCATTAAAGTTAAATGAACTTCGAACAAAGAACAAAAAAAAAGGAGAATAAATAAGAAACTCTCTTTCATAAAAATCCAAACATTAAAAAGAACTTCAAATCCACATGAACTCCTACAAACATTCTCTGCACTTTACAATATGTTTCCACAATCTCTGCATTCGTAAATCCCAGCAATATGTTCAGTCTCTGCATTCATAAAACTCTGCATTCCCAAATATCAACAAAATCTTTCACAACCACTGCATAAACTGGACCTCAGCAAAATTTCCCTCAATCTCCACATAAATAAATTTCGACAAAATCCAGCAATCTCAGCATTCGGGATAGGCTTCTGCCCTACTCCCATCTCAGCAATCTCAGCATTCGGGATAGGCTTCCGCCCTGCTCCCATCTCAGCAATCTCAGCATTCGGGATAGGCTTCCGCCCTGCTCCCATCTCAGCAATCTCAGCATTCGGGATTGGCTTCCGCCCTACTCCCATCTCAGCACTCAGGATAGGCCTTCACCTTACTCCCATCTCAGCAATCGGGATAGGCTTCCGTCGTACTCCCATCTCAGCATTCGGGATAGGCTTTCTCCCTACTCCCTTCTCAGCAATTCTCAGCACTCGGGATAGGCACGGTCCTACTCCTTTCTCGAGCAATCTCAAAATTTGACCCTCTCGAGCAAGAAATTGAAATTAAAACACTCGCATTTCGGATAGGCTTTGTCCTATTCTTCCTCAGCATTTGGAATAGGTTCAGTCCTACTTCCTTATCAGCATACAAATGAATTCGGGTGGACCTTAGCCCTACTCTTTTCTCCGCATAAAATCAAGTTGAAACTCAAATCAAAATTCATACTCGAAATTAAAACTTGAAATAAAAAATGAAACGAATCTAAGATCCAATCTCTTGAAATCTTGTGATCTGAAATTCACCGCCT
This sequence comes from Papilionanthe hookeriana x Papilionanthe teres, assembly GCA_022702705.1. NCBI lineage: Eukaryota > Viridiplantae > Streptophyta > Magnoliopsida > Asparagales > Orchidaceae > Papilionanthe > Papilionanthe hookeriana x Papilionanthe teres. The sequence goes on from CM040424.1 coordinate 14,555,864, forward strand.
TTTTTTCCCCAGCGAGAGTTCTGGAATCTTCAGTCTTGGAGATTTACCTGATACTCCCCAGTGGAAACTTCTTACACTTCATCCTAAGTTTGTCACTTGGACATCTGTTTTGGTTCTGTTGATCTCTTCGGTCAACGCCAATACGTGTGGTGCGCTTGGTTAGCACACCACACCTATTGGGGGTCCATTTGTTGACCTCATTTTTGATGAGGTCTTCTCTTCCTTCTTTAGTGCTTAGGATCTAGCCTTAGGCTTTTCCTTTGACCATCCTAGAGGACTAGAATTGGGACCCACCCCTTAGAAATTTGAACCACTTCTTGCCTCCCTACAAACCCCACAAGCTTGATTGTAGACCCCTAATCACCTAGAGGGTTGGAATCAAATGTGAAGGTTTAAAGGATGAGTTCCCTATAGGACTCTTTGGCCTTAGGACCACCCTGGGTGGCTTGGTCTGGTGAAGCTTGACTTACTCACTCACTACACTCACACTCTACACTCTCACACACACAATCCAAATCCTAAAACCACACCCATACCCAACTTGACCCCTTGACTCATGTAGGTAATTCATATGGATGGACCTTAACCCCTAAGCCCCTGACTAAGAGGGTTAGGAACAACATAGTGAATGCCTTAAATGAGTCCTCTCATGGCTCATATAGGCTTAATATGACTTCATGGATCAACCAAAGTGCTTCCATTTCACTCATATTTGATCAATCTTCTTTTTTCCAAAATTTCAATTTTTGACCCCGGGGACCCTACACCTATCAAACCCACCAAAAACCCTTAAAATTGCCCAAATCCTCCAAAATTTCCAAATCACCCAAAATTCCCCAAAATTAACCTTGAACAATTCCTCACCAATCAAATTGATCATCCATAGCCAAAAATACCAAAAATTCCAAAAGTACCCCCCAATACCCTCCAAATACCCAAAATACCCCTCTTAGCCAAAAACTACAAAAAATTCAGAAAATTCCAGAAAATCCCAAATATTCCCAATTTCATTTTGTCCAACTACACCATGGGCCAATTTTGTCAATTTACCCCACTTTTACCAAAACCCCAATTTATCCCATTCTTAACCCAAGTGAACCCAATGTCAAACTAAACCTACCCAATTGACCCCAATTTTGGTCCAATTCAATTCTAAACTTCAATTTAATATCCACAATATCAATCTAGACCAAATCCAAGTCCAATTTGATTGACATTTGGGTCCAATTTCACTTTTGACCTTAGAGCCCAATTTGGACCCTTGACCCAAACTTAGCCCAAACCAAACCAATTCAACTTCAATTGACCCCAAACCATTTCTAAACCTTCCCTAACATCCCCATAAACAAAACACTAACATAATTTGCCCAAAATTTGAATCCAAACCCCACTCAAATTCAACCCAAAACCAAAAAGCCCAATTTTGACCTAAACCCAAACCTAACCCAAATAAGCCCAAGTCCCAAAACCAAAACCCAACCAAAGTTGAAACCTCTTTGAAACACTCCCATAAACATTTCCCAACATTAATTTTACATCAATTTAAACCCTAGCCCAACATTGGCCCAAGTTAGCCCAATTTGACCTACATTGGCCCATTTACCAAAGAAACCCAAATTCAACCCAATTCAAACCCAAACCACCTCAAATCCATTTCAAATCACTCATGACACATCCTTAAACTAAACCCAACATTTATTTGGCATGGCCCTTTGAAAAATTTTCATCTAAAAGCCCACTTCTAAAGGACATTCAAAAGCCCATTCCTAACCAAACTCAAAAGCCCAAGCCCATCCTAAAGCCCACATTACAATCTCATCTCATCCTCACTTAATTAAAATCATTCCTAAGTCCTAAATCAGCAATCAAATCTTTCTAAACAAAGCCATATGACAAACCATCCAAATTTTACACCAAAATACCAAAATTCCTTAAACCCATTTCCATGAAACCAAGTCAACTTTTCCCAAGCCAAATATGAGCCATAAAGCCATTCTTAAGCCACATGCAACCCATGTGAGTTGTTTACATGTGACCTTACCACATTGGGCAAAAGGAGGAGGTCCTTTAAGCACTTCTTAAAAGCCATTAACCTTACTTATGATTCCCCTTAACCCAAATTTAATCTAAATATTCTTGGATGGAGACTTCTCCACTTAAGACCAGCTGACCCAACTGATTCACCCAGCCCAAAACCAGGTCATGGGGAGGTGAACCCAACCCATTTTCATGGGTTGACCAATTTGAGCCCAAAATGAGCCCTTACCCTTTCCATTTCAAGCCATCCTCTTTACACATGGCAAAGCTCAATTGCCTGCACAAACCTCCAGCCCTGACCCACCTGGACCTGAGGGTGACCCATGCCTGCAGGCCAGCCACCTGGATCGCCATAAAACGCCATGGCCGAGACCTTGGGAGGAGCCAAACTTTTCAATTCTGCCTTCTTGAGTTGTCCCAGCCCAATTGAACACCATGGCTGTTCTTCTCTTGCATAGAGCAGCTGATCCCAAGCCTTAAACCCCCCTGGGAGGCCCTCCACCCTCTCCTATTTTAACACGACCTCCTCTCGGCCATGAGAGGTGCTGAACCAAAACTTACTGAAACCCTGCAAAAATCATCCCAGATCACTCTCTACACATAGAGAACTTGATCCCCACTGAAATCCCCCTGCCATTTCCTCTCTGTGAGCTCAATTTCAGTGTTGAAATTCAAGCCCAAAACCAGGACACTTCACCACAGTGAGCCAATCTCCAAATTGATTGGTCCTACACCTTCACCAGACAAAGAGGAGAAGTTTCCCAGCAAAAGCCCCCTCACCAGGCCAGCCATTGCTTCCAGCCTCCAAGCTTTGTGATTGGGCTTGGTCGAAATCATACCTAAACAATTCACTAGGCCACGGGACTTCATCTGGAGCTTGCTTGGAGCCAATCGAACGTGACACAACTCTTAGATCGAAGCTTCACTTCTCTGAGTAAAGGTATGGACTCACTCTTCCTCCCGAGCTTCCAGAGATTCTCAATTTAGTTTGGGTCAATTTCAATGCATGTTTACCATATGGATGTGTTCGTCTCTTCAAGACCAATCCATAGAGCATAAGAACTCAAAAATCCGTTGAGAATCGAGTGAGAAATTAGGGTTAGAAGGATGACGGTCACGGGTTCACACCAGTCGTAGATGATGACTGCGAACCGTTGGATTGTGCGTGTATTGAGCTGACGGTCAGGATCGCGCCGAACGGGCAATGAGACATGAACCGCGGTCCCCTGGACCGCTGAGTTAGATGGCGGCGCCGAATCAGGAGACGACGCGTGGAGCTTCGGAGCTGCCGAGGTTGACGCGGCGCCGCGTGGATAAGTAGGAAAATAGGGATTTTTCTTATTTATTAAATACCCAGAACTTCAAAAATTCATAACTTTGTGTAGAAAAATCCTAAAAATAAAATAAAAATACCCTCTTGCTCAGTGAACAGAGGAGAATAATTTGGAAAAGAAATCAGGTAATTTCATTAAGTATTTTATTTTTAATGATTTATTTACTCTCTGCACTATTTCAATTCTCCATGCATATAGGAAATTCACCATGGCATGGGACCATAGGGCTTTTGAAGCCTCTGAACTTGTGAACATTCCCTGAATTTTCCAAGGTCAGAGGCCATCCCCATGAGAAGATATTGATTTTTCAAGTGCATGTTACTATTTTGCGTGTTTTAATTCCAATAATTAGCATGTTGAGAAATAAATTCTAGGAAAATTTGGTGAGGTTTCTTATGACCAGAGGGACCTAGGAAAAATAATTTTTGAGCTAATTCATTTTGAACAACCCTAATTGGCCTAAACACCCCAAATTGAACTTTAATTAATTAGGGTTAACCATTCATCAAATTAACTTAAAAACAATTCTCCACTGTCCTCTAGGGATAGGAAAACACCACATAAAAATTTGAGATCAATTGGACTTGGTTAGCCCCACCAAATGGGTTAATTAAGCCCCATGAATGAAATCAAACTTTAAAAATTCATAACTCACAAAATACTTTTCAAAAATTCACAAAATTGGTTTTGGAGCTTCTCTGATATCAGAGGAACTTAGGAAAATTAAAATTATAATTTTCTAAAAAAGTTGATTTTTATCATTATTTTAATATTTTTAATAATTAAAAAACAATAAAAATCACAAAAATATTAAAAATCACCAAAATGTCATATTTTGAATTCTAAACACTTAGGAACAAACCAAATATTTTTCTTAAGTTCCTAGGATAAGATATTGAATTTTAAAGGTTTAATGTAATTTTTAATATTAAAAATGTATTTTTCAACCTTTTCACTAAAATAATTCTAATAAAACAAAGAAAAATCAGAAAATTATAAAAATTGGTTTTCTAGTTTCTTTGATATTAGAGAGATTTTTGAAAAATATAAAATTCATTTTTCAACCTTTATTTTATTTTTAAATTAATTAATGCTTCAAAATTCAAAATAATTATAATAAATAAAATAAAATTCAAAAAATCACCAAAATTGGTCTAAATGGTCTTCTAGTCATTAGGAATGTCCCATAATTTTCTTAAGGATAAAAATTTTTCCTTGGTCATCTTATTGAATTTTCCTTGAAAATCCCTATTTTCCACAAAAAATAATTATATAAATAAATTAAATACAGAAAAATCACATTTTCTCCTCTAATGTCTTAATTGACATGTGAGTGAAACCACATAAAAATTTCAAATTCATTTAAGGTCAATTTAGCGAGTTATAGAATTATTAAGCTTGATAGGCAAAATGGTAATTAAAATTTTAACCCTTAATTAAAACTTTATGCTTAATAAAATGAAAGAGTAAAATATTTGATCCTAATCTGATTTGGATGATTGAAATTTAAATAATTAAAGGGTAGAGACCCATCAATCATTTTTAAGATCAATTAAAGTAAACTTTAATCATTTAATTAATGAAATTTGGAAGATTAATGAAAATTGAAATTATCAAAAATAGGGATATTATTTAGAAGACATTTGTTCTTTAATTTAAGAATCCCTAAATTAATCACCTCAATAATACTTAATTCCTAATTAAAATGATAATTCAAACTCAAGATTTAAAATACTAAAAGTCTTAATCATTAAATTAAATTAAAATTAAAACATTTAAATTAAATCCTTCCAAAATTTCAATTAAATTAATACTTTAACAATTAAATTAAATCACCTTTAAAACATGAAAAATAAAATATTGAATTAAAATTAAAATAAAATTAAATTAAAATTTAAATTAAATTAAAGTTAAAATTAAATTAAATTAAATTGAATTGAAACATATTAAATTAAATTAAATTAAATAAAAAATAAAATCAAATTAAAATAAAATTAAAATTAAATTAAAAATTAAAATAAAATTAAAATAAAATTAAAATTAAAAATAAACCAAATTAAATTAAATTAAATTAAATTAAATTAAATTAAATTAAATATAACATCACTTAAGATATAAAGAATTCGAAATAGATCTAAAACAACTTGAACACTATTCCAAACTTAAATCCATTAATTAAAATTAAATTAAAACACAAATCACTAAAACATCAATTTGCCCTTAAAAGCTCTTGTTATCATAACTCCTAAATGGAGTATTAGGTGAAGTGTCACTTCATTCATAGGATATTCAAACATCCTAGTTCACTGAGCAAAAGAACAAAACTTAATTAAACCTTGGATGATTACTTCACCTAATTAATTAAATCCATTTGGACTTAGAACAATCCCAGCAATATTGAAAAGATGTTTAAGACTCTTCTTAAGCACTTCCTCAATATGATAGGATATTTATAAGAACAATTGAACTTAATTGTTCTTTGATGAAGAAAATCGTCCTTAAACCAAAATACAAAAAACCTAGACGTCATAGGAGATGACTAGCTATAGGATTAGGATCTTGGTAGAAAACCAGAAACCTTGCCCTTAGCTTTACCTAGGTAATTTCTACAAATACTTAAAATGCTTTAACATGTGTTTCAATTGCAGCTTGTAATGACGGGAAGACCCTCCAGGTACGCTTTTATTTTATTGCAATTTACTTTATTGCAAATGCACTTTACTTTTCTTGCATGATAAACAACTGTTGCATGAAAACAAAAACCTTTAGCGTAGTCCCTAAAATTGAAACCAAAACTAAATTAAAAATCACTACAAGATAAAATTCACCGCCACAACATTTCAAAATATAAAGCAACTCAAAATTTAATTACAAACAGAACAACAAAACTACAATTGCAACTAAATTAAAACGTCTCGTTGAATGATCGGGAGTACCTCGGATGATGTAACCCACGTGTTGCTAACGGGATTTCCCACGGTCTAAATGAAAGTGTGGAACTCACTCAGTTGAGTTTAGCAAATTCATCTGGACTAAGTGAATTCAATGAAAATAACGGTGTCGGGATGACGGAACCGTGGGATCTTAATCGGTTCTGTTATAATCAACTTTAAGATTTGTTTTAATTAAAATATTAAAATCACTTGGATTTTAAGATTTCTAAACCAAAACACTTCTCTCATCTCCTGATTTATGACTTCTAAAACTAAACTTTTGCAACAACAAAGAGCTCGAAGCATGGTGGGCAGCACGGCCATTGTCATCAACAAAACTGGGGTCTACTCCAGTAAAACCTTTCCTAGTTTTAAACAACAAAGCCATAGGATTTCGAGGTAGTTTGCCTAGTGCAACATAAATCCTCAACTCTTCGTTAGGCTTTTGTATAATCATGTTATGCAAATTAAGCCCTAACCAGTCTTAGGACTCCGAGGGAGTCGTTCGGTACGACATAAACCCTCACATCTTCGAGGCTATTTGTATGATTATATCATATGAATATAAGTCCTAATTAATTAAAATTGGCAAGATTGAAATATAAAATAATATTAAAATTTTCTTAAATCTAAGCCAAACAATAAGATAGTTTGGGAAGTTTCCAAGGTTTTTCTTGGATCCTCAGCTTCTCCTACTTCTCTTCCATTGGACTCCTGAAAATAATTGTTCCAAATTTTGAGTCGTTCCCTATTGAAATTTCCAAAAATCTAATTGTTTGAAAACCTTAAACTTTGAAATTCTTGAGAGCAAAACCACTGATCATTATTGAGAGTTTTCTTAAGTGATTCCCGTCATTTAAGATGTAATTAACTATAGGGGCTTGCCCTTATATGGAACTTTAAGAACCCAGGTAATATAAACTCTGCTTAATTCATTTATATTAAGCAGGGGAACTTGTCGGCTTATAAAATTGGTTCGTAGATCAAACAGATGTCACAAATCTTCTAGTTTATTTAATCGAGCCCCATCATCAAGCAGTGTGGCTACTCTCCGGGATAGATATACAGTTTGTGGTGCGGTGCTCGTTTATATAAACTATTCGGGATGTGAGATCAGTTTGATTTCATATCTTAAAATCTTCAAATTTAAAAATTATTTTCAAAATCAAATACTACTTTTCAATTTATTTATTTAAATTAAATTAAAAATTCGCATACAATTTCTGTAGGTGACCCCTTTTCAAAACACATAACCTAAAAATATGCCGACACATACCCAAATAAGTTTTAATTAACCTTATCCTAATTTGACTTAGCCACAATTAAGTCTACTTAATTAATTAAACATTAACTAAATTAGGTTTAATTAACCTTAATCTATTTAGACTTAGCCCCAATTAAGTCTAATTTATCAATTAAACTTACTTAAATTAGGTTTTGTTAACCTTAACCTAATTAGACTTAACCACAATTAAGTATAATTAATCAATTTAACCTTACCTAAATTAGATTTAATTAACCTTAATCTAATTGGACTTAGCCCCAATTAAGTCTAATTAATTAATAAAATGTTATCCAAATTAGGTTTAGTTAACCTTAATCTAATTAGACTTAGCCACAATTAAGTCTAATTAATCAAGTAAACCTTACCGAAATTAGGTTTAATTAACCTCAATCAAATTAGACTTAGCCCTAATTAAGTCTAATTAATCAATTAAACCTTAACCAAATTAGGATTAATTAACCTTAATCTAATTAGAATTAGCACTAATTAAGTCTAATTAATCAATTAAACCTTACCCAATTGGTTTAATTAACTTTAACCTAATTTATCTTAACCCCAATTAAGTCTAATTAATAAATTAAACCTGACCTAAAATAGATTTAATTAACCTTAACCTCATTTGACATAGCCACAATGAAGTCTAATTAATCAATTAAACCTTATCCAAATTAGGTTTAATTAACCTTAGTCTAATTAGACATAGCTACAATTAAGTCTAATTAATCAATTACACCTTACCCAAATTAGGTTTAATTAACTTTAACCTAATTAGACTTAACCCTAATTAAGTCTAATTAATCAATTAATTCTTACCCTAATTAGGTTTATTTAACCTTAACCTAATTAGACTTAGTCCAATTAAGTCTAATTAATCAATTAAACCTTATCCAAATTAGGTATTATTAACCTTAAATTAATAAGACTTAGCCACAAGTAAGTCTAATTAATTAATTAATTAAACCTGATCCAAATTAGGAGTAATTAACCTTAATCTAATTAGACTTAACTACAATTAATTCTAATTAATCAATTAGACCTTACCAAAATTGGGTATAATTAACTTTAATCTAATTAGATTTAGCCACAATTAAGTCTAATTAATCAATTAAACCTTACCCAAATTAGATTTAATCAACCTTACCCTAATTAGACAACCCCAATTAAGTCTAATCAATTAATTAAATCTTATCTAAATTAGGTTTAATTAACCTTAATCTAATTAGACTTAGCCACAAATAATTCTAATTAATCAATTAAACCTTACCTAAATTAGGTTTGATTAACATTAACCTAATTAGACTTAGCCACAATTAAGTCTAAGTTAATGAATTAAACCTTATCCAAATTAGGTTTAATTAAACTTAATCAAATTAGACTTAGTCCAATTAAGTCTAATTAATTACTTAAACCTTAACCAAATTAGGTTTAATTAATCTTAAATTAGACTTAACCACAATTAAGTCTAATTAATCGATTAAACCTTACCTAAATTATGTTTAATTAACCTTAATTAAATCCCTAATTAAGTCTAATTAATCATATAAACCTTACCCAAATAAGGTTTATCGAACCTTAAACCTTAATTATAGGTAACCCTAATTAGGTTTAATCAGTCTAAATAAACCAAACTTAAGTTCATCCCATATCGAACTTATGTCAAACTTCTAACTTAGATTTAACCTAATTTGAACCCAAGTTAACACCGAGATTAAGTTCAACCCATATTGAACTTAAGTCAAACTTCTAACTTAGGTTCAACCTAACTTAGACGTAAGTTAACCAAAACTTAAGTTCAACCCTTATTGAGCTTAAGTCAAAATTCTAACTTAGGTTCAACCTAACTTGATTCCAAGTTAACCCAAACTTAAGTTCAACCCATATTGAACTTAAGTCAAACATCTAACTTAGATTGAACTTAACTTAAACCCAAGTTAAGCAAAATTTAGATTTAACCTATATTGGATCTAAGGCAAACCTAAGTTCAATTTACACCAAACCCCTAGGTTCAAATTACATTGAAGCTGACTCAACCAAGCTTTAAGTTCAAATTGAACTTAAAATTAAATCTCTTTAAAACCCGGACTGAGAACCCAATCTAGTTTATCTTGGACTTAGTTAACATCTTTAGATTCAAATGACATTAAATCTAAAATTCTAAAGTCTAACGTATGTTAGCTTTTACTCAATTTAAGTCTAATCTACATTAGGCTTAATTTAGATTCAAATGACAATGAATCTAAAATCCTAAAATCTTACTTATGTTAGATTTTACTCAATCAAGTCTAATTTTTATTAGACTTAAAATCTTTAGATTGAAAAGACATTGAATCTAAAATCTAATTTATATTAGATTTAACTCAGAATCATTAAATTCAAGTAACATTGAATCTAAAAATTCTCAATTTTAATTAGATCTTGCATGACATTAGATTTAAATAAACTTGAATCCTTTCTTTAGATCTAAATTACATTAGGCTTAAATAAACAAATCAAAATTGACATATAAAAAAATAATCAAAATGACACATGAAAAATATTAATTGGTTAATAAATCATAAACAACTTAAAATTTTTCAACCTAAATCCCGAAAAGGCATTAAAACTTCAATGAAACCTTAATAAAAAAAGATCACCAAATGCAACTTGAGCCCCAACGTTCTTGATCTACGAAGATTTCTTGGATGAAGTAATCCTGGTTGTTTACAGGAGTATTCCGGTCCTTGTTTAAAACCTTTTAGACTAAATAGATCAAGGCATCCGACGATCCTGAGACGACGGAGTCGTGGACATCTTGATCGGTTTGTTTAAAAATCCACTAAAGAAATAAAATTGACATTATTTCTTTTGTAAGAATCACTCTATCACTGTTTTCTCGCATGTTGAAGACAAGTTCTTCTTTAGATTTACTTTGCATGCTATTAGGGTTTGCTAACTCTATTTTGCAAGGTGAAATTCTAAAAATAACACAAAAAAAACAAAACTAAAATGACATTAAGATAAAATAATGATAAAATGACAAAGCTGAAACAACACAAAACCTAAACTTTTAGGATTTCCGCAAAACCTAAACTTTTAGGATATCCACCAAAATAACAAAACAAAATTAAAACGAAAATAAAATAAATGAAAAATTATCAGACAAAATCAAAACAACAACTAAAATAAAATAAAATAAAATTGACATAATAATAACAATATGACAAAATTAGACCTGACGCTTAGGAACATGTTACCCCTTGGATTGAACATTGAAGTTTCTTTCCAAGATCTTAGAATTTCTCAGAAAATGAATAATTGATGTTAATCAAGAGTTTTCTTAGGTAATTTTCTTAATTAATTAAGGTGTAATTAACTATAGGAGCTTGCTTCTATAGGATAATTAAAAAGCTCAAAATAGAATCCCTAGTTATAAAAATTCTATGATTTTCTCTATATGAAAACTTCAGTAATGACATATTCTGAAGATTTCCTATATAAGTTTATCATTTGATATACCATTTTCTCTATTTTCTATCATGCTTAGCCCTTCCTCTTCCAAGTTTATTTGTTTCTAAGGATTCTCTACATAATCCAAATAGAACTGGTTACTTAGGAATTAAGGCGATAAGATAGAAAAATAGAGTATCGACTCTTCATACCAATAATACACCCTCTCTTAACCCAAAAAACACCAATACCTCTAGTAGTGATGGTGACGACAAGTCCGAACGCTACCAGCAGAAGCAGTGCCATTACGGGAAGTCACAACTCAACATGTTCTACAGTTTTTCAAAAATCAAATTGTCTACCATTTTGGTGTTCTGTGTAGAATTGTTTCAAACAACGGCGCCACAGAATCGATTGGAGGTATTCTACAATATACTACCCCAAAGCAAAAGACATGGCAGAAGCCTTAAACAAGATGCTCGTGCAAATTTTAAGAAAATATTGGATGAGAATAAAAGAGGATGGCACAAAAATTTGTTAGAAGCTTTATGCGCATACAAGACAATGGTCAGGATGCCGACATAATCTACGCCATACGCCCTCGTGTATGGGTTCAAGGCAGTGTTTCTGTTGGAAATTCAACTACCTTGTCTCAGAATCGTTATCACAAACCACATTACAACATAAAACAATGATAAACTGGTTCGCCCGAGGACGTTCAAAGTCGTTGACCTCATTCTTGTTCTCAAATGGTTTGTTCTTGCACATCGCAATATAGGTGAAAAATTTGAACAGACCTTGGAAAGGTCGTTCGTGGTGGAGAAGGTTTACTTAAGAGGATCGTACCAGTTAGTTAATTCTCAAGGTGAAAGACCCATGTTGCCAATCAATTGATGATATTTAAAGAAGTACTATACAACATGACAGGTTCTAAAGACGATGTTTGTTCCTAGAGTAGCTATATGTCTAGTGTCTGTAACTGGGTCCCAAAATGAAAAATTTGTAATGAATTTGGATGAAAACAACAAGAATTTTTGTGTAATAAAATGTGCATGTTGAAATCTCTTATTTAAGTTTCTAGTTTTATTAAGTCATATTTATTAAGATAAAGGCATATGTATATTTTAAAATTCTCCTAAATAATAAGATTACATTGTTCTTATTCATTTTGAATTTCAGTGCACTGGGTTTCTCCTGTCTTCCGCAGGAAAAATGTTAGAAGCCGATCTTCGCTTTAAAAAGTGGCTTGAATCTCACACTTAATGAGGAGAAAGTCGTGAAAGGAGGAGTTATAAACTTTGACATGGATTTTGCACAATTTAGTGTGGATTACGAAAGGCCCCTGATGAGCCTGGTCAGCCATGGAGAAACTGCAAAACTTTAGGATGAAACATCAAATAAATATCTAAAATCAAAGCATAAGAATATGATAGTTTAGTAAATCACTAAGATTCCTCTAGGAGCTGTGTTTTCCTCTAGCTTTCTCTCCCTTTGGATTCCTATAATAACTATTCTAAACATGAGCTACTCACCTTTGGAATTCCTATTACCACATTTTTTTGAAGATCCTACCTTTTGGAAGTCATGAAAATAATATTTTCTGATCTAAATCAAGAGTTTTCTTAGGTGACATCAGTTATCTAAGATGTAATTAACTATAGGGGCTTGCCCTTATAGGAAACACAAAGGCCCAAGATTAATATAAACCCTAACTAGTTCTTTTGTATTATATAAGAGAATTTATTGGTCAACATAAAGGTTCGCAGACCAAACGGATGTCATAAACCTTTTAGTTTATTTAATCAAGCATCATTATCAAGTGATGTGTTTTCTCTTCAGGATAGATGCAGCATTTGTGATGTAGTGATCGTTTATTTAAACTATAGTGTATATGAGAACAGTTTGATTTCATATTTTAAAATTAAAAATGATATTTTTCTGATATATATATATATATATTAAAAAAATATATATTTTAAACATGGAAACTCTTTTTGGAGACCAACCCAATTTCTAAATCGTTTAACGACTGACAAGGGTATTCAAAGAGAATGGGTAAATACTTAAACACTACCAAGATGGTAAAAGGCATGTAGTTAATGAGGTCTTAATGTTGCACCAACTTGAGTAAATATTTGGATTTGTTAGGTAGAAGAAGTTAAACAAAGTGCTTCTTAGAAGATAACCAAAGTTTATTTTTGTATTTGTGTTTGTGATTGTTGTTTGTTGGGGTGTAAATTATTTGTATTTATGTGTTGATGCTTAGTTTAGTGTGTGCTTAGCTTTGATTAGGACTACAAAAATTGAGGGAGGCGAGTCCTTAGTCTTTTCGTTGTGACTGTACTTTAGTATGTCATTTGGTGGCTGTTGGATCAACCTTATCCTCCACATCTTAGTTCTCAATCAAAAATAAGAATTTATTGGAGACATGTTGAGTTTATACATAGGACAGATCCATCACAATTCTTTATTTCTTATTTCTGACATGTTCTTCCATCATGTTGATTCAATAAACTAGGTATTAGAGGAACTCGTGAATGATCTTTTTATTGAATTGTTAGTGTTGTCAACTTTATAGGATGACATAGCAGCTGTTGTTGGCAACACAAAACCAATAGATATGGAACTATCTATTTTAAAAGATTAATCCTACAAAAAATGCGCAAAAGCACCTGGCAGTTAATAGAAATGAGATTCTGCTGGAGATAAGAAAGTGGAGAAGGGAGATGAGAAAGGAGATGAGTGATTCTCATTTATCTTTAGCATAGAATTGTTATTTGTGTGGTTAATATATGTGATTAAAGACTTGGGGTGGATCAACTATTGCAAATTGAGAAGCCAGGACCAAATATGGGTCAAGAACATAGGCACCAGTGCCCCTGACACCATATTTCTAGAAGCTGAACTAGCGCCAAGGCGCTACATCTTAGGCAACCAAAAGCAGCGCCTAGACACTACTATCGTGACGCCTAGGCGCCACTCTCTTACTCTTAACAAAAAGGCCTAAACTGACCCGTTGTATATCATTTTCACAAAATCTTCTCCTCGACCCTTCTTCATTGATTGAGACACAATCCTTAGAGCTACCCTTATTCTTTAATCCGCGCTTGATTCGTAGAGATTTTGTGAGTGGATATCACCTCCATATGGTAAATTCCACTTCTTAAGCATGCATTTCCAATTTTTATCAATATTTCTTCATGATTTTGGAGGATACAGTGGAAAGAGGGGATTTTTTAGGGGAATGTTTGGTTCAGCCCGTAATTTACATATTGTGTGCATACATTTCAATCTTTAGCCTCATTTTATTGTATTTCATAGTTACTACTTGTCTATGCCTCCCAAAACCAAAGGAAGTAAGTCCAAATTTTCTTTTTACGAAATGAAGTTTGTAAGCTTCAAAGCTCAGGAGTGTTACAATGACCTATTAGTGTCAAAGAAATTGTTTACGGAGAGGGGATTCGTTAACCCTCAGAGAGATATGGAGAAAGTAATCATGAGTAGTAAATGGGAAAAATTTTGTTATTAAACCTCTGTTGTTGTGGTCCCTATAATAAAGAAATTTTATGCTAATCTTCCTAAAGCTATCGGAGGATTGGTTTCTGTGAGAGAGAAACTTGTAGATATTTCTCTGTCTTACATCAATGTGCTATTTTTTTTAGAGCACTCTCTTATTACTCTTATGCAGATTCTACTCTTACTAATGAATATCAAGATGAAGTTATCACATAATTATCTGATAGTTGAGGAGAATGGAAAGTTAATGAGGGAGTTAAGAACAAATTTTCTGCATCCAAATTATATGCAATATCAAAAGCTTGGTCCTTTTCATTTTAGTTGAAATGCTTCCCTCAACCAATGCTAGAGAAGTGACTATGGATCAAGCTTTGTTGAACTATTGTAGCCAAAAGAATAAAGCCATTGATGTAGGTTCGCTTATTCATTATTCTATAGTAGATTCCACAAGTGGGGAACTACTCTTGCTTTGGGTAAACCATCTACTATATTTTCTTTGTATCAGCATGCTAGAGTTGCTGTTAGTAGTGGGGAGGAGATTCTTCATCCATTAAAGCAAAAATCTGCATTAAAAATTGGATTATACAAGAGGCATGTAGACTTAATGAAAACATTACGTATAGTGTATCTTGGCTCTTCTACTTGTATCCAAAACAATAAACCCATTGATGTAGTTTCACTTATTCATTATTATATAGTAGATTCCACAAGTGGGGAACTACTCTTGGTTTGGGGCAACTATCTAGTATCTTTTCTTTGTGTCAGCATGCTAGAGTTGTTCTTAGTAGTGAGGAGGAGATTCTTCATCCATTAAAGAAAATATCTACATTCAAAATTGGATTATACGAGAGGCACTTAGACTTTAGGAATGCATTAGGTATAGTGTAGCTTGGCTCTTCTACGCCTTAACCCATGTCCTTCTACACCAAAAGGTGCATTTAAACAAAAATTGCAAATATTAGAGAATGATAATGCAATTTTACATGGCATGGTGTATAGATTAACAAAGCATTGTTCACACTTAGATATTTAGTATAAAATTAGATTTTATCATTGTTCCAAATTTCACTATACTGAATTGGAGATGTATAGATGGAATCCGTGGATTAGTGGGGATACCTTAGCGGAGTTCCCAGTTGGTCCATCGTATGAGATGTTTGAGCAACGACATCCTATGGAAGAGGATGAGGAGGAAGAAGAAGAGGAAGATGATGATGAGGAGAAGGAGGATGAGGCTTAGCTTTACTTTTTTTTTTGTGGATGTACTAACAAGATTTTATTTATTGTTTTGTGGATCTATTAAACATTATTTTTATTTCTGCGATGTACTAGACGATAAGTATATTTCTTACTGCTACTATTTTGGTACTCTCTTTAGTAATTTTTTTATAGTGGTTGTTGACTTAGTTACCTATTGTATTTATACTTTCTTTAGTGTAGTTTCATTATTATCCCTGTTTAGCTATGATTTACTTTGTACTACTTATATATTTTTCTTACATATATATGTTAATCTTATGGATAGATACATGTGATAAAAAGGTACTTTTCTGCTATATTTTCTCCCTGCTTGTATTCATGTTGTTTACATTGCTATATACGCTAATAATCATGTTTTGGGGGTGGGGGGGCGATGAGAAAAAAATTTCTTGAAAGCTTAAATTTATTTTTCATCAGTAAACTACATTTAATTTTATGTCTTAAAAAGATTTAAGGAATGTGGTATCGATGTGAAACTATTCCAGTTTCAAGGAATGAAAAACATGGTATCTTTATTTTAAATTCTATGTAAATGAGGGTAGACTAGTTGTAGTCTAGCCTGTAAAAAAATGATTTCACTTTTTACTTGTACAAAAAGTTATTTATTTTTTAAACTAGGTATCCTTAGATATATACTTCATAAGCATTGAGCCTCTAGTAAAATCATAGTTTCAACTAATATATATTAGCTTTAAAAAAGCAAAAAGAGTGGAGTGTGATATTTTCACTTTAGGGAGTTGATAGTGGAATTCAAAATTATTAAAAAGCTATCCAGATATAATAATCCTCCTTAAGTAATATTAAGGATTGAAATATACATCCTAAAGCAAGAAAAGAAAATGAGAAAAAAGTGAATAAAAGAGAATATTGGGGGAAGAGAAGCTTAAGAAAAAGCCTTATCAAAAATTAGTTTCATTAGATTCTTTTTATAGTTGAAGCATTATTACATTCCTAAGCTTATGTATATTCAAAGTGTATTTGAAAGTCTTTTCAAATAGAGAGCTTAAATTCTGTTTTTCCGCCATCTAGGTACTTTAGCTAAAAATTATTAACTATTTTTTGAATTGAATAGAAAATCAAATTTTTTTTAGTTAGATGAAAGGTTTGTTATAACCTAAGGCTAGACTTGTTTACTAGGGTTAATCTAAATTTTACACTACGAGTTTCTTGAAGCAAAATTGTTGATAATTTTAATGAAACCCACACCCTCAAATTAAATAAATTTAGTATTAATATTCTAGTGTTACTTGAAAAAAAATTAATGGTTAAGTTTGGGGGATTTTGATGTGGAGAAAATTATGCTTAATTTACTTTAAATTTTGTACATTATTATGGATGACATTGCAGATTAAAGAAATGTGTTTTTATATTTCTCTTGCAGGTAAAACGAGTGGTGGAAGTGGTTCAAAGTGGAGAAGAAATGGAGCAAAGTGGAGGTGACTTGGAGATAAAGAGGACCCAACTGACTACTCGTATCTGGGTGCCAGATTTCTGGGGCGCTTAGGTATCAATCCCACCTTGGGAACCCGAGAGGTTGGTGCCTAGGCACCATTACCAGTGCCTTGGTACCACCTTTTTGGGAGCCTAGACACCCCTACCCTATCGGCGGACAGAGAGGCTGGCGCCTAGGTGCCAACCCAGTGGCGCCTAGGTGCCAACCCAGTGGCGCCTAGGTGCCAACCCAGTGGCGCCTAGGTGCCAAAAACTGTCTGAGAAGTTTTCAGCGGTTCCTCCACCTGAAGTGCGAAGTTTTTTAGCATGATAAAGGGTGTTCTTTTGAGGGAGGATAGGAGCTTTTGCATTGTTCTGGGGTATGGTGGTGATGTATTTTCCTTTGGAATAGTAGAGGCTTCATTGAGATTTTGGCAAAGATATTGAGTGACATTGTAAGGAGATTCTTGAGAAGAGCAGCTAGGGCCTAGGAGATCCTTGAAAGAGCATTCTCAGAACTTTGTAAACGAAAGAAAAGTGATTTGTTATTGTACTTCTATAAACACAATTCTATAGTCGCTTTACTTGTTTTTAAAGATGCTTTGTGGTGTTTTCTCAATTCTTTCTGAGTAGGCTCTTTACGTATTCCTTGTGATGAATAAGTAGGTTGTGTAGAACTACTAGAATGCTTTAGAAATTAGTTTTTAATATTTAATTTGATGAGCAATCTTCAAGTATTCATTCACTTTTTTATTCTGGCCAAGTGATTAGTTAAAACATTTTGTGATCTATAATGACTCGGGAGAGCTATGTAAAAACTATTAAATTATTCACGTTGAACTATAGGGTAAAGCAAAAGTACACTATAGAGTGATGAAAATGTTATAAAATAACCATTAATGGGCTAAAAGTGGGACTTATGAAATTAAGGACATTTTAACTAAACTTCTTTATGCACTCGAGATGGCTCCTATTTGTCACTAGCCACATTTACAATTTGAAGCACTCATTGCTTACACTCCACTTATATCATTGCAAGTGAATGTAACTTTATAATTTGGTTACCACCAATTCAAATATATTGAGTAAAATTTATATAGGAGTAAAACTTTAAGAATAGTTTGTAATTTAGCAGGAATACTTAGAATAACTTTAAACCAACTCAACTAATGTAGTAGGCTAGTTTCCTAATCCTTAAACACCTCAATCACTATAGTTCGACAACCTGAACTCAAAAGACTTTATTTACAGAAGTGATATGTACACTTACATTATGCCTATGAGTGTAAGTGTACCTGGACTTAATTTAAGGTTGCGTCATTAACCCACTTTAAAATACCCATTTTTATGCCTTATTTATGATTCAATTCTTAAAGATATTATGCTTTAATGAAAGGTGTTTTTATGTTTTTGGATGTGAGTGATAAAAAATAAGTTCAAGAAGGAAAAAATAGAAAAAAGGAGAATAGATTTTAAAGAGCAAAGTTGTCAAAATTATAGGCCTGGCGCTTAGGCGCCAGAATTCGGCGCCTAAGCGCCAGTTTCATACATACGCAGACAAGATTTTTGATGACTTTGGGTAGATCTTTTGATGGTGTTAAGCGGTTATCAGTGCTTCTAGAAGACTAGAAGTTACTCCTAATATATAGGACATGTGATACAATGAATTTGGACATAGGGAAACGGTTTTAATCGCGAAGAGGTGTGATCCAAAGTGAAGAGGTGTGAAAACCTGGTCACAGAGTCCGACGCCTAGGCGCCAGATCCGGACACCTAGGGACGACAGTTACCTTCTATAAGATACATTATATTTGGATGAATTTTGAAGATGTGCCTTAAGCAACCCCTGGACAAATTCAGAGCTCTATAAATAGGAGCCCATTCTATAGAGAAAATCGCACCCTAAAGATCCCTTTAGTACACTATAGTCCCTAAGCACCATTTAGCCATTATACCCCCCCTCTAGCGTCCAATTATTTTAGGGAGCTACCTTCTTTTGTATTTAGTGAGTTTATTTTCAATTTATTTTGAGGGTTAAATGTGAGATTATTAGTGTTGTTGTTGTTGAAGTCTTTCAACATTACATTGGAGTCAGTAGGAGTCAGCGGATCACTTGTAGGAACATTCCAGATAAGTATTTGTAACTTGGTTTAAAGTTTTATAAATATGTTTTATTGTGTGAATTCAATGTGTTATGAGTAGTTAGTTTTATTTCTCCTTTCAACTATGAAAAGATAATAAGATAATTAAATTTTATTGGAGAATTTAACTTAAAATATTTATAAAAATTGTGATGATATTAATACCTGATCTTAGTTTACTTTTTAAACTGGCCATTTAAATTGTTAAAACCTGTTGAAGAATTTTGAGACCTATCCGGAGTTGAGATCTTAACTAGTAGATATCACATGAATCCTTAGGTAATCGAAGGCTTTATGCGGGTTATTCAAGGTGAAGTGCAAATAAATAGGAAGAATTAATTTATTAGGCATATAATTAATTAGTTTTTAGAGTGACGGGCTAAATTCTAATAATTTGTTCTATAGAAAGGGAACAGGTCACTGGTAGGGCCGACCATATCCACCCTTGGACATCTAGTAGTGTGAGCCTAAATTAACCCATTATACTAATAAAACATCCTGAACCGATCTAAAGAATAGTCAATGTTCTTTATACCTTGACCAAAGGGTAAAGAATAGGAATGCTTCTATTTGGTACAATACCATAATCTAAATTCTCCACAAATGATAATTATTCAAAAAATCTTGAATTAGTTGAAAAGGAGAAAGTTATTTTATTTATACCTGCATTAATCTTTATTTTATTAATTCTTACTTGCTTTTAGTAGAAATTTTAGTAAAACTTTATTTAAAATCAAAACTTTAAAAAAAAATAAAAATTACTTTTAATTTAAAAAATCTAAAAATATTTCTTAATTTTCTCAAAATCTTCCCTGTGGGATCGATAACCAGGACTCCACTAGAGCCCTGTATTACTTGAAACGATACGTATACTTGAATTTGAAATTGTGACTTTTACAATAATTAATATAATATTTATACTTAAATTCATAAATTCTTACTTAAGTAAAAGTCGGGTCGCATCAGGTTTTTGGTGCCATTGCAAGGGATTAAATCTTCTAGTAGTGGTATCAAATTCTTGCATTAAAAAGTATGTATATAAAGTCGCATCAAGTTTTTAGCGTCGTTGCCGGGGAAGAAAAGGAAAATAAGTAAGAAAGTTAAAAACAACAATATTTACATTTCTCAAATTAAATATAATTTATTTCTTAAAAAAGATAATAAAAAAATATATCAAAAAGATTTAAATTTATTTTTATGTGTAGTTCTGGATCTGAAGGATTATTACCTTTTGATTCTGAATTAGAATGAGCAGTTAAAAGAATTAGAAAAGGAAAATAAATTCAAAAATATCAGGAAATGGCTAACATACATAACAATAATCAAAATCCAATAGAAATCAATGAACAAATAATTTATAAACCATTAACAGATTATGCAAACCCTACAGCTGATGAACTTCATATTAGTATTCAAATGCCTGTTGTAGATGCTAATTCTTTTGAGCTTAAACCTTCTATTATTCAAATGGTTCAAAATAATCAATTTGGGGGAACACCTAATGAAGATCCAAATTTACACCTTGCTAGTTTCTTAGAACTTTGTGCTACCTCTAAATATAATAATGATTCTGATGATGCTATTAGGCTTAGACTCTTTCCTTTTTCCTTAAAAGATAAAGCAAAGATGTGGCTTAATTCATTAGCAACTTGTTCTATTAAAACTTGGGCAGATATGGCATTACAATTCCTTGCTAATATTTTCCTCCTTCTAAAAATGCTAAATTAAGAAATGATATTAATTTATTTATGCAATTTGATGGAGAAACAATTTATGAAGCTTGGGAAAGATTTAATGAACTATTAAGAAAATGCCCTCATCATGCTTTACCAGATTGGTTAATTATTTAAACATTTTATAATGGACTTATTTTATCAGTTAGATCTATTATAGATGCTACTACAGGTGGTTCTTTAATGGATAAAACATTTGAAGAAGTTTATACTTTAATTGAAGAAATGGTTAATAATAATTTTCAATGGCCTTCTAAAAGGGTTAATCCTAAAAGAATGACAAGTATTCAAGATAATGAAGCCTTTTTTATTTTAGCTTCACAAGTGGCTGCGATATGTAAGAAATTAGATAATTTTGTTATTAATATTTCGCATGTAAGTAATGATAATTCTGCAAATACTGATGATTCTCAAACAATTGAAACTTTGCAAGTTATTGCTAGTAAAACTAATAATCTTTGTTCTAATTATTATAATCCATGTTGGAAAAATCATCCTAATTTTAATTCAAATAATGGACATCAATAATGGAGTAATAATCAAGTTAATCCAAATTTGAACAATCAAGGAAATTTAAACTTGAGACCGACTTACCCTCCTAGTTTTAACAGTCAGCAGAAAAAGTTATCTGTAGAAGAATTGATCTTGCAACTAAGTAATCAGCTACAAAGTCAAAATACTGCTATTCGTAATATTGAGAATCAGATGGGTCAAACTGCTAATTTTATTAGTTACAGACCTCAAGGAATATTACCTAGCAGTGTCAAAATTAATCCTAAAGAAACTGGGAAAGAACATGAACATGCAAAAGCTGTACAACTTAGAAATGAAAAGGAATTAAAAGAGAAAATTTGGAATGAAATTGAAAAAGAGAGAGAGGTAGAAGAGATTGAAAATCCTATAGAAAGTCTTTCTCCAAGTAAAAATCAGACTGCAATTCCTATTGAAGTAGAATATGAAAGACCACCACCACCTTTTCCTCAAAGACTAAAACATCAAAAGCTTGACCATCAATTTTCTAAGTTCTTTGAGATTTTTAAGAAACTTACCATCAACATTCTTTTTGCTGAAGCTTTGGAACAAATGCCAAGCTATGCAAAATTTATGAAGGATATTTTATGCAAGAAAAGGAAATTTGAAGCTTATGAAACTGTTGCATTAAGTGAAGAATGTAGTGCAATAATTCAGAAGAAACTACCTCAGAAACTTAAAGATCTTGGAAGTTTCACTATACCTTGTGCTATTGGAGAAAAATTTTGTAGAAATGCCTTATGTGATTTAGGAGCAAGTATTAATCTCATGCCATTTTCAATCTTTCGAAGGTTAGATTTAGGAGAGATTTCTCCCACCACTGTAACCCTTCAGTTAGCTGATCGATCTATCACTTATCCTAAAGGAGTTATAGAGGATGTTCTTCTTAAGGTAGATAAATTTATCATTCATGTGGATTTCATTGTACTAGAAATAGAAGAAGATAAAGAAATACCTATTATTTTAGGGAGACCGTTTCTAGCTACCGGACTTGCTATGATTGACGTGCAAAAAGGAGAATTAACAATGAGACTTAATGATCAAGAGATAACATTTAATGTTCTGAAATCAATGAGGTATCCTGATAAAGAAAAATGCTATAGGATGGATATTTTTTATTAGATAATTTAAAAGCATTATCAAGAAAAATTTAAGGTCATTTCTGAAGAAAAAATGATGAATCTATGTTATATAATGAGTGATTAACTGAAGAAATTAAAGAAGTAAATGAAGAAAAATTTTCTGAAGAAACTCATTATATTCATAAAAACTGGGAAATTTTAGACAAAACTAAAATATGATATACTTTTACCCTCTATTGAAAAAGCCCCTGAACTGGAATTAAAAATGTTACCTGCACATTTAAAGTATGCATTTCTTGGAAATTCATTAACTTTACCTGTAATTATATCTTCAAAACTAAGTAAAGATCAAGAAGAAAAATTAATAGGAGATCTGAAGAATTCTAAGAAAGCTTTTGGTTGGACTATTACAGATATAAAAGGAATAAGCCCTTCAATCTGTATGCATAGGATTTTAATGGAAGAAAATTGTAAACCCACAATTGAACCTCAAAGAAGATTGAACCCAATTATGAAAGAGGTTGTTAAAAAAGTGATACTCAAATGGTTAGATGCTAGAATTATTTATCTTATTTCAGATAGTCAATGGGTAAGTCCTATTCATTATGTTCCGAAGAAAGGAGGTGTAACTGTCGTTGTTAATGAAAAAAATGAATTAATCCCAACAAGACAAGTTACTGGATGGAGAATTTGATTTAATTATAAAAAATTAAACAATGCCACTAGAATGGATCATTTTCCTTTACCTTTCTTGGATCAGATGTTGGATAAATTAGTTGGACACTCATATTTCGCATTTTCTGGATGGATATTCTGGTTATCATCAATTACCTGTTGCTCCTGAGGACCAAGAGAAAACAACATTTACAAGTCCTTATGAAACATTTGCCTTTAAAAGAATGCCTTTCGGTTTATGTAATGCACATGCAATATTTTAAAGATGTATGATGTCAATATTCTGTGATTTAATTGATAAAGGAAATGAAGTATTTATGGACGATTTTTCAGTTTTTGGAACTTCTTTTGAGTCTCACTTGGAAAATATAATGAAAGTTTTGAAGCTATATGAAGAAATAAATTTGGTTCTAAACTGCGAAAAATGTCAATTTACTGTCACAGAAGGAATTGTACTTGGATATAAAATTTTACAAATAGGTATGGAAGTTGATCAGGCAAAAGTGAAAATTATTACTGAACTTCAACCACCTACTACTGTTACTGATGTGAGAAGTTTTCTGGGTCATGCTGGATTTTATAGAAGATATATAAATGATTTTTCTAAAATTGCTAAACCTCTTTGTCATTTATTAGAAAAAGATGCCAAATTTGAATTTAATGAAGATTGTCTGCATGCATTCAATATTTTATAAGAGAAATTAATCACTGCACCTGTTATTGTTGTGCCTGATTGGAGTAAACCTTTTGAATTAATGTGTGATGCAAGTGATTATGCAATTGGAGCTCTATTAGGACAAAAATATGAGAAACTTTTCAAAGTTATATATTATGCTAGCAAATCTCTAAACGAAACTCAAATAAATTACACTACCACTAAAAAAGAGCTTTTAACAATAGTATTTGCCTTTGATAAATTTAGACCATATCTTCTTGGGATGAAATGTACCGTACATACTGATCTTTCAGCTATTAAGTATTTAATGTCTAAAAAGGATGCTAAACCTAGATTGATCAGATGGGTTTTACTTTTACAAGATTTTGATTTTGAAATTGTGAACAGAAAAGGAGCTGACAACCAAATTGCTGATCATTTATCAAGAATTAAAAATAATAAAGAGAAAATTTATAAAGAAAATATAAATGAAAAATTTCCTGATGAACAGCTATATGTTATTCAAGGATTACAAATACCTTGGTATGAAGATATAGTTAACTATTTCGTTAGTAATATTTTACCATATAGGTTGAATAACAAATATATTAAGAAATTCAAGAATGATTGTAAGTCATATATTTGGGAAGATCCTCATTTATTTAAAATAGGAAGAGATTCTGTTATTTGAAGATGTGTGCCTTATGAAGAAACTTTTGTAATAATTAAAAAATGTCATGATTCTGAATTTGGAGGACACTTTGGAGTGGATAAAACTGCGTTTAAAATTTTAAATTATGGATTCTATTGGCCTACATTATTTAAACATGGTGGACATTATGTGAAAACTTGTGATCGATGTCAAAGAATGGGAAATATATCCAGAAAAGATGGAATGCCTCTAAACTAGATATTAGAAATTGAAATTTTTGATGTATGGGGTTTAGACTTTATGGGACCTTTCGTGCCATCATCTGGAAAGATTTATATTTTATTAGCAGTTGATTATGTTTCAAAGTGGATCGAAGCTGTAGCTTTACCTAACTTTGATTCCAAAAGTGTTTCGAAATTTTTAAAGAAAATGATTTTTACATGATTTGGAATGCCCAGGGTAATTATCACAGACGGGGGAAGTCATTTCAGAAATATAAGAATTCAATCATTACTGGAAAAATTCAGAATTAAACAATAGAATTGCAACTGTTTATCACCCTCAAAAAAGTGGAATGGCTGAAGTATCAAACAGAAAAATTAAAAGAATATTAGAGAAGTCTGTTAATCCTAAAAGAACTGACTAGGTTGATAGACTTGATTCTGCATTATGGGATTATAGAATAGCTTATAAGACACCTATCGGAATGTTACCTTATCGTTTAATTTATGGTAAACTTTGTCACTTACCTATTGAACTGGAACATAAAGCTTATTGGGTGATAAAGGAGTTCAATTACGATTTGAATGTTGCAGGAGAAAAATGATTATTACAAAGGAATGAAATGGAAGAGATAAGAAATGAATCTTAAGAAAATGCAAAGATCTATAAAGAAAGAATGAAGAAATTGCCTGACAAAAAGATTTCAAGGAAAATATTTGAGCCTAGACAAGAAGAGTTATTATTTAATGCTCGTTTAAGACTTTTTCCTGTAAAATTAAGATCTAAATGGATGGGAACATTTTTAAATGAAAAAGTATACCCTTATGGAGCTGTGGTTATTAAAGATCCTAAAACTGAAAACGTATTTAAAGTTAACGGATTAAGATTGAAGCCTTATATGGGAGAAATGAAACCAAATTACAAAGAGGCTTACGAACTGAGTCTACCTAATTAATTCAATTGATTAGGTCGGGCTGACGACGTTAAACCAAGAGCTTTGTGGGAGGCAACCCATTTTGTCATCATTGTGATTGTTTGTTATTTGAATTTATCTTAATTTTTGTTTGTTTGTGGATGATACCCTTTTATTAGACTTATTTTTAGGACAGAAACTTTGTAAAATTTGAGACGATAGGCGAATCGGAGTCGATCGAGGTTTCGGTGCCTAGGCGCCAAAAATTAGCGCCTAAGTGCCAGAATAGCCTGTGTGTATCAATGATCCGGCGCCTAGGCACCAGATTCCGGTGCCTAAGCGCCACGATTACAGATCGTGTAAAAACCGAAAATCTTCAGTTTTTCACACGAAATCTCCTTATATATTGCCCTATCTTCGTCCCCAATCACATAGAAACCATAATTTCGACTAGAGCAATTTATTTTGGAGGCGTTAAGAGGAGTTTAGAAGCAATGGATAGAGGAAATCATGGAAATAAGGTAAGAGACAAATCTCCCAAGGATCCTCAACCATATTTTAATGGTTTTATTGCAGTTAGTATGGAGAGATTGTTTAGTCATTTGGAAAAGATTGAAGTGGAACTTCAAAGCATTGGGAATCATTTGCACGAGATGTATCATAAAATTGAGCACGTGGAATGACAATGAAAACTTTAATTTGATCATATGGTGGCCTGTCAAGACGCTCAAGTAGCAATGTATGAGAAGAATAAGTGAATCGATGAAAAGACGGCTTTGGAATTTCAAGGGCATTGGTTTTCTATCCATTTGGTCCCAGCGAACTTCATTGTGAAAGGGATGGAAATCGAAGATCAGCATTGAATAGATCTCTTATGTATTCTAGGTGTGATTGAGTCTAGTTCTAGTGTGTCGATTATCTAGTTTGTGGGTTTTGCTTAATTGTTCAATGTGTGTTGTTGAATTGAAAAATTGATTTGAATTTATGTTGTTTGTGTTTTTTATAGAATGATGAACCTTGTTATAATCATGTTCTGGAATTTATTAAGTTTGGAATGAAAATTATGAATTGGAATTGAAGAGTTTAGTTATATTTTATGTTTGAAATGTGGATCTTAAGAATCATTTTAAATCTTTTTAGGAAATGTTTGGAGGATATAAAATCGATTAATACTCTCATAAGAGTAATTAGGAGTCTAATTTGATCGGTTTTGGTGGAAAATATAAAATTTAAATCAAATTTTTGGTAAGGCGAGTCTGGTGCCTAGGCGCCAGAATTCGGCGCCTAGGCACCGGTTCGGCCTGAACCCGAAATTTCATCTTCTTAAACACCCCCACACTATTTTTGACTCTTTAGCTTCCCTTTCCTCTGGTTTTCGTGAAAATAGACCCTAGAGATTCCATTTGAGGTTGGATTTTCAAGTTTTTGAGCTTGAAATCACTCGATTTCTTCATCCCAAGGTCAGATCTACATTCTAAACCAATTATTTTCGATTTTCACCATGGATTTTGCTCTCTTTGAGGAAAACCAAAATTTTGAGAAAAAAATTAATATTTAGAGTTGAATCCATGGATTTTTAAGCTCTTTCAAGTTTGAAAAGCTTAAATTAGTTAATTTACTTTAATCCTATAAATTTATTTTGCATTTTTATTTAACGTTTAGATGGCACCCAAATCTAAGCGAGGAAAGGAACGAGAAAATTTTGATCGTAGCAAGTTTGTCACTGCTGTTGCACATTTTTGGAACAATGATTTTGCTACAACTCTGAAGTTTATCTCGGAATGCAGTTTTTAAAATCCTGGAGGAAAGATTGAGGATACGATTGTTTCACTTAACTGGCAATGATTCTGCTATTTCACTACTGTTGCTGTTATCTCTGTCGTTAGGGAATTTTTTACCAATTTCGTGGATGTTGAAGAGTACGAGATTTTCGTTAGAGGAGTTGGAGTAGTAACTCCGGATTATCTCCATCTGTGGGAGATTTAGATATGATTATTGCTTACCTGACTAATGGTACTGGAGCTTGGAAGATTCGGAACGGAAAACGGGTAATTTTTCATCTTCTAAGCTTAATGGTGTTTCAAAGGCATGGAACAACTTTATTTCTGCTTGTCTCCTTCCATCTAATCATTTGAGCGAGGTTACCAAGGACAGAGCTATTCTCAATTTCTGCATACAAGAGAGAAAGCCAATTGATGTAGGGAGTATCATTTATGATTCTATAGAGGCCACTGCTCGTTCTAGCACATCTGTTGGACTTGGATTTCTATCTTTGATATATTCTCTGTGTGAAAGTGCTGGATTAGTTGCTGAGCTTTTTGAGGAAAAGCTCAAATCTACAAAGCCGATAGGAAGAGAAAGTGTCAGTATCTATGATCGACTTCGAGGTAAGAGTTCTACTGTACCTTCTAGATCATTACCTGCTTCTGGTAGAGCTTTTACTTCTAGACCATCTACTTCTACTGCTGAGCCACCATCTAGTTTCTGGGAATCCATGCATGATCAGTTTATGGAGCAACAAAATGAGTTATTTCTAACTCATTATAGAGTAGATACGATCGATAAGAAGATTGATCATCTTTCTGAGTACACCCAAAGGAAGAGTTATTATGATGCTGAGTATTCTGAGTCTTTAATTAGATTCTTGAAGGGTGAGCATGATGTTTAGTTCCCTACCTATCCTAGATTTTCACCATATGTTGATCCGAAGGATATGAAATTTTCTTTTGGTGATGACGATGACGAGGCTACAAACAGTGATTAGTAGCTTGACTTACCTCTTGCGATGTATGATTCTGTTTTTAGTTTATTTCTTGTTTGTGAGATGTATAATTCTATTTCTAGTTTATTTCTTGTTTGTTAGTCCTGATTAGTCTGATTATATTGTTGTTTGTTAGTGTGGACTTTTGATATTAAGACTATTTTAGAACATCTGTTGTGTTATGTGTTTAAGACTGAAATATGGATGAATTTTTATTTTCTACGATGAATGTTTATTTTTATTTTAGCCCACTGTTTAGTTAGTAATTTTGCATGTTCCAAATATAAATAAATAAAATAATTTTTTTTTAAAATTAACTCCTGCTCAGCAAATTTTTCTACATATGCTTAATTATTTTTGTTATATATACCTATTAAAGCATGTGTAGGATTAGAAATGAGTTTTTTTCCTTTCTATATCATTATTGTACCTAGATAAATTCTTGTTTATTTCTTTCTCTCATGCTTTAGAAAATTTTA
Source organism: Papilionanthe hookeriana x Papilionanthe teres (assembly GCA_022702705.1). NCBI lineage: Eukaryota > Viridiplantae > Streptophyta > Magnoliopsida > Asparagales > Orchidaceae > Papilionanthe > Papilionanthe hookeriana x Papilionanthe teres. The sequence continues at coordinate 14,584,930 of CM040424.1, forward strand.
TGTTTCATTTATATACTAAAACTGAAGTTTGGGGGAAGGGAAAACATTTTTCAAATTTAAATATAATTTGTCCTTAATGAACTAATATTTTTTAAAAAATATTAACATAACATAAGTAATGAAAAATCTATTTAAGATTATTTAAATTTTTGAATTTATAAATAATTTAGTAAACTTAACTAAAATTTCAATAATTCTGATTGATTTTAAGAATATAATTATTTAACTTAAAGAATAATAAGATTAAAATTTTTTCTATTTATAGTAAAGAGAATTGTATTTTAGAAATAATAAGGAATCAAGATTATCACTTGAAAAAAGAAAAGATTGAAATAGATTTTGAAAAATACTTATTAGAATGTCATATTTATTAAGTGAAAATGTATAAAGTTTTTAAATATAAGTTAAGGATAGTGAAGTTCAAAATTATTAACAGGCTATCCAAAAATAGTAATCCTCACAAAAAAAAGAAAATGGAATGAAAAACAATCCGAAAGAAAAGAAAAAAAAAGCAAAGAAAAGTGAGGAGAAGCTTGATGAAATGCCTAATAAAAAATTGGCTTCACTTGAATTATCTTATAGGAAGAAAACTGATTACATTTTTAACTTAATTTTTATGAACAAATATTTTTATTAAAAAAATATATTTCATGAAAATCTTTTTCTTGTAAATATTCTATATAATAAATTACAATTATTCTTGAAATAAATGAAAAATTTGAAGTCTTATGATTTGTTAGTTAAGTATTCTTTAAATTCTTAAAATTAACCTTAATTAGTGAAATTTAGTTAATGATTTTCTAAAGCATTTATAAAACCAAAAATTACAAGGAATCTTAAATATTTAAACTTCATTCCAAATGTTATTCATTTTATGTAATTAAAAGGGTTACTTGAGGACAAGTAACATTTAAGTTTGGGGGAATTTGATCCACTTTAAAAATACTCATTTTTATGCCTTATTTATGATTAATTCTTAAGGATATTATGCTTTAATGAAAGGTATTTTTATGTTTTTGGATATAGGTGATAAGAAAAGAGTTAAAGAAGGAAAAGGAGCAAAAAGGAATAAAAATGGAGCTTAAAGAGCAAAGTTGTCGAAATTATAGGCCTGGCGCCTGATCCACCTGATATTTATACTTACAATTTTGATATGAAATTTAGCAACATCGATTTAAAAACTTTTCTCCGCCGGATATATATGCTTATGATTTTGATATGAAAATTATGATTTATAATGTGGATACTACGCAAGTATACGTATAGTTTATCAAGTAATATAGGACTTTCTCATTAAGCCGCGAGATATCAAACCTACAGGGAAAGTGAAAAATCTTTAAAGAAATAAGAAAATTATCTTTATACTATTTTAATTGGCTTTTGAAAGTATGTTTTGATTTTGAAAAGTTTGAAAGTTGATTTCACTATTTAGATTTTCTTGTAAAAGTCAAACGAGAAATTAAAATGATAATAACTGTAAACACGGTATGAAAAACACTATTAACTAGAATATCTTTTTCTTTCCTTTATAAAGTAGTAATAGAAGCAAATTTAATCTTTACCCTTACTTGGTTCTATAAATAACATTGGTTAATTTGAAATTTTATTATTTTTAACATGGTTAGGCAGGGAAGATACTAGCTCTCACTCTAGAGTTCCCTCATTTCCCTCCACCTGGGTGCTAACTTCTCATAACAAAATTCAAAACTTCAAACCAAATTAGGGGCTTTTAGCCTGTAACAGTAAAAATCCTCTAATTTTACACCCCATTAAAATATCTTCTAATATATTGCATTCGATTATATAAACTACAATTCTCACCCATATAATTGCATGTGATTCTTACTAACTTTTATGAGACAATACCGCATTGGATGTTACATAATCTCACCAAAAATTTTACATCTTAACAGGCCAAATTAAGAAATAAATAAAGTTTATAGAATCAATCTTCACAACTTCTTCCAACTTTAAACACATATACATTCCACAACAATTCTTCATGAATTACTTAGTTCTTCATTTAAGAAAGAAAAAGATAAAGTAAACTACTCAGAATGCATTGAAAAAATATAAAAACACATTGATTTGAAATTAAAAATCATAAGAAAAACAACAAATAAAACAAGTATTAATTAAAAACTAAATGTAAGAACAAAGTAAACACTTAACTAAAAATCCTCTCCACAAGACTCAGGAAGTTCCTCTGAAACTTTGACTCTTCACTAAACAACTCCTCAGAGCGGGTCTCCCAACTCCAATGACTCAGAAACAAACTTCGGACTTCAATAAAAACTAAACTAAAGGAAAGAAAAGAAGTGGGAAGAAGAAGGCTTCAATCCTACCCTTTTCTCTTTTCTACTCTCTAATCGTACTCCTAATCAAAACTCTTATAAAATACAATAAAAACTCTGTAAAAACTCTCTTCAAAATACAATGGAAGAGCACCTAATCTTTCCTAAGACTCTCTTTAAAAATTAAACCAAAAGATGCCTTGGTGTCTCTTCAAAAAGTTACCACCAAGAGTTGCATCCCATCCCCTTTGAAAATGGTGCCAAATTCAAGTTAATCTCAATTTTTAATTGTGGCGGCTAAGCGCCGGTCCAGCGGCGCTTAGCCGCTAGTGCCCAAATTTTCATTTTTCATTTTTTTGCTCTAAATTGGATCTAATTTTTCTCCTTTCATCATACCTACAAGAAAAACACAAAATACCTTCCATTAAAGTACAATATCATCAAAAATAGGTATAAAATATGCATAAAAATACTATATATTTTAGGTGTATCAATATCCCCCAAACTTAAAATGTTACTTGTCCTCACGTGACAGTTAATCTCATAGAAAAAATTTTTACATGCAAATTATGTAATGAGTTTCTTAGGAAGATAACAAAATTTTGTTCTTGAAATGGAATAGTCCAATTTAGAAAAAATTTCAGTAATTAAGACCAACTTAAAGTTTAGAAAGTTTTTAAGGAAAGAAAAATGACAAATATAAATCTCTATCTAATTCAGAAATATTTGTAGATTCTTCAAAATATAGGATTCAAACATCTTATTTTTCTCACTTAAAAATCTTTATTTGAAAATAATTTTACTTACTATATTATAACCTTAAGCTTTAGATTTTCTCTGAACTTATATGTTAAACTTTTAGGTATGGAACCAATTTCTGATTAGGCCCTTAAATCCTCAAGCTTCTTCTCCCTTTTTACATACTATTTTTCACTTTTTCTTTTCTTTTTTTTTCATTTTTTTTCTTTTTCTTTTTTTGTTTTTTTTCTTTTTCAAAGGCAAGGATTACTGTATCTGGATAGGCCTTTAATGATTTTGAATTGCACCCTTCCATTAAAATAAAGGTCAGATATATATCTTTCACTTAAAAATCATAATAATAGTATTTGAAAATTATTCCTCAATAAAAGAAATTTAAGCTTTGAAGAATGAAAGTCAAATCTACTATTTATCCAAAAATATAAAATTTCTTACTAAAGATAGATAGCTATATTTAACATCTCTTCACTATGAAAATTTTAACTTTACGTATTTCATGATTACTATAAATTTTCAACTAAATTCTTTTATTCATTTCTATATTCAAAATTTTTGTTCCCCTAATATAACTTCATATACATAATTGTTCTCAATCAAGAAATAAGATTTATTTTAAGTATTCTTGGGAACAAATAAAATTTTAGGTTTTTGAATTTTTTTTTTGTTTTTAAAATTCCCCCCCAAACTTTAATTTTTAGTTAGGATAAAATATTTAAGCATAAGAAATGATACATGGGTGAGAATTAAAGACTAACATAACATGCTTGCAGGAATTTAAATATCTTAAATATGCAAGTATAACAATTTAAACAACAGGAGTAAAATGAAATCAAATTCAGTTTTTCAAAACATTTTCTTTTTATAACAAGAAAAGTAAAAATTTCAAAAGACTTCTACAATAGTGGAGGTTTTTAAAGCAAATACACACCAACTAAAATCACACTGATACTAGATAGCAAATGGTAGTGGTAGATTTTTCTAAAGTTTTTAAGCATGCAGTTTCCTAAATAGTAGTTTTTATAGTGTTCTCTAATCTCCTAACAGTTTTAAAATTAAAGTACACCCTCAAAAAAAACTCTAGTACGACATACACATTAAAACATTTACTACCACATACAATACACTCAAAGCAACATATAAAACATCAATCCAACAACAATACATCTGAATATGCGTAACAGATAAATAGTACAACTACAATCTGCATACTATCAGAGTTCACATCTCAACACAATCATCAAACAAAATACTAGACAAAGTACACAATAACATAGCACAACAACTAAAACAAACAACATCTACTCTTCATCCTCTTCATCATCATCATCCTGCTTGTTCCAATCCCTGGATGTCACATAAGGTATGTAGAATAGATGAGGGGGCATCTTAGCACTCTGATCACCTCTAATCAGTCTATCCAAATAATGCTGATAGGTCTCCTCATACTCATCATGTTTTACAATATATCTCTTCACATTATCCATCTTACCATCCATATCTTTCATATGCTCTCGAGTAAGACTCACTTTCTTCAAAATATTTATTAATAAACCAGTCTGTGAATCAGTAGATGATGAAGCACGTCAAGTAGTAGCACGAGAAGTAGATACAGCAGAAGTAGAAGCAAAAGCAGTAGAAGCCCTGTATGGCTTATTTTTTTAGGTTGAGTGTTTTATTTTGAAAAGGGGGTCGCCTAACAGAAATTGTCGGCGAATTTTTAATTTAATTTAAATAAATAATTTGAAAAGTAATATTTGATTTTGAAAATAATTTTAAGATATGAAATCAAACCAACCTCACATCCCAGATAGTTTATATAAACGAGCACCGCACCACAAACCGTGTATCTACCCCGAAGAATAGACACAATGCTTGGTAATGGGGCTCAATTAAATAAACTAGAAAGGTTTGTGACATTCGTTTGGTCTGCGAACCAATTTTATAAGCCGACAAATTCCCCTGCATAATATAAATGAATTAAGTAGGGTTTATATTACCTGGGTTCTTAAAATTCCCTATAAGGGCAAGCCCCTATAGTTAATTACATCTTAAGTGACGGGAATCACCTAAGAAAACTCTCGATAATAATCAGTAATTCTGCTCTCAAGAATTTCAAAGTTTAAGTTTTCAAAGGATTGAATTTTGGAATTTCAATAGGGAGTGGATCAAAATCGGAACATTTTATTTTGGGAATTCAAAGGAAGAAAAGGTAGGAGAAATCACAGATTCGAAGCGAACTTCGGTAATTTCCCGACTATCCTAAAGTTAGGCTTTGAATTTAGGAAAGTCCTAATGTTATCTAACATTTTAGTCTCACCAATTTTAATTAATTAGGACTTATATTTGCATAATGCAGTCATGCAAATAGCCTCGAAGATGTGAGGGTTTATGTCGTATCGGACGACTACCTCGGAGTCCAAAGACCGGTTAGGGCTTAATTTACATGACAAGATCATGCAAATGCCTAACAAAAGGTTGAGGATTTATGTTGCACTAGGCAAACTACCTCGAGGTTCTATGGCTTGGTTATTTAATTCTAAGAAAGTTTTGCTAAAGTAGACTTAGGTTTTGCTGATGACGATGGCCGTGCTGCCCACCATACTCCGAGCTCCTTGTTGCAGAGGTTTAGTTTTAGAAGTCATAAATCAGGAGATGAGAAAAGAGTTTTGGTTTAGAGAAATTCTTAATTTCCAAGTGTTTTTTTTTATGTTTTATTTAAAACAAATCTTAAAGTTGATTATAACAACACCGGTTAAGATCCCACGGTTCCATCCTTCCGGCATCGTTATTTTTATCGGATTCACTTAGTCTAGATGAATTTGCTAAACTCAACTGAATGAGTTCCACACTTTCATTTAGATAGTGGGAAATCCCGTTAGCAACACGTAGGTTACATCATCCGAGGTATTCCCGATCATCCAACAAGACGTTTTAATTTAGTTATAATTGTAGTTTTGTGTTCTGTTTGTGATTAAATTTTGAGTTGTTTTATATTTTGAAATGTTGTGGCGATGAATTTTATCTTGCAATGACTTTTAATTTAGTTTTGGTTTCAGTTTTAGGGGCTACCCTAGAGGTGTGGGTTTTCATGCAACAGTTGTTTATCATGCAAGAAAAGTAAAGTGCATTTGCAATAAAGTAAATTGCAAGAAAAGTAAATTGCAATAAAATAAAAGCGTGCTCGGAGGGTCTTCTCGTCATTCCAAGTTGCACTTAAACACAATTTAGAATATTTAAGCAAATTCCTAGGTAAAGCTAAGGGAAGGGTTATGGTTTTCTACCAAATTCCTAATCCTATAGCTAGTCATTTCCTATGACGTCTAGGTTCTTGTGTTTTGGTTTGAGGACGATTTTCTTCATCAAAGAACAATTAAGTTCAGTTGTTCTTATAAACATCCTATCATATTGAGGAAGTGCTTAAGAAGAATCTTAAACACCTTTTCAATATTGCTAGAATTATTTTAAGTGCAAACGAATTTAATTATATAAATGAATTAATCGTCCGAGAATTTCAAGTTTTGTTGTTATCTTGCTCAGTGAACTAGGATATTTGAATATCCTATAAGTGAAGTAACACTTCATTTAACATTACGTTTAGGAGTTATGACGATAAAAGTTTTCGAGGGCAAATTGGTGTTCAAATGGTTTGTGATTTAATTTAATTTCAGTTAACGGGTTTAAATTTAGAATAGTGTTCAAGTTGCTTTATATTTATTTTTGAAATTCTTTATGCCTTAGGTGATGTTATTTTTAATTTAATTTAACTTTAATTTAATTTAATTTAATCTGGTTTAATTTTAATTTTAATTTTAATTTAATTTGTTTTAATTTTAACTTGATTCCATTATCTAATTTAATTTAATTTAATTTTAGTTTGATTTGATATGATTTAATTTAATTTAATTTAATTTGATTTAATTTAATTTAATTTAATTTAATTTGATTTAATTTCCTTTAATTTAATTTAATTTGATTTAATTTAATTAAATTTAATTTAATTTAATTTAATTTAAATTTAATTTTATTTTATTTTTTAATTTTAATTTAATTTAATTTAATTATGTTTTAATTTAATTTTAATTTAATTTGATTTAAATTAATTTGATTTAATTTAATATGTTTTAATTTAATTTAATTTAAATTTAAATTTAATTTTATTTTTAATCTTAATTGAAAATTTAAAAGAGTTTAATAATTTAAATTTAATTTAATTTAATAGTTAAGTCTTTTAACATTTTAAATCTTAAATTTGAATTATCATTTTAATTGGGAATTAAATATTATTGAGATGATTAATTTAGGGATCCTTAGATTAAAGAACAAATCTCTTCCTAATAATATCCCTATTTTAATAATTCCAATTTTATTATTCTTCCAAATTTAATCAATTATTCAATTAAAGTTCATTTTAATTATTTTTAAATTGTTTAATAGGTTTCTATCCCTTAATTATTTAAATTTCAATCATCCAAATCAGATTAAGATCAAATATTTTACTTTATAATTTTATTAAACCTAAAGTTTTAATTAAGGGTTAAAATTTTAATTACCACTTTGCCCTTCAAGCTTAATAATTTCATAACTCACTAAATTGAGCTTAAATGAACTTGAAATTTTTATGTGACTTCACTCATATGTCAATAAAGACATGAGAGGAGAAAATGTGATTTTTCTGTATTTAATTTATTTATGTAATTATTTTTTGGTAGAAAATAGTGATTTCCAAGGAAAATTTGATAATATGACCAAGGGAAAGTTTATGTCCTTAAGAAAATTATGGGACATTCCTAATGACCAGAGGACCACTTGGACCAATTTTGGTAATTTTTTGAATTATATTCTTTTTATTATAATTATTTTAAGTTTTGGAGTATTAATTAATTTAAAAAATAAAATAAAGGTTGAAAAGTGAATTTTATATTTTTCAAAAATCTCTCTGATATCAAGGAAATCAGAGAATAAATCTTTACAATTTTCTTATTTTTCTTTAATTTATTAGAATTATTTTAGTGGAAATGCTAAAAAAATACATCTTTTTATTTAAAATTACCTTAGGGCTTTAAAATTTAATATCTCACCAAATAGACCTAAGAAAAATATGGGGTTTGTTCCTAAGTGATTAAAATTCAAAATTTAACATTTTGGTGAATTTTATTATTTTTATGATTTTTATTATTTTTTAATTATTAAAATATTAAAATAATGCAAAAAAATTAAATTTTTTAGAAAATTGAAATTTTAATTTTCTTAAATTTTCTTGATATCAGAGAGGCTCCAAAACTAATTTGGTGAATTTTTGAAATGCATTTTGAAAGTTATGAATTTTTAAAGTTCAAATTGACTAAATGGCTTAACCTAACCCATTTAGTAGGGCTAACCAAGTCCAATTGACTTCAAATTTTTATGGTGGGTTCCTCTGATCCTAAAGGTCAGTGGAGAATTGATTTCAAGTCAATTTGATGTATGATTAACTCTAATTAATTAGGGACCTATTTTGGGTGTTTAAGCCAATTAGGGTTATTTTAAATGAACTAATTCAAAACCTATTTTTCCTAGGGACCTATGGTCATAAGAAACATCACCAAATTTTCCTAGAATTTATTTCACAACATGCTAATTATTAGATTTAAAATACTCAAAACAGTAACATGAATTTGAAAAATCAATAACTTCTCATAGGGATGGCCTCGACTTTGGAAAATTCAAGGAATGTTCCCAAATTCAGAGGCTTCAAAGCCCTATGGTCTCATGCCATGGTGAATTTCCTATATGCATGGAGAATTAAAACAATGCAGATGGTAAATAAATCATTAAAAATAAAATACTGGATGAAATTAAATGATTTCTTTTCCACATTATTCTCCTCTCGATTCCACCGAGCAAGAGGGTATTTTTATTTTATTTTTTTGATTTTTCTACACAAAGTTATGGATTTTTGAAGTTTTAGGGAATTAAATAAATAAGAAAATACCCTAATTTTCTATTTATCCACGCGGCGCCGTGTCAACCTCGGCAGCTCTGAAACGCCGCGTGTCGCGCTGCCATTCGACGCCGCCATTCGACGCCGCCATCCAACTCAGCGCTCCTGGGGCCCACTGTATCGTTCCATCTCCTCATCCGGCGTGATCCTGGCCGTCCGTCCGCGCGTGTATGGAATGAACGACATCCGTTCATCATCCCCAAGCGTTCTCACCCGAGAGCCATCCACACTAAAATCCTAAGAACTCACTCATTTCTCAATGGATTTTTGTGTTCTTATGCTCTATGGATTCGTCTTAAAGAGTCGAATACATCTATACGGTGATCATGTATTGAAATTAAAGCATTTGAAATGGAGAATCTCCAAAAGCTCCGGATGAAGAATTAGCTCATACCTTTGCTCAGAGAAGTGTGGCTTCAATCTGAGGGTTGTGTCACCTTCGATTGGATCCCAACAAGCTCCAGATGAAGTCTCCTGGTGTGGTGAATCGCCTAGGTATGATTTCGACCAAGCCCGATCACAAAGCTTGGGTACGAAACAAGCTGGGTGACCTCGAGATGGGGCTTTCGGTGGGAAACTTCTCCTCTTGGTCTAGTGAACGTGTAGGGCCGGTCAATTTGAAGATTGGCTCCACTGTGGCAAAGTGTTCGGTTTTGGGTGAAATTTCGGTTGAGAAATTGGGTTCGTTGGTGGGGATTAGGGCAAATTAACACTGGAGATCAACTGCTCTAAGTATGGAGTAGGGTTTGGAACAATTTTGGCAGAGTTTCGGCAAGGTTTTTTGCAACTCCCTCCCATGAGCGTGAGGGGGTCGGGTTTAAATAGAGGTGGCTGGAGAGCCTCACAGGGATGGCCAAGGGTTGGGATCAGCTGCTTAGGTCAAGGGAAGAACAGCTGCAATGGCCACTGGGCATGGGGCAACTCGAGCAAGGTGGAATTTTAATGCTTGGCTCCTTCCCATGTCTCGGCCATGGTGTTTTCCGGCGGCTCGGGTGGTGGCCGGCGGGCATGGGTCACCCTCAGGGTCAGGAGGTCCAGGGCTTGAAGTTGGTGAAGGCAATTGGGCTTGGACATGTGTAAAGTGTTTGAATCAAAGTAGAATGGGGTGAGGGTATATTTTGGCTCAAATCGGTAAAATGCATGGATTGGGCTAGTGCACCTTCCCATGGCTAGTTTGGGCTGAAGATAAAGTGGTTTAGGTCGGCTTAATTAGTGGGGAAGGGTCACCATCCAAGTACAATTAAGTTTAAGCATGGTTTAGTGGAGTCATGGAAGTGGCTAATCCCCCTTAAGAGAATATGGAAAGGGCCTCCTCCTCTTGCCATCTTGGGTATGGTGAGGTGGAAAGTAGATTCCATGGCTCTCATGGCTCCCATGTGGCTCATGCATGGCTTCATGGCTCACCTTTGCTTGGAAAAAGCTAATTCAACTTTCATGAAAGAGGTTTTTAGGAATTTTGGTAATTTAGGAGTGATTTGATGGGATTTTTCACATGGCTTGATTTGGAATCATTTGATGATTGATTTGAACTTAGGGATGATTTTAATTAAGGGTATGATGAGAAGAATTTGTCATATGGGCTTTAGCATGAAATTTGGGCTTTTAGGAAGGTTTAAGAAAGTGGGCTTTTGGTTTAAAAATAAATTTATGGATGGGAATTTTGTGAGGGATTGGGCCAAAAAAATGTTGTGTTTAGTTCATGGATGTGTCATGAGTGATTTGAAGCAAGTTGGGAGTGATTTGGGTTTGAATTGGGTTGAATTTGGGCTTCCTTGGTGAATGGGCCAATATGGGTCAAATTGGGTTAACTTGGGCCAATGTTGGGCTAGGATTGAAATTGATGTAAAATAAATGTTGGGAAATGTTTATGGGAGTGTTTCAAAGAGGTTTTGGCTTTGGTTGGGTTTTGATTTTGAGGTTTGGGCTTATTTGGGTTAGGTTTGGGTTTAGGTCAAAATTGGGCCTTTTAGCTTTGGGTTGAATTTGAGAGGGGTTTGGGTCAAAATTTTGGTCAAATCATGTTAATGTTTTGTTTTCAGGGATGTTAAGGGAGGTTTAGAAAAGATTTGGGGTTAATTGGAGTTGAATTGGGTGAGTTTGGGTTAGGTTTGGGTCATGGGTCCAAATTGGGCTTTAAGGCCAAAAGTGAAATTGGATCCAAATGTCAATCAAATTGGACTTGGATTTGGTCTAGATTGGTGTTGGGAATGTTGAATGGAAGTTTAGAATTAAATTGGACCAGAATTTGGGTCAATTGGGTAGGTTTGGTTTGGCATTGGGTTCACTTAGGGTTAAAATGGGTCAAATTGGGGGTTTTGACAAAAGTAGGGTAAATTGACAAAAATGGCCCATGGTGTAGTTGAACAAAATGAAATTGGGAATATTTGGGATTTTTTGGAATTTTTTGGGAATTTTCTAAATTTTTGGATTTTTGGGTCAAGAGGGGTATTTTTGGGTATTTGGAGGGTATTGGGAGGTATTTTTGGAATTTTTTGTATTTTTGGGTATGGGTGATCAATTTGAGTAATGTGGGAATGTTTGGGATTGATTTTGAGGAGTTTTGGGTAATTTAGGTGATTTTGGAGGATTTCAAGGGTTTTGGGTAGATGTAGACGAGTGTAGGGTCCCGGGGGTCAAAAATTGAAAATTTGGGAAATTGAAGATTGGGTAAATGTGAATGGAATGAAATCATTTTGGTTGAGTCATGAAGCCATATCAAGTCCACATGAGCCATGAGGGGACTCATTTGAGGCATCCACTATGTTGTTCCTAACCCTCTTAGCCAAGGGCTTAGGGGTTAAGGACCATCCATGTGGATCACCTTCATGAGTCAGGAGATCAAGTTGGGTATAGGTGTGTTTTAGGAGGTGTGTGAAAGTGTAGTGTATAAATGTAGTGTATGTGTAAGTCGGCCCTCACCGGACCAGGGCCACCCGGGGGTAGTCCTAAGGCCCGAAGAGTCACTATAGGAACTCATCCTTTAAACTTCCACATTTGATTTCGACCCTCTAGGTGATTAGGGGTCTACGATCAAGTTTGTGGAGTTTGCGGGGAGTTAAGAAGTGGTTTGAGTTTCTAAGTGGTGGGTCCCAATTCTAGTCCTCTAAGATAGTCGAAAGGAAAAGCTGAAGGCTGGATCTGAAGTGCTTAAAGAAGAAGAGAAGACCTCATCGAAAATGAGGTCAACAAATGGACCCCCAATAGGTGTGGTGAGCTGACAGAGCACACCGCGCGTATTGGTGTTGACCGAAGCGATCTACAAAACCAAAACAGATGTCCGAGTGACAATTTTAGGACGAAGTAGAAGAATTTCCACTGGGGAGTGTCAAGTATATCCCTGAGACTGGAGATCCCTGAACTCTCGCTAGGGAAAGGAAAAGGAGGTGAATCCCAAATCACATGACCTGGGGGAATTTCAATTTAGATCTTATTTTGTTTCAATTTATGTTTTGATGTGTGAGCTTAGATTTTAGTTTGAGTTTCAATTTAGATTGAAGTTTTGTCAAAATTAATTTGAAGGGATTTGAACTTGAAATGAAAATTGGAATTTTGTGGTTTTAGATGTAACATCTTCAACCTCAAAAGAAAATTGAATTGATTAGATTGAACCATTACAATGAGGAGAGAACTCAGAGCAATGCGGTATTGCATGTAAAATCCTTAACCTCAAGAGTTTGATTTTGATGTATTTCATTGCAATAGGAAAAGAATCCTAAAGCAATGCAGTCTCAGATGTAAAATCCTCAACCCCAAGAATTTGATTTTGATGTGTTTTATTGCTATAGGGAAAGGATCCTAAAGCAATGCAGTCTCGGATGTAAAATCCTCAACCCCAAGAATTTGATTTTGATGTGTTTCATTGCGATAGGGAAAGAACCTAAAGCAACGCGATCTCGGATGTAAAATCCTCGACCCCAAAAGTTTGATTTTGATGTGTTTCATTGCTATAGGGAAAGAATCCTAAAGCAATGCAGTCTCGGATGTAAAATCCTCAACCCCAAAAGTTTGAATTTGATGTATTTCATCGCTATAGGGAAAGAATCCTAAAGCAATGCAGTCTCGGATGTAAAATCCTCAACCCTAAAGGTTTGAATTTGATGTATTTCATTGCGATGGGGAAAGGATCCTAAAGCAATGCGGTCTCGGATGTAAAATCCTCGACCCCAAGAATTTGATTTTGATGTATTTCATTGCGATAGGGAAAGAATCCTAAAGCGATGCAGTCTCGGATGTAAAATCCTCAACCTCAAAAGTTTGAATTTGATGTATTTCATTGCGATAGGGAAAGGATCCTAAAGCAATGCAGTCTCGGATGTAAAATCCTCAACCCCAAGAATTTGATTTTGGATGTATTTCATCGCAATAAGGAAAGAATCCTAAAGCAATGCAGTCTCGGATGTAAAATTCTCAACCTCGAAAGTTTGAATTTTGATGTGTTTCATTGCTATAGGGAAAGAATCCTAAGGCAATGCAGTCTCGGAAGTAAAATCCTCAACCCCAAAAGTTTGAATTTTGATGTATTTCATTGCGATAGGGAAAGAATCCTAAAGCAATGCAGTCTCGGATGTAAAATCCTCAACCCCAAAAGTTTGAATTTTGATGTATTTCATTGCGATAGGGAAAGGATCCTAAAGCTATGCTGTCTCGGATGTAAAATCCTCAACCCCAAGAATTTGAATTTTGATGTATTTCATTGCGATAGGGAAAGAATCCTAAAGCAATGCAGTCTCGGATGTAAAATCCTCAACCCCAAAAGTTTGAATTTTGATGTGTTTCATTGCTATAGGGAAAGAATCCTAAGGCAATGCAGTCTCGGATGTAAAATCGTCAACCCCAAAAGTTTGAATTTTGATGTATTTCATTGCTATAGGGAAAGAATCCTAAGGCAATGCAGTCTCGGATGTAAAATCCTCAACCCCAAAAGTTTGAATTTTGATGTATGTTTGATTTGATATTTGGAAAGATTGAATTTGAAATTTGATTGAGATTTGATTTAAAATTTGTGTTCATTTTGTTTATCCTTTAACGATTCAAATTTATTTTATCGTTTATTTAATGTTCATGTGAATTTGGTGTTCATCATTTTTAGATTTTTAAGGAAAGTTTTCTTTTATTCTTTTTGGTTTCTTTTCTGTTCTTTGTTCGAAGTTCATTTAACTTTAATGGCGTTTTCCAGTCAACTTGCACAAAAGCGGTGAAGGCTAAAAATGTGACATGGTCACTTTCATTCCAATCATGTTGAAGATACATCATACAACTCGATGCGGAATACATCTCATACAATCCATGTAGACTCGAAACGGACTATGTATGATCTTTGTCGATCCATCCAAAAAAGGTATACGGTAGAAATCCATGTACGAATAGTGAGGTACATGGTCAATAACGTCACCTTCCAAGCCATCCTTGGCAAGGATGCCGTATGGATGTACGTTGGAGGTGTGATATTTTCCATGTAACTCACGGCTCGTAAGGCCGGAGGCTCTCTAGCTCCGGGTCACGGGCTGGAAGTGGTAAGGTGTTTTCCTGTCGTCCATCCTCTCGAAAGTAGCGAGATCCGCTTCATTGGTACTCCTGGTATGCAATGTTTAGCGACATCCGCTCCGTTGCCCTTCGATATCATGATGGAACCTACCGGTAATGGTATCTTTACTGGCCCTCGGAACTCACACGGGCTGCTTATCCGGAGGTCGGATCCGAACATGATATTACACTCGTTCGGAAAAGAAGCTGTGCGAAAGGTCGACAAAGTCATGGTGATCTATGTGCGGGGGTATGCAGTCACCCTTCTTGTAAATGTTAATAATGCAGCTGTTGGGTATGCAATCTGCTGGCAGTACCCTCCATGTTATCATTCTTTTTACCATCCTTTTAATGACCAATGACATTGGATCCACCTGGCCATGACGGAGTATTCCCGGTGGGTTTCCCTTCCTGTCTTCTGCGAAGTTGTAGCAGCATCCACATTGTATTGTAATTCTACCTTTCCCTGGCATCCATCTCCGTGCTTTCGAGTAAGTGTTTTCTCTTAGGCGGCTCGCTCGGCCCATTCTTTTCAAATCCCGGATGCAGTCCACGATTTGTTGTTGTTCGTATTCGAAAAAACGTACGTATGTTGCTCGAGGCCTTCTAGTATATTGATCCTCCTCGCCTCGATTCTCTCAAAGTATTCAAAAGTTTTCTTCTTGACATTACGCATTCTTTCTAGCTCGTGATACCGGAATAATTTGCAAATGGCGGGGCACAGTGATGTATTGTGGGATATACGGCTCGATCCCTTCACGTTCTCCCGCATACCTCGGCTCCTCGGGGATGATGTCCGTCGGGACATCCTCCGGGGTTATACGCAACAAGGTTATGCATTATTGGTGACTTTGTCTGGTGGCGTTGTAGCCTTCTTTCTTCTGTTCTTCTTAAGATTTCCTTGGTTTCTTCTGTCATCCTGGGAGCTGGCTTCCTTTCTTCAGGTTCCTAGTGAACTGGTGTCCTTGAAGTGTATGTACTGGCAGTAGTAACATGACCTCGTCGCGCTGGTCCACTGCTAATTTAGTTAACATCTTGCGGATGCGGCGATTTTTATTTCTTCGTTGAGTTGCTGTGAGAGTAGCTCTTCGTACTTCCTGAATCTCTGTGGGCACGGCACTGACAAGCCTGCCCTCTGCTGTAGCGACTACAGACTTGATTCTTTTGTCTTCTTCAGTGTTTGCTTTCCTTTTCCTGCTACTGGAGTGGTGGCTTGGGCCGCCCACTTTCATTACTGTCTGAATGGGTAGTTCCTCTCGGTCAACTGGGACCCAGTCACTTTCCTCATATTGCGAGCTCTGTGGTGTGAAGTACGAGTCAATCTACATTATCGCTCCATCTTTCACCCTCTTTTCGTCGAGTGCGAGGCTTACGCCATTTCTAAAGTTCAGGACCAACCGCCCGTTCGACATTTCCCTGCGAAAAGACAAGGAAAAGGATCAGGGGCTGTACTAAGAACAAGAACATTAAGAAAATGTTTATTAAAGACAGTTTTTTTTGTTTATTTATTTATTACTTTTATATTTTTAAATTTAACAGGAATGAAGTGGGATAAGATCAGGAAAAAGATTTGATATGGAAGAGAAAACAAGGAAAACTTTATTATCATGATTTTATTTATTTTAGCACACTTTTTATTATTTTTGGGTTCGGACCCAGTCATGAGTAACTACTTCACCCGTGCTTCTAGGGATGAAGAATTCATTCCTTCGAAATATCAGGTAGCGTAATACTTTTTCAAGTATCGTCCATTGATCGGAAGCATATGTCGTTCTCCCTGGCAATTCACTAGGCGGTAGGAGCCTCCCGAGTATATCGCTTCAACCACGAAATGGCCCTTCCCAAGTGGGTTCAAATTTTTCTCCTATCTTGCGGTGTGCAAGGATAGGTCTCTTGAGAACGAGAACTAAGTCACCAACTTTGAAGGTTCTTCGGCGGACCCGGTCTGTCATGGGCTTGAACCATCTTAGCTTGGTATAGTTCTAAATTCTCTGTGTCTTGCAAGTCTTTTCCCTTCCATGCTTTCCAATTCTTCTAGTCATAATTTGGCATTCTCTTCTGTCGTGATTTTGTTTGCAAGCTGCAATTCCGAGTGAAGGAAGCTCGGACCTCTAAGGGTAACACTCGCCTCGGAACCATACACCAGAGCATAAGGTGTAGCTTGAGTAGGAGTTCTGAAGGTTGTCCGGTAGGCCCATAAGGTTTCTAATAACTTCTCGTGCCAATTTCTCTTATTATCGTCCAAAGTTTTCTTTAAAATTTGAACGAGAGTTTTATTAAAAGCCTCAGCTAGGCCATTTGCTCTTGGGTAGTAAATTGTTGAATACCGCCAGTCGATTCCGTGTCTCCTGACAAAATTATTGATTTGCGTGCTTCTGAATGCTGATCCATTATCTGAGATAATCCTGCGCGGCACTCCGAAACGGTAGACAACTTGGTTCTTGAAAAACTGTAGCACGTGGTGTGCTTTAACTTCTCCGAGTGGAACTCCTCTGCCCACTTGGAAAAGTAATCCGTAGCCGCAAGAATGAAGCGATGTCCTTTTGAAGATGGTGGTTCTATTGGACCCACTATATCTGTGCCCCAACATTCAAATGGCCAAGACGCAATTGTCGGATGTAGCACATTTGGAGGTTGGTGTAGAACCACTCCTTGCACTTGGCATTGGTGACAGCTCTTGGCGATTTTCATGCAGTCGGTCATCATCGAGGGCCGGTAGTACCCTAGTCTTTTAATTTTCATTTTTATCTTCGGACCCGACCGGTGAGCGCCACGAGTCCCGAATGCACTTCTTTAATAATTTCCGGGCCTCGGACCCGCTTAGGCACCTTAGCCACATTTGATCGAAAGACCTTCGTATAACGTGTTGTTTATTAATGCGTAGGACAAAGTTCTTTTCTTGATCCGATGGGCTAGCGACCTATCGTCCGGTAGTTTTCCTGTTTGCGGGTAGTCATTAATGGCCGTCGCCAATCTTCCGTGTTTTCTACATCACTTGCTGCTAATCGATTCTTTTTCTTTTTCCGATTTGTGTATTGTGTCTATATCGAGCTGTGATAGGACCTGACGTCCGTGAACTGACATTTCCACTGATTCATCTTGCAAGAAGGCAAATTCTTTTGCGAGGCGAGCTAACGCATCTGCTAAAGCATTTTCTTTTATGGGAATTTTGTAGATCGTCACATTCGGAATCTGTTCCAACAACTGTATGGCATACTGGAAGTATTGTTCGAGTCTTGGCTTTAAAATTCATGCTTGTCTGGCGATCTGTTGAATGATTAACTGCGAATCCCCGTAGATGCTGATGTCTGTTATCTCCATTTGAATAGCTAATTCCAGTCCTGTTATGAGGGCTTCGTATTCTGTTTCGTTGTTTGTACACGGCTCTGTCAAGTGGTAGGAGTATCTTAACATCCCTCACTCCGGTGTTATAAAGATTAATCCGATTCCTGCCTTACCGGGCACTATCACTTGCGATTCTTCGTCTTTGTGTGCTGAAGATGCTCCGTCAAAATATAATTCCCAACGTCGATCATCAGGGTCTTCTAGGCTCATTATTTGTTCATCTGGCAAGTCGTCATTGAGAGGAGATTCTGCCGGCGAGAGGGTGTCTTTGCGAGGAAGTCTGCTAAGACTTGTCTCTTTACTGAGCATCGTTGACCTCATTTTTGATGAGGTCTTCTCTTCTTCTTTTTAGTGCTTAGGATCTAGCCTTAGGCTTTTCCTTTGACTATCTTAGAGGACTAGAATTGGGACCCACCTTTTAGAAACTCAAACCACTTCTTAACTCCTTTCAAACTCCACAAACTTGACTATAGACCCCTAATCACCTAGAGGGTTGAAATCAAATGTGGAAGTTTAAGGATGAGTTCCTATAAGACTCTTTGGCCTTAGGACTGCCCTGGGTGGCCTGGTTTGGTGAAGGGGCTGACTTACACACACACTACACTTATACACTACACTTTCCCACACTTCCTAAAACACACCCATACCCAACTTGACCTCCTGACTCATGTAGGTGATTCACATGGATGGTCCTTAACCCCTAAGCCCTTGGCTAAGAGGGTTAGGAACAACATAGTGAATGCCTCAAATTGGTCCCTTCATGGCTCATGTGGGCTTGATATGGCTTCGTGGCTCAACCAAAATGATTTCAATCCACTTACATCCACCCAATCTTCAATTTTCCAAATTTTCAATTTTTGACCCCCGGGACCCTACACCCGCTTAGCCTACCTAAAACCCTTGAAATTACCCAAATTTTTCAAAATTTCCTAAATCACCCAAAATTCCTCAAAATTGATCTTAAACATTTCCACATTACTCAAATTGATCATCCATACCCAAAAATACCAAAAATTCCAAAAATACCTCCCAATACCCTCCAAATACCCAAAATACCCCTCTTGGCCAAAAATCCAAAAATTCAGAAAATTCCTAGAAAATTCCAGAAAATCCCAAATATTCTCAATTTCATTTTGTCCAACTACACAATGGGCCAATTTTGTCGATTTACCTTACTTTTGTCAAAACCCCCAATTTGACCCATTTTAACCCTAAGTGAACCCAATGTCAAACCAAACCTACCCAATTGACCCAAATTCTGGTCCAATTCAGTTCTAAACTTCAATTCAACATTCCCAACACCAATCTAGACCAAATTCAAGTCCAATTTGATTGACATTTGGATCCAATTTCACTTTTGGCCTTAAAGCCCAATTTGGACCCATGACCCAAACCTAACCCAAACTCACCCAATTCAGCTCCAATTAACCCCAAATCTTTTCTAAACCTTCCTTAAAATTCCCACAAACAAAACACTAACATGATTTGCCCAAAATTTAGACCCAAACCCCACTCAAATTCAACCCAAAGCTAAAAGGCCCATTTTTGACCTAAACCCAAACCTAACCCAAATGAGCCCAAACCCCAAAATCAAAGCCCAACCAAAGTCAAAACCTCTTTGAAACACTCCCATAAATATTTCTCAACATTAATTTTACATCAATTTCAACCCTAACCCAACATTGGCCCAAGTTAGCCCAATTTGATCTACATAGGCCCACTTACCAAATAAATCCAAATTCAAACCAATTCAACCCCAAATCACACTAAATTGACTCCAAGCCCTTCATAGAACATCCCTAAACCAATTATAACACTTATTTGACAAGGTCCTTCACAAAATCTTCACCCAAATGCCCATCCTAAAATCAAAAAGCCCATTCCCCTTAAACTTTCCTAAAAGCCCACTTCCTTCAAATTCAAAAGCCCAAATTCATCTAAAGCCCACATGGCACTTCACCTCATCATCCATTTAATCAAAATTGCCCCTAAGTTTCAAAGTCATCAATTAAACAATTCCAAATAAAGCCCCATACAAATTCCCATCAAAATATCAAAATTTTCTTAAATCCCTTTTTATGAAATTGACCCAAGCTTTTCCCAAGACAAATGGAGCCAAGGATGCGCCATTCACAAGCCATATGGAGCCATGAAAGTTTGGCATGTGACCATGCCATTAATGGTAAAAGGAGGGGCTCCTTTCCTAATCTTTCATTAAGCTTTTTTAACCTTATCCATGACACACTCTAAACCATGTTTAGCCACCTCATCATGGATAGAGACCACACCACTCTCTCTTGGCTGACCCAACTGATCCTCTCAGCCCAAAATCGAGGCCATGGGGAGGTGCACCCAACCCAAACCAATGGGTTGACCAAATTGAAGCCAAAATGACCCCTTATCCATTCCATTTTAATTCAAAGCCTTTACACATGTCAAACTCCGATTGACTTCACCAACTTCAAGCCACGGACTCCACGACCACAGAAGGTGA
Source organism: Papilionanthe hookeriana x Papilionanthe teres (assembly GCA_022702705.1). NCBI lineage: Eukaryota > Viridiplantae > Streptophyta > Magnoliopsida > Asparagales > Orchidaceae > Papilionanthe > Papilionanthe hookeriana x Papilionanthe teres. The sequence goes on from CM040424.1 coordinate 14,605,325, forward strand.
CCCATGCTCGCCGGCCAGCCGCCTGGATCGCCGGAAAACACCATGGCCGAGACCTTGGGAGGAGCCGAACTTCAGAATTCCACCTTGCTTGAGCTGCCCCATGCCCAATGGCCACCATGGTTGTTCTTCCCATGACCGGAGCAGGCTGATCCCGACCCTTGGCCATCCACGGGAGGCTCTCCGGCCACCTCTATTTAAGCCCGAGCCCCCTCGCGGCCATGAGAAGAGAGTTGCACAAACCTTGCCGAAACTGCGCCAAAATTGTTCCAAACCTTCTCCACCCTTAGAGCGGTTGATCCCAAGTGTCAATTTGCCCTAATCCCCACTGTCAAAATCCAATTTCTCAGCTGAAATTCCACCCAAAACCGGGACACTTCTCCACGGTGGATCAATCCTCAAATTGATTGGTCCTACACCTTCACCAGACCAAGGGAAGGTGTCCACCAACAAAAGCCCCATCTCCAGGCCACCCAGTTGCTCTAGCCTCCAAGCTTTGTGATCGGGCTTGGTCGAAATCACATCTAGACAATTCACCAGACCGGGAGACTTCATCTGGAGCTTGCTAGGATCCAATCGAAGGTGCAACAACTCTCAGATTGAAGCCACACTTCTCTGAGCAAAGGTATGAGCTAATTCTTCATCCCGAGCTTCTAGAGATTCTCCATTTCGAATGCTTTAATTTCAATGCATGATATCCGTATAGATGTGTTCGTCTCTTCAAGACGAATCCATAGAGCATAAGAACATGAAAATCCATTGAGTATCGAGTGAGATATTAGGGATTTAGTGTGGACGGCTCTCGGGTGAGAACACTTGGGGACGATGAACGGAAGCCGTTCATTTAATACACGCGCGGACGGACGTCCAGGATCGCGTCGGATCAGAAGACGGAACGATACAGCGGGCCCCGGGAGCGCTGAGTCAGATGGCGGCGTCGAATGGGAGTGTGCCACTCGGCGTTTCGGAGCTGCCGAGGTTGACGCGGCGCCGCGTGGATAAATAGAAAATTAGGGTATTTTTTTATTTATTTAATTCCCTAAACTTCAAAAATTCATAACTTTGTGTAGAAAAATCAGAAAAATAAAATAAAAATACCCTCTTGCTCGGTGAACAGAGGAGAATAATGTGGAAAAGAAATCATTCAATTTCATCAAGTATTTTATTTTTTATAATTTATTTACTCCCTGCATACTTTTAATTCTCCATGCATGTATACAATTCACCATGGCATGAGACCATAGGGCTTTTGAAGCCTCTGAATTTGGAAACATTCCCTGAATTTTCCAAAGTCATAGGCCATCCCTATGAAGAGTTATTGATTTTTCAAATTCATGTTACTGTTTTGAGTACTTTAATTCCAATAAATAGCATGTTGTTAAATAAATTCTAGGAAAATTTGGTGATGTTCCTTATGACCAGAGAACCCTAGGAAAAATAGGTTTTGAGTTATTTCATTTAAAACAACCCTAATTGGCTTAAACACTCAAAATAGGTCTCTAATTAATTAGAGCTAACCATACATCAAATTGACTTCAAATCAATTCTCCACTGACCTTTAGGATCAGAGAAATCCACCATAAAAATTTGAGGTCAATTGGACTTGGTTAGCCCCACTAATTGGGCTGATTAAGCCACTTAGTCATTTTAAACTTTAAAAATTCATAACTTTCAAAATACCTTTCAAAAATTCACTAAATTGGTTTTGGAGCCTCTCTAATATTAGGGGAATCTATGAAAATTAAAATTTCAATTTTCTAAAAAAGTTGATTTTTAATATTATTTTAATATTTTTAATAATTAAAAAATAATAAAAATCACAAAAATAATAAAATTCACCAAAATGTCACATTTTGAATTTTAATCACTTAGTAACAAACCCCATATTTTTCTTAGGCCTATTTAGTGAGATATTAAATTTTATAGCTTTAAGGTAATTTTAAAATTAAAAAAAATATGTTTTCTAGCTTTTTCACTAAAATAATTATAATAAATCATAGAAAAATCAGAAAATTGTAAAATTTGCTTCTCTGATTTCCTTGATATCAGAGAGATTTTTGAAAAATATAAAATTCATTTTTCAACATTTATTTTATTTTTAAATTAATTAATATTCCAAAACTTAAAATAATTAAAATAAAAATAATATAATTCAAAAAATCACCAAAATTGGTCCAAGTGGTTCTCTGGTCATTAGGAGTGTCCCCTAATTTTCTTAAAGACAGAAACTTTCCCTTGGTCATGTTATTAAATTTTCCTTGGAAATCTCTATTTTCTACCAAAAATAATTATATAAATAAATTAAATACAGAAAAATCACATTTTCTCCTCTCATGTCTTTATTGACATATAAGTGAAGTCACATAAAAATTTCAAGTTCATTTGAGTTCAATTTAGTGAGTTATGAAATTATTAAGCTTAAAGGGTAAAGTGGTAATTAAAATTTTAACCTTTAATTAAAACTTTAAGTTTAATGAAAAGAAAAAAAATTAATAAGTAAAATATTTGATCTTAATCTGATTTGGATGATTGAAATTTAAATAATTAAAGGGTAGAAACCCATTGAGCAATTTAAAATGATTAAACCTTAATTAAATAGTTGATTAAATTTGGAAGAATAATAAAATTGGAATTATTAAAATAGGGATATTATTAGGAAGAGATTTATTCTTTAATTTAAAAAAAAATCCCTAAATTAATTATCTCATTAATATTCAATTCTTAATTAAAATGATAACTCAAATTTAAAATATATTAAAAGACTTAATCATTAAACTAAAATTAAATTATTAAACTCTTGTAAAAATTTCAATTAAAATTAAAAATAAAATTAAATTAAAAATTAAATTAAATTAAGTAAATTAAATTGAATTAAATTAAATTAAATTAAATCAAATTAAATTAAATTGAATTAAATTAAAACAAATTAAATTAAATTAAATTAAATTAAATTAAATAAAATAAAATTAAATTAAATTAAATTAAATTAAATTAAATTAAATTAAATTAAATTAAATTAAATCAAATTAAATTAAAATTAAATCAAATCAAATTAATTTAATGTAACATCAAATCAAACTAAATTAAATTAAAACGAATTAAATTAAATTAAATTAAATTAAATTAAATTAAATAAAATTAAATTAAATTAAATTAAATTAAATTAAGTTGAATTAAATATAACATCACCAAAGACATAAAGAATTCAAAATAAATCTAAAATAACTTGAACACTATTCCAAATTTAAACCCATTAATGGAAATTAAACTAAATTACAAACCATTTGAACACCAATTTACCCTCAAAAGCTTTAGTTATCATAACTCCTAAACGGAATATTAAATGAAATGTTACTTCATTTATAGGATATTCAAATGTCCTTGTTCAGCTGAAGCAAGTTAACAAAACTTGAATCCCGGACGATTAATTCATTTATATAATTAAATTCATTTGGACTTAAAACAATCCTAGAAATATTGAAAAGATGTTTAAGATTATTCTTAAGCACTTCCTCAATATGATAGGACATTTATAAGAACAATTGGACTCAATTGTTCTTTGATGAAGAAAATCGTCTTCAAACAAAACACAAGGAACCTAGACGTCATAGGAAATGACTAGCTATAGGATTAGGAATTTGGTAGAAAACCATAACCCTTACCTTAGCTTTACCTAGGAACTTGCTTAAATATTCTAATTATGTTTTAAGTGCGGCTTGGGATGACGGGAAGACCCTCCGAGTACGCTTTTATTTTATTGTAATTTACTTTCTTGCAATTTACATTATTGCAATTTATTTAACTACATTGCACTTACTTTTCTTGCATGATAAACAATCGTTGCATGAAAACTCACACCTTTAGGATAGCCCCTAAAAGCTGAAACCAAAACTAAATTAAAAGTCATTGCAAGATAAAATTCACCGCCACAACATTTCAAAATATAAAACAACTCAAAATTTAATCACAAACAGAACACAAAACTACAATTACAACTAAATTAAAACGTCCTGTTGGATGATCGGGAATACCTCGGATGATGTAACCTACGTGTTGCTAGCGGGATTTCCCGCGGTCTAAATGAAAGTGTGGAACTCATTCGGTTGAGTTTAGCAAATTCATCCGGACTAAGTGAATCCGATAAAAATAATGATGCCGGAAGGATGGAACCGTGGGATCTTAACCGGTGTCGTTATAATCAACTTTAAGATTTGTTTTAATTAAAATATTGAAAACACTTGGAAATTAAGATTTTCTCTAAACCAAAACACTTTTCTCATCTCTCGATTTATGATTTCTAAAACTAAACCTCTGCAACAACAAGGAGCTCGGAGCATGGTGGGCGGCACGGCCATCGTCATCGGCAAAACTCGAGTCTACTCCGACAAAACTTTCCTAGAATTAAATAACAAATCCATAGGACTTCGAGGTAGTTTGCACTAGTGCAACATAAATCCTCGACCTTTTGTTAGGCATTTGCATTGCAAATTAAGCCCTAACCGGTTTTAGGATTCCGAGGTAGTCGTCCGATACGACATAAACCCTCACATCTTCGAAGTCTATTTGTATGATTGTGTCATACGAATATAAGTCCTAATTAATTAAAATTGGCAAGATCAAAACATCAAATAAATATTAGGACTTTCCTAAACTCGAAGCGAAACAATAGGACGGTCGGGAAATTACCGAAGTTCGCTTCGAATGCGTGATTTCTCCTACTTTTCTTCCTTTGGATTCCCAAAACAAAATGTTCCAAATTTGATCCATTCCCTATTGGAATTCCAAAATTCAATCCTTTGAAAACTTAAACTTTGAAATTCTTGAGAGCGAGATTATTGATTATTATCGAGAGTTTTCTTAGGTGATTCCCGTCACTTAAGATGTAATTAACTATAGGGGCTTGCCCTTATAGGGAATTTTAAAGAACCCGGAGTAATATAAACCCTGTTTAATGCTTTCATATTAAGCGGGGAAATTTGTCGGCTTATAAAATTGGTTCGCGGACCAAACGGATGTCACAAATCTTTTAGTTTGTTTAATCGAGCCCCACCGTCGAGCGGTGTGTCTATCCTTAGGGATAGATACACGGTTTGTGGTGCGGTGCTCGTTTATATAAACTATTTGGGATGTGAGATCGGTTTAATCTCATATCTTAAAACCTTCAAATTTAAAATTATTTTCAAAATCAAATACTACTTTTCAAAATTATTTATTTAACTTAAATTAAAAATTCGCCGACAACTTTTGTTAGGCGACCCCTTTTTCAAAATAAAACACACAACCTAAAAAAATATGCCAACAAATTTCTGGTGACTCCGCTGGGGAAAATTCCTCTCTCCATTTTAGTCAAATAATTTTGCTTTCGAAAATCGATAGTGCATCCATGTCCTTAGTGGATCAAACTACCCTTCTTTCCGTTGGAATACTATGTTCATTTCTACCTTGAATAAGTATTGCCAACATTCTCTCGGATTTAGGAGCCACTGTTTAGACACCCCTAAACAGAGAGGTTCCGAGATCCTTTTACCTCATTTCTGAGGTGGGGTTGACCCCAATAGGTGTTAGTCTAGGAATGATCCTTCGAGTCGAGAAGTCTTGCTTAAGACTCTCTTTTCCTTTCCAACTCCGAATCAGATTCCTTGCCTTCTCTACACCTTTGAACATTCTGTTCTAAATAAACAAACCCTCTAATAAGTGATTCTTTTAACAAATGATTCCTTCTTATAAATACGTGAACAAGAATGTGTTCGGACTCTTTTCAATTCCTTTCTTTTCGTCCTAAAGAAAAGAAGCATAACTTGGGACCGACAACCGGAATCTACCTGCGAAATGGAAGCCCCAAAATTGATTTTCTCCTTCACCAATGGACTGGACTTCGCTGTCTATAAGGATGAGCTGCCCGACAATGGGATCATCCGATTCGGACGAGGATTTGAAAACATGAATGTCAAAGTCACCGACGTCTCCCTCTTTACACTGACGAACAAGGTATCCGAAGGCGAGGAGCCGGCGCGAGTTCGACCTTAGGTCGACCCAAGAGTTTCCTCCTGCAAAGGATCCCGACTAAGAGGAGTACTTGCCGTCCGCGGGAGGAGCTGTTCTTACTACCCCCAGTCGGTCTAGTTGTTTCTGCACCTACCCCGACTCTCGCCAAATTAAAGGGGAAAGAAATCCGGAATTATGGTAAACTCGTTACCGTGGAGGGTACGGATCTTCTGTAAGACCTTCGTTTTCGAAATCGGGTCCGGTTCAAAGATTCCGTCGCTGACAAAGACCTAAAGAAGAAACAGAAGTAGAAGGATCGCTAGAGAAGCCAGAGCTGCTGAAATTGCTTTCCTAGAGGAAATCCCAGAACTGCCTGAATATACACTGCTGCCAGAATATACACCTTTGCTGAATACATACCACTCTTGGGAGGAAGCGAGGTTCCATCCCCTCTCCGCCGCGAGAGGATGAGGAGAATGTTCGCAAGATTGCTTGCCACATTACCTCGGCCCGCATATTACAACGATAGCCGCAAGAAAAGAACTAGAACTACGCCGTTTTCTCGGCTGCGAACTTTGGTAGAAAAGTTAGCAAAGAAGGAAAACTGCCGACATTTGGCCAGACGGACCATGCCGGTCCTGGACCTGCGCTGGCTAGAAGGATGGTATGGCGTCCCACTGCAGGCGATTGAGGGCGAAACGAGCGGCCGAGAAAGAAAGTCTCGCCGGGAGACTTGAATGCGAAGAAAGTGCTCTTTGCGATAAAGGGGACTCGTGAAAGGGGACCGGCGGCTATCACATGACAATCGCGAAGACACACGAAAGCCCCGCTAGAAGATGCCATGGAAAAGTTGAGAACCGATATCCGACGATTGGCAAAAGAAAGAGAAGAAAAGTTCGGAGACGAGATTGATTCATCGGAGTTCATGGACGACGAATATGCAGAAATCAACATGGTTGAGACACGAGCTTCATCAGCTTCGCAAGGTGCTCCTGCAGCCGCAGAAGAGAGGAGCCGGAGCGATGAGAAGGCGGCTTCGGGGAAAAAGACGACACGATTGCTCGAATGGCGTAAAGGATGGAAGAGATGATCGTAGCTGCGGCCACTCTCCGAGTCGAATGCAACCACAAAGAGAGACACCCCGGAGGTCATTCACATTGTAGACGGAGGAAAGGAGATTACATCCGTCAACGGGGATGATCAGTCGAAAAAGGATACAACACAAAGTATGATCCACGAAAAGGATATCAAGAACTTGGTGGAACGGCGAGTGCGAGAAGCCTTAGCACAATCGAAGAGCGGGACATCCATTCGGACGGGTAGACCTTACCCGAGAAGAGTTCGACGCTCATCCCAAAACCCGAAAGACTTCGTACCACCTCCGTTCGAAGACCTTTGACGGAACCGGGAACCCCGACACGGCATGTTGCACACTTTCGTGCCGGTTGTTGTAATGCGGCGGGAGCGATGCATTACTCTTCCGACGGTTCGTCGGCGGTCCGTCGGGAATCGCCTTCGGCCGGTATGCGGAATTACCAAACGGTTCGGTGAAGACGTTCTCAGAGCTAGAGAACCTCTTCATCAAGCGATTGCTGGAGCTCAGCACCACATCACTATAGGTGATTTAGTGGTAAAGAAACAAAGGCCGAACGAAACTTTGGTGGATTACATACTTCGATGGAGAAACTTAAGCATGAAGTGTGAACCACAACTACAAGAACAACATGCAGTTGGCATTTTACTTAAAAGCATTCACGGCCCGATAGCACTTCTCCTCAAAGGATTCACTATTAAGACTTTCGAGAAGTTGTTAAGCAAGGCCGGAAGCTTGCAAGAAGAGGCGAAGCAATTAAGTTTCGCCGACAAGACGGACAAGAGAAGCCGGTGAAGACCTTCGAAAAGAAATCCGGGATCGTTGCAGCAGTTGACAAAGGCAAGCAACCGATGCAAATACCACCAGAACGGCCGCAGCAACCACAACAGAATTACCAGCAACCCCGACCCAGCTATCAGTCATCTCCACAGTATGAACAACCGCCTCGTCCGCAACGTACATTAAGGGAGCTTCTGAGCAGAGAATATCCGTTCAAGAATGAAGCAGTGCCGAAAATGTTCCGTAGTCTGATGAAGACTCCGGATTTCCAGTGCCGAGCCTAAAAGACCGAGAGGAAGTCAACAAGAAAGGTGATCCCAACTTTTGCCCCTACCACCGGATGCTTGGGCACAAGATAGAAGATTGCATTACCTTTAAAAGTTGGCTCGACGACAACCTTCGGAAAGGGAATATAACAATCCCGAAGGAGTACATGAAGGAACCCCATAAAGGAGGTTCCGTCGATGTTATCTCAAGCGATCCCGTCATTCCGATAGATCCCTATGCAGTCGACGATGGATGGACCACCGCTCGGACAAGGTCTTCGAAGAAGATTTTAGACGACATCCGAACCGCCTCGGTGCGAGCTTCAATTCAGAGTTCGAGACCTGTTAAGCCGGTACTATCACTTGCGATAGAAGAACCACCTCAACAGGAGACGATTGAAGAGAAGAAGAAAATCGACGAAGAAGAGAGGACCGAGACTCCTAAGGCTAGACTAGGGGCTGCTTATCCTAGGATAGTTGTTTCCGATTCGGGGGAGAAATCCCTCGAACCTCTGATTTTGTATGATTATCTGCTCACTTCGGTGGGATCATATAATGATAAAGGTGATGGCGTTGGCTACGTTTTGACTGTTTCTAACGATTACGTAACTAGTGACAATCCGGACATCAATTTTGATACCAACGACAATTCTCAAATCATACACAATCTTGACGATCAAAATAACGAAGAAGACATCCATCAAGGAGGCTACGAGAGCTCAACAAGCAACAAATCTATCTGCGAGTTTCGAGGAGCTCCAGTCACAATAGAGTTAGAGCCTTCAGATTCTGAAGATAATCCGGAAGAGCCTGTCATTCCGATTCGGGAGGAGACACCGACAAGTTCAACACTAGATTCGAAGAAATTACGAAGTCAACTTAAGAAGTGGAAAAGTTCTACCTCCAAGAATGGGTCCAAAAGATAAAGGAAAGCGGTGGTTGTTCAAGAAGAACCAACCCCGAGCGGAAGAAATACCCATTCGAGAAGAAGCCGAGACGCATGAAAATAAAGTGGACTACAACGTGCTAGCCCATCTTAGGAAACTACCGGCCAAGCGAGCATCTACGACGCCCTCATCTTATCAAAGGAGATGAGAGAAGCTCGATCAAAGCCTTACTTGATCCGGAAATTTGCTTAGCTCAAATGGCTGGAGATTCCTTAGATGAGGTTTGTTCGTTAAAGGAACGACGAGGTGTTACCTTCACGGACAATGACCTACTACTTGGGACGACGAGATCACAACCGACCGTTGTACATTTCGATTACTAATTGGGAAGTTTACGCTCTCCGGAGTATTGGTGGATCCGGGAGCATCAATCAATATAATGAGTCTTCGAACACTAGCATACTTGGAAATTGATGCTCGTGAGCTCGAAGCCGACAAAATGTTATTAAGAGGATTCGACGAGAAAGGAGAAAGAGCCCTCGGGTCAATAACGCTACTAACGAAGACCGGTGACTTAGCAAAGACAACCGCAAAATTTCACATAATTGATTCGAAACGTCGTTCAACGCTCTGCTTGGGCCGACCATGGATACATGAAAACAGGATGGTACCATCATCTCTACATCGGTGCATTAAATACTACGATGGAGGGGAACGAGTGCATCAAAGGTGACTTGCAACCATTCTCCGTACATGAGATTGGAATCCATGAAGACGCGGCTTATTATGCACCGCCAGAAAACAATCTTCTCCGGAGATACCAGTAACAAATGAAGCAAAGAAAGTTCGGGACAACGAAGAACACTGAAGTTCTAGTCCAACGAGTCACTCACCACTCCCTTCCGGCGAGATGGTGAAGGTTTCTCCACAACTCGCATCCGAGGTCGAGGCCGGGGACGAGGCCGTGGTAGAGACGTTAGGACGAGTTGGACGGAGGAAACCGGCCATCAATGTTGATTGGGAAGATAGTTCGAAGAAGAAAAAGAAATCAAGCAAGAAGCGGCGACAATAAGTCGGAAGAAGCCGCAATTCGAAGATCTCTCTCGAAGATGAGAGGAACGAAGAATACAAATCAATGTACGAAAAGATTAACCACTACGTACATACTATGACCCTAACCCCGATCCATTCTAACAAGATCGAGGGTATGGTGGTCAAAGAGATACGTAGCGACGGTGCAAGGCCAATCAAATTCTACCGTGGTGCTACTTCCTCCAAAGCGAAAATAATGTACAATTCGAAGATTTCACTTCATCAGAATTAATGGAATTACCTTTTGAGTGGTACTCTCCCTGTGTTCAAAATTTAATTCAACGTGGTTTCTTACCTCGACAATGGACAAAATGCCAATCACAACATTTTGAAAAACTATGGAATAATTACGGTCGTCCACCCGATTAAAGCATGGTCTCGGATTCGGCACGGTAGGGTCGGTTGACGATGCCGAATTTTGCTTGGTTGTCACTTGCGAGTCCGATGAAATCGCATGGAAACTACGGACGAACTCGAAGATTTACAAATTGGAGACGCTCCACCAGAATTCGAAGAAGAAATTAAATCTACGATAGATGAGTTAACGAAGTTAACTTAGGTACTAGCGAAGAGCCTAGACCTACCTTTGTTAGCTCCTTACTCGACAAAGAAGACTCCGAAGAAATAATCAAATTATTAATGGAATTTAAAGACTATTTTGCTTGGAATTATGACGAGATGCCAGGATTAGCTCCGGAGGTTGCAGTCCATAAGCTAGGAGTGGATCCTACTTCTGTCCCAGTCAGACAAGGTCCCAGAAGAATGCGTCTAGAAATTGAACAACAAGTTATAGCTGAAGTTAAAAAGTTAATAGACGCCAAATTTGTCCGTGAAGAACAATACCCGACTTGGTTAGCCAATGTGGTGCCGGTCGAGAAGAAGAATGGTCAGATCAGAATTTGTGTGGACTTCAGAGATTTGAACAAGGCATGTCCAAAGGATGAATTCCTTCTACCGATCCCGGAACTGATGATCGACATTGCTTCGACACATGAGATATTCTCATTCATGGATGGATCTTCAGGATACAACCAGATAAAAATGGCCCCGAGAAGATGAAAAGCTTACGACATTCGAACGCCGATCGGAGTATTTTGCTACATAGTGATGCCATTCGGATCGAAGAACGCAGGAGCAACCTACCAAAGAGCAATGACAAGAATTTTTTATGATCTCATCCACAATCAAGTTGAATGCTATGTGGACGATGTGGTCATCAAAAGTAAAGTAAAGGAAAACCACCTGTATGATTTGAGAATTGTTTTCGAACGATTAAGACAATTTGACCTTAAGATGAATTCCTTAAAATGCGCCTTCGGCGTCACCTCCGGGAAATTCTTAGGATTCGTTGTCAGACATCGTGGAATTGAAATCGACCCGGAAAAGATTAAAGCTATCTTAGAAATGCCGCCTCCCAAAACCTTAAAACAATTACGATCTTTTCGAGGGAAGTCGGCATATCTCCGACGCTTTATCTCGAACACGTCGGGTAGGTGTCGGCCTTTCTCGGCACTAGTTAAAAAGGACGCCAAATTTATTTGGGAAGAAAAATGCCGAGAAGGCCTTCGAGGACATTAAACAATATTTAATGACACCTCCTGTCTTAGCGGCCCGAGTCTCGGGTAGACCGCCGATACTTTACACCGCGGCTTTAGACGACTCTCTCGGAGCCCTGTTAGCCAGAGTCGATGATGAGGGTAAAAAAACGCTCTTTACTACTTAAGCCGCCGTTTACTTCCGACGGAAGCAAGGTATCCCGCAATTGAAAAGCATTGTTTGGCCACGATCTTCGCCGCTCAAAAGCTCGGGCACTACATGCTTTCTCATAAGGTCGACCCGATCTCGAAGTTTAATCCATTGCAATACTTGATGACTCGTCCAACACTTTCCGGCGGACTTGCCGGATGGTCGATGATATTATTGCAATTTGATATAACTTTCGTGCCTCTTCGTGCCGTAAAGGGACAAGTCTTAGCAGACTTCCTCGCGAGCACACCCTTTGTCGGCCGAATCTCCTCTCGATGACGATCCGCCGGATGAACAAATAATGAGCCTAGAAGACCCTGATGATCGACGTTTGGAATTATACTTCGACGGAGCATCTTCAGTACACAAAGACGAAGAATCGCAAGTGATAGTGCCCGGTAAGGCAGGAATTGGGCTAATCTTTATAACACCGGAGCGGGGGATGTTAAGATACTCCTACCACATGACAGAACCGTGTACAAACAACGAAGCAGAATACGAAGCCCTCATAACGGGACTGGAATTAACTATTCAAATGGGGATAACGGACATCAACATCTACGGGGATTCGCGAGTTAATCATTCAACGGATCGTCGGACAATACAGAATTTTAAAGCCAAGACTCGAACAATACTTCCGAGTATGCCATACAGTCATTGGAACGGATTCCAAATGTAACGATCTACAAAATTTCCGAAAAGAAAATGCTTTAGCAGATGCTTTAGCCCGTCTCGCAAAAGAATTTGCTGTTTGCAAGATGAATCGAGTGGAAGTGTCGGTTCACGGACGTCGGGTCCTATCACGGCTCGACATAGACACAATACACAAATCGAAAAAGAAAAAGAATCGAGTTGCGACGGTGATGAGAAAACACGGAAGATTGGCGACGGCCATTGATGAACTACACCGCAAACGGGAAAGCTACCGGACGATAGGTCGCTAGCCCATCAGATCAAGAAAAGAACTCTGTCTTACGCATTAATAAACAACACGTTATACAGAAGGTCTTTCGATCAAATGTTGCTAAGGTGCCTAAGCAGGTCCGAGGCCCGTGAAATCGTTAAAGAGGTGAAAGCACACCACGTGCTACAGTTTTTCAAGAATCAAGTTGTCTACCGTTTCGGAGTGCCGCGCAGGATCATCTCAGATAATGGGTCAGCATTCAGAAGCACACAAATCAACAATTTTGTCAGGAGACACGGAATCGGCGGCGATACTCAACAATTTACTACCCGAGAGCAAACGGCCTCGCCGAGGCTTTTAATAAAACTCTCGTTCAAATCTTAAAGAAAACCTTGGACGATAATAAGAGAAATTGGCACGAGAAATTGTTAGAAGCCTTATGGGTCTACCGGACAACCTTCGAACTCCTACTCGAAGCTACATCTTACGCTGCGGTGTATGGGTCCGAGGCAGTGTTACCTTTAGAGGTTCAGCTTCCTTCACTCAGAATTGCAGTTGTGAACAAGATCACGACAGAAGAAAACACCAAATTACGACTAGAAGAATTAGAAAGCCTGGAAGGGAAAAGACTTGCAGCGCAGCAGAATTTAGAAATATACCAAGCTAAGATGGTTCAAGCCCATGACAAACTGGTCCGCCCAAGAACCTTCAAAGTTGGTGACTTAGTTCTCGTTCTCAAGAGACCTATCCTTGCACACCGCAAGATAGGAGGAAAATTTGAACCCACTTGGGAAGGACCATTTGTGGTTGAAGCAGTATACTCAGGAGGTTCCTACCAGCTAGTGAATTGCCAGGGAGAACGACATATGCTTCCGATCAACGGACGATACTTGAAAAAGTATTACGCTACCTGATATTTTGAAGGAATGAATTCTTCATCCCTAAGAAACACGGGCGAAGTAATTACTTATGATTGGGTCCGAACCCAGAAAAATAATAAAATGTGCTAAAATAAATAAAATTATGATAATTAAGTTTTCCTTGTTTTCTTTTCCAAATCAAAATCTCTTTCCTGATCTTATCCTACTTCATTCCTGCTAAATTTAAAAATACAAGAAGTAAAAAAAATATGTCTTTAATAAACATTTTCTTAATGTTCTTGTTCTTAGTACAGCCCCTGATCCTTTTCCTTGTCTTTTCGCAGGGAAATGTCGAACGGGCGGTTGGTCCTGAACTTTAAGAATGGCGTAAGCCATGCACTCGATGAAAAGAGGGTGAAAGATGAGCGATAATCGAGATTGACTCGGATTTCGCACCGGCGAGCCTACGATACGAGGAAAGTGACCTGGGTCCCGGTTGACCGAGAAGAGCTGCCGGGCGGACGGTGATGAAAGTGGGTGGCCCAAGCCACCAATCCGGCGACAAGAAAAGAAAGGCAAATGCTGAAGAAGACAAGAAAATGAAATGCGTAGTCGCTACGGCGGAGGGCGAGCTTGTCGGCGCCGCACCCGCGAGAGATTCAGAAGTGCGGAGAGCTACTCTCACGACAACGCAACGAAAAAATAAGAATCGCCGTATCCGTAAGATGTTAACAAAACTAGGCTGCGGACCGGCGCAACGAGACGGTTACTACCGCCGGTACGTACACTTCGAGGACACCGGTTCACCGGGAACACCGAAGAAAGGAGGCCGGCTCCTAGGATAACGAAAGAACCGGGGAAATCTCACGAAGACCGGAAGAAAGAAGGCTACCATGCCACCGGATAGAACCACCGGTGATGCATGACCTTGTTGCGAAGCAACCCCGGGGGATGTCCCGACGGGCATCATCCACGAGGAGCCGAGGTATGCGGGGAGAACGTGAAGGGATTGAACCGTATAACCCACAATATGTCACGAGGCCTCGCCATACTGCGGATCATTCCGGAATACGAGCTGGAGAGAATGCGGAATGTTGAAAAGAAAACCTTTGAATACTTCGAGAGAATTAAAGGTAGAAGAATCAATATACTAGAGGGCCTCGAGCTACATACGGACGTATTCTCGGAGTATGAACAACGACAAATCGTGGATTGTATCCGGGATTTGAAAAGAATGGGCCGAGCAGGTCGCTAGAGGAAAATACCTACTCGGAACCCCGGAGATGGATGCCGGGGAAGGGAAGAATCACGATACAATGCGGATCTTGCTACAACTTTCTTTGAAGACGGGAAGGGAAACCCACCGGGAATACTCTGTCATGGGCGAGTGGATCCGATGCCATTAGTCATCGAGAGAATGGTAAAGAGATTGATAACATGAAGGGTACGCGGTAGATTGCATACCCGATAGTTGCATTATCAACATCTACAAACAAGGTGATCGCATACCCCCACACATAGATCACCACGACTTTGTCGGACCTCTACGCACGGTCTCTTTCTCGAACGAGTGTAACATCATGTTCGGATCGACCTCCGGATAGCGAGGCCCGGGTGAGTTCCGAGGGCCGGTGAAGATACCTTTACCGGTAGGTTCCGTCATGATGCGAAGGGCAACGGAGCGGATATCGCTAAGCATTGCATACCGGGAGTACCAATGAAGCGGATCTCGGTTACTTTCGGGAGAATGGATGACGGGAAGACACCTTACCATTTCCGGCCGGACCCGAGCTAGAGAACCTCCGGGCTTACGAGTCGTGAGTTACATGGGAAATATCACACCTCCAACGTACATCCAGTCGGCATCCTTGCCAAGGATGGCTTGGAAGGTGATGTTATTAACCATGTACCCCACTATTCGGACATGGATTTTTGACGGATGCTTCTTTGATGGATCAACAAAGATCATACATAGTCCGTTTTGAGTCTACATGGATTGTATGAGATGTATTCCGAGATCGAGTTGTATGATGTATCTTCAACATGATTGGAATGAAAGTGACCATGTCACATTTTTGGCCTTCACCTCTTTTGTGCAAATTGACCGGGAAACGCCATTAAAGTTAAATGAGCTTCGAACAAAGAACAGAAAAGAAAAAAAGAGAAGAATAAAAGAAAACTTTCCTAAAAAAAAAATCTAAAAATGACGAACACCAAATTCACATGAACATTAAATAAACAATAAAGTAAAATTTGAATCATTAAAAGATAAACAAAATCAACATAAGTGTTAAATCAAATCTCAAATCAAATTCTCAATCAGATTTCGAATCTAATCCCGATCAAATTTCAAATTTGATCTTCCAAATTTCAAATCAAATCTTAAATCAAATTTCAATCGAGTTCAAACTCATCCTTCCAAATCTCAAATTCAATCTTTCCAGATTTCAAATATCAATCAAATTCAAATTCAATTTCTTCCAGATCTTGAATCAAATATCAATCAAAATCAAATTTTTGGGTCGAGGATTTTACATCTAAGACTGCACTGCTTTAGGATTCTTTCCCTATTGCCTTTGAAATACATCAAATTCAAACCTTTTTGGGTCGAGGATTTTTACATCCAAGATTGCACTTTGCTTTAGGATTCTTTCCTATTGCCTCTGAAATACATCAAATTCAAACTTTTGGGTCGAGGATTTTACATCCAAGACTGCACTGCTTTAGGATTCTTTCCCTATTGCACTGAAATACATCAAATTCAAACTTTTGGGTCTAGGATTTTACATCCAAGACTGCATTGCTTTAGGATCTTTTCCCTATCGCAATGAAATACATCAAATTCAAATTTTTTGAGTTGAGGATTTTACATCCGAGACTGCATTGCTTTAGGATCTTTTCCCTATCGCAATGAAATACATCAAATTCAAATTTTGGAGTCGAGGATTTTACATCCAAGACTGCATTGCTTTAGGATCCTTCCCTATCGCAATGAAATACATCAAATTCAAATTTTTGGAGTTGAGGATTTTACATCCGAGAGCTGCATTGCTTTAGGATCTTTTCCCTATCGCAATGAAATACATCAAATTCAAATTTTTGAGTCGAGGATTTTACATCCAGGACTGCATTGCTTTAGGATCTTTTCCTTATCGCAATGAAATACATCAAATTCAAATTTTTGGAGTTGAGGATTTTACATCAAGATTGCGGTGCTTTAGGATTCTTTCCTATTGCCTTTGAAATACATCAAATTCAAATTTTTGGGTCGAGGATTTTACATCCAAGACTGCATTGCTTTAGGATTCTTTCCCTGTTGCCTTTGAAATACATCAAATTCAAATTTTTGGGTCGAGGATTTTACATCCAAGACTGCCTTGCTTTAGGATTCTTTCCCTGTTGCCTTTGAAATACATCAAATTCAAACTTTTGGGTCGAGGATTTTACATCCAAGACTGCACTTCTTTAGGATTCTTTCCTATTGCACTTGAAATACATCAAATTCAAATTTTTGGGTCGAGGATTTTACATCCAAGACCGCATTGCTTTAGGATTCTTTCCTATTGCCTTTGAAATACATCAAATTCAAACTTTTGGGTCGAGGATTTTACATCCAAGACGACGCTTGCTTTAAGATTCTTTCCCTATTGCCTTGAAATACATCAAATTCAAACTTTTTGGGTCGAGGATTTTACATCGAGACTTCATTGCTTTAGGATTCTTTCCTACGGCAATGAAATACATCAAAATCAAACACTTGAGGTTAAGGATTTTACATCCAATACCGCATTGCTACGAGATCTCTCCTCATTGCAATGATTCGATCCGATCAATTCGATTTTCTTTCGAGGTTGAAGATGTTACATCTAAAACCTCAGAATTCCGATTTTCATTTCAAATCGAATCCCTCAAATTAATTTTGACAAAACTTCGATCTAAATTAAAACTCGAACTAAAATCTAAGTTCACACGTCAAACTTAAACCGAAACAAAATAAAATCTAAATCGAAATTCTCCGGGTCATGTGATTCGGAATTCACCTCATTTTCTTTTCCCAGGTGAGAGTTCGGGTATCTCCGAGTTTTGGGAACATACCCGATACTCCCCGGCGGAAATTCTTTTGCTTTGTCCTAAGTTTGTCACTTGGACGTTTGTGTTGGTTTTGTTGATCGCTTCGGTCAACACCAATACGCGCGGTGTGCTCCGTCAGCTCACCACACCTATTGGGGGTCCATTTGTTGACCTCATTTTTGATGAGGTCTTCTCTTCTTTTTTTTAGTGCTTAGGATCTAGCCTTAGGCTTTTCCTTTGACTATCTTAGAGGACTAGAATTGGGACCCACCTTTTAGAAACTCAAACCACTTCTTAACTCCCTTCGAACTCCACAAACTTGACTATAGACCCCTAATCACCTAGAGGGTTGAAATCGAATGTGGAAGTTTAAGGATGAGTTCCTATAGGACTCTTTGGCCTTAGGAGCGCCTTACAGGTGGCTTCGGTACGAGTGAAGGGGCTGACTTACACACACACTACACTTATACACTACACTTTCCCACACTTCCTAAAACACACCCATACCCAACTTGACCTCCTGACTCATGTAGGTGATTCACATGGATGGTCCTTAACCCCTAAGCCCTTGGCTAAGAGGGTTAGGAACAACATAGTGAATGCCTCAAATGGGTCCCTTCATGGCTCATGTGGGCTTGATATGGCTTCGTGGCTCAACCAAAATGATTTCACTCCACTTACATCCACCCAATCTTCAATTTTCCAAATTTTCAATTTTTGACCCCCGGGACCCTACACCCGCTTAGTCTACCCAAAACCCTTGAAATTACCCAAATTTTTCAAAATTTCCTAAATCACCCAAAATTCCACAAAATTGATCTTAAACATTTCCACATTACTTAAATTGATCATCCATACCCAAAAATACCAAAAATTCCAAAAATACCTCCCAATACCCTCCAAATACCCAAAATACCCCTCTTGGCCAAAAATCCAAAAATTCAGAAAATTCCCAGAAAATTCCAGAAAATCCCAAATAATCCCAATTTCATTTTGTCCAACTACACCATGGGCCAAATTTTTCAATTTACCCTACTTTTGTCAAAACCCCCAATTTGACCCATTTTAACCACTAAGTGAACCCGATGTCGAAACCAAACCTACCCGATTGACCCAAATTCTGGTCAAATTTTGTTCTAAACTTCAATTCAACATTCCCGACACCAATCTAGACCAAATTCAAGTCAATTTGATTGACATTTGGATCCAATTTCACTTTTGGCCTTAAAGCCCGATTTGGACCCATGACCCAAACCTAACCCAAACTCACCTAATTCAGCTCCAATTAACCCCAAATCTTTTCTAAACCTTCCTTAACATTCCCACAAACAAAACACTAACATGATTTGCCCAAAATTTAGACCCAAACCCCACTCAAATTCAACCCAAAGCTAAAAGGCCCATTTTTGACCTAAACCCGAACCTAACCCGAATGAGCCCGAACCCCAAAATCAAAGCCCAACCAAAGTCAAAACCTCTTTGAAACACTCCCATAAATATTTCTCAACATTAATTTTACATCAATTTTAACCCTAACCAAACATTGGCCCAAGTTAGCCCAATTTGACCTACATAGGCCCACTTACGAAATAAATCCAAATTCAAACCAATTCGACCCCAAATCACACTAAATTGACTCCAAGCCCTTCATAGAACATCCACTAAACCAATTATAACACTTATTTGACAAGGTCCTTCACAAAATCTTCACCCAAATGCCCATCCTAAAATCAAAAAGCCCATTCCCCTTAAACTTTCCTAAAAGCCCACTTCCTTCAAATTCAAATGCTCAAATTCATCTAAAGCCCACATGGCACTTCACCTCATCATCCATTTAATCAAAATTGCCCCTAAGTTTCAAAGTCATCAATTAAACAATTCCAAATCAAGCCCCATACAAATTCCCATCAAAATATCAAAATTTTCTTAAATCCCTTTTTATGAAATTGACCCAAGCTTTTCCCAAGACAAATGGAGCCAAGGATGAGCCATTCACGAAGCCATATGGAGCCATGAAAGTTTGGCATGTGACCATGCCATTAATGGTAAAAGGAGGGGCTCCTTTCCTAATCTTTCATTAAGCTTTTTAACCTTATCCATGACACACTCTAAACCATGTTTAGCCACCTCATCATGGATAGAGACCACAACACTCTCTCTTGGGCGACCCAGTGATCCTCTCGGCCCAAAATCGAGGCCATGGGGAGGTGCACCCAACCCAGACCAATGGGTTGACCAAATTGAAGCCAAAATGACCCCTTCTCCATTCCATTTTAATTCAAAGCCTTTACACATGTCAAACTCCGATTGACTTCACCAACTTCAAGCCCTGGACTCCACGACCACGAAGGTGACCCATGCACTGCCGGCCGGCGCCTGGATCGTCGGAAAACACCATGGCCGAGACCTTGGGAGGAGCCGAACTTTGGAATTCCCCCTTCGTTGAGCTGCCCCATGCCCGATGGCCACCATGGCTATTCTTCACATGACCGAGGCAGCTGATCCCGACCCTTGGCCATCCACGGGAGGCTCTCCGGCCACCTACTGTTTAAACCCGACCCCCTCGCGGCCATGAGAAGAGAGTTGCAAAAACCTTGCCGAAACTGCGCCAAAATTGTTCCAAACCTTCTCCACCCTTAGAGCGGTTGATCCCAGGTGTCGATTTGCCCTAATCCCCAGCGACAAAATCCAATTTCTCAGCTCGAAATTCCACCCGAAACCGGGACACTTCTCCACGGTGGATCAATCCTCAAATTGATTGGTCCTACACCTTCACCGGACCGAGGGAAGGTGTCCACCGAGCAAAACCCCATCTCCGGGCCACCCGGTTGCTCCAGCCTCCAAGCTTTGTGATCGGGCTTAGTCGAAATCACATCTAGACAATTCACCGAGACCGGGAGACTTCATCCGGAGCTTGCTAGGATCCGATCGAAGGTGCAACAACTCTCGGATTGAAGCCACACTTCTACGAGCAAAGGTATGAGCTAATTCTTCATCCCGAGCTTCTAGAGATTCTCCATTTCGAATGCTTTAATTTCAATGCATGATATCCGTATAGATGTGTTCGTCTCTTCGAGACGAATCCATAGAGCATAAGAACATGAAAATCCATTGAGTATCGAGTGAGATATTAGGGATTTAGTGTGGACGGCTCTCGGGTGAGAACACTTGGGGACGATGAACGGAAGCCGTTCATTTAATACACGCGCGGACGGACGTCCGAGGATCGCGTCGGATCGGAAGACGGAACGATACGGCGGGCCCGGGAGCGCGAGTCGGATGGCGGCGTCGAATGGGAGTGTGCCGCGCGGCGTTTCGGAGCTGCCGAGGTTGACGCGGCGCCGCGTGGATAAATAGAAAATTAGGGTATTTTTTTATTTATTTAATTCCCTAAACTTCAAAAATTCATAACTTTGTGTAGAAAAATCAGAAAAATAAAATAAAAATACCCTCTTGCTCGGTGAACGAGAGGAGAATAATGTGGAAAAGAAATCATTCAATTTCATCAAGTATTTTATTTTTTATAATTTATTTACTCCCTGCATACTTTTAATTCTCCATGCATGTATACAATTCACCATGGCATGAGACCATAGGGCTTTTGAAGCCTCCGAATTTGGTAACATTCCCTGAATTTTCCAAAGTCATGAAGCCATCCCTATGAAGAGTTATTGATTTTTCAAATTCATGTTACTGTTTTGAGTATTTTAATTCCAATAAATAGCATGTTGTTAAATAAATTCTAGGAAAATTTGGTGATGTTCCTTATGACCAGAGAACCCTAGGAAAAATAGGTTTTGAGTTATTTCATTTAAAACAACCCTAATTGGCTTAAACACTCAAAATAGGTCTCTAATTAATTAGAGCTAACCATACATAAAATTGACTTCAAATCAATTCTCCACTGACCTTTAGGATCAGAGAAACCCACCATAAAAATTTGAGGTCAATTGGACTTGGTTAGCCCCACTAATTGGGTCGATTAAGCCACTTAGTCATTTTAAACTTTAAAAATTCATAACTTTCAAAATACCTTTCAAAAATTCACTAAATTGGTTTTGGAGCCTCTCTAATATTAGGGAATCTAAGAAAATTAAAATTTCAATTTTCTAAAAAAGTTGATTTTTAATATTATTTTAATATTTTTAATAATTAAAAAATAATAAAAATCACAAAAATAATAAAATTCACCAAAATGTCACATTTTGAATTTTAATCACTTAGTAACAAACCCCATATTTTTCTTAGGCCTATTTAGTGAGATATTAAATTTTATAGCTTTAAGGTAATTTTAAAATTAAAAAAAATATGTTTTCTAGCTTTTTCACTAAAATAATTATAATAAATCATAGAAAAATCAGAAAATTGCAAAATTTGCTTCTCTGATTTCCTTGATATTAGAGAGATTTTTTAAAAATATAAAATTCATTTTTCAACATTTATTTTATTTTTAAATTAATTAATATTCCAAAACTTAAAATAATTAAAATAAAAATAATATAATTCAAAAAATCACCAAAATTGGTCCAAGTGGTTCTCTGGTCATTAGTAGTGTCCCCTAATTTTCTTAAAGACAGAAACTTTCCCTTGGTCATGTTATTAAATTTTCCTTGGAAATCTCTATTTTCTACCAAAAATAATTATATAAATAAATTAAATACAGAAAAATCACATTTTCTCCTCTCATGTCTTTATTGACATATAAGTGAAGTCACATAAAAATTTCAAGTTCATTTGAGTTCAATTTAGTGAGTTATGAAATTATTAAGCTTAAAGGGTAAAGTGGTAATTAAAATTTTAACCTTTAATTAAAACTTTAGGTTTAATGAAAAGAAAAAAAATTAATAAGTAAAATATTTGATCCTAATCTGATTTGGATGATTGAAATTTAAATAATTAAAGGGTAGAAACCCATTGAGCAATTTAAAATGATTAAACCTTAATTAAATAGTTGATTAAATTTGGAAGAATAATAAAATTGGAATTATTAAAATAGGGATATTATTAGGAAGAGATTTATTCTTTAATTTAAAAAAAATCCCTAAATTAATTATCTCATTAATATTCAATTCTTAATTAAAATGATAACTCAAATTTAAAATATATTAAAAGACTTAATCATTAAACTAAAATTAAATTATTAAACTCTTGTAAAAATTTCAATTAAAATTAAAAATAAAATTAAATTAAAAATTAAATTAAATTAAGTAAATTAAATTGAATTAAATTAAATTAAATTAAATCAAATTAAATTAAATTGAATTAAATTAAAACAAATTAAATTAAATTAAATTAAATTAAATTAAATAAAATAAAATAAAATAAAATAAAATTAAATTAAATTAAATTAAATTAAATTAAATTAAATTAAATCAAATTAAATTAAAATTAAATCAAATCAAATTAATTTAATGTAACATCAAATCAAACTAAATTAAATTAAAACGAATTAAATTAAATTAAATTAAATTAAATTAAATAAAATAAAATAAAATTAAATTAAATTAAATTAAATTAAGTTGAATTAAATATAACATCACCAAAGACATAAAGAATTCAAAATAAATCTAAAATAACTTGAACACTATTCCAAATTTAAACCCATTAATGGAAATTAAACTAAATTACAAACCATTTGAACACCAATTTACCCTCAAAAGCTTTAGTTATCATAACTCCTAAACAGAATATTAAATGAAATGTTACTTCATTTATAGGATATTCAAATGTCCTTGTTCACTGAGCAAGTTAACAAAACTTGAATCCCTGGACGATTAATTCATTTATATAATTAAATTCATTTGGACTTAAAACAATCCTAGAAATATTGAAAAGATGTTTAAGATTATTCTTAAGCACTTCCTCGATATGATAGGACATTTATAAGAACAATTGGACTCGATTGTTCTTTGATGAAGAAAATCGTCTTCAAACAAAACACAAGGAACCTAGACGTCATAGGAAATGACTAGCTATAGGATTAGGAATTTGGTAGAAAACCATAACCCTTACCTTAGCTTTACCTAGGAACTTGCTTAAATATTCTAATTGTGTTTTAAGTGCAGCTTGGGATGACGGGAAGACCCTCCGAGTACGCTTTTATTTTATTGTAATTTACTTTCTTGCAATTTACATTATTGCAATTTATTTAACTACATTGCACTTACTTTTCTTGCATGATAAACAACTGTTGCATGAAAACTCACACCTTTAGGATAGCCCCTAAAACTGAAACCAAAACTAAATTAAAAGTCATTGCAAGATAAAATTCACCGCCACAACATTTCAAAATATAAAACAACTCAAAATTTAATCACAAACGGAACACAAAACTACAATTACAACTAAATTAAAACGTCCTGTTGGATGATCGGGAATACCTCGGATGATGTAACCTACGTGTTGCTAACGGGATTTCCCACGGTCTAAATGAAAGTGTGGAACTCATTCGAGTTGAGTTTAGCAAATTCATCCGGACTAAGTGAATCCGATAAAAATAATGATGCCGGAAGGATGGAACCGTGGGATCTTAACCGGTGTCGTTATAATCAACTTTAAGATTTGTTTTAATTAAAATATTGAAAACACTTGGAAATTAAGATTTTCTCTAAACCAAAACACTTTTCTCATCTCCTGATTTATGATTTCTAAAACTAAACCTCTGCAACAACAAGGAGCTCGGAGCATGGTGGGCAGCACGGCCATCGTCATCAGCAAAACCTGAGTCTACTCCAGCAAAACTTTCCTAAAATTAAATAACAAATCCATAGGACTTCGAGGTAGTTTGCCTAGTGCAACATAAATCCTCAACCTTTTGTTAGGCATTTGCATTGCAAATTAAGCCCTAACCGAGTTTTAGGATTCCGAGGTAGTCGTCCGATACGACATAAACCCTCACATCTTCGAGGCTATTTGTATGATTGTGTCATACGAATATAAGTCCTAATTAATTAAAATTGGCAAGATCAAAACATCAAATAAATATTAGGACTTTCCTAAACTCAAGCCAAACAATAGGACAGTCGGGAAATTACCGAAGTTCGCTTCGAATCTGTGATTTCTCCTACTTTTCTTCCTTTGGATTCCCAAAACAAAATGTTCCAAATTTGATCCATTCCCTATTAGAATTCCAAAATTCAATCCTTTGAAAACTTAAACTTTAAAATTCTTGAGAGCAGAATTATTGATTATTATCGAGAGTTTTCTTAGGTGATTCCCGTCACTTAAGATGTAATTAACTATAGGGGTTTGCCCTTATAGGGAATTTTAAAGAACCCAGGTAATATAAACCCTGTTTAATGCTTTCATATTAAGCAGGAAATTTGTCGGCTTATAAAATTGGTTCGCGGACCAAACGGATGTCACAAATCTTTTAGTTTGTTTAATCGAGCCCCACCGTCGAGCGGTGTGTCTATCCTTAGGGATAGATACACGGTTTGTGGTGCGGTGCTCGTTTATATAAACTATTTGGGATGTGAGATCGGTTTAATCTCATATCTTAAAACCTTCAAATTTAAAATTATTTTCAAAATCAAATACTACTTTTCAAAATTATTTATTTAACTTAAATTAAAAATTCACCGACAACTTTTGTTAGGCGACCCCTTTTTCAAAATAAAACACACAACCTAAAAAAATATGCCGACAGGCACGAAGCGGCACGAAAGTTATATCGAATTGTAATAATATCATTGACCATCTGGCAAATCTGCCAGAAAGCGTTTGACGGGTCATCAAGTATTGCAATGGATTAAATTTCGAGATCAGGTTGACCTTATGAGAAAACATGTAGTGCCTGAGCTTTTGAGCGGCGAAGATCAGGGCCAAACAGTGCTTTTCAATTGTGGGATACCTAACTTCCGTCGGAAGTAAACGACGGCTTAGGTAGTAAAGAGCATTTTCTTTACCCTCATCATTGACACTAGGCTAACGGAGGCTCGGAGAGAGTCGTCTAAAGCCGCGGTATAAAGTATCGATGGTCTACCCGAGGCCTAGGTTGCTAAGACAGGAGGTGTCATTAAATATTGCTTAATGTCCTCAAAGGCTTTCTGGCATTTTTCTTCTCAAATAAATTTGGCGTCCTTTTTAACTAATGCCGAGAAAGGCTGACACCTACCTGACAAGTTTGAGATAAAGCGTCGAAGATATGCCAACTTCCCTTGGAAAGATCGTAGTTGTTTTAAGGTTTTGGGAGGCGGCATTTCTAAGATAGCTTTAATCTTTTCCAGGTCGATTTCAACTCCGTGATGTCGGACAACGAATCCTAAGAATTTCCCAGAGGTGACGCCGAAGGCGCATTTTAAGGGATTCATCTTAAGGTTAAATTGTCTTAATCGTTCGAAAACAATTCTCAAATCATACAGGTGGTTGTCCTTTACTTTGCTTTTGATGACCACATCGTCCACGTAGCATTCGACTTGATTGTGGATGAGATCATCAAAAATTCTTGTCATCGCTCTCTAGTATGTTGCTCCCGCGTTCTTCAGTCCGAATGGCATCACTGTGTAGCAATATACTCCGATCGGCGTTCTGAATGCTGTAAGCTTTTCATCTTCTGGAGCCATTTTTATCCGGTTGTATCTCGAAGATCCATCCATGAATGAGAATATTTCATGTGTCGAAGCAATGTCGATCATTAGTTCCGGGATTGGTAGAGGAATTCATCCTTTGGACATGCCTCGTTTAAATCTCCGAAATCCACACAAATTCGATCCGACCATTCTTCTTCCCGACCGACACCACATTGGCTAACCAAGTCGGGTATTGTTCTTCACGGACAAATTTAGCGTCTATTAGCTTTTTAACTTCAGCTATGACTTGTTGTTCGATTTCTAGACGCATTCTTCCGGGACCTTGTCCGGCCGGGACGAAGCGGGATCCACCCCTAGCTTATGGATCGCGACCTCTGGAGCTAAACCTGGCATCTCATCGTAGTTCCAAGCAAAACAATCTTTGAATTCCATTAATAACTTGATTATTTCTTCGGAGTCTTCTTTATTGAGTAAGGAGCTAACAAAGGTAGGTCTAGGCTCTTCGCTAGTACCTAAGTTAACTTCCGTTAACTCATCTATCGTAGATTTGATCTCTTCTTCGAATTCTGGTGGAGCATCTCCAATTTGTAAATCTTCGAGTTCTTTTGTAGTTTCCATGCAGTTTTTATTAGGCTCGCAAGTGAAAACCAAGCAAAATTCAGTATCGTCAACTGATCCTACTGTGCTGAATCCGAGACCATGCTTTGAATTGGGTGGACGACCGGAGTTATTCCATAATTTTTCAAAATGTTGTGATTGACCTTTTGTCCATTGTTGAGGTAAGAAACCACGCTGAATTAAATTTTGAACATAGGGAGAATACCACTCAAAAGGTAATTCCATTAATTCTGATGAAGTGACATCTTCAAATTGTATATTATTTTCAGTTTTGGAAGAAGGAGCACCACGGTAGAATTTGATGGGCTTTGCACCGCCGCTATGTACCTCTTTGACCACCATACCCTCGACCTTATTAGAATGGATCGGGGTTAGGGTCATAGTATGTAC
This sequence comes from Papilionanthe hookeriana x Papilionanthe teres, assembly GCA_022702705.1. Classification (NCBI taxonomy): domain Eukaryota; kingdom Viridiplantae; phylum Streptophyta; class Magnoliopsida; order Asparagales; family Orchidaceae; genus Papilionanthe; species Papilionanthe hookeriana x Papilionanthe teres. The sequence goes on from CM040424.1 coordinate 14,632,545, forward strand.
ATAGTGGTTAATCTTCTCGTACATCGATTTATATTCTTCATTCTTTTCATCTTCGAGAGGGATCCTGAATTGCGGCTTCTTCCGACTTACTCGTCGTTGCTTCTTGTTTGATCTCTTTTTCTTCTTCGAACTATCTTCCCAATCAACATTGATGGCTGGTTTCCTCCGTCCGATCGTCCTAACGTCTCTGCCACGACCTCGTCCCCGGCCTCGACCTCGGATGCGAGTTGTGGAGAAATCTTCACAATCTCGCCGTAAGGGAGTGGTGAGTGACTGTTGGACTAGAACTTCAGGTTCTTCGTTGTCCCGAACTTTCTTTGCTTCATTCATTATGGTATCTCTGGAGAAGATTGTTTTCTTCGGAGGTGCATAATAAGCTGCATCTTCATGGATTCCAATTTCATGTACGGAGAATGGTTGTAAGTCACCTTTGATGCATTGTTCCCCTCCATCGTAGTATTTGATGCACTGATGTAGAGATGATGGTACCATCCAATTTTCATGTATCCATGGTCGGCCCAGTAGAGCGTTGAACGACGTTTCTGAATCAATTATGTGAAATTTTGCGGTTGTCTTTGCTAAGTCACCGGTCTTCATTAGTAGTGTTATTGATCCGAGGGCTCTTTCTCCTTTCTGGTTGAATCCTCTTAATAACATTTTGTGGGCTTCGAGCTCGCGAGCATCAATTTTCAAATATGCTAGTGTTCGAAGACTCATTATATTGATTGATGCTCCCGGATCCACCAATACTCTGGAGAGTGTAAACTTCCCAATTGTAATTGAAATGTACAACGGTCGGTTGTGGTCTGCTGTCCCAAGTAATAGGTCATTGTCCGTGAAGGTAACACCTCGTTGTTCCTTTAACAAGCAAACCTCATCTAAGGAATCTCCGGCCATTTGAGCTAAGCAAATTTCCGGATCAAGTAAGGCCTCGATAGAGCTTCTCTCATCTCCTTTGATAAGATGAGAGCGTCGTAGATGCTCAGTTTGGCCGGTAGTTTCCTAAGATGGGCTAGCACGTTGTAGTCCACTTTATTTCCATGTGTCTCGGCTTCTTCCCGAATGGGTATTTCTTCTGCCGGGGTTGGTTCTTCCTGAACAACCACCTGCTTTCCTTTGTCCTTTGGCCCCATCCTCGGAGGTAGAACTCTTCCACTTCTTAAGTTAACTTCTGTAATTTCTTCTGACTCTCGTATTGAGTTTTCTGGTGTCTCCTCCCGAATCGGAATGACGAGTTCTTACGGATTAGCTTCGGAATCCGAAGGCTCTAACTCTATTGTGATCGGAGCTCCTCGAAACTCGCAAATAGATTCATTGCTTGTTGAACTCTCGTAGCCTCCTTGGTGGATGTCTTCTTTGTCATTGTGACCGTCGAGATTGTGTATGATTTGAGAATTGTCATTTGTATCGGAATCGATGTCAGAATTGTCGCTAGTTACGTAATCGTTAGAAACAGTCAAAACGTAGCCAACGCCATAACCCTTATCATTATAAGATCCCACCGGAGTGAGCAGATAATCATACAGAGTCAGAGGTTCGAGAGATTTCTCCCTCGAATCGGAAACAACTATCCTAGGATAAGCAGCCCCTAGTCCTAGCCTTAAGAGCCTCGATCTTCTCTTCTTCGTCGATTTTCTTCTTCTCTTCGATCGTCTCTGTTGAGGTGGTTCTTCTATCGCAAGTGATAGTGCCGACTTGACAGGTTTCGAACTCTGAATTGAGGCTCGCACCGAAGCGGTTTGGATGTGATCCAAAATCTTCTTCGAAGACTTTGTCCAAGCGGTAGTCCATCCATCATTAGTCGCATAGGGGTCTATCGGCACAATGAGATCCGTCGAGATAACATTAACGGAACCTCCTTTCTGGGGTTCCTTCATGTACTCCTTCGGGATCGTTATATTCCCTTTCCGAAGATTGTCGTTGAGCCAACTTTTGAAGGTAATACAATCTTCTATCTTGTTCCCAAGCATCCGGTGGTAAGGGCAAAAGTTGGGATCACCTTTCTTGTCGACTTCTTCTGGTCTCTTAGGTTCTGGCAGTTGGAAATCTGGAGTCTTCATCAGACTACGGAACATTTTCGGCACTGCCTCATTCTTGAACGGGTACTCCCTGCTCAGAAGCTCCCTTAACGTACGTTGCGGACGAGGCGGTTGTTCATACTGTTGGGCTGACTGATAGCTGGGTCGGGGTTGTTGATAATTCTGTTGAGGTTGCTGCGGCCGTTCTGACGATATTTGTATCGGCTGCTTGCCTTTGTCGACTGCTGCAACAATCCCGGACTTCTTTTCAAAAGTCTTCACGAGCTTCTGTTTGTCTGTTTTGTCGGTGAAACTTAATTGCTTCGCCTCCTCTTGCAAGCTCCTAGCCTTGCTTAACAACTTCTCAAAAGTCTTTATAGTAAATCCCTTGAGGAGAAGTGCTATCGGGCCGTGAATGCTTTTAAGTAAGATGCCGACTGCATGCTGTTCTCGTAGTTGTGGCTCACACTTCATACTTAGGTTCCTCCATCGAAGTATGTAATCCACCAAAGTTTCGTTCGGCTTCGCTTCTCTACCACTAAATCACCTATAGTGATGTGGTGCCGAGCTCCGACAAATCGCTTGATGAAGAGGTTCTCTAGTTCGAAAATGTCTTCACCGAACCATTCGGTAATTCGCATACCAATCAAAGGCGATCCACGACGAGTCGCTGACAAATTGTCCGAAGAGTAATGCATCACTTCCGCCGGCATTGCAACAACGCGGCACGAAAATGTGCAACATGTCGCCGGGGTTCCCGGTTCCATCAAAGGTCTTGAACAGAGGTGGTACGAAGCCTTTCGGGTATTGGACAGTGTCGAATTCTTCAGGGTAAGGTCTACCCGTCCGAATGGATGTCCAGCTCTTTGATTGTGCCAATGCCTCTCGCACCTGCTGTTCCACCAAGCTCTTGATATCCTTTTCCGGAATCATGCTTTGTGTTGCATCCTTCTTTAACTGATCATCCCCGTTGACGGACGTAATCTCCTTTCCTCCGTCTACAATGTGAATGACCTCTGGGGGTGTCTCTCTTTGGGGTTGTACTTGACTCTGGAGAGTGGCTAGGGCTACTGCCATCTCTTCCATCCTTTTTGCCATCTGGGCAATCGTATCATCTTTCTCTTGAAGCTGCCTCCTCATTATTTCCGGCTCCTCTCTTCTGCAAGTTGCGGGAGCACCTTGTGAAGGCTGACGAAGCTCGTGTTTCGACCATGTTAATTTCGCATACTCATCATCCATGAACTCGACGAATCAATCTCATCTCCAAATTTCTCTTCTCTTTCCTTTGCTAATCGTCGAATATCAGTCCTCAACTTTTTCATAGCATCCTCTAGTGGTCTTTTCTGCGCATCCTTGTAGTTTTCAAGTGATAGCTGTCGGGTTCCCTTCTCATGAGTCCCCTTTACTGCAGTAGCACTTTCTTCGGATTTAAGTCTCCTGACTAGACTTTCCTTCTCAGGCTGTTGTTTCAATCTTAATTGTCCGATAGTGGGACGCCATACCATCCTTCTAGCGACGGAAAGTCTGGGACCGGATGGTACGTCGACCAAATGCTTTGGAAGGTGGTATCCTCCCTAATCCGTAGTCCCGAAACAACGACGGGCGGACTAGCTTTCATCCTCTTATTTGGCTTTTCCGCAACGATAGCGAGGTTCTACTCGCGGCCCAAGACGGGATTTGAGCGGCACCCGCCCTATCCTTCTTAAAATTTCGATACGGGGCACTTTTCCTTCTTTGCTAACTTCTCTATCAAAGTTTGCAGTCGAGCAAATGGCGTAGTTCTAGTCCTTTTCTTACGGCTATCATTGTAATATACGGGCTGAGGCAATGCGACAGCAATTTTGCGAACATTTTCTTCATCCTTCGCTGCGGAGAGAGGATGGAACCTGCTTCCTCCAAAAAGTGGTATGTATTCGAGCAGCGAGTGTACATTCGAGCGAGTTACGGGATTTCCTCCAGGAAAGCAACTTCGGCGGCTACGGCTTCTCTAGCAATCCTTCTACTTCGTTCCTTCTTTGGGTCCGTGTTAGTGATGGAATTCTCGAGGCTGGACCCGATTTCAAAAATAGAAGGTCTCACGGGAAGGTCCGTACCCTCCACGGTAACGGGTTCACCATAGTTACGCATTTCCTTCCCCTTTAATTTGGCGAAGCCGGGGTAGGTGCGGAGACAACTAGACCGGTGGGGGTAGCAACAACGGTCCTTCATGGACAGGCGGTACTCCTCTCGGTTGGAATCTTTTACAGAGGAGGGAATTCATGAGTTGACTTGAGGTTGAACTCAATCAACGGCTTCTCAGTTTCTGATACTTTGCTTGTGAGTGAAAAGAGAGTGACGTCGGGGATTTTGATGTCGGTGTCCCCGAATCCTTGTCCGAATCGAATGATTCCATTATCAGGCAGTTCGTCCTTGAACACGGCCAGATCGAGTCCGTTGACGAAGGAGAAGATCAGTTTTGGGGCTTCCATTTCTGCAAGGTAGATTCCAAGTGTTAGTCCCCGAATCGTGCTTCTTCTTGTCGTACAACTTATGACGAAGAGAAAGAGTCCGAACACATTTCTGTTTATCTTAGTGTATTTATGGTATTAAAGGAAAATTGTCTTTTCAAAACAGATTCGTTCGTCAGGAAAGAGATTTTATTGAAAGAAGGAGAGTTGTAGGAAGGGTAAAAGGAATTGATTAGGAACTGGAAAAGGAAGAGAAAGTCTTGTAGAAACTTCTCGACCCGCAAGACCGCTTCTAAACTAATACCTATTGGGGGTCCACCCCACCTCAGAAATGAGGTAAAAGGATCTCGGAACCTCTCTGTGTAGGGATGTCTAAATAATGGCTCCTAAATCCGAGAGAATGTTGGCTATACTCGTTCAAGGTAGAAATGAACATAGTATTCCAACGGAAAGAAGGGTAGTTTGATCCACAAGGAATATGGATACACTACCGATTTTTGAAAGCAGAATTGTCTGATTAAAATGGAGAGAGGAATTTTCCCCAGCGGAGTCGCCAGAAGTTGTACGGCTTATTTTTTTAGGTTGTGTTTTATTTTGAAAAGGGGGTCGCCTAACAGAAATTGTCGGCGAATTTTTAATTTAATTTAAATAAATAATTTGAAAAGTAATATTTGATTTTGAAAATAATTTTAAGATATGAAATCAAACCGACCTCACATCCCAGATAGTTTATATAAACGAGCGCCGCACCACAAACCGTGTATCTACCCCGAAGAATAGACACAATGCTTGGTAATGGGGCTCGATCAAATAAACTAGAAAGGTTTGTGACATCTGTTTGGTCTGCGAACCAATTTTATAAGCCTACAAATTCCCCTGCTTAATATAAATGAATTAAGTAGGGTTTATATTACCTGGGTTCTTAAAATTCCCTATAAGGGCAAGCCCCTATAGTTAATTACATCTTAAGTGACTGGAATCACCTAAGAAAACTCTCGATAATAATCAGTAATTCTGCTCTCAAGAATTTCAAAGTTTAAGTTTTCAAAGGATTGAATTTTGGAATTTCAATAGGGAGTGGATCAAATTTGGAACATTTTATTTTGGGAATTCAAAGAAAGAAAAGGAGGAGAAATCACAGATTCGAAGCGAACTTCGGTAATTTCCCGACTATCCTATCGTTAGGCTTTGAATTTAGGAAAGTCCTAATGTTATCTAATATTTCAGTCTCGCCAATTTTAATTAATTAGGACTTATATTTGCATAATGCAGTCATGCAAATAGCCTCTAAGATGTGAGGGTTTATGTCGTATCGGACGACTACCTCGGAGTCCTAAGACCGGTTAGGGCTTAATTTACATGACAAGATCATGCAAATGCCTAACAAAAGGTTGAGGATTTATGTTGCACTAGGCAAACTACCTCGAGGTCCTATGGCTTGGTTATTTAATTCTAAGAAAGTTTTGCTGAAGTAGACTCAGGTTTTGCTGATGACGATGGCCGAGCTGCCCACCATACTCCGAGCTCCATGTTGTTGTAGAGGTTTAGTTTTAGAAGTCATAAATCAGGAGATGAGAAAAGTGTTTTAGTTTAGAGAAATTCTTAATTTCCAAGTGTTTTTTTTTATGTTTTATTTAAAACAAATCTTAAAGTTGATTATAACAACACCGGTTAAGATCCCACGGTTCCATCCTTCCGACATCGTTATTTTTATCGGATTCACTTAGTCCAGATGAATTTGCTAAACTCAATCGAATGAGTTCCACACTTTCATTTAGACCGTGGGAAATCCCATTAGCAACACGTAGGTTACATCATCCGAGGTATTCCCGATCATCCAACAAGACGTTTTAATTTAGTTATAATTGTATTTTGTGTTCTGTTTGTGATTAAATTTTGAGTTGTTTTATATTTTGAAATGTTGTGGCGATGAATTTTATCTTGCAATGACTTTTAATTTAGTTTTGGTTTCAGTTTTAGGGGCTACCCTAGAGGTGTGGGTTTTCATGCAACAGTTGTTTATCATACAAGAAAAGTAAAGTGCATTTGCAATAAAGTAAATTACAAGAAAAGTAAATTGCAATAAAATAAAAGTGTGCCTGGAGGGTCTTCCCGTCATCCCAAGCTGCACTTAAACACAATTTAGAATATTTAAGTAAATTCCTAGGTAAAGCTAAGGGAAGGGTTATGGTTTTCTACCAAATTCCTAATCCTATAGCTAGTCATTTCCTATGACGTCTAGGTTCTTGTGTTTTGGTTTGAGGACGATTTTCTTCATCAAAGAACAATTAAGTTCAGTTGTTCTTATAAACATCCTATCATATTGAGGAAGTGCTTAAGAAGAATCTTAAACACCTTTTCAATATTGCTAGAATTGTTTTAAGTGCAAACGAATTTAATTATACAAATGAATTAATCGTCCGAGAATTTCAAGTTTTGTTGTTATCTTGCTCAGTGAACTAGGACATTTGAATATCCTATAAGTGAAGTAACACTTCATTTAACATTACGTTTAGGAGTTATGACAATAAAAGTTTTCGAGGGCGAATTGGTGTTCAAATGGTTTGTGATTTAATTTAATTTCGGTTAACGGGTTTAAATTTAGAATAGTGTTCAAGTTGCTTTATATTTATTTTTGAATTTCTTTATGTCTTAGGTGATGTTATTTTTAATTTAATTTAACTTTAATTTAATTTAATTTAATCTGGTTTAATTTTAATTTTAATTTTAATTTAATTTGTTTTAATTTTAACTTGATTCAATTATCTAATTTAATTTAATTTAATTTTAGTTTGATTTGATATGATTTAATTTAATTTAATTTAATTTGATTTAATTTAATTTAATTTAATTTAATTTGATTTAATTTAATTTAATTTAATTTAATTTGATTTAATTTAATTTAATTTAATTTAATTTAATTTTATTTTATTTTTTAATTTTAATTTAATTTAATTTAATTTGATTTTAATTTAATTTTAATTTAATTTGATTTAAATTAATTTGATTTAATTTAATATGTTTTAATTTTATTTAATTTAAATTTTAATTTAATTTGATTTTTAATCTTAATTGAAAATTTAAAAGAGTTTAATAATTTAACTTTAATTTAATTTTATGGTTAAGTCTTTTAACATTTTAAATCTTAAATTTGAATTATCATTTTAATTGGGAATTAAATATTATTGAGATGATTAATTTAGGGATCCTTAGATTAAACAACAAATCTCTTCTTAATAATATCCCTATTTTAATAATTCCAATTTTATTATTCTTCCAAATTTAATCAATTATTCAATTAAAGTTCATTTTAATTATTTTTAAATTGTTTAATAGGTTTCTATCCCTTAATTATTTAAATTTCAATCATCCAAATTAGATTAAGATCAAATATTTTACTTTTTAATTTTATTAAACCTAAAGTTTTAATTAAGGGTTAAAATTTTAATTACCACTTTGCCCTTCAAGCTTAATAATTTCATAACTCACTAAATTGAGCTTAAAGGAACTTGAAATTTTTATGTGACTTCACTCATATGTCAATAAAGACATGAGAGGAGAAAATATGATTTTTCTGTATTTAATTTATTTATGTAATTATTTTTTGGTGGAAAATAGGGATTTCCAAGGAAAATTTGATAATATGACCAAGGGAAAGTTTCTATCCTTAAGAAAATTATGGGACATTCCTAATGACCAGAGGACCACTTGGACCAATTTTGGTGATTTTTTAAATTATATTCTTTTTATTATAATTATTTTAAGTTTTGGAGTATTAATTAATTTAAAAAATAAAATAAAGGTTGAAAAGTGAATTTTATATTTTTCAAAAATCTCTCTGATATCAAGGAAATCAGAGAATCAATCTTTACAATTTTCTGATTTTTCTTTAATTTATTAGAATTATTTTAGTGAAAATGCTAAAAAAATACATCTTTTTATTTAAAATTACCTTAGGGCTTTAAAATTTAATATCTCACCAAATAGACATAAGAAAAATATGGGGTTTATTCCTAAGTGATTAAAATTCAAAATGTGACATTTTGGTGAATTTTATTATTTTTATGATTTTTATTATTTTTTAATTATTAAAATATTAAAATAATGCAAAAAAATTAAATTTTTTAGAAAATTGAAATTCTAATTTTCTTAAATTCCCCAGATATCAGAGAGGCTCCAAAACTAATTTGGTTAATTTTTGAAAAGCATTTTGAAAGTTATGAATTTTTAAAGTTCAAATTGACTAAATGGCTTAATCAACCCATTTAGTAGGGCTAACCAAGTCCAATTGACTTCAAATTTTTATGGTGGGTTCCTCCGATCCTAAAGGTCGGTGGAGAATTGATTTCAAGTCAATTTGATGTATGATTAACTCTAATTAATTAGGGACCTATTTTGGGTGTTTAAGCAAATTAGGGTTATTTTAAATGAACTAATTCAAAACCTATTTTTCTTAGGGTCCTCTGGTCATAAGAAACATCACCAAATTTTCCTAGAATTTATTTCACAACATGCTAATTATTAGATTTAAAATACTCAAAATAGTAACATGAATTTGAAAAATCAATAAATTCTCATAGGGATGACCTCTGACTTTGGAAAATTCGGGGAATGTTCCCAAATTCGGAGGCTTAAAAGACCTATGGTCTCATGCCATGGTGAATTTCCTATATGCATGGAGAATTAAAACAATGCGAGAGGGTAAATAAATCATTAAAAATAAAATACTTGATGAAATTAAATGATTTCTTTTCCACATTATTTTCCTACGTTCACCGAGCGAGAGGGTATTTTTATTTTATTTTTCCGATTTTTCTACACAAAGTTATGGATTTTTGAAGTTTTAGGGAATTAAATAAATAAGAAAATACCCTAATTTTCTATTTATCCACGCAGCGCCGCGTCAACCTCGGCAGCTCCGAAACGCCGCGTGTCGCGCTGCCATTCGACGCTGCCATCCAACTCAGTGCTCCGGGGCCCGCTGTATCGTTCCATCTCCTCATCCGGCGCGATCCTGGCCGTCCGTCCGCGCGTGTATGGAATGAAAGGCATCCGTTCATCGTCCCCAAGCGTTCTCACCCGAGAGCCGTCCACACTAAAATCCTAAGAACTCACTCATTTCTCAATGGATTTTCGTGTTTTTATGCTCTATGGATTCATCTTAAAGAGACGAATACATCTATACGGTGACCATGTATTGAAATTAAAGCATTTGAAATGGAGAATCTCCAGAAGCTCCGGATGAAGAATTAGCTCATACCTTTGCTCAGAGAAGTGTGGCTTCAATCTGAGGGTTGTGTCACCTTCGACTGGATCCCAGCAAGCTCCAGATGAAGTCTCCTGGTCTGGTGAATCGCTCTAGGTATGATTTCGACCAAGCCCGATCACAAAGCTTGGAGTCCGGAACAACCTGGGTGGCTCGGAGATGGGGCTTTCAGTGGGAAACTTCTCCTCTTGGTCTAGTGAAGGTGTAGGGCCGGTCGATTTGAAGATTGGCTCATCGTGGCAAAGTGTTCTGGTTTTTGGGTGAAATTTCAGTTGAGAAATTGGGTTCTGTTGGTGGGGATTAGGGCAAATTAACACTGGGGATCAACTGCTCTAAGTATGGAGTAGGGTTTGGAACAATTTTGGCAGAGTTTCGGCAAGGTTTTTTGCAACTCCCTCCCATGGTCGTGAGGGGGTCGGGTTTAAATAGAGGTGGTCGGAGAGCCTCGCGGGGATGACCGAGGGTTGGGATCGACTGCTTAGGTCGAGGGAAGAACAGTCTGCAATGGCCACCGGGCATGGGGCAACTCGGTAAGGTGGAATTTCAATGCTTGGCTCCTTCCCATGTCTCGGCCATGGTGTTTTCCGGCGGCCCGGTGGGCTGGCGGCGGGCATGGGTCACCCTCGGGGTCGGGAGGTCCAGGGCTTGAAGTTGGTGAAGGCGATTGGGCTTGGACATGTGTAAAGTGTTTGAATCGAAAGTAGAATGGGGTGAGGGTATATTTTGGCTCAAATTGGTCAAATGCATGAATTGGGCTAGGTGCACCTTCCCATGGCTAGTTTGGGCTGAAGAAAAAGTGGTTTAGGTCAGCTTAATTAGTGGGGAAGGGTCACCATCCAAGTACAATTAAGTTTAAGCATGGTTTAGTGGAGTCATGGAAGTGGCTAATCCCCCTTAAGAGAATATGGAAAGGGCCTCCTCCTCTTGCCATCTTGGGTATGGTGAGGTGGAAAGTAGATTCCATGGCTCTCATGGCTCCCATGTGGCTCATGCATGGCTTCATGGCTCACCTTTGGCTTGGAAAAAGCTAAGTCGACTTTCATGAAAGAGGTTTTTAGGAATTTTGGTAATTTAGGAGTGATTTGATGGGATTTGGCACATGGCTTGATTTGGAATCATTTGATGATTGATTTGAACTTAGGGATGATTTTAATTAAGGGTATGATGAGAAGAATTTGTCATATGGGCTTTAGCATGAAATTTGGGCTTTTAGGAAGGTTTAAGAAAGTGGGCTTTTGGTTTAAAAATAAATTTATGGATGGGAATTTTGTGAGGGATTGGGCCAAAAAAATGTTGTGTTTAGTTCATGTATGTGTCATGAGTGATTTGAAGCAAGTTGGGAGTGATTTGGGTTTGAATTGGGTTAAATTTGGGCTTCCTTGGTGAATGGGCCAATATGGGTCAAATTGGGTTAACTTGGGCCAATGTTGGGCTAGGGTTGAAATTAATGTAAAATAAGTTGGGAAATGTTTATGGGAGTGTTTCAAAGAGGTTTTGGCTTTGGTTGGGTTTTGATTTTGAGGTTTGGGCTTATTTGGGTTAGGTTTGGGTTTAGGTCAAAATTGGGCCTTTTAGCTTTGGGTTGAATTTGAGTGGGGTTTGGGTCTAAATTTTGGGCAAATCATGTTAATGTTTTGTTTTTAGGGATGTTAAGGGAGGTTTAGAAAAGATTTGGGGTTAATTGGAGTTGAATTGGGTGAGTTTGGGTTAGGTTTGAGTCATGGGTCCAAATTGGGCTTTAAGGCCAAAAGTGAAATTGGATCCAAATGTCAATCAAATTGGACTTGAATTTGGTTGGGATTGGTGTTGGGAATGTTGAATTGAAGTTTAGAATTGAATTGGACCAGAATTTGGGTCAATTGGGTAGGTTTGGTTTGACATTGGGTTCACTTAGGGTTAAAATGGGTCAATTTAGGGGTTTTGACAAAAGTAGGGTAAATTAACAAAATTGGCCCATGGTGTAGTTGAACAAAATAAAATTGGGAATATTTGGAATTTTCTGGAATTTTCTGGGAATTTTCTGAATTTTTGGATTTTTGGGTCAAGAGGGGTATTTTTGGGTATTTGGAGGGTATTGGGAGGTATTTTTGGAATTTTTGGTATGTTTGGGTATGGGTGATCAATTTGAGTAATGTGGGAATGTTTGGGATTGATTTTGAGGAATTTTGGGTAATTTAGGTGATTTTGGAGGATTTCAAGGGTTTTGGGTAGGCTAGGCGAGTGTAGGGTCCCGGGGGTCAAAAATTGAAAATTTGGGAAATTGAAGATTGGGTAAATGTCAATGGAATGAAATCATTTTGGTTGAGTCATGAAGCCATATCAAGTCCACATGAGCCATGAGGGGACTCATTTGAGGCATCCACTATGTTGTTCCTAACCCTCTTAGCCAAGGGCTTAGGGGTTAAGGACCATCCATGTGGATCACCTTCATGAGTTAGGAGATCAAGTTTTTAGGAGGTGTGTGAAAGTGTAGTGTATAAATGTAGTGTATGTGTAAGTCAGCCCTCACCAGACCAGGCCACCCAGGGCAGTCCTAATGCCAAAGAGTCCTATAGGAACTCATCCTTTAAACTTCCACATTTGATTTCAACCCTCTAGGTGATTAGGGGTCTACAATCAAGTTTGTGGAGTTTGCAGGGAGTTAAGAAGTGGTTTGAGTTTCTAAGTGGTGGGTCCCAATTCTAGTCCTCTAAGATAGTCAAAGGAAAAGCCTAAGGCTAGATCCCAAGTGCTAAAAGAAGAAGAGAAGACCTCATCAAAAATGAGGTCAACAAGCCCTACCAAATCCTCCTCTCCAGCCAAATTCTGAATGTACAGTGTAAGCTCCAACGTTTACACTGATGATAGGTCTCAAAGGCTGAAGTACCTCTTCCCAGGTTTCAAATTTCACTTCAGACCGTTCTCATAATGAATGAATCAGGGAAGGAAATCTCATATCTACAGTAGTGGTAGATCTGACACAATTCACAATATAATCATAAATGATCGCTCCAATATCTATAAGCTTCCCTTGCTGAATGCAATGGTTCAAAACAGCTTTTTCCCTCTTCACTTCACTAGTATGACTTGAAGGCAATAGTTTAGAAGAGATAAAATAATGCCATGCCTTAGAAGTGGCATTTAATTTAGAAGTAGGAAAATTCACTCTTCTATCATTTGTTATTTTCCATAATCCTCTTCAATCAGTCAAAAATACCATTATCTCATCTAACTCTCCCTCTGTAGGATGAAATTAGAATAAAAACAAAACATAGCATGAGGCAGTTGATAGAAAGTGTTAATTACCCCAGAAGAAAAGTCCACATCTTGCCCCCTAACCATCACCAAATTCTCTTTTGATGCAGGCAAATTCGCATAGAATTCTCTAACAACAAAAAAAACAGCAACAGCGGAGAAGCAACAATAGTTCTCCCGGTTCTTCCTAGCAATCATATCTTCAATTACTTCTCCCGGCTTACTGAACACTCTCTCAGGAATCAATTTACGTGACTGCAACACATCGACGTATCGTTCCTTAGCCCTCGCACTAACAAATTTTTTAGAATCAAACTTCATCTTTCCTCTAGCGCGCTTTGACTTTGGAGCCATTTCTAAAAATTCACGAAAAATTTATCATAAATTCTAAAATCAAACTAAACTTGCTAAATTATCTTCCAAAAAATGTTTCCACTAAATCCAAGCAATTTCCTAAGTTTTTCCTCAAATTTTCACCATGAATAGTGATTTTAAGATTTTCCAAAATATACTCAAAATACGTGGTGAAAATAAAAAATTTTTACTTAAGAGTAGTGCTCTTACCTCAAGGAATCCAAATTTACAAATTTTTGTTGAGATCGACTTTTAAATGGTCCAAATCAAGGATACCCTAGACTCTCTCTTGCGTGAAAATGAACAGTGGAGTTAAAATGGTGATTCACGGGTTTTTAACTGCTGGGAACCAATTTTCGCGAACTGGCGCTTAAGCGCGAACCCTTCGGCACTTAGCCGTGAAATCTGTCGCTTAAGCGCCGGCACTCTGGCGCTTAGCCGCCAATACCCAGATTTTCATAATTAAGGTATATGCTTTAAACCACTTCGTTAATCACCCTTAATCTTTTAAAAATAATTATCTCTTCCCCATAAATCTTCCAATATTCCAATTCAAATGTTTAATATTCATCGATTCCAAACAAATTACACACAAACACAAACTTATATTCATTAAAATAAACATAACACTTAATACAATCCTAGAATTTATATCCACATACATAGGATGAAATTCTCTAGATACAAGAGACTTAATCTCAAACTGATAAGTTTACATCTCTAGGATGTAACTATCACATCATAAGGTGTAATTAAAACTCAAACATAAACACTAAACACACCAAACAAAACACATAAGAACACTAAACATATTAAACAAAACACATAAGAACACAAAACATATAAGAACAAAGCACACTTAATTCCACTCCCCATTTAGGCAGATTATATCCAGAACCACTATTATTCTCATTTGACCCTTCTGGAATATAAATCTGATAGAACGGGCGATAATTGTTCATTCTTATATCTTCTTCTTCAATACATTTGTTCTTGAAAAACATCGCCTTATCCGCTTCTTCCACGTATCTTGAATAACTGAATTGCACCTTGGGTTGCCATCCCATGTACTCTAAATGTAAGTTAGTTTCATTGATCTTTGCTTCCATTGAAGTCACTCGGGCTTTAATTTTTGCAATCATTTCTGCAATCCCTTAAATACTAACAGAGAGAAATCCATTGAATAACTCTTTAGCACTGTCACTAATGAACTTACTCTTGTCAGAATCTTCTTCTTCTTAATCTCATTCTCCCAGGAAGACATGATGTACTCAAAATATTCTTCTTAAGATTTAGAAATAAAAATAGGACTTGGGGTAAGTGTTTCTCTTAAATCGGGTTCTTTTTATAGACTTGGGAAGTGCTAAAACTACCCCAAGTCGTTTTAAAACTCCAAAATAACTCCCAAAACCTCTTCCCCATGATCTAGGCTTCTAGAATCTCATTTTTCACGTTTTTTTATAACTCCGGCGCCTAAGCGCCAACTAGGCGGCGCTTAGCCGCCAGTGCTCAATTCAGCACAGGTCTGTCAAATGTCTAACTTTTCATTCTGACTCTTCTAAGTCATCAAATAAGGTCAAATAAACTCTATTTAGTTTAATAACTACAAATTACTACCACTAAAAACATAAAAACAAACCAAACAAAGCAAACAAAGCACAAAAAACAAACATAAAGCAAAGCACACCGATAATTATGGGTTGCCCCCCACAAAGCGCTTAGTTTAATGTCTTCAGCCTGATAAACCCAGAACTCATTCTGAGTGACCCAACATCAGATTATCATCAGACTTAGATTGCTCGACTAAAAAATATGGTTGAAGTCTATTTCCATTAACTTTAAATATTTTTCCAGTCTTAGGATATTGAATATCCACAGCTCCATAGAAATAAATTTTCATCATAATAAAAGGACTCATCCACCTGGACTTAAGTTTTCCAGAAAAAAATCTCAATCTCATATTATACAGCAAAACTTTCTGTCATGGCACAAGATTTTTAGTAATAATCTTCTGATCATGCCATAACTTCATCTTTTCCTTATAAATCTTAGCAGTTTCATAAGATTCATTCCTTATTCTTCAAGCTCATTTAATTGCAATAATCTCTTCTCAGCAGCATCTTTCACATTATAATTGAACTCTTTAATAGCCCAAAATGCTTTATGCTCAAGTTCAATAGGTAAATGACAAGCTTTTCCAAAAATCAGCCTATGTGGGGACATTCCTATAGGGGTTCTGTAGGCAGTCTTATAGGCCCACAAAGCATAATCCAGTTTGATTGACAAATCCTTTCCATTTGGATTAACAGTCTTTTCCAATATTCTTTTAATTTCACGATTGGATAATTCAACCAAACCACTTATCTGCGGATGATAAGCAGTAGCAATGCGATGATTAATATTATATTTCTTTGCTAACTTTCAAATAATCACATTTCTAAAATGAATTCCCCCATCAGTTATGATTATTCTTGGTATTCCAAATATGCAATCTATATTCTCTCTTAAAAACTTTGCAACACTTTGAGCATCACATCGAGGTAAAGCAATAGCTTCAATCCATTTGGAAACATAGTCTACTGCCATCAAATTATAAACATTTCCGAAAGATGGTGTAAATGGTCCCATAAAATCTAATCCCCAAACATCAAATATTTCAAATTCTAACATATAATTGAGGGACATCTCATTTCTCCTAGAAATATTGCCTACATGCTGACATATATCACAATTTTAAATATAAACATTCACATCCTTAAAAATTGTAGACCAATCAAATCCAGATTGTAAGATTTTATATGCAGTTTTATCACTTCCAAAATGTCCCTCATAATCAGAATCATGACATTTTTGAATAATTTCATAAGTCTCTTTCAAAGGTACACATCTTCGAATTATAAGATCCTTTCCTTGTTTAAAAATGGGTCATCCCAAAAATAAGTCTTAGCATCAGACAAAAATTTCTTCTTTTCCTGATATGTCAAACTATAGGGTATAATATCACTGACAATAAAATTTACTATGTATGCATACCACAGAACACGCCACTCATTAACAGTGAACAATTTTTCATCAGGAAAATGTTCATTAATTTCTTCAACATCATAGAGAGATTTTTCAATTTCAAGCCTGGACAAATGATCGACAATTTGATTTTCGAACCCTTTCTATCTACTATCTCAAAGTCAAATTCTTGAAAAAGAAGAATCCATCTTATCAGTCTCGGTTTTGCGTCTTTTTTCTTTATTAAGTATTTGATAGCAGAATGATCAGTATGCACAACACATTTAGTTTCAATTAAGTATGCGAAATTTATCAAAGGCAAATACTATAGCTAATAACTCTTTCTCGGTAGTGGTATAATTAATTTGAGCTTCATTAAGAGTTTTACTAGCATAATAAATAACTTTGAAAATCTTATCATATTTCTGACCCAAAACAGCACCAATAGCATAATCACTAGCATCACACATTAATTCAAAAGTTTTTTCCCAATTTGGTGAAATTATTACAAGTGCAATGATTAATTTTTCTTTAATATTTCAAAGGCTTTGAGGCAATCATCATCAAAATTAAAAATTGCATCATTTTCCAGTAAACGACATAAAGGTTTTGTAATCTTTGAAAAGTCTTTGATGTAACGCCTGTAGAATCCAGCATGTCCTAAAAAACTTCTAATTCCCCTTACATTGGTTGGGCAAGGTAAACTAGATATAACTTCGATTTTTGCAGGATCTACCTCTAAACCTTTTTCTGAAATCCGATGTCCCAAAACAATTCCACCTGCTATCATAAATTGGCATTTTACCCAGTTAAGGACCAAGTTAGTTTCTTCACAGCGTTTTAGAACCTTAGATAAATGTTCTAAACATGATTCAAATGAAATTCCAAACACTGAAAAGTCATCCATAAAAACTTCAATCCCTTTTTCAATTAAATCACAAAAAAGGCCATCATACATATCTGAAATGTAGCAGGGGCATTACATAAACTAAAAGGCATTCTTCTAAAAGCAAACGTACCATAAGGACTGGTAAACGTAGTTTTCTCTTGATTCTTAGGAACAATTTGAATTTGGTGTTAACCAGTATATCCATCCAGAAAAAAAAGAATTTATGCTCAGTCAGTCTATCCAACATTTGATCCAGAAATGGGAGTGGAAAGTGATCTTTCCTTATAGCAAGATTTAATTTTCTATAATCAATGCATATTCGCCACCCTATAACTTGTCATGTTGGTATTATTTCATTTTTTTCATTAACAGTCACATTCACTCCTCCTTTCTTAGGAACACAGTGAATAGGACTAACCCATGCACTATCTGAAATATGGTAGATAATTCCACCATCCAATCATTTTAAAATTTCTTTCTTAACAACATCTTTCATGACAAGATTTAATCTCCTTTGGGGATCAGCCCATGGTTTGCAATTATCTTTCATAAGAATTTTGTGCATACAAATTGAAGGACTGATTCCTTTAATATCAACAATTGTCCATCCAAAGGCTTTCTTGTGCTTCTTAAAATTTCAAGCAAACTCTCTTCTTCTTTTTCATTTAATTGAGAGGAAATTATAACTGGAAAGATTGAGGATTCACCAAGAAAAACATAGTTCAAATTATCAGGAAGTATTTTTAACTCAAGTTCAGGAGGTTTTTCAATTGATGGACCATAAGATTCATCTTTTTCAGTCAAATCCAACAATTCAAAACTTTCACAAACATACTTTAAATCTTTCTCTTGAAAATCTTCAGAATCAAGTAACTCCTCTTCTTGCTTATGTTCCAATTCTTCTCTTTCAAATTTCTCTTCATAAGTTGATTTGAAATGGCATTCACTTAAATATTTGATAACATCCATCCTATAACATTCATCTTCTTTACCTCTAACAGGATTTTTCATCGATTTTGAAATATTAAATGTAACAGTCTGATCATTAACCCTCATCGTTAATTCCTCTTTTTGCACATCTATCATGGCTCGGCCTGTAGCTAGGAAAGGTCTTCCCAAAATTATAGGTATCTCTTTATCTTCCTCCATATCTAACACAATGAAATCAACAGAAAAAAAAATTGATCCACTTTAACCAAAACATCTTCTATAACTCTTTTAGGATATGTAATCGAACGATATGTTAATTGCAGAGTTACAGTAGTTAGGGTTATTTCTCCTAGTCTTAGTCTTTTGAATATTGATAGAGGCATAAAGTTAATGCTTGCACCCAAATCACATAAATCTTTTCCATAGAATCTGTCTCCGATTGCACGTGAAATTGTGAAACTACCAGGATCTTTAAGTTTTTCAGGAAGCTTTTTCTGAATTATTGCACTGCACTCCTCACTAAGTGCAACAGTCTCGTTATCTTCAAACTTTCTTTTCTTGTTAAGAATATCCTTCATAAATTTCACATAGCTTGGCATTTGTTCTAAGGCTTCAGCAAATGGAATATTAATAGTAAACTTCTTAAATATCTCCAAGAATTTTGAAAATTACTTATCCAAATTTTGTTGACGAAGTCTTTGAGGAAATAAAGGTGGTGGTTTTTCTAAATCAACCTTAGGTGAAGAAACAGGTCTTTCCAAACCTTTCGGAGCGTCCTCTTTTGGTTCTTCAATCTCTTCTTTCTCTACTTCAATTTCTTTTTGAACTCTATCTTCCAATTCTCTTCCACTTCTCAATTGAATTGCTTTTACTTGTTCTTTATTCTTTTCTCTTGGATTTACTTCAGTATTACTTGGAAGCATTCCTTGGGATCTATTACTTTAAGGCATTTGCAATTTGTCCCAAATGATTTTTAATATTTCTAATGGTTGATCCTTGAATTTGTAATTGATTTCCCATATGTGACACCACTTCTTCAATAGATAACTTCTCCTTTAATTGGAAAGCTTTGTTATAACCTGAAGGATAAGTTAATCTATTATTATTATTATTTCCTTGGTTGTTCCAATTCCCCAATGGGTTTACTTGGTGGTTCCCCCATTGTTGATTAACACCACCCTGATTATTGGTATTCCAGTTAAAATTTGGATGATTCTTCCAACCTGGGTTATAATAATTGGAATATGGGTTGTTAGGCTTAATTATAACATTCACAGTTTCTGGTGAAGAATAAGAATCAACCATTTAGCCTAATGAATTTTTTTCAATCATAGAATGTGGCTGAGAAAAGTTCATCCTAAATTGGTCTATCTTCCTTGAAACAACAGCAACTTGATTTGCTAACATTGTAAAAGTATCATTTTCAAAACACTGGCTACTTTTTTAGGATTTAACCTTTCAGAAGGCCACTGAAAATTATTAGTATCCATTTCTTCAATTAAAGCATAAGCATCGGAAAATGGTTTAGACATTAATGATCCACAGCAATGAGCATCGATGATCAATTTAAGAGATCCAACTAATCCATTATAAAAAGTTTGAATTATTAACCAATATGGTATTGAATGATGTGGACATTTCTTGAGGAGATCTTTAAATTTTTTTCATGCTTCATATATTGATTCCCCTTCAAACTGACAAAACGATGTAATATCATTTCTCAACTTAGTAGTCTTAGATGGTGAAAAATATTTAGCAAGGAATTTTTGTGACAGTTCACCTCAAGTTCTACTTGATCCAGGTACTAACGAATGTAACCATATTTTAGCTTTATCCCTTAGTTAGAAAGGAAAAAGTCTAAGTCTAATAGCATCATCCAAAAAACCATCATATTTAAAAGTAGCACACAACTCTAGAAAATTAACAATACACAAACAAAAACAAAGAAAAGTAAAAATTAAAAATTTCTTAGATTTCTTTAAAATGTAATTTTAATTAATTTCTTTCCTCGACAACGACACCAAAAACTTGATCCTCCCGATATTTATACTTACAATTATGATATGAAAATTGACAACAACGATTTAAAAACTTTTCTCCCCGGATATATATGCTTATGATTTTTATATGAAAATTATGATTTATAATGTGGATACTACGCAAGTATACATATCGTTTATCAAGTAATATAGGACTTTCTGATTAAGCCCCGAGATATCGAACCCACAGGGAAAGTGAAAAATCTTTAAGAAAATAAGAAGATTATCATTTTAGTTTTTAATTGGCTTTTAAAAGTATGTTTTGATTTTGAAAAGTTTGATAGTTGATTTCACTCTTTAGATTTTCTTGTAAAAGTCAAAGAAGAAATTAAAGCAATAATAACTGTAAACACAGTATGAAAAACACTACTAACTACAATATCTTATTTTTTCCTTCATAAAGTAGTAATAATTATGAAAGTATTCTTGTGGAAGTATTTAAATTTATTGTGATAAATAGAAGAAAATGTATTCTTTACCCTTACTTGGTTCCATAAAGAACATTGGTTAATTTGAAATTTTATCATTTTGAACATGGTTAGGCAGGGAAGATACCAGCTCTCACTCTAGAGTTCCCTCATTTCCCTCCACTTCGGGAGCTAACTTCTCATAACAAAATTCAAAATTTCAAACCAAATTAGGGGCTTTTAGCCTGTCACACTAAAAATCCTCTAATTTTACTCCCCTTTAAAACATCTTCTAATATATTGCATTCAATTATATGAACTACAATTTTCACCGATATAATTGCATGTGATTCTTACTAACTTTTATAAGACAATACCGCATACATAATCTTACCACAAATTTTACATCTTAACAGGCCAAATTAAGAAGTAAATAAAGTTTATAGAATCAATCTTCACAACTTCTTCCAACTTTAAACACATATACATTCCACACCAATTCTTCATGAATTACTTACTTCTTCATTTAAGAAAGAAAAAGATAAAGTAAACTACTCAGAATGCATTGAGAAAATATAAAAACACATTGATTTGAAATTAAAAACCATAAGAAAAACAACAAACATAACAATTATTAATTAAAAACTAAATGTAAGAACAAAAGTAAACACTTATTTGAAAATCCTCTCCACAAGACTCAGGAAGTTCCTCTAAAACTTTAAATCTTCACTAAACTACTCCTCTGAGCGGGTCTCCCAACTCTGATGACTCAGAAATAGACTTCAGACTTCAATAAAAACTAAATTAAAGAAAAGAAAAGAAGTGGGAAGAAGAAGCTTCAATCCTACCATTTTCTCTTTTCTACTCTCTACTCCTTCTCCTAATCAAAACTCTTATAAAATACAATAAAAACTCTGTAAAAACTCTCTTCAAAATACAATGGAAGAGCCCCTAATCTTTCCTAAGACTCTCTTTAAAAGTTAAACCAAAAGATGCCTTGGTGTCTCTTCAAAATGTGTCCAGATTCTATGTATCCACAAAAGAATGCACTCTTCATTCAAACTTGCCGCCCAAAGGAAGTTATGGAAGTTACCACCAAGAGTTGCATCCCATTCTCTTTGAAAATGGTGCCAAATTCAAGTTAATCTCGATTTTTAACTGTGGCGGCTAAGCGCCAGCCAGCGGCGCTTAGCCGCCAGTGCCTAAATTTTCATTTTCCATATTTTTGCTCCAAATTTGATCCAATTTTGCTCCTTTCATCATAATCACTCATTTTCATCATACCTGCAAGAAAAACACAAAATATGTTCCATTAAAGTGCAATATCATAAAAAATAGGTATAAAAATGTGTATAAAAAATACTATATATTTTAGGTGTATCAAGGCCTAGGCGCCAGAATTCGGCGCCTAAGCGCCAGTTCGATACAGACGCAGATAAGATTTTTGATGACTTTGGGTAATTATTTTGACGGTGTTAAGCGGTTATCAGAGCTTCTAGAAGACTAAAAGTTACTGCATTTGGACACATGGAAACAATTTTAATCGCGAAGAGGTGTGATCCAAAGTGAAGAGGTGCGAAGACCTGGTCATGGAGTCCCGCGCCTAAGCGCCAGATCCCGGCGCCTAGGCGCGACAGTTACCTTCTAGAAGATGCATTGTATTTGGATAAATTTTGAAGAGGTGCCTTAAGCAACCCCTGGTCAAAGTTAGAGCTCTATAAAAAGAGATCATCCTACAGAGAAAATCGCACCCTAAAGATCCCTTTAGTACACTATAGTCCCCAAGCACCATTTAGCCATTATACCCCCCCCCTCCCGTCCCTCTAGCATCCAATTATTTTAGGGAGCCACCTTCTTTAGTATTTAGTGAGTTTATTTTCAGTTTATTTTGAGTGTTAAGGGTGAGATAATTAGTGTTGTTGCTGTTGAAGTCTTTCATCATTACATTGGATTCAGTAGGAGTTAGCGGATCACTTGAAGGAAAATTCCAGATAAGTATTTGTAACTTGGTTCAAAGTTTTATAAATATATTTTGTTGTGTGAATTCAATGTGTTCTGAGTAGTTAGTTTTCTTTCTCTTTTCAATTATGAAAAGATAATAAGGTAATTAAATTTTGTTGGAGTATTTAACTTAAAATATTTATAAAAATTGTGATGAAATTAATACCCGATCTTAGTTTACTTTTTAAACTGGCCATTTAAATTGTTAAAACATGTTGAAGAATTCTGAGACCTATCCGGAGATGAGTTCTTAACTAGTAGATATCACATGAATCCTTGGGTAATATAAGGCTTTATGCGGGTTATTCAAGATGAAGTGCAAATAAATAGGAAGATATGATTTATTGGGCGTAGAATTAATTAGTTTTTAGAGTGACAGACTAAATTCTAATAATTTGGTCTATAGAAAGGAAATGAGTCACTGGTAGGGTTGACCATAGCCACCCTTGGACATCTAGTAGTGTGAGCCTAGATTAACCCATTCTACTAATAAAACATCCTGAACCGATCTATAGATTAGTCAATGTTCTTTATACCTTGACCAAAGGGTAAAGGATAAGAATGCTTCTATCTGACACAATACCATAATCTAAACTCTCTACAAATGATAATTATTCTAAAAATCTTGGATTAGTTGAAAAGGAGAAAGTTGTTTTATTTATACCTGCATTAATATTTATTTTATTGCTGCTTACTTGCTTTTAATATAAATTTTAGTAAAACTTTATTTAAAATCAAAACTTTGAAAAGAAATAAAAATTACTTTTAATTTGAAAAATCTAAAAATATTTCTTAATTTCCTCAAAATCTTCCATGTGGGATCGATAATCAGGACTCCACTAGAGCCCTGTATTACTTGAAACGATACGTATACTTGCGTTTGAAATTCTGACTTTTACAATAATTAATATAATATTTAAACATAAATTCATAAATTCTTACAAAAGTAAAAGTCGGGTCGCATCATGTTTTTGGCGCCATTGCAAGGGATTAAATCTTCTAGCAGTGGTATCAAATTCTTGCATTAGAAAGTATATATATAAAGTCACATCAGTCATATCGCACGCACATCACTATCCCTGAAGATGTAATTAACCTAAGGGATAGGTCTCTTGAGAGTTGCTCTTGACCCCATAATAAAAATATTCATTTCGGTTCTCTAGTTATGAGTTGATTATGTAGAGATTTTCTTTGTAGATATTGTGTTTTGAGGTGTTTCGTGGTATTTAGACTTGATTTCGTCAATATATTCTCGACCTATCATATGAAAATTATCTTATACAAGTCTTCCATGTTTCTTTTATTGATTTTTTTATATTTTTTAGTGCATATCATTTTTTTTATTTCTCTTCAAGAGAAAGATTTATATGGAAAAGGGAATCATACCATGACATATAAATAAACAACATGGTGACTTCATATTTGATTAAAAAGAACAAAAAACAATAATTATTTCTTCAATTAAATTATAAGCCTCATCAAATAGTTTGGATATTAAAGAACCCTTTGATTTACATCAATGATCCCACTAGCCTATTATAAAATATTTAAATAATTAGTCATGCTAGTAGTTATTTCCTAAGCAAGACATCATTCCTAAATCTGATTGTCTTAGAAGGTGAAAATTACTTTGTTAAGAACTTTTCAGCCAAATCATTCTAGATTAAAATAGGATTAATACATAATGAATTCAATCACATTTCAGTTTTATATCTTAATGAAAATTAAAATAACTTCAGTTTGATAGTATAATCAAAGACACCATTATACCTGAAGGTTGCAAAAAACTTTAAAAAACCTAGCTATATGCTGGTTGGTATCTTCTACAGACATCTCCAATTAATGATTCTGAACCATATAGATGATTACTAGTTTAAGCACAAAATTATTTGCCTAAATGGTCGGTCTATTTATACCGATGAACCCATTATGCTAATGGCTTTGTGAATTCCCTAAGCGGTCAAGGTTGATCAAGTTTTTCTTAAGTTTCTTCTGATGTTGTAATAGTTAACAATAATAGTAATAGATAACTAATAAAAATACTTAAAACAAATTAATAAAGTACCTAAAAATAATATTATGAAAAGCATAATAGCACAACAATGTGGTTTCTAATACAAAAATTTAGAAGATATTTTATACTAGACAAGGTCGTTAACATAGCATGACAAGAGAACATAGTAAGAGAATCTGAACATGGTAGATAACAATTAATGCATAAAGAACACAAACCACAAAAATACAAATTAGGAAAGGGCTTGTTCCTCCAATATTAACTTTCTAAAAAGGATTCATATCGACTCCTCAACAACAGGCACAAAAATGTGACCTAATATTGCACATAAAAATAAGTGCACGAGCCATTCAATTAGTATAATGGATTGAGTCCATGATCATTCCCATGAGGAATAATGCAAACCACCTTCATAAAATTAAATATTAATTTTTAAAATACTAACTTCTTTTTGAATCACAGCAGAGATTTACGATTGAATAAATAAGTTCCAAAAAGAAAGATTAAAATCAAGCTAATTCTTTAGAATTTCAAAATTTCTATTTTAAAATTCTAATTTAAATTTTCTAAAATAAACAGTAAAAGTAATTCTAGTATTAATTCATAGAAACAATAGTTTCTAATCCCTATTGATTACAGAGAACCCTAATGTCTGAAGTTGAAAATGTTACATCTGTATGCATTAAATACTTGAAAAAATGATCAATTTAATTTCTAATATAATTGCTAAAGTTTAATTGATGTATGTTTACTCTACCAACTTCTAGTTACAAACATCAAATAAAAATTAATACTTTGTCAATACTTGAAACATTCAAAAGACTTTAAACAAATGTATGACCACTACGATTTTGCTGACTGAAGTTGATGTAGTATTAAAAAAATAATTATGATAATATATCAACTAAAACACATGATTAGATAAAATCTAAAAAGGAAAATTCATAAATCCAAAGGATAACACATAGCCTAGCATGAAAAAACTCAAAAGCAAAAAAATCTTTTCATTCAATCCAACAATCAAGATGTTTTACAATGGAAATATAAAGTCAAAAGAACTAAAGCACTCAGAATTCTCGACTCCAAGCCCAAAATTGCTATGTAAAGCTCTCCAAATCTTTTACTTTGCACTCTTCATTCACTCCCTCCACTCACACTTTTTCTCGGCCAAGCACAGTCTCACATACAATCTCACTCTCCATAGAGAATCACACCAAGACATACAAACACAAATACACCAAGGAACACTCCATTGGGCTAGATCCTCTTAGACTACCATCCACTCCCTTCTCTAATGCCTCCTTGCACTTTTTAAGCCCTATCAGTCAAATAATTACCAATTCCCGGCTCAAAATAGTGATTTTAAACTATCTATAACTATTCCCATCAGGTCATCATGTTATCACACTTTAGGTACAATCTTACGACACTCTAAATCTAGAGCTACGACACTAACATCTGTAACTTTTGGCTCTATGCAATGGAATCGATTGCATTGTGGTGCTCAAAGTATAACAGTGCGGTGTTTCATATTGGCATTGTGACACTCAAATGCCAGTGCTACAATGCCTTGATCACAAAAAAAAATGTTAAAAAAATTCCCTGCATGGAGCTACGACATTGTGCATGGCGCAACGACCCTGCCACAACAACCACTAAAGTAATAATGCTACAGTAACCCCTGATATAGTATCTTTTATATAATCTGTAATTGTCCCGTCAATTCTCTAAAATAAAACACAAAATAACCAACATATAAAAACAAAATAGCATAACATTTACATAGAAACACCTAACATTTATCCATTTTGAATTCTTAACATAATGCAAAGCCTCACAACCACTACAATTTCTCACATTTATCTCTCTACCATAATAGTTACTAAGGCTTAATCTTGTTGCCTACTACTTCAAGGCTCATTAAACTTTACCAAGCCTCAGTGATCAAAGTGTACCATAATAAAAGGACAAACGGGGTCGAGAATGCAATTGCATTACTAGTAGTGATTGACTAAGCATATCATCAAAGTGGATTGATTAGCTATAATATGTTAGATCAAAATAACAAAAATAACAAAAAAATTAAACTAAATCTATTTATACTTTCAAAATGAAATCAATTAATTAAGAAAGCCAAAGATTAATGAGGAGGAAAATTAATATAGATATTAATAAAGGATCAGATTTCAGCTAAGATGATATTGGTTGATCCTAAATTAAGGATTTTATATGATTCTATAAAAGCATTATCAGGGTAGTTGCTAGTTTTCACTTGAAAGCTTAGAGTTTTTGTTTTCTCCACACAACCTATTTGCTTTTCGCTGAAAATTTTAATGCAAGATAAAATCAATAATGTTTTTTGGATCATAACAAAATGTAAATGTGATCATCATAATTATCTTTAATATATGATCCATCCACTATAAATCTTTTTATTTTTTAAAGGAGTCTATTCTCTACTTCTGAATTTCGAATGAATATGTACCTCATTAATCGCATGCCATCTAGAACCTGAAAATTTAAAATATCTTTTAACATCATTTCAAAACCAAAAAGCCTACTCTATAAATAGACACATCTCTATTGCATTCCTTGGAAAGTACGAGTTTTTTAGCTATGTGCCCTAATTAATCTGTGCCTTCATCATTCTCTAATTTACCTGAATTTCATTCCCCTTCGTTGTACTGAAAATTTTCCAAAGTCGCATACAACAAATTAGATATTAAGGTCTATTCTAAACGTCAAAGAACTCCAACTAACAAAGAAGATCAAAGCATTTAACCAAAGCCAAATCACGTCTTTGAGCCAAGCTCTGAATATCCTTCATATGGTAAGCACTTATTTTAGTCTTGATAAAGAAAGCAGCAATCAAAATCCAACAGATTATTGAAATTATACTAGCTATGGCTATGGGAAGGACCAACCGCAATCTATTTTTGCCCCAGGATTGTTTTTTATTTTCTTTTAAGAATAGAATAATATTATGCATTAATTCTCCGAAAGTTGTAGTTACTATTTATCTTAAATATAACAACTCCAAAGCCTTTTGTTCAGCTGACTTGGTACCCTCCCTAAGCCCAACACAATTTCTCCCTAAACCTACAGATGTGTATTTCAAGCAGGTCACAGTTCACATTAGAGTACACTTTAATGACAGCATTTGATGCCATGACCAGACTTCCAGCATGATAAAACATTTAACAAAATATCAAAAGAAATGAAATAAATACAATTTATATAATGGCTTTTCATTTACGATTCATAGGTAGGCACCTCCAATACAGTTTGTGCTCACACCTAAGGCCACCAGCCACCATCTAGGTAAGGTGGAAGAATATGAACAAAAAAACTGCGTTCAATTCTCAGAGACAATATAAACAACCAAAGAGCTAAGTCTAAAGCAAGTTTAGGTTCATTTGCAACAAAAATCTACAATCATTTGAACTCCCCTACATTCTAACATTCTGAGCAGATAGATTTATTGTACGGATACGATGAGTAAGCACATCATCTCATCTTCTTTTTATGTCTCTACTAGAAGATTAGGGAGTACCTCATAGGCTTTACATGTACATATTAAATAATGGTATACTCCACCAAAAGTACTCTGTGCCAGTACCAAGCCTAAGAATTGGCGAAGACCTTCCCCATTCATAACAAATACAATGTTCCTGCTGAAACACAAAATTCTTCTCAAAAGCTTTCTTCCGAATAAATATTCTCTTCTACTTTTTTCTTCCTAGTTTCTGCCTCCATCTTGACTTGGTTTCCAATGGCATCTGACACAGCCTTGGGCAATAAGAACCCAGGTCTCTCAAGAAAGGGAGCTCTATCCAAAACCAAAGGCTCTCGTTCCATCACCTCAATGCCTTTGAAGGTCCACAACACCACTGTGGCTTCACATTTCAGTCCCAGAGAGAACCATCCAAGTCCTGAAACGGATAGGTCCACACTGTTTATATCCCAGGTGCTTCCAGAGACATTGAACTCTCTTGCCTCCCACTCACCCAACTCAATTGCTCGATCCTGTCCAATTGGTGGCTATCATGACAAAAACATGATTAGAATAGCATAGAGTTTATAAATCATATAGCAATGTGATGTCCATCTTAGACAAGTAATTCAAGTAAATAAGGCTAACTTCTAAGCAAACCAGTGTAAAAAAAAAGTCTACCTGCAGTCTGATGCCAAAATGCTTGCTTCGTAGCTCTCCTGCAGTGTCTATTTTCCCCAGATGTAGAGAAATAAATGGGGACGCCCATACTGTGACATAGATTGTTTCATGTGAACACTGAATTAGATCTAATCTCATCAGTCCACCTACATGCACAGTTTGTCCTACCTGCCACAGGAAAAATAATAATAACAAGGGAACATCTATGATGACATTACCAAACTCCAGATTTACACTTTAATAATTTCTCATTACCTTAATATTACAACAAAAACAACAAGAAGAAAGCCTTAATCCCACTAAGTGGGGTCGGCTACATGAATCCTTTTCCTCCATTGCATGCGCTTTAGTGTCATATTTTCATTTAATTCTAAGAGATTAAGATTATTTTTTATACAATAAGCCCCAGTATTTCTAGGTCTGCCTTTGCCTCTCTTAACATAAGTCAGATCTACAACATCTACTCTCCTAATCGCATCTAAGGCGACTCTCTCTGATTTTGTCCATCACTGAAGCTACACCAACCCTATCACCGATATATTCATTGCGCATTTTGTCTCTAAGTGTAAAGCCACTCATCCACCTAATCATTCTCATCTCGGCAACACATAACTTAGTATTAAAGGCCAACATTCAGCACCATAGAGCATTGCAGGCCTCAAACCTCTTATAAATTTTCCTTTCACTCTAAGTGGTACTTTCGTATCACACAATAGGATCGAAGCATTCCTCCATTTCAACCAACCAACTTGAATTCTACTATTAACATTCCCATCTATATCACCATCGTTTTGAGTAATAGATCTGAGATATCTAAATCATTCACACCTTTTAATAATTTGATCACCCAAAATTACACTTATGTCACTAGAGCTGCTATTACTAAAATTACATTCCATGTATTTAGTTTTAGTTCTACAAATATTACCATTAATATTATGTGAAAAAAATAATACAATACTAAACATAGTCCCTCATTCCAAGGATTAGTGGTGTATCATTGCCCAACCTGCTCGAATAGACATCAAAGTTTACACGTACAGGATGGGCTCAAACCTAAAACTTGCCAAAAACATTAAGGAGCTCAAATTGAGCCTAAAAATTTTATCTGAAGGGGTAAGCGATGACATGTACAGAACATTGCTCAAAGAGAAAGAAAATGAACTGGTAACGGAAACATTTACCTTGTTCCCTTCGTTATGAATAGTTCAACACTGGCTGTTCTCCAAGCATGCAAAGACAGAAAAACAAGACAATATTGCTTCATGTGCAAGACTACAAATCACGAATTTGAAGTTTCAAAAATCTGGTTGGAAATTAAAAAGCTAACTGAATGTTACATGAAATATACATGGAGACATAGAGTTTGTTACATCAGAAATATATTTAGGTCTGAGGTTGATTTCAAAAGGTCTTTTATTTTCTAAAGGGAAACGATATCATACCTTGATCCTGTAAGTCCGTGGCCGCAGTTCCTTCCTTATTTCAACCATCTTTTGCTCCTCTCTGTTCAGCCTCATTGTCATAAGATAAGAATGTAAAAGACCAGGAGTATCGTACATCTTTGCCTTGGCTGGTAAAATTCCAGCAATCCTTAGTATTCCCTGTGTAGTACCGGGTACCGGAGCCTCTGTTAATTTTGTCATTTTCACCCCTTCTTTTTTAGCAATTGCATTGATCAAAGTAGACTTCCCTGCATTTTGAGCCCCAATCAACCATACATTACCGCGAGGACCTGCCAATTCCTTGATGAATGACAGCAAATTCCTCACACCAAGATCCTTTCGGGCACTCACTAGGTAAACACCATTAAGCTTGGGGGCTCCTCCTGCCTTTGCACGGTGCCGAACCCACCTATCCAACCTTGCTGGAGATATTTGTTGGGGTAGAAGATCCACTTTAGTTGCAACAAGGACAAGTTTTGGCAGCTTGGTCATCCTTGAACTATTCATGGATACCTCCAAAGCTTTGAACATAGACTTTGCAGCTCGTTTAGGGAATGAACCATCAAAATCAACGCAATCAACAACAATAACTACCACTGGAGAATTGCTTGATGATTTAATAATTTTTGTTGATAAAAAGCGATCGAAATCAAAATCTCGGATTAAATTCTCTGCTTTAAGGTTCTTGACCTGGCCACAATTTCTCAAAGAGTGACAGCGGGCACATACTGTGACAGAGCAATGTGATTCGTCTCTCCTGGCCTCTCTCATTTTATTTTTCTTCTCGGTCTTTGAAATCTTTGGCTTCTTCATCATGTTCAGCGTCTCTGATGTAATATTGCCGTACCCAACACCAGGAAGGGCGAATCCATCTAATTCCTTCTTCGGCTTGCTGTCTTCGTCTTCCTCAAGCTCCCAATCCAAATTCCAATCGATCTCGCTATCTTCTTCATCAGAAAGCTTGTCATTTTCAGATCCACGGTCAAATTTTGAAGAAGAACAATCAAAGTCTTCTTCTAATTCGTCCAACGACTGATGGGAATCCAAGGGCAAATCGTTGGAAACGTCATCCACCTGCTTAACTGAACCGGATGGCGTCCGGTAGAAGCCGGGTAGATTGGGGTTCAAGTTCTGCATACAGACACCGCAGCCAGGGCAGATTAATTCAGTCGCTTCGGTCTTTTTCCCTTCACTGAAGGCAGAAATTTTATTAGTTGATGGTTTAGTCGGAGTGCGAAAGGAGTGGGTGCGAACGCAGAAAGGAGTGGTTTTGCGATGTGAGAGACGAAGAGTAGAACAGAGTGGATAATAGAGTGTCCTAGCAGAAGCGAGAAAAAACTCTGTACTACATTTTCTTTCTCCATTGAAGAACAGTTGAAGCGTTAGTGGCGTCACAGAAGCTAAGAATAATGCTTCCGCCATTGCGTAGAGAGAGATCGTTCGAACTCTAACTGTATCGGAAGGAGAGAACGAAAACTAGAGATAGAGAAGGTATTCACTGCCCCACTCTCACGAAATGGAGGTACACGGATGGTGACGAGCGATGGGCCGCAGGCTGAAACGCGGGCGGCGGGCTTTTGATATCAGCACGAAAGGAAAGAGGAACCGGGATAATACGGTAAATACTAAGGAATAAGCGCGGTGGCTTTTTGATAAAGCACCGTCTGTTTGAATAAAATTTTCCGAGCCTCTTTATCCCACTGTTAATACTGTGCTTATTATTTTTATTCGCAGAAGTCAGAAGCGGGCGGCCACCTGCTTTATCGCGCATAAAGATGTTTTTTCCACGGGTGCCCTTCTGCTGCTCTACGCATGGCCCTCCCCGTCTCATACTCCCCCGTCTACCCGTCGCTGCTCTACGCATCTACTCCGACTCCAGCTCTTCCTCCGCTGCTGCTGTTGCTGAGCGGATGCAACTCAGCAACCCCCGATCGCTCTCCTCTTCGTCCTGACGCAGCTCTACCAATACTACCCTGTCTTCTATTGAGAACCTTCAATCACTGTTGTTATCTGGGTGGTCTTCTCCTACCTATCTCAACTACACGACTCCCATGAAGTTTGAGATGGGAGATGATGTCCTGCTGATGGATGCTCTAGTCGTGTCCTTGCCAATGCCAGCCCGGTATCGCAAGCCCTTGGAACGCATCTCGTCCTCTTCCTCCTCTTCATCTATTAAAAACAATCCCATCCGTGCCAACTTCTTTAAGACTGACATCTGCTGCTCCTAGGAAGAATTTGGAATTTGCCGCTATGGTTCGCGTTGCCAGGTTTCTCCACAAATCCACTTTCGTCAAAAAATTTCCATTGAACTTTTTTGAAGGAGTAATAAGTTCTGTTTCGTTTTTCTTTAATGCCCGCAGTTCGCACATGGAAAGGAAGAACTGCCGGTATCCCTCTCCCTTGGAAGTTGAAGCCCGAGGTAGATTTTAAAGATAAACGAAACGAAATATTTGTTAACATTCACTACGCTTTTTGTTCGCCATTTTTGTTCCACTGTGTCTCTGTTTTGCTTCATTTTTTTTTCTGGAGTTACATGTCTAGCTCTTTTATAATGCATTAGCTTATTTTAGTGTTACATGTTTAGTTCTTTTGTGAGGCATTAGCTTATTTTAGTTCTATTTGTGCGTCATCTATTTTTTAATGATGCCACTAATCAAAGAAACAACGCCTGCTATTTTTGTATGGCATTGGCAAATCAGAGGAAAATAGCCCCATTGATTCATAACTGTTGCTTTAAAATTGCAAAAGAAATTATTTACAGTTAGGGCATTTACATACATAGCACATAATTCTTTTGTATTTATATATCTCACACTAACAATTTCGTAATTACACACATAACACTCAAATTTCTAATACCACATTGAAAATAACTACTACCATATTTTAGAAGTCAAATACTCCTTTTCAAGCATAGGTTTAAATCATCAATGTGTTATCCATGTCAATATGGACGTTTAGATGTGAGATATGTAAATATATAAGAATTGTGTGCTGCATATGTAGTTTTCAAACCGCAGAAACCAAACAGCTCAACAGCTTATTCATTTCATGGGCAAAAGAGTCATTTATTCATAAACAGCTGCTAATCAGCTGTTTTCCAAACGCTCAAACCAAACAGACAGACAGCTTATTCGAATCAGCTGTTTATCAGCAGATTATCAGAATAAACAGCTTATCTGAATAAGTTGAATAAACTGCAGCTGCCTCAAACAGACCCTAAGCTTGTGCATTCAACCCATTCGAAGGAGAGCCTAAAAGTTCAAAGCTTAAAACATGGGATAATCTAATTAGTTACAAATATATTTAAAAGGATTTACATATTACTCAATTTATATATATTTAAATAACTAACATTTAAGATTTAATTTTAATCTATCATTTTATCTATGCATGAAAGCATGTGTTTTATATTTCAGAAATTAAAAATAGTGATATATTTTATGTGATATAGATAAATTTGGTGGTATAAAAGTAAAATAAAAAAATTTAAGGTGTTAGATATGTAAATAAATAAAATTGAGTGGTATGTATGTAAGCTTAATCTCTTTGTAATAATGATTATTTTTATGTGATATGATTGATTTCCGTAGTATAGATGTAAAATATAGAGTTTAGGTTTAGACATGTAAAACACATAAAATTGAGTGGTATGTATGTAAACGCCCATGACCAAATGATTCCTTAGAACCAAAGCGCGTTCAACAGTTCAGTGGTTGAGCCATCAGTTCAATCATATTCTAGAAAGTTCTATTCGATAAGCGTTTTTTATGCCAGTCGGGACCGAACCTATGACCAAAATATTTTTGTAATCAAAATACGGCTAAAATGTGACTAAAATTCTTTTTCCTGCTAATTACAAAAAGCGCATGATAGATTGCTCATCTATTTGTCTTCTGATGAAAGCAGCAAGAAAGAACGGTAAAATTGTTTTTTTCATTGATGAGGAGACTAACTTGCTTACAGAGCTATTAAAACTTATGCTGGTGGGGAAATTCTCTTTTGCTCATCCCAAATAAGAGACTATTCATAAGTTTTTCACTAATCTAAAATTACAAGCTAGATGGAATATAGGCTTAATTGATGACAGACATTTGATGATAAGGTTGGAAAAAGAAATTGATTATGCTAATCTCTTCTCGAGGAAAGTCCTAACTGAAAAAAGCTATTTAAAAAACTTGGAGTGCACTTCAGATTTTAATCCTAGAGAGGAACCTCCGATTGTTCCAATCCGGATGATTTTCTGGTTTTAAAGCTTCATTTAATTACAATGAAAATTCTTTTTTCCTTAGGATCCATTTTTGGAACTCCCTTAAAAGTGGATCAGGCTACTTTTTATTTCTGGAGACCTTCGGTTGTAAGAGTATTGTTGGAAAGAGATATTATTTTCTCTTTTAATGATAATATCTTGATCAGTAATGCTAATAATGGTATTGGCAGAGTGTGGAAGTGGAATTTGTTCCTAGTTATTGCAACAAAAGTAGTATGTTTGGTCATGTCTAAAGCTCTTGTTATATGGCTCATCTTAAATTAACAAATTCGAAAAGAATAAATATCTTTAAAGAAGGTATTAAGAAAGATATAGCTTTCTAGTACTTGCTAATCATGGGAGAAATGTGATTGATGATGCTATGAGAATTCATAATGATGAGAATGTTTTGATTATTGATGAAAATGTGTCTTGTACTCACAATATGAATTCTCAAATTATGGCTAAGGATAATGCTGCTAGTCAAGCTAGCATTAATATTGATAGCAACTTTGATAATAGAGATAAATATCTTGATATTAATCCTACTAATGAGGTTATGTCTTCTGTTTTTATTTTTGCAGATTTGCCAGCTAGTTCATCTATAGAGGAGGCTAATCCTTTTAATAATAATAATGAGATTGAATATAATCAATTTTTGGCTAACAATTTGGCTCTTTCTTGAGCTGAGTTAGAAGAGGAATGGTTGATTCAAAAATCTAAAAAGAATAAATAAAAAGGCATTAAGAAACTTGGTTATGTTAATCTTGAGGCTATTATTCTTCAAACCTACGGTGAATGAAAAGGAAAAGTGAATCGTTAACTCTTTTCCTCTACAATTACTAGAGGGAAGAAGTTAATATTTCGTGATGTTTAAACTTTCTCTACTGGATATTAGAAGCATTGCTAAAATAAATGCTTTTAATAAGCTTAAGAAAATTATTAGCAATCATAAGTTATTATTCTTTAGTATTCTTGACCCTCTTGTTTGGTAATAGAACAATGATATGTATGTCAAAAAGATTAGTAAATTCAACTTGTTTGCTAACATTAAGATAACAACTAATATTTAAATGCTTCTCTAAATTGTTAATCAAAATACTACTTAAAACTCACTTCTGAAGTTTATTCAACACTGATGGTCTTCTCCCTTGCACTCAGATTCGACTCCTTTCATTCTCGTTTTCTTCATTACAAAATCCTAACTAAATAGTTTATATATAATCATTAGTTAGTTTAAATTTTTAGTTCAAGATTCTAAATAAAATTAAAAAGGAAAAAAAGATAAACTGAAACCTAACATTTATATATTACACGTTTGGAAAAATCAATGTTACTTAACCCAATCAAAGCAATTTAACCCGCCAAAAGCTCAAGTTCAATCCATATTTTTGCACAATCACACGCACAGCCGCTCAGAAATTATGGGCACAACTTGGCCTCTCATCTTCTATTTTCCTTAGCATTACCTGCAAGTTGCGCTCGTCTGTTTTTTTTCTTCCTCCTTCGCTCACTTGTTTGCTTACTTTGCCCTCGCCGAGTGCTGCTTTGTTTACGATTATATGTTTGCTCCTTTGATTTCGCACAATGCTCATAGCACGCCCACTCACTCGAGCTCTCACTGGTTGTTCAATCTTTATCCACAAGGATCAATCCCTCCAACCAAACTCTCTCATTAGTTTCCTCTTCTGTCCAAGCTCCTATGATCTTTTATTTCACCTCGCCCTCCTCCTTTCATCATCAACCAATTTACGTAACCATAGAACGCTAATATCAATTTTGATTGAACCAACACTAGTTTTTCCACTTGTATTTTTTTAATTTTTAAACATATATAAGGTGTTACATTGAGAAAACAAGAAAAAAAATCATGTTAAAAATGGGAAAATATGTCAAAATAAACCATGCAACATTTCATAAATCATCAAAAGGTTTAAGCGGAGTATTGTAAGATCACATCAAGGTTTGTTTATCACGGGATTTTGTGGTTGAAAGAGCATACTTATTAGGTAATAACGAGAAGAAAGAACATGTCACATCAAGATTAAGATTTTCACATAAAAAAAAAGGTGAAGGATAAAAGAACCTATAACTTACCAAAGCATTAAAGTGATAAAAGATCACCAAATATCTATCTCCTTAAGCTAGCCATCAAACCTCTAAATCTTGAATGAAAATTCTTTTTTTTTCCCCTCAATCAACCATCGTTCATTAAACCAGTAAAATAAATAAATGGTTCCTTACAATAACCCTATGGCATTTAAGAAAAGTGAGAAAGAGGAAGGGGTGGCCTCACCATTTGAAAGGAGAGAAGGTGAAATCTTAAGGTTTGGAAATCCTAAAAAAAGTTATTAAATTAATCAATTGCATGATTTCATGTAATTACAAATGACTCTTCTATAATAAAATTAACTTTCCTCAAAATTTGAAAATTTAACTCTAATGAAATTTCATATTTAAAATTTTTCATGAGGGTCCATAACATTAAATCTAAACATGATCCTTATAAATCAAAATAAAAAATATAAAAAATAAGCTACTAATTAAATTGTTTTTTTCCATATGATTGGGCCAACTGTCAAATTGCTCTGAATCTTTGTGACTATATTCCATTGTGCCTGTGTTGCATCATTTCCTTGTCACCTTCTCCAAAGTAACTTTACTAACTTAATATCATTTGTAATCGGCTATTCCTTCCACCTCACTAAAAGCCAATGCTATCCATTGTCATCATCTAATGCCTCGTCTATTAAGATGTTCTCTATTTTAAAAATGGGTCCAAAAGTCCACTTATATTTGGTTATTTACTCCAACAAAAGAGTTAAGATGTAAATTCTTATGCAGCATATCTACCCCTAATGTGCATAGTATATTAACACTAAATATTAAAATTATATGCATTTCACGGGCCAATTTAATAAAATGTGCATCAAATTCATTTTTTCTAAGATTAAGATTTTTTTATTTGAATATATTTCTTTCAAGTCTTAAACAAATCATCATGTAGTCATCTGTTCTATATTCTCTTGCAGAATCTAGTATTGTTCACCAAAATTAATATATTTCACTTTGTTTAATTTATTTCTTAACAAGTGTATGTATATCATAAATATATAAAGCAAAAGGAAATACAATATATATCTATATGCATGAACATCGGTTATATGAAAAGATATTTTGAGATGACAACCATAAACTAATTAGAAAAGGATAAGAAGCATAACATCATTAAATACCATGATGTCCCCCATGCAATCGCACTATCTCCAATAGAAATAGCCTTATAATATATATGAATGGTCAATTATATTATTACATGATAAAAAAATGATTCATCTTGAAGAAACTCTTAAAACCCAAAAATCTTAAAAATAATGTATGGATACATAATGGGCATAGTGCCAAATTATCCAGCATCATTTTGAGACTTCCTAATAGTAGGTGGTCAAATTATGGTCAATAAAATTTTCGAACCGCTCTTGTGTTCATGTGTATGATGTAAGTTTGAAGTTAGCTTAAGTGGAGGAGTAAGGCGGACTTTATTAGTGGGCATAGAATATAAATTGATAATATTCTCATTAAATTTGAATACATAAATATTCTCTATCATAATAGATGATATTCATATCACACAACCAAGATCAACCCAAGAAGAATAGATTGAGTAAGTGTTAGAGGTGGTATTTGCAATCTATGAATAAGTTGGTGAAGCCAGTCCATCATAACTTCAAATAGGGTTGGCATTTTATTGTCATTTTCTCGTAAAGATTGGTTGACTTGCTTTAGACTAAAATCACATGTATTAGCCCTAATACTTAGATCTTTAACAACTCTAGCTAACCCCTCCAACTACTCAATAATAGTTGAGTTTTGTGGCATGTTGTGTTAGTGAAGTCAAGGTGTATAGACAAAGTAGTTATGTGAGCAATTAATTAAATTTAAATGTATATGTAAGAGTAAGCGCTTGTTCTGAGATGCCTCAATGATGTGAAATGATATAAAATATGAAAGTTAAACAAATGTGAGCTTAAACAAAATTGTTAGAAATATATTCAACTCATTAACACAAATAAATATAATTTTGAAGTTTGATTAATTAGAAACAAAGATCATATTAAGATTCTTAAATTTTAATTAATACCAAAGATGAAATATTGTAAAAAAATTTTGTGAGACATTAAATTTGTTGCCACAAGTGATTTATAAGAACGGCTAAGGTAAAAGGGTTGCACCGATTATGTAAAGAAAATTAACTCGAGAAATATCATAAAATTTATTGAATTGCCATTAGGCAAATGAAACATATTAAATAACATAAAATACACAATAGAATAAAGGGAATAACATGAAAAAAAAAAAAAGATTTTAGATATATGCTAATGAAGAAAAACGTTTTTTATACAAATGTCTCTTCAATCTTTTACTCTAATACCAAAACTTAGCGGGGAGCCTTGCGCATCCCTTAAGAGTGATATTTCTTTGGGATAGAAAGCTTCAAATGAGTCAAGTACAGTGTAGCAAGGGAATAGAGTTTTGTGAAAAATCAAGAATATAACTAAAGTTAAGAGTCATGGATATAAGGTACAGCTCCAACAACAACAAATAAATAAATCCTTACTCTGACTTCAGGCTTTTGAAGTGATATATGCAACCTAGGGCTTATTTAAAAAATCTTAAATTGAGATTATAAAGATGTTTTGAAGTTTTTTTCTTTTTTTTTTTTTTTGTGTGTGTGGGTGGGTGGGGGGGGGGGGTGGTTGTTGGGGGTGATGTTGTTGGATGTTAGTTTTGAATAGGAGATTTAAAACTTAAGAAATTTAAAAACTCTGGTCAAAGATACGAAAAATGTGTCTACATTAATTCTAGACCATTTCACAATTTTTTAAAAAGTTTTAAGGAATGGAAAAATACAAAGGAAAGGGAGATGGCTCCTCCTTTTGGAAGGAAAATGAAGGCCAGCCCCATGAGGCTTTAAAAATATTTCTGAAATTTTATTGAATTAATTAATTACATTATTTCATGAATTAATAATAATAAGTTCTCATGATAGAAATCTTTTTCTCGTCAAATTTTGAAAGTTTAAACACCAATGAAATTCAAACTTTCAAACATACCGTATAAGTACATAAAACATTAAAACTAAATATAATCTTTGCAAAATAAAAAAATTGAAGAAAAGAAAATTAAATCATAATTAAACTGAATGTTCTTAATGCTTCATGATTGGGCCAATTTTTTTATGGTTTCTCTCCTTGTACCTAGACCCTGTCTTATCTGTGTTGCACCAAACTCCTTCATTGAAGCAGTCTCCCGTCTTATTAGTCTAAGCCCTGTCGCATCTTCACCTCAAAGTTGACTTATCTTCATCTCTCTCAAGGCATCAAAGCCATCTGCATGTCCACCTAAACATTGAAGTCGTTTCGCATATCTCCTCCAACTTAGCATCTAAATCATCTCGAAATGCCCAATAACTAAGAAAACAAATGCTATATTGAAATAAATATAGATATATATGATTCAAACAACAATTAATCCTTTCACACAAAAATTATTATAGTAATGCATGTATTTCATGCAATATAACAAATAGAACAATACTAATTACATTCTTCAAATATGCCAAATGAGAAGCTTTATTTTAGATGCTACGAATTTTAGTAAAAAGAATAGAAAATAAATTTAAAAACCTTTAATTTATGACATTAAAATTATAATTAATGTATAAATTATTTAGACTTTATTTCATTTCTTTTAGCATATGGCATATTTAATAAAGTATATGCATATAATATAATATTTTATCAAGTGATGCTTTTAATAGTTATTAGAAATTATATATTTCATACCATAATTTATAAAATACAAAAACATGTCCATGCCATGTTGTGTCTTACTTTCTACAAATATCCAGTGTTCTTCCTATGTTGATGTCATGTCTGTGTGCATGTATCCATGCCAATGCTTCATAGCGTGAAATAAATAATAATAACAAAGTACTCTAAAAACAAATCATATCTAGCTTCAAAACTTATAAATATTGCATCATACTGAAACAAAAAATATTTAACTAATTAAATTTTTAAAATCAATCAAACAATTGATTCCTATATTTACATATGACAACAATTACTCTAATATCTTTATATTTCAAATAGTCATGGCATTTTAATGTCAACACTACACATATTCATCATATGAGAAATATTGCTCTAATAGTTTATATTTCAAAAAGCCATGACAATTTAATGGCAACACTACGCCAAAATGAGTAGGCATGTCTCACTAATTTAGATTTAATACATCCACCTCTCTGGAAATCCGATAAAATTAAAATTTTAAAAGAAATAATATAAATCATTAACACATCGTAAAAAATTTCAAAGATCTCATGTATCATCACATTAAGAATATAATTTTAAACCTCATTATATTGTGTTCATCCATCCAATTATGAATATAATTTTGAACTTGACAATTCTATATTACGATAATCCAAACCAAAAATTTATCCTATTATGTTTGAATTGCATCATTTATTGTTTTTACTCAATTAAGATGTCCAACATTTAGTTGATTTTTTAATGCGAAAATAGGCTATCATACCAGATGCCTGATAGTATAGGGTTATGATTTTGTGTTACAACATTGTGATGTGATGTGCGTAAATCATGCAAAAAATGCTTAAAGTGTCAGATCACAAACTGCTAAATATACAACAGCTTGCATTCTTTAAATGCAAACGTTAAATATGCTAAATAAGATCTAAAGGATAATGCAATGAAATAATAAATAAGACGAGATCAACAAGAACTTTAAACAACAGAAAATAGACAAGGAATTATAATTTAATCACCAAACCCAGAATTGTTTTTGTATCAAACTTGAGTAAAATCACAACATAGATTCTTTTTTGGATCAAACTCGAGCAAAATCATGAACACGAGGAAAAAAGAATAAAATCTGCACAATAAATTCAGTGAAAAAAAGAATTCATTAACCCAAGGAACAGTTATCTCATGTTTTTACGAGGAGATGCCGAATTCAAACTTCTATCACGCTTAAGAAAATCACAGATCTGGTGGAAACAAAAACTAAAAGAAGAAATTTAAATTAAATCAAGTGTGCCAAAATACATGAATCGAAATATAGTCCCAACTTTAATTAAACTTTAGCTTCAAGTTTAGAATTTAAAGCATATCAAATAATCAAAAATATTTATGTACATAACACAGTTTCAGCAATTTAGCTTAAAGCTACTAACTATAGAAATCAGTGAGGATTAATGGCGTGGAACATCTAGTTCTTGTGCATAAACACTACTGGTCATTCATTTCTGGACATGCATAGATCCAGCTTAATAAACTGGGGTAACTTCAAAGAAATAACGTGGCACGAGATAATTCTAATCTTGAAAATGTGCATCAATCTTTAAAAATTATACCAAATAAAATATGCACTCATCAACTCATTTAAAATCATGAAGAAAAATTATATCGCCAACTCATTTAAAATCAAGGAAGAAAATTATATCCTTGTAAGCATCTGAAGAATGCCATCATATATACGTGAGGAATACCCCCAAGGGCAATGAAACTTGAGACAAAAAACACATCTCTGTGGAAAGCTAAATCTATCCATAACATGAAAGATTCGTATCCAAAGATTCGTTTTACCTTGCAGGAAGTAATAGATGAAAAAGTTTAATAAACAACTTTTAATGAAGTCAAATTGGCTGATAATCATTACCAAGCAAATCTTTCAAACAAAAAAAAAAGGTTTTTCGATCAAAGTTATGTTCAAATATAATTGACGGTAAGATAAGATGTTCAATTCCATTAAGAAGCAAAAGCTTTAAGAAAAAGATATCAAAATAGTTACACTGGTGATACGCAAAAATAAATCCAAACCTAAGGATAAATTTATTTTGATTCAGCTCATGTAAAGGAAAATTAGAACAATTGCTATTCCGCTGAACAACAACTAGAGAGATTTATCCATCAACTGTGGATGTAGAATTGCTATGTAAAATCACTGTGCAAAAAGCACGAGCAGAAAAACATTTAAGTATTCTCAATCATACAAGCTAGCTTTCAACCTCAGGTACCTTTTCATCATTGCTCAAGCCAACTACATTCTCCAGCTTCTTCCAACTACCCGCAAACCCTAGGAATTTCTTTCTCAGGCCAGTAACCACCCTCTTTGCCGCCCTGATCTTGGAAGCCTTCATCAACCCCTTCACCAGCATCATCACAGAACCAAGGTCCGAACCCTTCTCTGCTTTACGCAATCTTCAAAACCTCAAGTCCACCAATAAAATCATTATTCTTGCAAAGCGCGTAAAGCAAATTCTTATAAGTAGCCGCATTGGCCTCTGGCCAACCCTTTTCCTGCTTTTCCCTGTATACACTCTTCGCATCATCTACCCGCCCATGCTTGCAATAACAAATCATTAAGTAATTATAGGTGAATATATCAGGTGTCATCCCTTCGGCCTTAATCTCTTCCATCAACCCTATCAAGATCATTCGGACTCCCGTTTACAGCCCGGTTCATAGCCCTAACATTATAGGCAGCCAATGTCCGAATGACTCCCTTGGAGCGCATCTCCTTCCAGAGTCGCTCGGCCTCCTCCGGCTTTCCTTCCTTGTACAAGGAATCCATAATGGTGGTGTAGGATATTGTGGCATTCCCGATCCTTTTGTTATCCATCTCCTCGAGGACAAGAAGTGCTTTAGAGGCGTTGCGGGCAAGACAAAAGGATTTGATGAGGATGCCATAGGAGACCTTATCTGGGGAAAGGAGTGGCATGGAGAGAGGTTGGAGAGGGAGTTGTGGGACGCGGGGGGAAAGGGGTTTTGGAGTGGTTGCAGGCGGAGAGGAGAGCGTTCAGGGAGAGAATGGTGCGAGGGGGAGCCAAGCCGAGGGAGCTCGTCAAGGGTGCGGACGGCGGTCAAGCATGCCAGCAGAAGCGTACGCGGTGATGAAGGAGGCGAGGTAGGGTTCGCGCGATGAGTAGTCGGCAGGAAGAATTATCTGCGGGGTTCGAGAACAGCTTCGATGTCAGTAAAACGCTGGAACTTGGCTAGCCGACGAATCTCCGGATCGAAGGCATGGCCGCCGACAGCGAAGGAGGATGCAGAGGAGAAATGCTGGAGAAGAAGGGAGTGGGAACGGCGAGCGGAAACGAGCGCCATTATCTTCGAGTTCGACCAGACAGTGAGTGCCTGCTTGTGAGCTTCTTTTAAAAAACGACTCTAGGTTTGAGTAATACTACCAAAAAAGTATTTAAATTTTTGTTGTTAAGTTTCTTTAATTTTGAAGAAAAGAATATATCGTTTCAATAATCTCACTATTGGAAATTTATATACTTAACACATGACTTATATGAATTTAAATATATAACACCCAAAGTTGATATCTATATGGTGTCATAAATAAATGCATAAAAATATATTTGACTATAAAAAAATTAATAAAAATAATAGTTTTTTATATGATATTAAATGTAAATATTAAAATTTAGGTGTTAGATATAAATATATATATATATACATCAGAAATACATCAGCATTAATCTCAAATAAATCCAGCAAATTAAGAAACATGAAAGTCGACTAATAATTGCTCACAAAAGATAGACCAAAAGTAATTTTGTATCGGAAGGTCAAAGAACTTGATTTGATTAAAGTAGATCCCTTTTGTCGGATTCTGGCCAATCGTCCGCGGGTTTTCCGAGCCAATAACCAAGATATATCAGGTTAAGAGAAGGCCTTAGCCCAACTCTCGCCTGTCACCGCCTACCACCTCACAATGGGTTCTCTGAGACTCTTCATCAGAAGGCCAAAAGTTTTACCATGATATACTCCAATAGCGCTCCGAAGGACTTCTTGTCAAGGGATGAGCAGCCTGTCTGATTATGGCGATTCACCATCTACCTAATAATCTAGTCTTATATTAGGAACATGAGCTCCTCATTAGTGGTTAATAGTCGATAAATGAACCAAAGCAACTGACTAGTTGACTAAGTTTGGACAACCAAAGATTACCAAGTGTCGATCGGCGACCATAAAATCAAGATAATCGACGAATTAAGAATTCTATAGAACTAAGGCCTCGCAAATCTTAGCTAACCGAGCGACGGCAATCGTGTCATGCACTCAATTATGTAAATACCAAAAT
Organism: Papilionanthe hookeriana x Papilionanthe teres; assembly: GCA_022702705.1. Classification (NCBI taxonomy): domain Eukaryota; kingdom Viridiplantae; phylum Streptophyta; class Magnoliopsida; order Asparagales; family Orchidaceae; genus Papilionanthe; species Papilionanthe hookeriana x Papilionanthe teres. The sequence continues at coordinate 14,677,194 of CM040424.1, forward strand.
ACCCTATAACGCCTCATTATGCGGTGGGTAATCATGAAATTATACATATTATACCTTTTTTCCTCTATATAGAAGATTGTTCCATTAAAAAAAAAGGTTACGTATCACCTCATTCTATTGTTCATTACTGTGAACTCTCTCTCTCTCTCTCTCTCTCTCTCATTTTATACCCTCTTCTTTAGGTGTGACTCTTAGACAAATTCAGATTCGACAACCTAAAAAAGTATAGTAAAACACCGCATCATATCAAAAGAATAAGAAAAGGAGCATAGTAACGAGAAGAAATCCACCAAAAAGATATTGCAAGCATGGAGTGCGCAAGGAGTTTCAGGCAACAACAAATCAGAATTGAGAGATCAAATGTCGCTAGGAATGGCGCAGATCGTCCATGAAGTTATAGAAGGGGAAGAGGATAGAACTTCTAAGAGCGTAACCTTTGGAAGACGAGCCGATGCTCAACGGCGAAAGGGCACTCGGGGCCTCGAAAAGACAAGTAGACTCCCATTACCAAGATTTTTTGGGTCGGCACATTTGGACATACAATAGTTCAGGTGCACTGATGTCCTCCGCTAACCAGAGAATGCATCTGATTTATGAAGAAGAACCCGTAGAGAAGTTCAAGATACCATCACGGAAGTACTACAAGGGCCAGACTAATTTGACTGACCACTTAGCCTCATTTGAATAGTCATCTATTTACTAAGGATCACAACCGATCTGAAGTGTCACCTCTTTTTCAGCGTGCTAAAGGAGTCAACACTCAAATGGTTTGATGTGACTACCTCGCTAGAGTATTCACCTCCTTCAATGACTTTAAGGGGATATTCATGGCATAGTTCGCCAAGCTCAAAAGCCTCAGATATGTTAGTAGTACCGGCTGGCAGTCATGCAAGAGCAACATGAGAACATTTGCTCATTCGTCATGAGGTTTCAAAAAGAGATGTTAGAAGTGCGAGATGATATGCTTAAAAATGTGCAACTTTTTATATACATTGAATGCTTATTTTTAGTGATATTGCACTTTAAAGTAATCTATTTTTGTATTTTTGATTACAAGTATAATATGTTAAGCAATTAGAGCGAAAATGGAGCAAGTTGGAGTCCAATGGAACAAAGAAGAAATTTTTGACCGGTGCCTAGGCTTCAAAAAATGCAATTACTTCATGCTTCTAGAAGGCTAGTGTCTTTTTGAATGGATTTTGAATGGGATTTCGGTTCCCTTCAAGTGAGTAGGAAGCAGAGGACGTCTGGGGTGAAGATTTTCAAGGCTTGGAGTGCAGGAGAAGAGGAAAGTGAGAGGTTTCTATCATTTTTTGCATTTTTTTAGTGATATTTGAGTGAAATTGTAAAGTAAGTTTGAGAATTCTTCAAAGGAACTTCAGAAGATTTGCTTAAGGGGGAGTTTGAGATAAGTGTTTTTGTATTTTTGTTTGAGTTTTGTTAAATTTTATTGTATAAACCTGATTTTTTATATCAATCCATGTGTTGTTGTATTTTCCCCATAAAATCTGAGTAGTTTACTTTAGCTTTCTACTTGTAATGAGAAATAATTGTGTAGGATTATAATTGTTTAAAATTTCTTATATTCCATAATTATGATGATTCATTACTTCGTACTTAATTTACTTATAAAATTTGGCCAATTGTTAAGTTAAAATTTGTTGTGAACCCTGATCCTCGAATATTTATGCTTACGATTTAGATAAGAAATTATACTTTCATTATTTATAATATGAGATACTACGCAAGTATACGTATCGTTTATTCTTTTATCAAGTAATATAGGACTTTTTGATTAAGCTCCGAGATATCGAACTTACAGGGAAATGTCTAAAATTTTAAAGAAATAAGAAAAATAACTTTTTAATTTTTTAAAATGATTTTGTAAAGTATGTTTTAAGATATAAATTTTTTCAAATTTGTTTTTGGTATTTTTTGAATAAAAAGTAAAGTAAACAACAAAAGTTAACAAAACTATAAAAATAAGAGTGAAAGCAAAATGAATAAAATATCTTTTTCCTCTTTTCAATGAATCGCAATAATTATAGAATTTTGTCATGGAAGTATCTAAGTGTGTTGTGCCAAATAGAAGCAATTATATTCTTTACCCTTACTTGGTTCTATAAAGAACATTGGTTAATTTGAAGTTTTGAAATACAGAGATTAAGCTAGCAGGAAGATATCAGCTATCACTCTAGAGTTCCCTCTATTCCCTCCACCCGGGGCTAACATCACATAACAAAATTTAAAACATCAAACCAAATTATGGGGCTTTAGCCTATCACTCTAAAGTCCTCTAATTATATTCCTCATTAAAAACATATCTTCCTATTTTTTTGCACCCAACCATATGAACTACAATTCTCACCCATACAATTGCATGTGATTCTTTCCACCGTTGACGTACAATACCGCATTGGTTCTTAAATGTTCTCACAACAAATTTTAACATCTTAATTGGCCAAATGAGGTAAATGAAATGCAAGGTAGTGAATCATCACAACTTCTTCCAACAATGAAATCCTATACTTCACACAACTTCCTTCCATAATTTAATTACTTCATCATTTAAAAGAAAAAAGATAAAGAAAAAACTACTCTAACTCATGGAGAAAACACAATCACAACTTGATTTGAAAGTAGAATTCATAGTGAAAACACAACAAGTCTTACTTTAAAAACAAATGTAAAACAAAGATAAACACTTATCTGAAAATACTCTACACAAGACTCTTGAAGTTCCTTTGAAACTTTGCTTTCCCTTTACAAGACACAATGTAGGCCGGCGCCCAACTCCATTGACTCCAAATCTCTATTCCACTCTTAATAAAAACTAGATACAATTGATAATAAAAGTGGATGAAGTGGAAAGGTGTGCTCTCAATAACTCTCTAACATAAACTTGACTCTTAACACTAATCACACCCTCCAACAACAACCCTTTTTCTGTCTTCAAGTCTTCTTTTTAAAATTCATGTCCAGATTCAATGTATCCACCAAAGAATGCATCCATCCATTCAAATATGCTGCCCAAAAGAAGTTAAGGATATTTAAACTAAAAGCTGCCCAAACACCTCCATTTCGTATAACGGTATGTCAGACAATGTTGTTAGGCTAAGGCTTTTTCTTTTCTCACTGAGGGATAAGGCTAAAATGTTGTTATACTCTTTAGCACCTAGTTCTATTAAAACTTGGGAGGAGTTAACTCAAAAATTCCTTGCTAAGTATTTTCCACCTTCAAGGACTACTCAACTTAGAAATGATATTATCTCATTTTTTCAGTATGAAGGGGAATCAATATACGAAGCCTAGGAAAGATTTAAGGTACTCCTAAGAAAGTGTCCACATCATGCTCTGCCCGATTGGTTAATCATTCAAACATTTTATAATGGGTTAGTAGGATCCCTTAGGTCTATAATTGATGCTGCCGCTGGTGGATCATTAATGTCAAAACCATTTGATGAAGCGTATGCATTAATTGAAGAAATGGCTACAAATGAATTTCAATGGCCCTCTACAAGGTAAAATCATAAATATGTAGTCAGTGTTCATGATACTGATGTGATTGCAATTCTTGTATCTCCGGTTGCCGCAATATCAAGGAAGTTGGACCAATTTGGAATGAACCAGCCTCAACTCACTTCAGTAAGTGAGGAAAGTTCATTAGGGCGTATGATTTATTCCAACCTATCATTTGATGCTTTAAATACCATAAACAACCCGTATTCTAACTTTTACAACCCAGGTTGGAAGAAAGATCCTAATTTTAAATGAAATCATACTACTGAGGGTGGAAACCAACAATGGGAATATAATCATGCAAATCCTAATGGAAGTTGGAATAGGTAGGGTAACATAAGAAATAGGCCTTCACATCCACTGGAATCTAATATTGATCAACAATTTGAGGATAAGAAGATGTCTATAGACAAAGTGGTATTGCAAATGGGAAACCAGTTGCAGAGTCAAAATGCTGCGATTAGAAACATAGAGAATCAACTGGGAGAAATTGCTAATTAACTTAGCAATAAACCCAAAGGAACACTTCCTAGCAACACTGAGATCAAACCTAAAGAGAACGATAATGAACAACTATTCCTTGTTATTGGACAAACTATGATAGATGTGCAAAAAGGAGAGTTGATTATGAATATTAATGACCAAGAAGTCACTTTTGATGTGTTGAAGACTATGAAATATCCAGTTGACAGAAAATATGATGATTATTTTTGGATGGATGAAATTTATTATCTAATTAAAGACCATTTCCAAAAAAGTTTTTGAGATTAAGTTAACAGATGAGGTCAAAATGGACTTTCTTGATGAGCTGAAAATGTTATTTAAAGAAGACTGTATGTTTGTTCAAGAGAGGTGTGAAATGATGGAAGCTGCCAAAAATAGTGAACTTGTAATTCCATTTGTTGGAAAATCTCATAAACTTAAGATGGATGTACCCCATACAATTTTAAAGTCTGCCTATTTAGGGAATTCATCTACACCACCAGTCTTTATATCTTTAGATTCAACTCAATTACAAGAAAAACCTGAATTGAATGATGAACAAGATAAAGTTATTGAACTAGGACTTGGAAGAGAATTTGAGGATAAATTTCAAAAGAACTTTAGGTTGAGAAAAGAGGATAAGGATATTGGAAGACCATTAGAAGAATTTTCTAAGGAATTAGAAAAACATATTTCCTCAACTATGATAGATCCTTTATCATTTAATAATTATAAAGGGCAAGAATTTGAAGATAACTTGAAACAGATGAGTGACATAGAAGAATTTGATCCAGAATCTGAATTATTTAAAGAGAATCTGATCCAAAATTTGGGAGATCTTGAATTATCATTTAGAAATCAATTTCTTATAAATTTCGAGGATGATATTAATATGCGGATTGAGAAAATCAATACAAGAATATTGGATCTGGAAAGAAATATGAGGAACATTGATATAAATTCATCTAAAAAGGAAGAGTTGAATGAAAAATTACAATTTGAGGATATTGTAGGAATTCCTAGATCTTAAAAGGATTGGGTGATTGATCGAGGATTACTTAATTGGAATTTTGATCCAAGAGGAATCATTTGTCGGGCCCGCGACATTAAAACTTAGCGCTTTATGGGAGGCAACCCATAGTTACCAGTGTGCTTTGATTTAGTGTGCTTGAGAACCATGATTGTTAGTGTTGTATGGTGTTTGATTTAGAGTGGATTGACTTGATCATTATGTGTCATTATATATAGATATGTTTGATTGCTGATTGGTTGATGTTTGGATTGTTAGTAGTTTGATTTAATCTTTGTGTGTCATGAGGGAGGTGATTCCTTAACTTCTTATTATGGCTAGACTTATTCTCTTGTAGTAGTTAGATTGACAAGTTCACTATGACTCAGGTCTTACCCGGACTAGAGTTTTATAGGAGTATCATGAATTCGAACAGTGTTAGATCCATCTTAATTTTGTTACTTTCTTTCTCTAACATCGTTTTCATTTGGTAGCAGTCACTAACCTAATTGATGAATAGCATTAGGATGATTTTACACTAGGATTTATAACTGTTAAAGGTGCTTAATTATAGGGATTAGATGATGCCTGAGATTGGTCTCCGGAAATCAATATATCAGGGATAACCTTATCTTTGGGATTATAATCTATAAAATCATTTAAAAAAAGTACCTAATTTATTAGTGTAGTGATTCCGTTAGAAACTGTAAGTAAATCAGTGAGATTGGATGAGTTAAAGCATGAATTAACCTCATTTATCTTATGTGTGTTTATGTTTGTGTTACAATTTTATATAATAATTGAAGAACATTTTTATTTTCCCTTGTTGATACCTGCTATGCTAGTTAAACTTTTATTTAGTAAATTTCATTCTGGCATGATTAGTTTAAATTTATTTTCTTCTGCATATTGTTCTGTCTTACTGAATACTTGTAAATGGTTTTGATAGACTTTTGTGGTAGATAGAATTTCTAAACTGTTTTTCTTCCTGCTTATATTTTTATATACTGAATGTTATATATGTTAAAAATTGAGTTTGGAGGTAGGAAGAAAAATAAAATTTTAATGTTAAAATACTTCCTTTTAGTGTAATTTTATTACAAGCATATTTTAAGTAAGATTGACTTTCTCCTACAGTCATTCTATCCTGATTATGCATGTATATGAATTTGATAGGATGTTGTAGTAGTAAGTAGATTCAACCTTTACTTTTTCTTCCTACAACATTTTAGGGAATTAATTGCAAAATATTTTAAAATTTAAGTTTGGGGGGAAGAAAATTTTTTAAAATGTAACTTTATTTATTCTCGGTAGTCTGTATTTAGTTTGATATCACTTTTAAAATGACTTGTGGTATGTAGTGTTACCTTTAAGTTACTACAATTTCAATTTTAGGAATGTTAGAAAAATAATCTAGTTGAAATCCTATGTGAAGAAACTGTTCTAGAGTTAAGATATTTATTAGGAAACATTGGAAAAATGAATTTTCTATTTATAGTAGAAAGGAGTTGAATATTTGAAAAGCTAAAATTCTTGGATTTATACTTAATGAGAATTGAGCCTTTATTGAAAACCTTTTTTGAACTAATACTTACACTTATAAAAAGTGAGGGAAAGTTTTGAGTTTTGGATTTTAGAGAGAGGATAGTGAAATTCAAAATTATTAAAGGCCTATCCAGATATAGTAATCCTCACATAAAAAAGTGAAAATAAGGGATTAAAAATGATCCCAAAAGAAAGAAAAGAAAAAGGTGAGAAAAAAGAGATTGAAAATGATCCCGAAAGGAAAAAAAAGAGAAAATAAGTGAGGTGAAGCTTGAGGAGAAGCCTAATCAAAAATTGGTTTCACTTGAATCTTTTCTAAATGAAAAGACTTAAAAAAATCCTAAGCTTATTCATATTTCAAAATATATTGTTTAAATTGGTATAGTTAAGATGTCTAAATTTCATTTTTATACTTTCTATGAATCTTTAGTTTGACAAATTTCAATAACTTTTGAAGTAAATAAAAAATCAGGATTCCTAAGTTGAATATGAGATATTCTTACACTCTAGTCCTAGGTTGATTTGCTAGAATTTCTCCTATGTTATACTATAACATTTCTGAGATGAAATTATTGGAAACTCTATTGAAACCCACCCTCACAAGTCAACATATTTTATTTTCAAAGTTATAGTGTTACTTAAGGACAAGTAACAGTTAAGTTTGGGGGATTCTGATGCACCAAAAATATATATGCTTTTTGCTATATGATTTTACTCATTTTTTGTGATATTACACTTTAAAAGGAAGGTATTATGTATGTTTTTTGGTTTTATGTACAAGAATGGTGATTGGAGCAAAAAGAAGCAAAAACGGTGTAATTTTAAACAAAAACGAGCAAGAAAGAAAATTTTAGCTTGACACCTTTCGATAAGTCTTTCTATGTTTAATCTCCTTTACACTTCTTGCATATTTTTGAATGATATTACACATTAAAGAGAGGTTATTTTATGCTTATTTTGTAGGGCTATCTGTTAGGAACGCAACGTAACTGAAACGGGGTGAATCAGAGCCGAAACAGAGCCAAACGGAGTAAAATGGTGGAGCTGCGTAAGATGAGCGCCGGCGGCCCCAGAAGCCCGAAAGCACGAAAAATAGGGTGCCAGGAGAGCCCTATTCAGCGCAGGTAGCGCCTGAGATGGCCTGGATGCAATATTGGGCAGTTTTTGGCCAAATACATCGAATCTGGACACTTTTTGGAGGGTTTCTTCATGCACCTCTAGGGAAATTCGTCCCTACTCTATTTTAAACCGAATTTGAAACCAAAAATGAAGAGGAGATATTAGAAAAATCTTGAAGAATGCTTAGAGATCTTATAATTGGAGTAGAAATGTAGATTTCTACCTTTTTGGAGAGATTGGTGAGGGGATTTTGAGAGAATCTATAAGGGAATGTTCTATCATTGCATGGATCCGCGGGAGACTTTGTGGGAGAGATTTTCATCTTTCTTTTAAGGGAAAAAAGCTAAGTATTGTGTTCTTCATTATCTTATGATTTTGTAAACTCTTATTTTGTGGATTTGCTTTGAAATGAAGTTTTTCATTGTGTTTTCTTCGTGCTTTGTGATGTCTTTCTCTTACTTTTTGTTCTTATTTGAAAATAGTCGCATAAGAAGATTATGCCATTATTTTCACTCTATTTTCTTTTGTAAAGAGTAGGATTCATGTTTAGGATATTGAGATGCTTGCTAAAAGATGTTTTAATTATAAATGTGATGATTTTTACTTGCACTTCATTTACATTACAATAAGGGCCCGTTGTATTGTTAAAATTCGTTGTAATTGCATTGTCCCGAAAAGGGCGATGTAATTCTCAACAAAGTGGAACCACATTCAATGTCCGTGAATGAATTGCGTAGTTCATGGGGATTGAGTACAAATAAATAGGGAAATATGGTTTCATGGTCGTCGAATTGGAGGTTTCAGGGTGACAGGCTGAGATCCCTAATTTGGTCCTAAGATTGGTAACTAAAGTCGAAGATTAGCCTTCAGGGGAAGGGTGAGTGGGAGCTCCGTAGTGACAGCCGGTATCCTCCCAGCCTAGCCTTAGATTTAGTGACTGAACTTAGGATATGTCATTGTTCTTTACATGCTTGGAAGAGGGGGTACTCTTTTGAGGGTAAAGAAACATTTATGCTCCCATTTGGCACATATAATATTTAATGCATCTTTCCTTTACATTTTCTAATTCATTACATAAGAATAGTAGATTTTATTATCTCAAAATTCACCAAACCAATTTATCCAATAAGGGTTATCTTTAGAAGTAATATTTGCATTTAGGAATAGTTATAATCCTTACATATAATTATATGCATTTAGGAGTAGTTGTTAGAAACACCACTTATATCGACCATTCCAAACTTAGTAGACTAAAATTTGACTAAGAACCTTTTACCTCGCTTCTCTGTGGGATCAATAAATAGGACTCTATTAGAGCCCTCTATTACTTGATATGATACATATACTTGCGTTTGAAATTGTGACTTTACAAAATCATTTTAAATATATAAATTTGAGGTCATAAATTCTTACATATAAAAAAGTTGCATCAAGTTTTTGGAGCCGTTGCCCGGGAAGCTTTAGTAAGAATTTTAGGATAATTTTAGTTGAAGTAATTAGGCTTAAAACTGGAAATCTTTAGTGTCGTAAAATTGTGTTTGTGCGAAAATTATTTTTTTTGTATGAAAAAGTGTTGTGAAAAAATAAATTGTTTGTGTGAAAAATAAGGTGTTTATGAAAATATTTTGTTGTGTTGAATATATTTTTCATTTTATTTATTTTATTGTTAATGTATTGTTTATTGTGTTACGTATGCAAAACAAAGGATCTGTAGGACTTGTGCCTTATGATCCCGAGTTAGGAAAATTGAAATAAATAAAAAAACAGAAAGGACTTGAAAAGCTAGAAATGGAAATGGAAAGCATTCAAAATAATAACTTGAAAAATCATCATAAATCATTGAGGGATTATGTAAATCCTACGATAGATAAAATTCACTCAAGTATACAACTTGTGCAGAACAACCTTGGGGGACCTAAATCCAGTGACTATCCAATTTGTGCAGAACAACCAGTTTAGGGGAACTCCTTCGGAGGATCCCTATTTACACTTATCTAGTTTTCTAGAACATTTTGCTACATTTCGTTATAACGGCATGTCAGACGATGCTGTTAGGCTAAGACTTTTTCTATTCTTACTAAGGGATAAGGCTAAAATGTTGTTATACTCTTTAGCACCTAGTTCTATTAAAAATTGGGAGGAGTTAACTCAAAAATTCCTAGCTTAGTATTTTCCACCTTCAAGGACTACTCAACTTAGAAACTATATTATCTTATTTTGTCAGTATGAAGGGGAATCAATATACGAAGCCTGGGAAAGATTTAAGGAACTCCTAAGAAAGTGTCTACATCATGCTCTGCCCGATTGGTTAATCATTCAAACATTTTATAATGGGTTAGTAGAATCCCTTAGGTCTATAATTGATGTTGCCGCTGGTGGATCATTACTGTCAAAACCATTTGATGAAGCGTATGCATTAATTGAAGAAATGGCTAAAAATGAATTTCAATGGCCCTCTACAAGGGAAAATCATAATATGTAGCTAGTGTTCATGATACTGATGTGATTGCAATTCTTGCATCTCAGGTTGCCGGAATATCAAGGAAGTTGGACCAATTTGTAATGAACCAGCCTCAAAAGCACAGCATGGTGTGGACACTTTCTTAAGAGTTCATTAAACCGTTCCCAAGCTTCATAAGCACAGCATGGTGTGGACACTTTCTTAGGAGTTCATTAAACCGTTCCCAACATCATCAATGTAACATCATTTCTAGGTTGTACAGTCATTGATGGTGGAAAATATTTAACAAGAAATTTTTGTGCTAAATCACCCCAGTTTTGATAAATCTAGATGCTAATGAATTCAACGATATCTTAGCCTTATTTCGAAGTGAGAATGGAAAAAGCCTAAGTCTAATAGCATCATCATAAACACCATCATATTTAAATGTAGCACATAATTCTAGAGAAATGGAAATATGTAAATTTGAATCTTCAGTTGGTGCTCCCCAAACTTGTTATTTGATACCATTTGGATAATAGCAGGTTTAAGTTCAAATGAATTAGCAGCTACAATAGGATTTTGAATACTACCACGAAGTTCATCCACGATAGGGTTTGCATAATCTCTTAAAGGTCTTAATTCCTGGAAACACCAACAAAACTAGCTAAACCCACTTTCCAACTTCCATCAACATTTATCTTAATATAACCTTTCCAAGGTTTATTCTAAACAACTAAAGAAGAATTCAACTTATAAGACAAAGGAGCAGGTGCATTAAATTTCTTGAACAACTTAAGCATCAAATTACTCACTTTATTAACTCTCCAAAATTTAAGGCATTTATAAAAGTAGTTAGTAATAATGCTAAAAGTATTAGAATAAACCACCAGCCTCTAATTATGTTTTAGCTTATTCCTTACCCAGAACTTAAATCAGAAGACAATCATAAGAATGGTAGTATAAAAAACATCTTCTAGCTTCTTCCAATCGGCTACAAAACCTGCAAAAGAAAAGGTCAAATCTTTTCCCATTATTCTACCAATGAACTTGTAAATCGAATTACATATATCTGAAGAAAGCACACATTCAATAAACATATGATCCAAGTCCTCCTCTTGTTTTCTACAAAGAAAACATTAAGATGAAGATTTTAAACCCTTGAGAATCAAAATATCATAAGTAGTTAATAAGCAATGCAATCCCCTCCAAAAGAAGAAGGAGATAAAAAGTTAAATCCACATTTCTAAGTCAAATGTAAGTCAATACCTGATTCATAATTAATAAAATTAGCAAAAAATTTTGTATGAGAATCACCAAACTTTCCTTTAATTCTAACTTATCATTCCCATGTGAAATAAGAATATTAGCAATGATATGAGCATCAGTAGAGTTAACCATAGTGGCTAAGACATCAGCTTCCCAATTATAATTTTACCAAAAACTATTAATAGAAAGATTTATATTAAAAGGACCACCATAATGCTAAACTAAAGAACAATTACCCAACCATGTATCATACTAAAAACTACAATTGTCATCATCAATGTCCCAAACCAGATAATTTTCAGTTTCTAAGGAGCCATTTAGCATTTCTTTCCAAATAATAGAATCTGTAGCATTACTAGAAAAAAATGAAAATGAGAATCAGAAAAATATTTATTCTTCATGAATTGGTCCCACAACAAACTTCCATTTTGAAATATAACCCAAAGCTTTAGGAAATTAAGTTCATTGAATCTGATATGCTTCTGAATCCCAAGAAACCAGCACAAAGTGGTTTACAATGTTTAAATCAACTTCTCCAATAAATGTTATGATCATTGTTAGCCCAAGCAAATTTGTTAAAATTAGTTTCCAAATTATTAATGACATAGGCAGAGATTTTCATAATTTGTAAAGTGTATAAAGAAATAGCGATGAGAATATTCTTTATAAGTGTAATTTTCCACCAAAGGAGAGGAAACAATCATCCTATGAAAGAGTTTTCTTATTGACTTTATCTAGCATGTTTTCAAAAAGATGTTTCCTAAATTTACCTTTGTCCAGATAAATAATCCCAAATAAATTATGTGGAGGACAACTTTAACACAGTGAGTTGAAAAATGAATCCAATTCTTCTTCATCACAAAAATAAAATTTGCATAGTAAAAGATTCATTTGCTGGTATTAAACCAAAGTCTAGAAGCCTTTTCAAAGTGTTCTAAACTAATACAAAGTCTATTTTTGGAATTCTTATTATCATTGGTAAAGATCACAATATCATCAGCATAAGAAAGATGAAAGTCAGAAGATCACCTTTATATTTGAATAACATGTTTGGATATTTATTGATCATACTATTAAGCAGCAGAGAAACTTGTCAAAAGCAATAATAAAGATGAGAGGAGAAAGTGAATCCCCTTGTTTAACACCTCTAGAGGATTTAAAAAACCCACTTTTATTCCCATTTATCAAAATGGAATAAATGTTACTGTCCAATAATCTATTAACAATCTAACAATAAGATAAAGAGAATCCTCTAGTTTTAAATATAAAAAATGAACTCCCATCTCATTATGTCAAAAGACTTTTTAATATCCATTTTTAAAATCACATTTCTTATCTAACTCAAGAATCAAATCTTGAGTAATCATAACATTTTCATAGATGAGTCTCCCTTACACAAAAAATGACTAATTATTTTTAATAAGATGTAAATGAGGTTTAAAACAAGACACAATGATTCTAGAGATAATTTTTTTGATTACAATACTTAGACTAATAGGTCTATAAGAATCCCAACTATAGTTATCTTTATTCTTAGTAATAAGAACAAGATTAGTAGATTGAAAGTGCCTAGAAAAAGCAATGCCTCTAAAAAAATCCTGATTTGTATGACACATATCATCCTTGACTATATCAAGGTAGAATTTGTGACCCACAATTTTATATTATGATATTTTTAATTTAATTGCAACGATGCCAAAAACTTGACCCCGCTATATTATATGTATAGAATTGTAATTATTTATGTTGTGGATGTTATGCAAGTATACGTATCGTATCAAGTAATACAGGGCTCTAGTGGAGTCCTGGTTATCGATCCCACAGGGAAAGAGAAAATTAAATAACAACTAATTTTAAAATAAAAAAAATAATAATAATTTTAAAATAGTATACAAAAATTTGGAATTCTAAATTTAAGCACAATAAAGTAAACTAAGTATTTTAATTAGGTAACTTAACTAAGTAGAAGATTAATACGTATTGAAAGTGCAGGAAATTAACTAATTGCTAAATAAGTCTTAACTATTCAAAAAAAGTATCTTTCCCCTTGTTTAGAAATTTAAGTGATTGATGAATTTAAATAGATAATGTTAAGGTATTGTGACAAATAGGAGCATTCCTATTCTTTACCCTTTGGTCCAGTGTAAAGAATATTGACTAATCCTATGTTTGATTACTGAATCTGCGGCTAGGCTGGGAGGATACAGACTGCCACTTCAGAGCTCCCACGTTCCCCTCGCCTGAGGGCTAACATCTACACTTCAGCTCTCAAACAATAGGACCAAATTGAATATTTTAGTCTGTCACACTAAAATGCTTAATTCTACGCCCAGTGATATTATTTCCCTATTTATTTGCACCTTCCTTCCAAGGCTTTTGAATTCCCCGAATATCAGATGTAATTTTTACTATAGTTGTAAATCAACACATTTTAACAAATCAAATGGCCAGCTTTAAAAAGTAAATTAAGTTTTAAGTAAAAATTATCACAATTTATTAATATATAAAAGTATCTCTATTTTAATTTCATCAAGTCACTTAATTTCATAAACGAGGAGAAAGACTAAATCAACTACTCGTAATGCATGGGAACTAAACTAAGCATGGATTTTATTTAAAGTTAAAAACAATAAATACAAATACTTATCTTGATTTATCCCCAAGCGGACTCCTCGTAGTTCCTTTCGACTCTTCCTTCCAAGACAGAGACGACTCACTAATTACTCACTAAACTCACTAAAAGACTCACTAATTACACTAATTAAGATTCTAAAGATTGCTCACTCACTTATAACACACTTAGAACACACAAAAGACACAAAAGATCGCACACAACCGGATCGATTTTCGGCCTCTATATAGAGGTAAGCAAAGGTCCAAGAGGTGTGTAAGCATCTCTTCAAAAAGTGTCCAGGTTCAATGTATTTGTGCCATTTGAACTAGCTCGCCATCGGCGACGAACTACCTCGCTGTCTGCGAGGCTTCTAGAAAGTCTTTGAACCGCGCTATCTCGCTGTCGGCGGGCTCGGGCTCGCTGTCAGCGAGACAGTTATAAATCCTTCAGAATTTCTTCCTCGTACCCTCGCCGTCGGCGACTCAGCACAAATTGCATTATTTTCTTTCTTTTTGCTCCAAATTCGCTCCTTTTTATGATTTTTGCTTTTATCACCTAAATTCTCCATTCATGCAATAAAATAAAGAAAATACCTTTCTTTAAAGTGTAATTTCATCAAAAATAGGTATGAATTTCTTAATAAATTTTTCAGTGATCAAAATCCCCCAAACTTACTTATTACTTGTCCTCAAGTAATTTTAGTACTACATAAAAATAATGATTTCTATAGTAAGCTTTTTCAATTTAAATAAACTATGAATTAGATTAATTAAAATCATAATAGAGTTAAATAAAAATAATTCATGTAATTTAATTAATCTTATAGAAATAAATTATTTAGTTATGAGGTCTAAGATTTCTAGCTTACTATTCATTTCAGGAATGACTATATTTAAAAGAATAACTACTTAAGATATTCATATGATAAGAAATTCAAGAAAATACTATTAGGTAAAATTCTAATCCATAAACATAAGTTTGGAAATATCTAAGTTTTTCCCTTTAGGTTAAATCAAATGAAGCCAATTTTTGATAAGGCATCTCCTCAAGCTTTTCCTCATTTTTCTTTTCTTTTTTTTTTCTTTTTTCTAATGAGGATTACTTAATCTGGAGAGCCTGTTAATAATTTTGAACTTCATTTTCATCTTCCTAAATTTGAAACTTAGGAATATTTCTTAGCTTATATATACTTCGTAGTTTTTACTTCATTAATTTTCAATCTTTTCTTTTTCACTTGAATACTTAAGAATTTTAATTTTAGAATATAGTTTTCCTTACTAAAAATAGTTTACTATATTCGTATTCCCTTTAACCAAATATTTTGTTCTATTTAATCAATTAAAGCACTAGAAATATTTCATTTAACCTTTTATAATAATTAAATAAAATAATTCATATTAATTAAATTGAAAAAAATTTGCTATAAAAAATCATTTTATAATAATTTGAAAATAGAAATTGAGAACAAGTTAATAACTAAATTTGTATTTTACTCCCCCCAACTTAAATTTTTATATCTACTCTAAATAATGAAAAAGGGAAAGTAAATAAATCATACCTTTGAAGTTTAGGTATTTCTTTTTTCTTTGAAATTTTTGCAGGCTTTTTCATTTTTTATTGAACCTGTACTGTTAGTATTCTCCATATATATAAACAATTTAAAGAAAATGCAGGGATAAAATCTGAGATAAGTATTAAATACAACAATTAAAATTAACTCTACACTACACATATGAATTACTAACATATTAAAACAATTTAACTAACACATTAACAATTTTACAACTTAAAACAATACAGAATAAAATAAAAAAACATACTAAAGAAAAACTAACATCCTATTTAACATAAAAACAAATGCAATTAACTAACACAAAAAAAAACAATAACTAAACTATTATCACAATTCAAGCAAATTAATCTAACTAACATCCAATGTCTCACAACATAAAGTACTGAATATTACAAACATACAAAAGTTTCCACAATAACTTAACATCAAACAAACAAAACAAATAAAGTCCTAATCTTATTCATCAAAGTCCCAGGCTATATCATCTCCTCCCTGATCTGTAGGTTGAGAAGACTGAGCAGGCTGGTACTGTGAATATCGGGGGCACTCAGGAAAGACAACATCTAAATCTCCACTCCTATAACGACGTTCAGCTTCATAGTATGCAATTTCGTATTCCGAATGTCGCTGGAGGTATTCACTATCATAATCATGTCTCCTCTCCGGATTATCAATCCTTTGATCAAAATGATCAAATCTTCTCCCCATTGTTTCTCCAAACTGCTCAAAACTCCTCCTATGCAGGGTCAATTCATTCATCAGATCTTGTAGGGTAGGGGTGGTAGGCTCAGGTGGTTCATAGCTAGTAGAGGGTATATCTCTACTGGACTGAGTGAAATAACTTCTCACTCCTGATCTCCATCCTTCATGAGATTCATACTTCTTAATGTTGGCAGCTGTGAGTGGTTTCATAGGTTCCACCCATTCTTCATCATCTCTAGCCTCAACTCCAGAGAGTTGGCAGAGTACAAAAATTAATCCAAGGTGTCCCAATCCAGCTCCACTCTCATTTCGAGGAATGGCCAGGATATTTTGATAAATAACTCTCCCGATGTTGATGCTTCTGTTATTCTTAATACAGAAATTCAGAATTGCTCTATCTCGTGTTACCTCACTATGGTGATATGTGGGTAACGAGTAGAAC
Source organism: Papilionanthe hookeriana x Papilionanthe teres (assembly GCA_022702705.1). Lineage (NCBI taxonomy): Eukaryota > Viridiplantae > Streptophyta > Magnoliopsida > Asparagales > Orchidaceae > Papilionanthe > Papilionanthe hookeriana x Papilionanthe teres. The sequence continues at coordinate 14,693,909 of CM040424.1, forward strand.
AAATAAAGTAATGCCGAGCTTTGGAGATCGCATTTAATTTAGAAAGAGGAAAATTCACTCTTTCCTGTCGCTTAATTTTCCAAACTCCGGTCCCATCGGTGAGAAAGTTAATGACTTCCTCCAAGTGGTCCTTCCATCGTTCCAAAAGTTTCATACTCGCTAAAGTGCGAGTCATGAACTTCATAGAACGCGTTAATTCTTGCAGCATTGAAATCTACAAAAAACCCTCGTACCTTTACTGGTGCATCTTCAGCGGCAGTCAAATTGGCATAAAATTCTTTAACCACTTCTACAGCTGCTCTATATTGAACGTAACAGAAATTCTCCCAACCTCGTTCCTTAATAATCCGCTCTACTTCTCCTCCCGGATTTTTGAAAACCCGATCTGCAATGCACTTTCTTCCTTGTATGTTTTCAAAATATTTAGCCTGTGCTCGTGCATTGATGAATCGGTCTTCGTCGAATTCTACTCGACGTTTTTTTCGTGGAGCCATACGATCGATCTGTGAAAATCATGAAAATTGTCACTAAACTTAAAAATAATCCTAAGAAGGCTTCCTACAACATTTATAAGCAATTTAAATCAAATTCCATGGATTTCCACCGAATATTTCTTCCATATTTTGATTTTGCCCAAAATTTGCAATGTGGTGAAAATACATGGTGAAAATCAAAAATTTTTGTATAGGAGTGAAGCACTTACCAAGAGAAGATGAAATCCGGTGTTTTTGAGTGATGAAATCGCTTCAAATCCAAGATCTCTCAAGCCCTAGGTCGATTTTTGCGAAAATGAGAGGTTGGGGATGATGAATACTGTTTTTGACCGGTCAATTAAAGTGTTTTTTGTGACCTCGCTGTCAGCGAGATTTTTCTCGCCGTCGGCGAGCTAATATTTTTCGGAACCAAAAACTCTCGGGAAAAATCTGCTGTCGAGGAGGAATTCTTTGCTGTCAGTGAGATCGATCTAGCAGTCGGCGGGATTTTTCTCGCCTTCGGCAAGATTCCAAAAATTTTAAATTTTTGAAATTCGTCACTCATTTTTGTCCTTGATTTTTCTTATATTATATTTCCGATCATATTATTTATTAATTTAATATGAAGATTAGCTACTTATACATAAACAAATTCACACAACACAACAAATTAACTTTAATATTGAAATCCATGGGATGTACAAACTAACATAATTAAAACTCTATAATCAAACTTCAAACTTCAATTCTTACTACTAATCAGCATCGCAAACTAATCCACGACACACTAAATGCTGATACAAATCTATGACGCATATCTCAATTAGGTTTGAGATATTCAAATCATCACTCCACACATAATAAAATCTAGATCAAATCAAATAACATAAACATAAACATACTATGGAAATCTTTACTACTACTCTTCAATGTCAGAATCTTCATCTTTTCTCGATATTTCCGATATGTCGATGATGTACAAATAAGTTATAGAAAGGCTCGAAGGGAAATTCCGAAGCGGATCCTTCGATGATCCAACCCTTCAGTCTCGGCAAATGAAGAAAGCTAGCTTCCGGGAGTCCGGAATGATCAAAGTGTTCCTTCATCCTCCAGTCAATGTGATCAAATAAATCAGATATATTGTCGATTGAATCTCTCACATTCTGCAGTTCTTTCTCCATTCCTTTAATTTTCTTCATAAGTAACTCTGTTTTATCTGAAATAGGCCTTGCTATAGGTTTATTCTGTGAAGCTCTATCAGAGATAAATGTAATGTCTTCATTATTGTCCAAAGTAGGGAACATATCTGTAGGATCAAGCGGCTTCCAAGGTAACAGAACCTTTTCCCAAGCTTCATAAGAAACCTGGTACTGACTGCATAATGCAAAATTAGTAGATGGGTGACCTAGTCCGTGAACTGACCCATGCACAATTAAACCCAATGCAGACTTAACAATTATTGATCCCACATCAATAGGCAATCCAATTTGAATACAATAATTCAATATAGCGCATTCTTTCGAAACCTTGTTTACCCTCATAGTAGGTAACAATTTAGATGAGATGAAAAAGTGCCGAGTGCTTTGAGACGAGATTCAAAAGTGATGCGGAGAAACTAACATACCCGTCTTCACGCATTTCCCAATCTTCCGGTTCATCAGTCAGATATCGAAATATCTCATTCATATTATATCGAGAAGGCACAAAATTTGAATAGTGACATACCGGGGTATTTTCTATAGAGAATAATTCATTTACTCTTGATGGAGTAAACGTCACCCATCTTCCTCGGACGTAGACATTCACATTGTTGATCGCATGTAAGTTAGAGTAGAACTCTTTCACAACTGGAATAACAACAGCAGATGTAGTGTAACAAAATACCTCTCAGTGCCGCTGCGCGATCATTTCTTCTATCTATCATTTCTTCTATCTTCGTAGTGGAATTCTCTAATCCTCGATTGATAAATCCCCGTTCCTTGATAACTCTTTTCTTTACCAAAACCTTGTTGAAGATCCGCTGCGCTTCCGCACTCACAAATTTCCTCCGGTTAAACACTCTGAATTAGAGGAATCTAAGAATTTGGAGGCCATTATGGTGAATGGAATGAATTGTAGTGAAGAAGGCAGATCTAGAATGATTTAAGAATGTGTTTTCAGAAAGGAATTGGCGTTGAAACCGTCCAAATTGGCATTCAAATTATAAATAACGCATCTTTATAACTTCCTCGCTGTCAGCGAGAAGTTTCTCGCCGTCGGCGACTCAGTTATAAAAACTGCCTCTCAAGTTCTCTCTGTCGGCGGGACGTTTCTCGCTATCAGCGAGCTCGATAAATAAACTGAATCTAATTTAGGCGCGAACCTCGCTGTCGGCGAGTATCTACCTTACCGTCGGCGAGATTCCAAAATAATGTCCAATTTTACTCTAAATCGAATAATTTCATTTCTCATCATAATGGTTCGAATATGTGATTATTAATAATAATAATTGAGTAGTAAAGTTTCAATAATATAGACTAACTATTAAGATACAATAAAAATAGATGACTAATATGGGTTGCCTCCCATAAAGCGCTTGGTTTAACGTCGTCAGCCCGACCTAATTTAAATTATTAATCAGGTCGACTAAGCATTAAAACCTCTTTATAGTTAGGTTTTATACCTTCGAAATATGGTTTTAATCTATGTCCATTAACTTTAAATTTATGTCCAGCTTTTGGATCTTCGATTTCTATAGTTCAGTATGAAAATATTTGAGTTATGGTGAAAGGTCCTAACCATCGAGACTTCAATTTTCCAGAAATAATTTCAATCTAGTATTATATAACAAAACTTCTTGTCCTGGTTCAAAATTTCTCTGATTAATCTTCCGATCATGCCATAATTTCATCTTTTCTTTATAAATCCGATCATTATCATATGATTCATTTCTTAATTCTTCCAATTCATTTAATTGCAGCAATCTTTTCTCACCAACTTCCTTCATATTATAATTAAATTCTTTAATCGCCCAATATGCTTTATGTTCTAATTTAACTCGTAAGTGGCATCTTTTTCCATATATAAGCCTGTAAGGAGTCATTCCAATCGGAGTTTTTTAAGTAGTCCTATAAGCCCATAATGCAGTGTCTAATCTAATAGACCAATCTAACCTATTTGGGTTTACAGATTTTTCTAAAATACGTTTAATCTCACGATTAGATACTTCAGCTAATCCGCGAGTACGTGGATGATAAGCGAGTGGATATCTTATGAGTAATATTGTATTTTTCTACTAGTTTGTGAATGTATTTATTTCTAAAATGAGTTCCTCCGTCAGTGATAATCACTCTCGGCATTCCAAATCTAGTAAAATAGTTTTCATCAGAAATTTTGAAACACTCTTAGCATCACACTTAGGTAAAGCTTGTGCCTCGATCCATTTGGAAACATAATTAACAGCTACTAATATATATGAGTTTCCAAACAAAGGAATAAAAGGTCCCATAAAATCTAATCCCCAAAAATAAAAAATTTTAACTTCTAATATAGAATTTAGAGGCATTTCGTTTTTTCTAGATATATTTCCTACTCTTTGACATTTATCGCAAGTTTTAATATATCTATATACATCTCTAAATAGAGTAGGCCGGTAAAATCCAGTATCGTAGAATCTTATAAGCGAGTTTTATCGGTCCCAAAATGTCCTCCAAAATCGAATCATGACATTTTTGAATAATTGGTTCAGTTTCTTCATAAGGTACACATCTTCTAATAAGTAAATCTTTACATTGCTTATATAAATATGGTTCATCCCAAAAATAGGTTTTCGTATCATGGATGAATTTTTTCTGTTGTTGTAAAGTTAGCATAGGTGGTAAAATATTACTAACTATATAGTTTACTATATCGGCATACCATGGTATTTTCCCGCACTCATTGATATTATATAGTTATTCATCGGGAAAACTGTCTATAATTTCATTTTCAATATCAGATAATTCATGATTTTCTAATCTTGATAAATGATGTGATTTGATTATCGGTTCTTTCTTATTAACGATCTCGAAATCGAATTCTTGCATTAAGTGCCAATGGGAGCATAAATGTTTCTTTACCCTCAAAATAGTATCCCCTCTTTCAAGCATGTAAAGAACATTGACATATCCTAAGTTCATTCACTAAATCTAAGGCTAGGCTGGGAGGATACCGGCTGTCACTACGGAGCTCCCACTCACCCTTCACCTAAAGGCTAATCTTCGACTTTAGTTACCAATCTTAGGACCAAATTGGGGATCTCAGCCTGTCACCCTGAAACCTCCAATTTGTCGCCCATGAAACCATATTCCCCTATTTATTTGCACTCAATCCCCATAAACTATGCAATTAATTCACGGACATTTAATGTGGTTCCACTTTGTTGACAATTACATCGCCCTTTCGGGACAATGCAATTACAACAAATTTTAACAATACAATGGGCCCTTATTGTAATGTAAATGAAGTGCAAGTAAAAACCGTCACATTTATAATTAAAACATCTTTTAGAAAGCTTCTCAATATCCTAAACATGAATCTTACTCATTGCAAAAGAAAAAAAGAGTGAAAATAATGACATAATCTTCTTATGCGACTATTTCCAAATAAGAAGAAAGAGTAAGGGAAAGACATCACAAAGCACGAAGAAAACATAACGAAAAACTTCATTTCAAAGCAAATCCACAAAATAAGTGTTTACAAAATCATAAGATAATTAAGAACACAATACTTATCTTTTTCCTCTTGAAAGAAGGATTAAAATCTCTCCCACAAAGTCTCTCGCTAATGCATGCAATGCTAGAACATTCCCTTACAGATTCTTTAAAAATCCCCTCACCAATCTCTCCAAAAAGGTAGAAATCAACATTTCTACTCCTATTATAAGATCTCTAAGCATTCTTCAAGTTTTCCCTATTATCTACTTTTCATTTTGGCTTCAAATTCGGTTTATAATAGAGTAGGGATGAATTTCCCAAGAGGTTCATGAAGAAACCCTCCAAAAAGTGTCCAGATTCGATGTATTTGGCCAAAAACCGCCCAATATTGCATCCAGGCCGTCTCTGGCGCCGCCGGCGTTGAACAGGGCACTCCTGACGCCCTATTTTTTGTGCTTTCGGGCTTCTGGGGCCACCGGCACCCATCCTGTGCAACTCCACCATTTTGCTCCGCTTGGCTCCGTTTCTGCTCCGATTCCCCTCGTTTCAGTTGCATTGCGTTCCTAACAGATAGCCCTACAAAATAAGCATATAAAACAACCTTTCTTTAAAGTGCAATCTCATTAAAAAATATGCAAGAAATATCAAAGAGATTAAACATAGAAAGACTTATGGAAAGGTGTCAAGCCAAAATTTGTTTTCTTGCTCGTTTTTGCTCCAAATTATGCTGTTTTTGCTTCTTTTTGCTCCAATCACCATTTTTGTTCCTAAAATAAAAAAAACATACAAAATACCTTCCTTTTAAAGTGTAATATCACCAAAAATGATTAAAATCATATAGAAAAAAGCATATATATATTTTTTGTACATCAGAATCTCTCAAACTTAACTGTTACTTGTCCTCAAGTAACACTATAACTTTAAAAATAAAATATGTTGACTTGTGGTTGTGGGTTTCAATTGAGTTTCCTATTATTTTATCTCAGAAATGTTATAGTATAATGATGTATAAAAAATACCTATTTCTTTATGTCTTAATTCTTATTAATTTCTAAGGATATTATGCTTTAATGAAAGGTATTTTTTGTGTTTTTGGATGTAGGTAATGTAAAAGGGTCTAAAAAGGAAAAAGGAGCAAAAATGAGCAAAAATGGATCAAAATACAAAAACTATAAAAAATTATGGCCTGGCGCCTAGGCGTGAGAAGCTGGCGCCTAAGCGCCAGACTCGATACAAAAATTGTCAAGTTTTTTAGAACGTTTGATCAGTTATTTTGACAGAGTGAGCGGTTATTGGACATTCTAGAAGACTGACAGTTGTTCCTTGATAATAAGACATGTGATACATTGCATTTGGATGCTCCAAAAAGGTTTTAAATGTGAAGAGGTGCGACGAACTGGACGCGGTGTCCGGCGCCTAGGCGCCAGATTTTGGCGCCTAGGCCCCAGACCGACCTTCTAGAAGATTCATTGAATGTGGACATGTTTTGAAGAGGTGCCTCAAGGCAACCCTTGAAGCCTATAAATAGGGGTCCATTTCTTCAGAAAACGTGCCCCTCCCATTGTAACCCTTTCTCTTATCCACTTTAGGATCTCTCATCCTTAGAGAGAGAAATAGAGAGAGAAGTTTAGGGCCACTTTGTTTAGTTTAGTGAGTTTATTTTCAAGTTATTGCATCTGAAGTTCATTACACTGTGGAGTCAGTAGGAGTCAGAAGATCTGTAGAAGAAATATTTGAGATAAGTATTTTTATATTTGATTTAAAGTTTAATTATCATGTTTTGCTATTTATTTTCAATGTGTTACGAGTAGTTAGTTTACTTTCTTCCTTCGATTATGAAGAGATAGATAAGATAATATAAAGATTCGATGGAGAATTGAAATTCAAAATATTTTCAAAACATTGTGATGACATTAATACTCGATCTTACTTTACTTTTTAAATTGGCCATTTGAATTGTTAAAACCTGTTGAAGAGTTTTGAGACCTTGAAGGAGAAGAACTCTTAACTTGTAAATGTCACAAGAATCCTTGGGTAGTCGAAGGCCATGTGCGGGCTATTCAAGGTGAAGTGCAAATAAATAGGAAGATAAGATTTAAAGGGCGTAGAATTGATAGGATTTTAGAGTGACAGACTAAATTCTTATAATTTGATTTATAAATTAGGAAAGGGTCACTAGTAAGACCGACCAAAGCCACCCTTGGACATCTAGAAGTGTGAACCTAGATTAACCCATTCTACTAACAATACATCCGGACCTATTCAGTAAATTAGCCAATGTTCTTTGCGCATGGATCAAAGGGTAAAGAATAGGAATGCTTCTATTTGGCACAATACTATATATCAAATTCTCCAAGGAATATTAAATTATCTTAAAAATCTTAGATTAATTGAAGGAAAGAAAGTTATTTATTTTATATAGATTTCATAAAATCATTTTCTTATTATTGTTTTCTTTATTTACATCTAGTAAATTAATAGTAATTTTTAAAAGATAAAATAAAAATATATTTTTTATTTTTTTTTATTTAGAAAATTTATCACTATAATTCTTCCCCGTGGGATCGATACTGGGGTCTCTGTTTAAAAACCCTAAATTACTTGAAACAATACGTATACTTGTGTAATACCCCTAGTGTGTAAAAATATTTTCTAAATTTACATAATATTAATTTTATACACTAGCCGCTATTTATAAATTGAGTCAAAGTTTTTGACTATCTTTTGGAAGTAAACTTTACTGCGTTATTTGTGATCGGGTCAAGTTTTTGGCACCGTTGACAGGGAAAGAAAGAAATAGAATAGTATAAATTTTCTTAAAAAAAGAAAAAAAGATATATATTTTATTCCTTGTTTTATGCGAAGATTTGGTTCTGAAGGATTAATACCTTTAGATTCTGAATTAGAAAGAACAATTAGAAAAATTAAAAAGGGAAAAGAAATTCAAAAATTTCAAGAAATGGCTACTTTACAAAATCCAATTGAACTTAATGATCAAAATTTTTATAAACCATTAAGGGATTATGCTAACCCTACAGTTGATGAACTTCATAGTAGTATTCAAATACCCACTGTAGATGCTAATTCTTTTGAACTTAAACCGTCTATTATTTAAATGGTGCAAAACATTCAATTTGGTGGATCACCGAATGAGGATCCAAATTTACATCTTGTTAGTTTTTTAGAACTTTGTGCTACCTTTAAATATAACAATGTTTCTGATGATGCTATTAGAATTAGTCTCTTTCCTTTTTCTTTAAGAGATAAAGTAAAGATGTGGTTAAACTCATTAGCGACTGGTTCTATTAAAACATGGGCTGAAATGATACAAAAATTCCTTGCTAAATATTTTCATCCTAAAACTGCTAAATTAAGAAATGATATTACTTCGTTTAGTCAATTTGACGGGGAGAAAATATATGAAACTTGGGAAAGATTTAAAGAACTATTAAGAAAATGTCCTCATCATGCTTTACATGATTGGTTGATTATTCAAACATTTTATAATGGATTAATTGGATCTTTAAAATCAATTATTGATGATGCTGTTGGAGGTTCTTTAATGTCTAAATCATTTGAAGAAGCTTACACTTTAATTGAAGAAATGGCTAATAACAATTTTCAATGGCCTTCCGAAAGGATTAATCTTAAAAAGATGGCCAGTATTCACGATAATGAAGCCTTTTCTATCTTAGCTTCACAAGTTGCGGCAATGTCTAAGAAATTAGATTATTTTGCAATTAATATTTCACATAATAACTCTGCTAATATTAAAGATTCTCAAACTATTGAAACTTTACAAGCTATTGCAAGTAAAAATAATCCTTATTCAAATTATTATAATCCTGGGTGGAAAAATCATCCTAATTTTAACTGGAATAATTCACAACAACAATGAGGTAATAATCAATCTCATCCCACTGGAAATTGGAATAATCAAGTTAATTCAAATTATAAACCTCCTGGATTTAATAATCAACAGAAAAAGTTATTAATAGAAGAATTAATTATGCAAATGAATAATCAATTACAAAATCAAAATACTGCTATTCGTAATATTGAAATTCAAATGGGGCAAATTGCTACTTTAATTAATAACAGACCTGCTTCCTAGTAATGTTGAAATCAATCCAAAGGAAACTGGAAAAGAACATGAACAAGTTAAAGCTGTGCAACTTAGAACTGGAAAGGAATTAAAAGAAAGATTGCAGAATGAAATTGAAAAAGATATTGAGGTTGAAGAGATTGAAAAACCTAAAGAAACTCTCACTCCTAGTCAAGATCAGATTGTTATACCTGTTAGTGTGGAAGTTGAAAAACCACCACCACCTTTTCCTCAAAGACTTAAACAGCAGAAATTAGATCATCAGTTTTCTAAGTTCTTTGAAATTTTTAAGAAACTTACTATTAACATACATTTTACTGAAGCTTTAGAACAAATGCCAACTTACACAAAATTTATGAAGGATATTTTAAGCAAAAAACAAAAATTTGATGCTTTTGAAACTGTTGCATTAAGTGAAGATTGGAGTGCAATAATTCAAAAGAAATTACCTGAAAAGCTTAAGGATCCTGGAAGTTTCACTATACCCTGTGCTATTGGAGAAAAATTTTGTGGAAAAGCTTTATGTGATTTAGGAGCAAGTATTAATCTCATGCCATTTTCTATCTTTCGAAGATTGGATTTAGAAGATATTAATCCCACCACTGTAACTCTTCAGTTAGCTGATAGATCTATCACTTATCCTAAAGGAGTTATAGAGGATGTCCTTGTTAAAGTGGATAAATTTATCTTCCCTGTATATTTCATAGTACTTGATACGGAAGAAGATAAAGAGATACCTATTATTTTAGGAAGACCTTTTCTAGCTACCAGACAAGCTATGATTGATGTGAAAAAAGGAGAATTAACCATGAGAGTTAATGATCAAGAAGTTAAATTCAATGTTCTTAAATCAATGAAGTACCCTGATAAAGAGAAATGTTATCGAATGGATATAATTGATTATTTAATTGAAAAACATTATCAAGAAAAATGTAAAGTCATTTCTGAAGAAAAATTTGAATTTTTAACTGATGAAGATGGAGTAGTAAAAGAAGAAGAGACTCATTTTATTAAAGATAATTGGGAAACTTTAGACATAACTCAAAATGATATACTTTTACCCTCAATTAAAAAAGCACCTGAACTGCAATTAAAAATGTTACCTTCCCATTTAAAATATGCATTTCTTGGAAATTCGTTAACTTTACCTTCTATTATTTCTTCTGAACTGAGTAAAGATTAAGAAGAAAAATTACTAGGTGTGTTAAAGAATTATAAGAAAGCTTTTAGTTGGACTATTGCTGATATAAGAGGAATAAGCCCTTCCGTTTGCATGCATAGAATTTTAATGGAAGAAAATTTTAAACCTACTATAGAATCGCAAAGAAGATTAAATCCTATCATGAAAGAGGTTGTTAAAAAAGAAATTATTAAGTGGTTAGATGTCGGTATTATTTATCCTATTTCGGATAGTCGATGGGTAAGTCCTATTCATTGTGTTCGAAGAAAGGAGGTGTAAGCGTCATTGTTAATGATAAAAATGAACTTATTCCTACAAGACAAGTTACTTGGATGGAAAATTTGTATTGACTATAGGAAACTAAATAAAGCCACTAGAAAGGATCATTTTCCTTTACCTTTCTTGGATCAAATGCTCGATAAATTAGCTGGACACTCATATTTCTGTTTTTACGGATGAATATTCTAGTTATCATCAATTACTTATTGCTCCTGGGGACCAATAAAAGATAACATTTATAAGTCCTTATGGAACATTTGCTTTTAGAAGTATGCCTTTTGGTTTATGTAATGCGCCTGCAACTTTTCAAAGATATATGATGTCAATATTTTGTGATTTAATTGATAAAGGAATTGAAATATTCATGGACGATTTTTCAGTCTTTGGAACTTCTTTTGAATCTTATTTGGAAAACATAGCCAAAGTTCTGAAAAGATACAAAGAAACAAATTTAGTTCTTAGCGGGAAAAATGTCGATTCATGGTCACAGAAGGCATTGTACTTGGTCACAAAGTATCACAAAAGGGATGAAAGTAGATCGAAGCAAAAGTGAAAATTATTCGCTGAATTGCAACCACCTACTATCTATTCTCGATGTGAGAAGTTTTCTAGGTCATGCTTGGATTTTATAGAAGATATATAAAGGATTTTTCTAAAATTGCTAAACCTCTTTGTCATTTATTAGAAAAGGATGCAAAATTTGAATTTAATAAAGAATGTATTAATGCTTTTAATATTCTAAAAGAAAAATTAATAACTGCACTTTATCATTATTGCACTCGATTTGGAATAAATCTTTTGAATTAATGTGTGATGCAAGTGATTTTACAATTGGAGCTGTATTAGGACAAAAATATGTGAAAGTTTTTAAAGTTGTATATTGTGCTAGTAAAACTCTCACTGAAACACAAAGAAATTACACTACCATTGAGAAAGAGCTTCTAGCTATAATATATGCCTTTGATAAATCTAGACCTTATCTTCTTGGTACTAAATGCATAGTTCATACTGATCATTCTGCTATTAAATATCTATTATCTAAGAAGGATTCTAAACCTAAACTTATAAGATGGGTTTTACTTCTACAAGAATTTGATTTTCAAATAGTAGATATAAAAGGAACTGAAAACCAAATTGCTGGTCATTTGTCTAGAATTAAAAAAAGATATTATTTCAGAAGAAAATATAAATGAGAAATTCCCTGATGAATCTTTATATGTTATTCAAAGATGCAAAACACCTTGGTATGCTGATATTGTTAATTATTTAGTTAGCAATATTTTGCCTTATGACTTGGATAACAAATTTATTAAGAAATTTAAATATGATGCTAAATCTTATATTTGGGAAGAACCTCATTTATTTAAAATTAGTAAAGATTTTATGATTTGAAGACGTGCACCTTATGAGGAAACTTTTGCTATTATTCAAAAATGTCATGATTCTGATTTTGGAGGACACTTTGGCATAGATAAAACTGCATTTAAAATTTAAAATTTTGGATTTTATTGGCCTACCTTATTTAAAGATGTGAGACAATATGTGAAAACATGTGATCGATGTCAAAGGATGGGAAATATATCTAGGAAAGATGAAATACCTTTAAACTATATATTGGAAGTTGAAATTTTTGATATATGGGGTTTAGACTTTATGGGACCATTTGTTCCATCATCTGGAAAAAAATATATTTTATTAGCGAGTTGATTATGTTTCAAAGTGGATTGAAGCTATTGCTTTACCTAATTGTGATTCCAAAAGTGTTTCAAAATTTTTAAAGAAAATGATATTTTCAAGATTTGGAATGCCTAAGGTAATTATCAACGATGGTGGAAGTCATTTCGGGAATATAAGAATTCGATCATTACTACAAAAATTTGGAATCAAACATAGAATTGCAGCTTGCTTATCACCCTCAAACTAGTAGAATGGCTGAAGTATCTAACAAAGAAATTAAAAGAATTTTAGAAAAGACTGTTAATTCTAAAAGAACTGATTGGGTTGATAGACTTGATTCTACATTATGGGCTTATAGAACAGCTTATAAGACACCAATCAGAATGTCACCTTACTGGTTAATTTATGGTAAACATTGTCACTTACTTGTAGAACTTGAACATAAAGCTTATTGGGCGATAAAGGAGTTTAATTTTAATTTGAATAAAGTAGGAGAAAAACGATTATTGCAACTAAATGAGATGGAAGAAATTAGAAACGAATCGTATGGAAATGCGAGAATTTATAAAGAGAAAATGAAGATGTTGCATGATAAGAAGATTTCAGGAAAAATTTTTGATCCTGAACAGAAAGTATTATTGTTTAATTCTCGTTTGAGACTTTTTCCTGGAAAATTAAGATCTAAATGGATTGGACCCTATTTAGTTGAGAAAGTATACCATTATGGAGCTGTGGATATTAAAGATCCCAAAATAGGAAAATTTTTTAAAGTAAATGGAGTAAGATTGAAGCATTATTTAGGAGGTATTAAAATGATTTATAAAGAGGCTTATGAATTGAGTCAACCTGATTAAAGATTTACTTAAGTCTGGCAGACAACGTTAAACCAAGCGCTTTGTGGGAGGCAAACCATAATTATCTTTGTTTGTGAGTATTTTTGTGTTTTAATGTAAGGTTATGCCTCAATCTTGATTAATTTTATATTACTTTAGAAAAAATTGATGCTCATAAGTCTTTGTTGACTTAGGCTGAAAATTATTTTGAAGTTTGTAAGATTTAAAAATAGGATCACTCTATTTTGAATATGAGTAAAAAGGAGATCAGGTTAACCTTCATTATGATGATTTACAATGTGAGTTATCGAGTCTAAATTACTCTTACCAGTATAATTTACCTATCTTGGAGAACGAAATTTAAAAAAATTGAAGATTAGGCAAAACGGAGTTGAACATAGTTCCGGCGCCTAGGCGTCAGATTTGACGCCTAAGCGCCACAGTTACTGGGTCGTGCAAAAACAGAAAACTTTCAGTTTTTCACATGATTTTCCCCTTTAAATCAACCCATCTTCTTGCCTAACCATTAAGCAATCAAAATTACGTCCCTTACACTTTCTTCTTGAGAGATTTGAGAAATTTTGAAGAAATGGAAGGAAGAAATCATGGAGAAGAGGCTAGGGACAAGGTCTCAAGGGATCCTCAACCTTACTTCAATGGTTTCATCGCTGTAAGTTTAAAGAAAATTTCTAGTCGTTTGGATAAGTTTGAAGCGGATTTTAAAAGCATTGGAGATCGCCTTCATGAGATGTTTCATCAAGTTGAACATCTAGAATGGCAAATGAAACTTCAATTTGATCATTTTGAGGCTTATCAAGATGCTCAAGTTGAAGTGTATGCGAAGAACAAGTGGATTGATGAAAAGACGGCTACGGATTTCTCGAGAGCGTTAGTGTTCTTTCCAAGTGGAATACACAATTTCCCTTGTGAAGATTAGAATATTTTGGTAATGAGATAGTTATTATGGTTTGTTGAGTTGTTGTATCGATTTAGAGAATCGATTGTGTTTGTTTGTGTATTTGCTTTCATGTTCAATGTGTGTTGTTTTTGCTTGGAAATTATTATGTTTGAGTGTGTATTAGGAACTTGAATCAAATATAGTACTTATCTGGAATGTATTGAGTCAATATTGAAGATTTTAAATGGAAATTAGTGAGTTTGATTGAAACCTTATGTTAGATTGGTGGATTTAATATTTAATTTTTATAAATTTTTGAAAAATGTTGTGGAAGTTAGAAACTGAAGCTCTACTCTGATATGAGTAATTGAAAGTTGAATTTATGAATTTTGGTGAAAAATTAAATTTTAAAAAAATTTTTTGTGAAAGGCGAGTCTGGCGCCTAGGCTCCAGAATTCGGCGCCTAAGCGCCAGTTCGGCCTGTACCCGAGAATTTACTTAAATAACCCCCAAAAGCCATTTTAGATGCGTAAGCTTCATCTTCTTCCCCATTTTCGCGAAAATACATCCTCTAGATCCATTTTGAGGTCAAAACATCAAGGATTTGAGCACGAAACCACTCGATTTCTTCATCTCAAGGTCAGATCTACTCTTTAAACCATTTATTTTCGATTTTCACCATAGATTTCCCTAAGTTTTACTAAGAACAGAAAAATTTTGAAAAAATATTCGATTTTTAGTGATTTCTTTGGATTTCTAAACTTATTTTAAGTTTTATAAACTTAAAAAGAGTTTAAATCTTTGATTCCTAAATTTATTCTTGTTTTCTTTCACGTTTAGATGGCTCCAAAATCTAAACGCGGGAAGGCACAAGATAACTTTGATAGCAGCAAATTTTCTACTATGGCTGCGCATTTTCGCTTCCATGAATTTGCGACATCCAGAAAGTTCATTTCTGAACGAAGTTTCTATCATCATGGAGAAATGATCGAAAACACTATTGTACACTAAATTAAAAATTCACCGACAATTTCGGTAGGCGACCTCTTTTCAAAAATACAACACTCAACCTAAAAATATGCCGACAATTTCTGGCGACTCCACTGGGGACTAGTTCCTCTCTCCATTTTGGTCAGATGATTTTGCTTTCATAAATCGGTAGTGAGCCCATGCCCCTAGTGGACCAAACTACCATTCTTCCGTTGCAATACCCTGTTCATTTCGTTTTGAACGAGTATAGCCAACTCCTCTCGGATTTAGGAGCCACTTGTTTAGACACCCCTAAACGGAGAGGTTCCGAGATCCTTTTACCTCTTTTCGAGGTGGGGTGGAACCCCAATAGGTGTTAGTTTAGGAGCGGTCCTTCGAGTCGAGAAGTCTTGGATAAGACTTTCTCTTCCTTTCCAATTCTGAATCAGATTCCTTACCTTCTCTACACCTTTGAACATTCCGTTCCTAATAAACAAATCCTCTAATGAACGACTCTTTTAACAAATAACTCCTTTTTATAAATACATGAACAAAAATGTGTTCGGACTCTTTTCGATTCCTTTATTTTCGTCCCGATGAGAAGAATCATAACTTGAGACTGACAATCAGAATCTACCTTGCAGAAAATGTCTGCCCCAAAGCTGATTTTCTCCTTCACCAACGGACTTGACCTAGCTGTCTACAAGGAGGAGCTTCCTGACAATGGAATCATTCGTTTTGGGCAAGGATTCGAGAATATAGATGTCAAGATCACTGACGTCACCCTTTTCACGCTTACAAACAAAGTGCCTGAAACTAAAAATCCTTTGATCAAGTTCAACCTCAAGTCAACTCAAGAGTTCCCTCCTCTACAAAGGGTTCCAGTTGAGAAGAGTACTACTATTCGCAGGAGGACTGTTGTTTCTACCCCCGCTGGTCTAGTCATCTCCGCACCTACCCCGGCTTCCGCCAAACTGAAGGGGAAGGAAATTCAAATTTGTGATGAGCATGTTACCGTGGAGGGTACAGATCCCCATGCGAGACCTTCTGTTTTCAAAATTGGGTCAAGCTCAAGGGTTCCACCCCTAACACGAACTCAAAGGAGAAACAAGAGTAGAAAGATTGCAAGGAAAGCCAGAGCTGCTAAAGTTGCTTTCTTAGAAGAGATCCCTGAGTACACACCATTTTCTGAGTACATACCATTGCCTGAGTATACACCGCTTTTGGAAGGAAGTAGATTCCATCCCCTCTCCACTGCAGTTGACGAGGAAAATGTCCGCAAGATTGCTTCTACATTACCTCGACCCGCATACTATAGCAACAGCCGAAAGAAAAGGGCTAGGATTACACCATTTGCTCGACTGCAGACTGTGAAACCGTACGAAGAAGACCATTGGAGGACGCTATGGAAAAGCTAAGAACCGACATTCAACGATTAGCAAGAGAAAGAGAAGAAAAGTTTGGAGATGAAGTCAATTCATCGAATTTCATGGATGACGAATATGTGGAGATCAACATGGTTGAGACACGAGCATCGTCAGCTTCGCAAGGTGCTCCGGCAGCTGCGGAAAGAGATGAACCAGATATGTTAAGAGCACAACTTCGAGAAAGAGATGATACAATCTCTCAAATGGTGAAAAGGATGGAAGAGATGGCTGTAGCCCTAGCCACTCTTCAGAGTCAGGTTCAACCCCCAAGAGAATACCTCCAGAAGTTATTCATATTACAGACGAAGGAAAAGAGATTACATCCGTTAACAGAGACGATCAGCCGAAGAAAGATTCTACCCAGAATATGATTCCAGAGAAAGACGTCAAGAGCATGGTAGAACAGCAGGTGTGAGAAGCCTTAACACAGTCTAAGAGCGGAGCATCTATTCAGACGGGTAGGCCTTACCCCGAAGAATTTGATGCAGTACAATACCCAAAAGGCTTCGTACCACATCTATTCAAGACTTTTGATGGTACTGGAAACCCTCAACAGCATGTCGCACATTTTCACGCTAGTTGTTGCAACGCCGGTGGAAGCAACACCTTATTCTTCCGACAGTTCGTCAGCAGCCTGTCAGGGATCGCCTTCGATTGGTACGCAGAGTTACCGAACGGTTCGGTAAAGACATTTTCAGAATTAGAGAACCTCTTCGTAAAATGGTTTGCCGGAGCTCAGCACCATATCACCATCGGTGATCTAGTGGTGGAGAAACAGAAACCGAACGAAACTTTAGTGGACTACATACTTCGATGGAGGAATCTAAGCATGAAGTGTGAGCCACGGCTACAAGAGCAGCATGCAGTCGGTATCTTGCTTAAAAGCATTCACGGCCTGATAGCACTTCTCCTTAAGGGATTTACGATTAAGACTTTCGAGAAGTCGTTAAGCAAGGCCGGAAGCTTGCAAGAGAAAGCGAAACAACTAAGTTTCGTCGACAAGACGGATAAACGAAGCACTGCGAAGACATTTGAAAAGAAATGCAGGATCGTCGCGGCGGTCGATAAGGGCGAGCGACCAATGCAAATATAGCGAGAGCGGCGCAGCCCGACTATCGACAACCTCGACAGAACTACCAACAAACTCGACCTGGTTATCAGCCAACTCAACAACATGAGCAACCGCCTCGCCCGCAGTGCACGTTAAAGGAGCTTATAAATAGAGAATATCCATTCAAGAATGAGGCAGTGCCAAAGATGTTCCGCAGTTTGATGAAGACTCCTGATTTTCAACTGCCAGAACCCAGGAAGCCAGAAGAAGTCAATAAGAAAGACCATCCCATCTATTGCCCTTACCACCGGATGCTCGGGCATAAGATAGAGGATTGCATTACCTTCAAGACTTGGCTCTACGACAATCTCCGAAAAGGGAACATGACGATTCCGAAGGAATACATGAAGGAACCCCAGAAAGGCGGTTCTGTCAATGTTATTTTAACAGATGCTATTGTTCATATAGATCCCTACACGACGAATGATGGATGGAGTATCGCTTGGATGAAGTCATCAAAGAAAATTTTGGATCGCATCCAAACCGCTTCGGTGCATGCTTCGATTCAAAGTTCGAAACCTGTCAAGCCGGCGCTATCGCTTGCAATTGAAGAACCACCCCAGGAAGAAAAGATCGTAGAAAAGAAGGAGATCATAGAAGAAGAAAAGATCGAGGCTCTTAAGGCTAGACTAGGGGCTGCTTATCCTAGGATGGTTGTTTCCGATTCGAGGGAAAACTTCCTCAAACCTCTGACTCTGTATGATTATTTGCTCGCTCTGGCGGGATCTTATGATGATAAGATTTATGGCGTTGGCTACGTTTTGACTGTTTCTAACGATTACGCAA
The DNA here is from genome assembly GCA_022702705.1 of Papilionanthe hookeriana x Papilionanthe teres. Lineage (NCBI taxonomy): Eukaryota > Viridiplantae > Streptophyta > Magnoliopsida > Asparagales > Orchidaceae > Papilionanthe > Papilionanthe hookeriana x Papilionanthe teres. The sequence continues at coordinate 14,712,320 of CM040424.1, forward strand.
CTAACGACAACCAACCTAATCCGGATCTCGATTCCGATACAAATAAAAATTCTCAGATCATTCACAACCTCGACAATCACGATGACAAAGAAGACATTCACCAAGAAGGCTACGAAAGTTCAACAAGCAATGAATCTGTTTGTGAATTTCGAGGAGCTCCAATCACAATAGAGTTAGAGCTTTCAGATTCCGAAGCGACTCCAGAAGAACCTGTCATGCCAATTCAAAAGGAGACACCAGTAAACTCAGTACCAGATTCAGAAGAAATCACAAAAGTCAACTTAAGGAGCGGAAGGGTTCTACCTCCGAGAATGGGTCCAAAAGACAAAGGAAAGCAGGTGGTTGTTCAGGAAGAATCAACCCCAACAGAAGAATTGCCCATTCGGAAGAAGCCGGAACACATGGTGACAAAGTGGACTATAACGTGCTAGCCCATCTTAGGAAACTACCGACGAAACTAAGCATCTACGACGCTCTTATCTTATCAAAAGAGATGAGGGAAGCTCGATCAAGGCCTTACTTGATCCAGAGATTTGTTTAGCTTAGATGGCAGGAGATTCCTTAGACGAGGTTTGCTCGTTGAAGGAACATCGAGGTGTTACCTTCACGGACAGTGATCTACTACTTGGGACAGCCGATCACAACCGACCGTTGTACATTTCAGTCACAATCGGAAAATTTACGCTCTCCAGAGTATTATGAATCCAGGAGCGTCAATCAACATAATGAATCTTCAGACGCTAGCATACTTGGAAATTGATGCTCGCGAGCTTGAAGCGGACAAGATGTTACTAAGAGGATTCAACCAGAAAGGAGAAAGAGCCCTCGTATCAATAATACTGTTGATAAAGACCGGTGATTTAGCAAAGACAACCGCAAAATTCCATATAATTGATTCTAAAACATCGTTCAACGCGCTACTGGGCCCACCGTGGATACATGAGAACCGGATGGTACCGTCGTATCTGCATCAGTGCATAAAATACTACGATGGAGGAGAACAGTGCATCAAAGGTGACTTGCAACCGTTCTCCGTACATGAAATTGGAATTCATGAAGATGCAGCCTACTACGCGCCTCCAAAGAAAACAATCTTCTCCAGAAATGCCATGCCCAATGAAGCAAAAGATGTTCAAAACGACGAAGAGCCTGAAGTTCTAGTCCAACAGTCACTCACCACTCCCTTACGGTGAGATGGTGAAACTTTCTCCAGAACTCGCATCCGATGTCGAGGCCGGGGACGAGGTCGTGGAAGAGACGTTGGGACGATGTTGACCTCATTTTACAATAGGTCAATACCTTATGACCTAAAAAGTTAACTTTGGTCAAATTGGTCAAACCAGACCTAGTGACCTACACTGTTGACCCCATGAGTCAACCCCATGACCTAAAAAGTCAACTTTGGTCAAATTGGTCAAACCAGACATAAAGACCTACCCTGTTGACCCTATAGGTCACCCTTTCGACCTAAAAGTCAACTTTGGTCAAATTGGTCAAACCAGACCTAATGACCTACACTGTTGACCCCACAGGTCAACCTTTTGACCTAAAAAGTCAACTTTGGTCAAATTGGTCAAACCAGACCAAATGACCTACAATGTTGACCCCATAGGTCAACCCTATGACCTAAAAAGTCAACTTTGGTCAAATTGGTCAAACCAGACCTAATGACCTACCCTGTTGACCCCATAGATCACCCTTTTGACCTAAAAAGTCAACTTTGGTCAAATTGGTCAAACCAGACCTAATGACCTACACTGTTGACCCCATAGGTCAACTTTTAACCTAAAAAGTCAACTTTGGTCAAATTGGCCAAATCAGACCTAATGACCTACACTATTGACCCCATAGGTCAACCTTTTGACCTAAAAAGTCAACTTTGGTCAAACTAGTCAAACCAGACCTAGTGACCTACACTGTTGACCCCATAGGTCAACCCTATGACCTAACAAGTCAACTGTGGTCAAATGGGTCAAACCGGACACTAATGACCTACACTCGTTGACCCCATAGTCAACCTTTTGACCTAAAAAGTCAACTTTGGTCAAATTGGTCGAACCGGACCTAATGACCTACCACGTTGACCCCATAGGTCACCCTTTTGACCTAAAAAGTCAACTTTGGTCAAATTGGTCAAACCAGACCTAATGACCTACACTGTTGACCCCATAGGTCACCCTTTTGACCTAAAAAGTCAACTTTGGTCAAATCGGTCAAATCAGATCTAACGACCTACACTGTTGACCCCATAGGTCAATCTTTTGACCTAAAATCAATTTGGTCAGACCAGACCCAATGACCAGTTCTGTTGACCCATAAATCAACCTTTTCACCCACTGACACATTTAAAACACCACAATGACAAAATCACAAGAATTGGACATTTTAAAATCAATTTGATCAATTTGGGCTGACTTGGGTCAACCCAAGTCAAAATTGGCAACACCTATGTATTTTGATTAAAATAGATAAAAATGAAATAAAAATAACAAAATTAATCAAATAATTAATTTCAAAATTTTTTTGATTAATTAAAATGATTAATGATTTAATTTTTAAAATTTTAATTAAATGACATAATTAATTAAAATGAAAATTAATTTAAAATCATAAAATAACAAAAATGACAAAAACAATCATTTAATTAATTTGAAATTATTTTCAATTAATAAATTGATTAATAAAATAATTTCCACCAATTTTAGTTAATAAAATAATTAATTAAAATGGGAATTAAAGAAGAAATGAAATAACTTTTCAGCCTCTTCATAAATAATTAGGCTAAATCATCTTAAAGGCTTATTTAACACTTAATTAAGCCCATCTTAAGGCCCATTACCCATGGCTTAACATCCATGGTTATGCATGGGGTGAGGTGTCACCACCTCCTTCACCCTAAGCACCATCTTTCCTCAAGGTGGCCGGCCAACACAAGGCCATCTTCTCCACCTCCCAAGCCACCCGATGGGAGGAAAACCACACATGAACCCCCTCACCATGGTTAAAAGTAATGATGAAGGCTAGGCATATGTGTCACCATTTTCCAAGCCTAAGAAGTGAGGTGTAAGCTTCTTAAGAGAGGTATAGGCAGCTCACCATTCACCTCCCACAATAGCAAATGGACAAGAGACAAAGAGATGAAACCAATCATGACAAACTTAGGGAGAAGCATCCAAGCCAATCTTCAGCCAATTGATCACCCAAAAGGCTGATAGAAGAGGTAAGTAATCCCCTAGAACAGCCTAATCCAAGCCAACACCATCCCCTTGCTATAAATAGGCCCCATGGCCGAAACTAGAAAAGAGGAGAAAATATTTAGGGAGGTCCATAGGCTGCTCAAACCCTCTTGCTCCCAACAGTAAACTTCTTCCTAAGAGCTTCCATAATTTTTAGGATCAATCCAAAGCCATAGTTTCAGCCCATTTGAGCCAATTTGACCAATTTTCAAAAAAAGCCCAAATTAGGCATTTTTCCCAAATTCCTCTCTAAGACCTACTTCTGGAACAAATTGCTACAGCAATTATCTTCTATTGGGGTCCTAGAAGGCAACCATAAAGTCTGATCTAGCTTGATTTGCTTGTGGAATTTATCTTTGCAAAATAAATCATTTTTTTGATAAATCATATGCTATACTAGCTCAAAAGTGTATCATCACCATATGGATAGATACCTCTCATCCAGATGAGCATTTAAAAAAAACATCACTCAATTTCGTCAAGAAATGAGTGAGATATTAACATTTGAAGTTTAACGGTTTCAGAATTTTTGAAATAAATTCCGAATATTCTCGGCCCTCCGATCGTGTGCTGTTTAAGATGGACGGCCCAGATCCCGCTTCGCGCAGTCCGCCGTCCGACCCGTTGCACGGGATCTTCCCGCCCGTTCGACGCGTCCGAGGACACGCGTCGACAATGGGGGGTTTTGGTGGCGCGGAATTAAAAAAAAAAATCCATTTAACACTTCAAACATCAAAAATTCATATCTTTTTAACTAGAGGTCATAAAAATAAAATAAAAATACCTCTGGAAAGCTCTTGAAGAGGAGAAAATTATGAGACCAAAATCATAATTTTATTCTCAGTATTTAATTTTTAATTAATTAAATACTCTCAGGAGTATTTTAATTATTAAAAATTATTTACAAATCAAAAAATTATGAAACTTTGAGGCATTTATCTTTATGTTCTTAGGGACCTTCCATAATTTTTCTAAGGACAAGAAACATGCCTAGGATACTTTTCTTAAATTTTCAAGTTTCTTTGTAATTATTTTAAATAATAATTATAAAAATTTGAAAATTAAGAAAATAAAAATACAAATGACTAGGAATGATAGGGCAACAGAAAATGACCCTAGGAAAAATATTTCTAAGTCATTAAAACAATCTTGAATGACATTTGGAAATTTAGGGTTAAAATCATTTATTAATTAAATAATTTTGATCCTAAAATGACCCTTTGTAAAATTGAACTATTTTCATTAACAATCTAAATTTGAAAATGGTTCTAGCCTATGATAGGCTAATAATAAACCTCACTTGAGTCTAAAATGACAAGATTAGATTCAATTAAGGCTTAAAATGACATTTAAACCCATTAAAACTTACCTAAATTAGGTTTAATAAAAATTAAACTTCTTTAATTAAGTTTAAAGACATAATAAACTTAATTAACCCATTAAACCTTACCTAAATTAGGTTTAATAAAAATTAAACTTCATTAATTAAGTTTAAGGATATACTAAACTTAATTAATCAATTAAACCTTACCTAAATTAGGTTTAACAAAAATCAAACCTTTTAATTAAGTTTAAGGACACACTAAACTTAATTAACTCATTAAACCTTACTTAAATTAGGTTTAATAAAAATTAACTTCTTTAATTAAGTTTAAAGACACACTAAACTTAATTAACCCATTAAACCTTACCTAAATTAGGTTTAATAAAAAAATCAAACTTTTTTTAATTAAGTTTAAGGACACATTAAACTTAATTAACCTATTAGACCTTACCTAAATTATGTTTAATAAAAATTAAACTCTTTTTAATTAAGTTTAAGGACATATTAAACTTAATTAACACAAAACCAAGCACCCTTTAATTAGGTTTAAAGACATATTAAACTTAATTAATCAAAACTAAACTCCCTTAATTAGATTTAAAGACATACTAAACTTAATTAACCTCCTTAAACATAAGGTTTAATCAAACCTAAACCCTAATTAAGTCTAACCCTTAGACCTAATTAAACCATTAAGCCTTAACTAACTAAGGTTTAATCAAACCTAAACCACTAATTAGAGTCTAACCCTTAGACCTAATTAAACCATTAAGCCTTAACTAACTAAGGTTTAATCAAGCTTAAACCCTAATTGAGTCTAACCCTTAGACCTAATTAAACCAATAAGCCTTAACTAACTAAGGTTAATCAAACCTAAACCCTAATTAGGTCTAACCCTAGAACTCAATTAAACCATTAAGCCTTAACTAACTAAGGTTTAATCAAACCTAAACCCTAATTAGGTCAACCCTTAGACCTAATTAAACCATTATACCTTAACTAACTAAGGTTTAATCAAACCTAAACCCTAATTAGGTCTAACCCATTAGACCTAATTAAACCATTAAACCTTAACTAACTAAGGTTTAATCAAACCTAAACCCTAATTAGGTCTAACCCATTAGACCTAATTAAACCATTAAACCTTAACTAACTAAGGCTTAATCAAACCTAATAAAACCATTAGACCTTAACTAACTAAGGTTTAATTAAACATAAACCCTTATTAGGTCTAACCCATTAGACCTAATTAAACCATTAGACCTTAACTAACTAAGGTTTAATCAAACTTAAACCCTAATTAGGTCTACCCCATTAGACCTAATTAAACCATTAGACCTTAACTAACTAAGGTTTAATTAAACTTAAACCTTAATTAGGTCTAACCCATTAGACCTAATTAAACCATTAGACCTTAACTAACTAAGATTTAATCAAACTTAAACCCTAATTAAGTCTAACCCATTGGACCTAATTAAACTATTAAGTCTTAACTAAGTAAGACTTAATCGAACACAAATCCTAATTAAGTCTACTACATTAGACTTAATTAATTATTAAACCTTAATCAACTAAGGTTTAATTAGACCCAAATCCAACCTTTTAGTCAAATTCAACATAACCTAAACATAAACTTAAACCTAACCTAACTTGAGTCCAACCTAACTCGAACTCGAGTTAACCTAAACCTCAGGTTCGACCCACATTGAACCTAACCTAAACCTAACCTAACTTGAGTCCAACCTAACTTGAACTCAAGTTAACCTAAACCTCAGGTTCAACCCACATTGAACCTAACTTAAACCTAACCTAACTTGAGTCCAACCTAACTTGAACTCAAGTTAACCAAAACCTTAGGTTCAACCCGCATTGAACCTAACCTAACTTGAGTCCAACCTAACTTGAACTCAAGTTAACCTAAACCTTAGGTTCAACCCAAATTGAATCTAAGTCGACATAAACCATATATTCAACCCAAAATTGAATCTAAATTGACATAGACCTTAGATTCAACCCAAATTGAATCTAAATCGAAATAAACCTTAGATTCAACCCAAATTGAATCTAAATCGACATAAACCTTAGATTCAACCCAAAATTGAATCTAAATCGACATAAACCTTAGGTTTAATCCAAATTGCATCTAATTCGACATAAACTTTAGGTTCAACCCAAATTGAACCTAAATCGACATAAACCTTAGGTTCAACCCAAATTTAACCTAAATCAATATAAACCTTAGATTCAACCCAAATTGAACCTAGATCGACATAAATCTTAGGTTCAACCCAAATTGAACTTAAATCGACAAAATTGAACTCAAATCGACATAATTAACATAAATTTGACATTCCAAACAATTAATCGACATAATCGACATAAATTCGACATTTCAAACATAACTGACATAAAATCGACATTCTAAACCAAAATCAACATAATCAACAAAAATTTGACATTCCAAATAAAAATTAACATAACCGTCATAAAATTAACATTCTAAACCAAAATCGACATAATCAACATAATTTTGACATTCTAAACAATTAATCGACAAAATCGAACATTTAATCGACAAAATCGACATAAATTTGACATTCCAAATGTTTAATTGACAAAATCGACATAAATTTGACATTTCAAACAAAAATCGACATAACCGACATAAATTCGACATTTCAAACGAATATCGACATAGTCAACATAAATTCGATATTTCAAACCAAAATCGACATAACCGACATAAATCTAACATTTCAAACGAAATTAAACAATTACCGACATTAAACGACATTAATCGACATTTCAAATCAAATTCAACATTAAATGAAATTTCAAACCAAATTCAATAAACACCGACATTAAATGACATTAACCGACATTTTGAACCAAACTCAATAGAACTCAACATAAAATAATATAATTCGACATAAATCGATATGATCGAACTTAACACGACATGAACTGACATAGTTCTTAAGTTCGACCTGTATCGAATTTAACTTAACATATGACATCATAATTCTTAAAGTTCGACCCACGTTGAACTTAGCTCGACATAAAATTAAACTGAAATTGACATAAAATCCAAAATCTAACCCAAATCAATATTCAAGACAAATCAAAATTTAAACATAAATTGACATAAATCTAAACCGACATCTCAACCACTTTTGGACATCAGACAACCCTGGATCAACGGACACTTTGACCGGGTAATCTAAATATCTTGATATGACATTGTTTCTAACTTTATTTTCCTTGCAGGATGAAGACATGAAGTTTCGTTTAGATTTTCTTTGCATGTTATAGGGTGTGCTAACTCTGTTTTGCAGGACGTCGACAACGAAACAATGACAACAAAACCAGAACTTTTAGGATTTTCATAAAACCTAAACTTTCTACAAACAACAAAATAAAAAAATGATATAACAACAAGAACAACTGAACTTTTACGTTAGCCACAAAACCTGAAATAAAACGATAAAATCATTAACATTGACATCAACATGACATCAACATACAACGACATTTCTATACCACAACAAAATGATTACATGACACTAAACCAAAACAAAATAAATGATATAATGACATGACAAAATGACATGACAAAATCAAAACTTAAAACAAAATGGAATCATAAATAAGAAAACAAAAATAAGTAAGTGATGACATCTTCTTGACATTATTGAAGGTATCTCATGACATATTAACGACATAGGAGATAAAATATCTCATGACAAATCAAGATATTAATCACGTCATCTTATGACATTATGACATCACATTAAGACATGACATAAAATGACATGACATCACGACATCACATTATGACATGACACAACATACAAACTACGACATCTCGACATATCACATGGCATGAAACCAAAACAACAAAATAAAACATAATAAAGTAACAACATCCACCCAACATAAATTAAACTTTCTGGTAGTATCAATTCTTCAGAAACACACTGCTACAACAACACTTACATTTTTTTGAGGATAAATGTTAACCTTAATCGAGAGTTTTCCTAGGAAGTATTAATTGCTCAGGATGTAATTAACTATATGAGCTTGCTCCTATAGGAGATTAAAGAACTCAGGATAGGTATTTTACCTACAAGACCTCTCTGGTTATCCAAGATCTTCATGTGATCTTCTTATATGAAAAACTTCAGTAATTACACAATCTGAAGACTTTTTCTATGAGATTATCATTCGATCTCTTTTTCTCTCAATCTCTATCATGTTTAATCCTTCTTCAAATTCTCCAAAGACTTCTGACAATAAGTCTAAGTAGAACAAGAATTAGGGTAATGGATAGAGAAAGAGAGTGGCGACTCCTTGACATCAACATGATACATGAATTGACGGCGACGACTTGCGACATGCGATCAATACATATATATTTCATCTCCATCAAAGAGTGGCGACTCCACTGGGGACATTCTCTCTCCCCATCTTTGGTTAATTAATTTGTCCTCATGACTATAACAATTTGTCTTTTGAAAGACTAAATAATCCTTTCTTTAGTTCTATATCTTACTCAATCTCGAGTAAAATAGAACTAATACCTATTCGATTCAAAGATTTGTTTACGACAAACAAATCCTAGAGTCTTACATTTCCATAATCGACGGACCAAAATGACATAAAAGACATACAAAAACAACATGTGTTCCCTCCCATCCCACCCAGGTACGGAGTGTTCAGTGATTCGTTGTCGAACGTGACCGATATTGCCGTTTTGAATAAGTTCGAGCAAATACTTTCTCGATCAAACCCGTTCGGTTTATCTGGCTTAGTGGTTATGCTTTTTATAGCCTCTGAACCACTCCCTTAGGTTATGCCCTTATGGCCTCTGAACCTATTCTTCATGGTTATGCTTTTTACAGCCTCTAAACCACTCCCCTAGGTTATGTCTTTATGGTCTATGAACCTATTCTTCGTGGTTATGCTGTTGCAGCCTCTGAACCACTCCTCTGGATTCCCAAAAGTTGATCTTTTTCCCTACCTTCAAAGTTCTGATTTGTCAATCCACCAAATTGTCTATTATTAAAATCATTAATCAAATTTTGGAAGACGATCATCAAGGATTTCCCTTTCTAATTAGGACAGCTTGACAGAAAGAAAGAAATCAATTAGAATGAAAATCAGACATGCGTTGAATGTTGAGTCTAGTTCTAGGACTAGTCAACTAACATTTCCTCTGTGGAGAAATAAAAATTGATCTGTGAGGTAGAATGAAATTTGAAATCTTTGGATTTAATATCTTTGAAAATATTCTTCTCATTCACCTATTGACAAAAAGATAACTCAGAAAGGAAGAATTCAAGACAAAAAAAAATCTGACATTTTGACAAGAAAATTATGATTTCAAGGGGAAAATGAAATTAATGCCCTAATAATTGGGCCCTTTATCTTAAATTTTCAGACTGGGTCCTAAATGAAAAATAAAATATTGTGATCAAAATGCAAGTAATTGACTAAAGATGTCACGAGTCTCTTAATCTTATGCATGTGATTGGGTCCTGACTTCTGAATGAGTTATAATATCTCAGAATTCGTTTTAAGAAATATTTGAGAATTATTAATTAGGGGAGTTTGGACATTCAAAACCCTTAAAACATGCTCTACCAGATATAGTAATTCTCTGAGAAGAAGCTTGAGGTGAGTAGCAAATAAAAAATTGGTGTTTGAGTTCAGGCATTCAAAATCATTAAGTGTGCCCTACCAAAAAAAAACAAAAAAAAAGAAAAGAAAAGAAAAAAAAGATGTTTCTGAAAAGAAACTTGAGGTGGGCACAAAATCAAAAATTGGTGTCTCGGTTCAAACATTCAAAATCTTTAACATGCTCCACCAGATATAGTAATTCCCTGAGAAAAAGCTTGAGGTGAGCATAAAATTAAAAATTCGTGCTCAAATTCTCCCCTAATTGATAGATCTTGAAAAATGTCTTAAGAAAATTCTTCCCATATTATATTCAGGAAAGAATTAAGTGATCTCGTCTTTTGGTTGACTATTAATTAGTTCAGACATATCTTTAGAAGATAAAAGATATTTTGATCACATTTTCGAAAAATTTCTTAGACCCAGAAAGAAAGAACTAAGGTAAATGGCTTTGTTATTGGAGATTAATGGAAATTATACTCTGAAGTCATAATTTTCAAAAGATCCAACCCCAATCCCAATTTGGAAATGTTACAGTGATTTTTAAAGGACAATCTGAATGATCTTTATAGAATTGGTGATTAATGGAAGCTTTATGAACCTACATGAACAACATCATTTCCTCTAAAGAACGGGCCCTAAGTTGTGCTTCCATTTAAAGTGCAATGATCTTACCCATAAATGACATCAGCAGACAAAAAAAAAAATGGAATTACAACTCGAAGAACTTAGAAGCTTGGAAGACTAGCAAGCATTGTACGGGCCCATGATAAATTGGTTCACCCTAGGACACTCAGATCAAGGATTTGGATTTAGTACTTCAAACACCTATCCTCATGGGAGGGCCCATATGCTTGTTAAGAAGACACATTTGGGGAAATCCTGTCAGTTGACAGACTACCAAGAAAACATAATACACCCAATCAATGGGTAGTATTTAAAAAAAAAATGACATAGACAAAAATGAATGACTTGTTTTGTAAATTGGGAAACAAACAACCAAGATAAAAGAAAAAATGAAATTGACATTTCTAAGAGATAGTGTAAGACCACCTTATATGGAAGATGGCATCTACTCTCTTTCTCGCTATTGGATATAAGACCATTATGACATTGGCTTTCCTTTGGCAATCTTTCTTTGGATAGGATATAAGTCTCATACGTATTCCAATTCTAAAATCGATATTTTGACATTGATATTTCTAAGAGATAGTGTAAGACCTCCTTAAATGGAAGATGGCATCTACTCTTCTCGCTATTAGATGTAAGACCAACGGACATCAGCTTTCCTTTAGCAACCTTTCTTTGGATAGGATATAAGTCTTATATGCATTGCTATTCCAAAACCAACATATCCACATTGACGTTTCTAAGAGATAGTGTAAGACCTCCTTTTAAGGAAGATGGCATCTACTCTCTTTCTCGCTATTGAATATAAGACCATCATGACATTGGCTTTCCTTTAACATTCTTTCACTGGATAGGATATAAGTCTCATACGCATTCCTATTCCAGAATCGACATTTTGACATTGACATTTCTAAGAGGTAGTGTAAGACCTCCTTATATGGAAGATGTCATCTACTCTCTTTCTCGCTATTGGATATAAGACCATCATGACATTGGCTTTCCTTTAGCAATCTTTCTTTGAATAGGATATAAGTCTCGTACGCATTCCTATTCCAAAATCGACATTTTGACATTGACATTTCTAAGAGATAGTGTAAGACCTCCATAAATGGAAGATGACATCTACTCTTCTCGCTATTGGATTTAAGACCAACGGACATCAGCTTTCCTTTAGCAAGCTTTCTTTGGATAGGATATAAGTCTTATATGCATTCCTATTCCAAAACTGACATATCCACACTGACGTTTCTAAGAGATAGTGTAAGACCTCCTTATATGGAAGATGGCATCTACTCTCTTTCTCGCTATTGGATGTAAGACCATCAGACATTGGCTTTCCTTTAACAACCTTTCTTTGGATAGGATATAAGTCTCAAACGCATTCCTATTCCAAAATCGACGTTTTGACATTGAAACGTTTTTAGAGAAAATTGAATATGACATTTGTTCTCTTTCCTCAATTGTCTACAATACATCGACAGTTCCAAAAATGCTAAAACAAGGATTTTAAATTAAAAATGACAAACAACTTGTGATGATTAATATCTTTCGACCTGTAGAGGTCAAATCCCCAGCAGATACACACTTCGTCTTGAGTTTGCCACTCTTTTCTAGTTATTGGATATAAGTCCTTTCCTGATACGGAATATGACATTCCTCTGACTTGACACCGACATTTGACGTTCCCGAGAAATGGAATATGACATCCATTTTCTCTTCCCAGTTATCGGATGTAAGTCCTTTCCTGACATGAAAGTTATGGCATTCCTATAACTCGACATTGACACTTGACATTTTTGAGAAATGAAATACGACATCCATTTTCTCTTTATAACTTTCGGATGAAAGTCATTTTCCTACCATGACAATTATGACATTCCCATAATTTAACATCTCCACATTTGAAAGACATTTTTGACATTTGACATATCAACATTTAACATATCAACGTCTCGACATTTGACAGACATTTCAACATGTGACATATCGACCTTTCGACATTTGACATATCGACAATTGTTACAGACATTTTAACATTTGACATACCAAAATATCAACATTTAACGTATCAACATTTCGGCATTTGACATATCAACATTTGAGATATCGATCTTTCGACATTTGACATATCGATATTTTGACATAGCAACAATCGTTATCAACATTTGACACATCGACATTTCTACCTTTGATATAATTATTATCGACTTCTGATATATCGACATTGTGACATTTAGCATATCAACATTTGACACTCATCCTCTTCTTTGTTATCGGATGTAAGTCCTTTCCTGACACGGAAGTGACATTCCTTTAACACGACATCGACATTTGTCAATTTGAGGAAAATAGAAAATGACATCTATTTTCTCTCTTCGGTTATTGGATATAAGTCCTTTCCTGATGTGGAAATCACGGCTTTCCTCTAACCAAATCTTGACATCGACATTTTGAGGAAAATAAAAAATGACATCTATTTTCTCTCTTTGGTTATTAGATATAAGTCCTTTCCTGACACGGAAATTACGACTTTCCTTTAACCAAATCTTGACATCGACATTTTGAGGAAAATAGAGAATAACATCTATTTTCTCTCTTCGGTTATTGAATATAAGTCCTTTCCTGATGTGGAAATCACGGCTTTCCTCTAACCAAATCTTGACATCGACATTTTGAGGAAAATAGAAAATGACATCTATTTTCTCTCTTCGATTATTGAATATAAGTCCTTTCCTGACACGGAAATTACAACTGTCCTCTAACCAAATCTTGACATTGACACTTTAAGGAAAATAGAAAATGACATCTATTTTCTCTCTTCGGTTATTGGATATAAGTCCTTTCCTGATGTGGAAATCACGGCTTTCCTCTAACCAAATCTTGACATCGACATTTTCAGGAAAATAGAAAATGACATCTATTTTCTCTATCCGGTTATTGGATATAAGTCCTTTCCTGATAAGGAAATTACGGTGTTCCTCTAACCAAATATTGACATTGACATTTTTAAGGAAAATAGAAAATGACATCTATTTTCTCTCTTCGGTTATTGGATATAAGTCCTTTCCTGGTACGAAAATCACGGCTTTCCTCTAACCAAATATTGACATTGACATTTTAAGGAAAATAGAAAATGACATCTATTTTCTCTCTTCGGTTATTAGATATAAGTCCTTTCCTGATACGGAAATTACGACTTTCCTTTAACCAAATCTTGACATCGACATTTTGAGGAAAATAGAAAATTACATCTATTTTCTCTCTTCGGTTATTGGATATAAGTTCTTTCCTGATACGGAAATTACGACTTTCTTTTAACCAAATCTTGACATCGACATTTTGAGGAAAATAGAAAATGACATCTATTTTCTCTCCGGTTATTGGATATAAGACTTTTCCTGATACGAAAATCACGACTCCCCTTTAACCAAATCTTAACGCTAACATTATGGAAAATAGAAAATGACAACCATTTTCTCCCTCCTATTATAGGATATACATCCTTTCCTGACACAGAAATCACGGCATTCCTTTAGCAAAATATCGACATCGACATTTTGAAAAATGAAATATGACATCCATTTTTCCTTCCAGTAAATCTCTTTTCAAATACAAGAAGAAAATCTCTTCTTAAAACCGACATAAAAGACTTCTGACATCCTCTGGGAGCGATATGACATCCCCTCTTTCCCTGACTATTATGAGACATCTCTTAGACCACTTCGGTCAACGCCAATATGTGCAGAATACTTATATAGTATTCTACACATATTGGGGGCCCTTTTGTTGACCTCATTTTACAATAGGTCAATACCTTATGATCTAAAAAGTCAACTTTCGTCAAATTGGTCAAACCAGACCTAGTGACCTACACTGTTGACCCCATAGGTCAACCCTATGACCTAAAAAGTCAACTTTGGTCAAATTGGTCAAACCAGACCTAATGACCTACCCTGTTGACCTCATAGGTCACCCTTTTGACCTAAAAAGTCAACTTTGGTCAAATTGGTCAAACCAGACCTAATGACCTACACTGTTGACCCCATAGGTCAACCCTATGACCTAAAAAGTTAACTTTGGTCAAATTGGTCAAACCAGACCTAATGACCTACCCTGTTGACCCCATAGGTTACCCTTTTGACCTAAAAGTCAACTTTGGTCAAATTGGTCAAACCAGACTTAATGACCTGCACTGTTGACCCCATAGGTCAACCTTTTAACCTAAAAAGTCAACTTTTGTCAAATTGGTCAAATCAGACCTAATGACCTACACTGTTGACCCCATAGGTCAACCTTTTGACCTAAAAAGTCAACTTTGGTCAAACTGGTCAAACCAGACCTAGTGACCCCTATGACCTAAAAAGTCAACTTTGGTCAAATTGTTCAAACCAGACCTAATGACCTACACTGTTGACCCCAAAGGTCAACCATTTGACCTAAAAAAGTCAACTTTGGTCAAATTAGTCAAACCAGCCCTAATGACCTACCCTATTGACCCCATAGGTCAACCTTTTGACCTAAAAAGTCAACTTTGGTCAAATTGGTCAAATCAGACCTAATGACCTACATCGTCGACTCCATAAAGCTTTGACTCTAAAAAGTCAACTTTGGTCAAATCGTTGGACTGCACCCAATGACCGATCTCGTTGACCCATAAATCAACCTTTTCACCTACCGACACATTTAAAACACCACAATGACAAAATCACAAGAATCGGACATCTTAAAATCAATTTGATCAATTTGAGTCGACTTGGGTCAACCCAAGTCAAAATTGGTCAACACCTATCTATTTTGATTAAAATAGATAAAAATGAAATAAAAATAAAAAAATTAATCAAATAATTAATTTCAAAATTATTTTGATTAATTAAAATGTTTAATGATTTAATTTTCAAAATTTTAATTAAATGACATAATTAATTCAAATGAAAATTAAATTAAAATCATAAAATAACAAAAATGACAAAAATAATCAATTAATTAATTTGAAATTATTTTCAATTAATAAATTGATTAATAAAATAATTTCAACCAATTTTAGTTAATAAAATAATTAATTAAAATGGGAATTAAAGAAGAAATGAAATAACTTTTTATCCTCTTCATAATTAATTAGGCTAAACCATCTTAAAGGCTTATTTAACACTTAATTAAGCCCATCTTAAGGCCCACTACCCATGGCTTAACATCCATGGTTATGCATGGGGTGAGGTGTCACCACCTCCTTCACCCTAAGCACCATCTTTCCTCAAGGTGGCCGGCCAATACAAGGCCATCTTCTCCACCTCCCAAGCCACCCAATGGGAGGAAAACCACACATGAAACCCCCCTCTCCATGGTTAAAAGTAATGATGAAGGCTAGGCATATGTGTCACCATTTGCCAAGTCTAAGAAGTGAGGTGTAAGCTTCTTAAGAGAGGTATAGGCAGCTCACCATTCACTTCCCACAATAGCCAATGGACAAGAGAAAAAGAGATGAAACCCATCATGGCAAACTTAGGGAGAAGCATCCAAGCCTATCTTCAGCCAATTGATCACCCAATAGGTTGATAGAAGAGGTAAGTAATCCTCTGTAACAGCCTAAGCCAAGCCAACACCATCCCCTTGCTATAAATAGGCCCCATGGCCGAAACTAGAAAAGAGGAGAAAATATATAGGGAGGTCCATAGGCTGCTCAAACCCTCTTACTCCCAACACAAAACTTCTTCCTAAGAGCTTCCATAATCTTTTAGGATCAATCCCAAGCCATAGTTTCAGCCCATTTGAGCCAATTTGACCAATTTTCAAAAACAACCCAAATTAGGCATTTTTCCCAAATTCCTTTCTAAGCCCTACTTGGAACAAATTGTCTGCAGACAATTATCTTCTATTGGGGTCCTAGAAGGCAACCATAAAGTCTGATCTAGCTTGATTTGCTTGTGGCCAAGGTATGAAATTTATCTTTGCAAAATAAGTCATGTTTTTGATAAATCATGTGCTATACTGGCTCAAAAGTGTATCATAACCGTACGGATAGATACCTCTCATCCAAATGAGCATTTAAAAAAAATCACTCAATTTCGTCAAGAAATGATTGAGATATTAACATTTGAAGTTTAACGGTTTCGGGATTTTTGAAATAAATTCTGAAAATTCTCGGCTCTGCAATGGCGCGCTGTTTGAGATGGACAGCCCAGATCCCGCTTCGCGCTGTCCGCCGTCCGACCCGTTGCACGGGATCTTCCCGCCCGTTCGACGCGTCCGAGGACACGCGTCGACAGCGGGGGGTTTTTGCGGCGCGGAATTAAAAAAGAATCCATTTTAACCCTTCAAACTTAAAAAATTCATATCTTTTTAACTAGAGGTCATAAAAATAAAATAAAAATACCTATCAAAAGCTCTTGAAGAGGAGAAAATTACGAGACCAAAATCATAATTTTATTCTCTGTATTTAATTTTTAATTAATTAAATGCTCTCTGGAGTATTTTAATTATTAAAAATTATTTACAAATCAAAAAATTATGAAACTTTGAGGCATTTATCTTTATGTTCTTAGGGACCTTCCATAATTTTTCTAAGGACAACAAACATGTCTAGGATACTTTTCTTGAATTTTCAGGTTTCTTTGTAATTATTTCAAACAATAATTATAAAAATTTGAAAATTAAGAAAATAAAAATACAAATGACTAGGAATGATAGGCCAACAGACAATGACCCTAGGAAAAATATTTCTAAGTCATAAAAACAATCTTGAATGACATTTGAAAATTTAGGGTTAAAATCACTTATTATTTAAATAATTTTGATCCTAAAATGACCCTTTGTAAAATTGAACTATTTTCATTAACAATCTAAGTTTGAAATTGGTTCTAGCCTATGATAGGCTAATAATAAACCTCACTTGAGTCTAAAATGACAAGATTAGATTCAATTAAGGCTTAAAATGACATTTAAACCCATTAAACCTTACCTAAATTAGGTTTAATAAAAATTAAACTTCATTAATTAAGTTTAAAGACATAATAAACTTAATTAACCCATTAAACCTTACCTAAATTAGGTTTAATAAAAATTAATCTTCATTAATTAAGTTTAAGGATATACTAAACTTAATTAATCAATTAAACCTTACCTAAATAAGGTTTAATAAAAATCAAACCTTTTAAATTAAGTTTAATGACACACTAAACTTAATTAACCCATTAAACCTTGCTTAAATTAGGTTTAAAAAAATTGAACTTCTTTAATTAAGTTTAAAGACACACTAAACTTAATTAACCCATTAAACCTTACCTAAATTAGGTTTAATAAAAAAATCAAACTTTTTTAATTAAGTTTAAGGACACATTAAACTTAATTAACCTATTAGACCTTACCTAAATTAGGTTTAATAAAAATTAAACTCTTTTTAATTAAGTTTAAGGACATATTAAACATAATTAACACAAAACCAAACACCCTTTAATTAGGTTTAAAGACATATTAAACTTAATTAATCAAAACTAAACTCCCTTAATTAGGTTTAAAGACATATTAAACTTAATTAACCTCCTTAAACATAAGGTTTAATCAAATCTAAACCCTAATTAGGTCTAACCCTTAGACCTAATTAAACCATTAAGCCTTAACTAACTAAGGTTTAATCAAACCTAAACCCTAATTAGGTCTAACCCTTAGACCAAATTAAACCATTAAGCCTTAACTAACTAAGGTTTAATCAAACTTAAACCCTAATTAGGTCTAACCCTTAGACTTAATTAAACCATTAAGCCTTAACTAACTAAGGTTTAATCAAACCTAAACCCTAATTAGGTCTAACCCTTAGACTTAATTAAACCATTAAACCTTAACTAATTAAGGTTTAATCAAACCTAAACCCTAATTAGGTCTAACCCTTAGACCTAATTAAACCATTAAACCTTAACTAACTAAGGTTTAATCAAACCTAAACCCTAATTAGGTCTAACCCATTAGACCTAATTAAACCATTAAACCTTAACTAACTAAGGTTTAATCAAACCTAAACCCTAATTAGGTCTAACCCATTAGACCTAATTAAACCATTAGACCTTAACTAACTAAGGTTTAATCAAAGATAAACCCTAATTAGGTCTAACTCATTAGACCTAATTAAATCATTAGACCTTAACTAACTAAGGTTTAATCAAACATAAACCCTAATTGGGTCTAACCCATTAGACCTAATTAAACCATTAAACCTTAACTAACTAAGGTTTAATCAAACCTAATTAAATCATTAGACCTTAACTAACTAAGGTTTAATCAAACATAAACCCTAATTAGGTCTAATCCATTAGACTTGATTAAACCATTAGACCTTAACTAACTAAGGTTTAATCAAACTTAAACCCTAATTAGGTCTAACCCATCAGACCTAATTAAACCATTAGAACTTAACTAACTAAGGTTTAATTAAATTTAAACCCTAATTAGGTCTATCCTATTAGACCTAATTAAACCATTAGACCTTAACTAACTAAGGTTTAATTAAACTTAAACCCTAATTAGGTCTAACCCATTAGACCTCATTAAACTATTAAGTCTTAAGTAAGTAAGACTTAATCAAACACAAATCCTAATTAAGTCTACTACATTAGACTTAATTAATTATTAAACCTTAATCAACTAAGGTTTAATTAGACCCAAATCCAACCTTTTAGTCCAAATTCAACATAACCTAAACATAAAATTAAACCTAACCTAACTTGAGTCCAACCTAACTTGAACTCAAGTTAACCTAAACCTTAGGTTCAACCCACATTGAACCTAACCTAAACCTAACCTTACTTGAGTCCAACCTAACTTGAACTCAAGTTAACCTAAACCTTAGGTTCAACTCACATTGAACCTAACTTAAACCTAACCTAACTTGAGTCCAACCTAACTTGAACTCAAGTTAACCAAAACCTTAGGTTCAACCCACATTGAACCAAACCTTAACCTAACCTAACTTGAGTCCAACCTAACTTGAACTCAAGTTAACCTAAACCTTTGGCTCAACCCAAATTGAATCTAAATCGACATAAACCTTAGATTCAACCCAAAATTGAATCTAAATCGACATAAACCTTAGATTCAACCCAAATTGAATCTAAATCGACATAAACCAAAGATTCAATCCAAATCGAATCTAAATCGACATAAACCTTAGATTCAACCCAAATTGAATCTAAATCGACATAAACCTTAGATTCAACCCAAAATTGAATCTAAATCGACATAAACCTTAGGTTCAATCCAAATTGAATCTAAATCGACATAAACCTTAGGTTCAACCCAAATTGAACCTAAATCGACATAAACCTTAGGTTCAACCCAAATTGAACTTAAATCAATATAAACCTTAGATTCAACTCAAATTGAACCTAAATCGACATAAACCCAAAATTGAACTTAAATCGACAAAATTGAACTCAAATCGACATAATCAACATAAATTTGACATTCCAAACAATTAATCGACATAATCGACATAAATTCGACATTTCAAACATAACTCACATAAAATCGACATTCTAAACTAAAATCGACATAATAAAAAAAAATTGACATTCCAAACAAAAATTAACATAACCGTCATAAAATCAACATTCTAAATCAAAATCGACATAATCAACATAAATTTGACATTCTAAACAATTAATCGACAAAACTGAACATTTAATCGACAAAACCAACATAGACTTGACATTCCAAAAGTTTAATTGACAAAATCGACATAAATTTGACATTTCAAACAAAAATCGACATAACTGACATAAATTCGACATTTCAAACGAATATCGACATAATCAACATAAATTCGACATTTCAAACCAAAATCGACATAACCGACTTAAATCTGACATTTCAAACCAAATGAAACTATTACCGACATTAAACGACATTAATCGACATTTCAAATCAAATTTAATATTAAATGACATTCCAAACCAAATTCAATAAACACCGACATTAAATGACATTAACCGACATTTTGAACCAAACTCAATAGAACTCAACATAAAATGATATAATTCGACATAAATCGATATGATCGAACTTAACACGACATGAATTGACATAGTTCTTAAGTTCGACCTGTATCGAATTTAACTTAACATATGACATCATAAATCTTAAAGTTCGACCCCCGTTGAGCTTAACTAGACATAAAATTAAACTGAAATTGACATAAAATCCAAAATCCAACCCAAATCTATATTCAAGACAAATCAAAATTTACACATAAATCGACATAAATCTAAACCGACATCTCAACCACTTTTGGACATCAGACAACCCTGGATCAACAGACACTTTGACCAGGTAATCTAAATATCTTGATATGACTTTGTTTCTAACTTTATTTTCCTTGCAGGATGAAGACATGAAGTTTCGTTTAGATTTTCTTTGCATGTTATAGGGTGTGCTAACTCTGTTTTGCAGGACGTCGACAACGAAACATTGACAACAAAACTAGGACTTTTAGGATTGTCATAAAACCTAAACTTTCTACAAACAACAAAATAAAAAAATGATATAACAACAAAAACAACTGAACTTTTAGGTTAGCCACGAAACCTGAAATAAAATGACAAAATCATTAACATTGCCATCAACATGACATCAACATACAATGAAATTTCTATACCACAACAAAATGATGACATGACACTAAACCAAAACAAAATAAATGATATAATGACATGACAAAACCAAAACTTAAAACAAAATGGAATCATAAACAAGATAACAAAAACAAGTAAGTAATGATATCTTCTTGACATCATTGAAGGTATCTCATGACATAATAACGACATAGGAGATAAAATATCTCATGACAAATCGAGATATTAATCACGACATCTTATGACATTATGACATCACATTAAGACATGACATAAAATGACATGACATTACGACATCACATTATGAAATGACACAACATACAAACTACGACATCTCGACATATCACATGACATGAAACCAAAATAACAAAATAAAGCATAACCAAGTAACAACATCCACCCAACATAAATAAAACTTTCAGGTAGTATCGATTCTTCAGAAACGCACTGCTACAACAACACTTACATTTTTTTGAGGATAAATGTTAACCTTAATCGAGAGTTTTCCTAGGCAGTATTAATTGCTCAGGATGTAATTAACTATAGGAGCTTGCTCCTATAGGAGATTAAAGAACTGAGGATAGGTATTTTACCTACAAGACCTCTCTGGTTATCCAAGATCTTCATGTGATCTTCTTATATGAAAAACTTCAGTAATTACACAATTTGAAGACTTTTTCTATGAGATTATCATTCGATCTCTTTTTCTCTCAATCTCTATCATGATTAATCCTTCTTCAAATTCTCCAAAGACTTCTGACAATAAGTCTATGTAGAACAAGAATTAGGGTAATGGATAGAGAAAGAGAGTGGCGACTCCTTGACATCAACATGATATAGGAATTGACGGCGACGACATGCGACATGCGATCCATACATATATATTTCATCGCCATCAGACGATTGGACAAAAGAAACCCTTCAGCGACGTTGATTGGGAGAACAGCTCTGAGGGAGAAGAAGAAGTCAAGAAAGAAGCAGCTACAATAAACCAGAAGAAACCACAATTTAAGATCTCCCTCGAAGATGAAAAGAATGAAGAATATAAATCAATGTACGAGAAGATTAACTACCATGTACATACTATGGCCCTGACCCCGATCCAGTCTAATAAGATCGAGGGTATGGTGGTCAAGAATGTGCATAGCGGTGGTGATAAACCAATCAAATTTTACCGTGGTACCTCTTCTTCCAATAATGAAAAGGGTGTACAATTTGAAGATGTCGCTTCTTCCGAATTATTGGAATTACCTTTTGAGTGGCACTCTCCCTGTGTTCAAAATTTAATTCAACGTGGTGTCCTACCTCGACAATGGACAAAGGGTCGACCACAACATTTCGAAAGACTATGGAACAAAGCCGGTCGGCCTCCCAATTCAAAACATGGTCTCGCATTCGGCACGATGAGGTTCGACCGACGATATGAAATTTTGCTCGGTCGTCACTTGCGAACCTAATGAAGAGTGCTTGGAAACTACAGAAAATCTTGAAGATCTGCAAATTGGAGACGCTCTACCAGAGTTCGAAGAAGAAATCAAATTCACAATAGACGAGTTAACAGAAGTTAACTTAGGTATTGGCAAAGAGCCTAGGCCAACCTTTGTTAAATCCTTACTCAATAAAGAAGATTCCGAGGAAATGATCAAGCTATTAATGGAATTCAAGGACTGTTTTGCTTGGAGTTACGATGAAATGCCAGGATTAGCTCCAGAAGTCGCAGTTCACAAGTTAGGAGTAGACCCTACTTCTGTTCCAGTCAGACAAGCTTCCAGAAGAATGCGTCTAGAAATTGAACAACAAGTAATAGCAGAAGTTAAGAAGCTAATCGACTGTAAATTTGTCGGTGAAGAACAATAACCTACTTGGTTAGCCAACGTGGTACCAGTTAGAAAGAAAAATGGTCAGATCAGAATCTGCGTAGACTTCAGGGATTTAAATAAAGCATGTCCAAAGGATGAATTTCCACTACCAATCCCAGAACTGATGATCGACATTGCTTAAACACATGAAATATTGTCATTCATGGATGGATCATCAAGATACAACCAGATAAAGATGGCACCAGAAGACGAAAAGCTCACAGTTTTCAGAACACCGATCGGAGTGTATTGCTACATAGTAATGCCATTCGGACTAAAGAACGTAGGAGCAACATATCAAAGAGCGATGACAAAGATTTTTGATGATCTCATTCACAACCAAGTTGAGTGCTACGTGGATGATGTGGTCATCAAAAGCAAGCTGAAGGAAGATCACCTGTATGATTTGAGAATTGTTTTCGAGCGACTAAGGCAATACAACCTTAAGATGAATCCCTTAAAATGCGCCTTCGACGTCACCTCCGGGAAATTCTTAGGATTTGTTGTCCGACATCGTGGAATTGAAATTGATCCGTAAAAGATTAAAGCTATCTTAGAGATGCCGCCTCCCAAAACCTTAAAACAGCTATGATCCTTTCAAGGGAAGCTGGCATATCTTCGATGCTTTATCTTGAACTTGTCAGGTAGGTGTCAGCCCTTCTCGGCATTAGTTAAAAAGGACGCCAAATTCGTTTGGGAAGAGAAATGCCAACGGGCCTTCGAGGACATTAAGCAATATTTAATGACACCTCCTGTCTTAGCAGCCCCAGTCTCGGGTAGACCATTGATACTTTATATCGCGGCTCTAGCCGACTCCCTTGGAGCCCTACTAGCCCAGGTCAATGATGAGGGAAAAGAAAATGCTCTCTACTAATTAAGCCGTCGTCTGATTGCGACGGAAGTAAAGTATCCTCCAATTGAGAAGCATTGTTTGGCCCTGATCTTCGCCGCACAGAAACTCAGGCATTACATGCTTTCTCATAAGATCAACCTCATTTCGAAAGTTAATCCATTGCAATATTTGATGACCCGACCGACACTTTCTGGCAGACTTGCCAGGTGGTCGATGATATTATTACAATTCGACATAACTTTCGTTCCTCTTCGTGCCGTAAAGGGACAAGTTCTAGCTGACTTCCTTGCAGCACACCCTTTACCGGTAGATTCGCCTCTCGACGATGATTTGCCTGACGAGCAGATAATGAGCCTAGAAGATACTAATGATCGATGTTGGGAACTATACTTCGACGGAGCGTCCTCAGCACAGAAAGACAAAGAATTGCAAACGATAGTGTCCGGTAAGGCAGGAATCGGACTAATCTTTATAACACCAGAGCGGGGGATGTTAAGATACTCCTACCACTTAACAGAGTCGTGCACAAACAACTAGGTAGAATACGAAGCCCTCATAACAGGACTAGAACTAACCATTCAAATGGGAATAACGGACATCAACATCTACGGAGATTCTCAGTTGATCATCCAACAGGTCGCCGGACAATACAGAATTTTAAAGACAAGACTCGAGCAATACTTTTAGTATGCCATGAAACTGTTGGAACAAATTCTAAATGTAACAATCTACAAGATCCCTAGAAGAGAAAATGCTCTCACGGATGCGCTAGCTCGCCTTGCAAAAGAATTTGCCTGCTTACAAGATGAGTCAGTTGAAGTTTCAGTTCAAGGACGACAGGTCCTATTACACCTCGACATGGATATGATACAGGAATCAGAAAAAGCAGAGGAATCAATTGCAGCAGTAATGGAAAGCACAGAAGATTGGCGTCAACCGCTAATAGACTACCTGCAAACAAGTAAATTATTAGACGATAAGTCATTAGCCCATCAAATCAAGAAAAGAACTCTGTCTTACACATTGATAAACAATACATTATACAGAAGGTCTTTTGTTCAGATGTGGTTAAGATGCCTGAGCGGGTCTGAGGCTCGTGAAATTGTCAAAGAAGTGCATTCAGGACTTTGTGGTGCTCATCAGTCGGGTCCGAAAATGAAAATGAAAATTAAGAGACTAGGGTACTACTGGCCCTCAATGATGACCGACTGTATGAAAGTCACCGAGAGCTGTCAACAGTGCCAAGTACACGGAGTGGTTCTACACCAACCTCCAAATGTGCTACATCCGACAATTGCGACGTGGCCATTTGAGTGCTGGGGCACAGATATAGTGGGTCCGATAGAACCGCCTTCTTCAAGAGGATATTGCTTCATCCTTGCAGCTACAGACTACTTTTCTAAATGGGCAGAAGCAGTTCCACTCAGAGAAGTAAAGGCACACCATGTGCTGCAATTTTTCAAGAATCAAGTTGTCTACCGTTTAAGAGTACCGCACAAAATCATTTCAGATAATGGCTCCGCATTCAGAAGCACAAAAATCAACAATTTTGTCAGAAGACATGGAATCGATTGGCAATACTCAACAATCTACTACCCAAGAGAGAACGGCTTGGCCGAGGTTTTTAATAAAACTCTCGTTCAGATTTTAAAGAAAACTTTGGACGACAACAAGAGAAATTAACACGAGAAGTTGTTAGAAGCCTTATGGGCATACAGGACAACTTTCAGGACTCCTACTCAGTCTACCCCTTACACTTTAGTGTACGGGTCCGAGGCAGCTTTATCTTTGGAGGTTCAGCTTCCATCACTCAGGATTGCAGTTGCAAATAAAATTACTACAGAAGAAAATGCCAGATTACGACTGGAAGAACTGGAAAACTTGGAAGGGAAAAGACTTGCAGCGCAACAAAATTTGGAACTCGTACCAAGCTAAGATGATCCAGGCCCATGATAAACTGGTCCGCCCAAGAACTTTCAAAGTTGGCGACTTAGTTCTTGTTCTCAGAAGACCTATTCTTGCACATCGCAAGATAGGAGGCAAATTTGAACCGATTTGGAAAGGGCCGTTTGTGGTTGAGGTAGTCTACTCAGGAGGCTCCTACCAACTTGTGAATTGCCAAGGAGAACGACAAATGCTTCCAATCAATGGACGGTATTTAAAGAAGTATTACACAACCTGATGTTTCGAAGGGTGGCCTCTAAAATAGAGTCTTATCCCTAGAAACACGGGTGAAGCAATCACTTTGTGACTGGGTCCGAACCCAAAAATATAAAAATGGATGACAAAAGAAAATCATTAAAATATATATATATGTGCTAAAAAATGAAATATGTGAAATCATAATAAGTTTTACCCTTCCTTTCAAATCAAATCTTGTTCCTGGTCTTTCCTCATCTTTTCCTACCTTCCTTTAAATTAAAATAAGTGAATAAGAATCTTGAGTGATAAATATTTTCTTAATGTTCTTGTTCTTAGTACAGCCCCTGATCCTTTCCTTGTCTTCTTCGCAGGGAAATGTCGAACGGGCAGTTGGTCCTAAACTTTAAAAAAGGTGTGAGTCTAGCACTCGATGAAAAGAGAGAGAAGAATGGAGCAGTGATAGAAATTTATTCTAACTTCACACCAGCCAGCCTACAGTATGAAGAAAATGATTGGGTCCCAGTGGACCTAGAAGAGCTTCATAGCCAGACAGTGATGAAGATGGGTGGCCCAAGCCACCAATCCAGCAACAAGAGAAGAAATACAAACACCGAGGAAAGTAAGAAAATCAAGTCAGTAGTTGCTACGGCAGAGGGTAGGCTCGTCAGCGCCGCGCCTGCAGAAATTTAAGGAGTAAGGAGACCTACGCTCACTGCTACTCAAAGAAGGAATAAGAATCTCCGTATCCGCAAGATGTTGACTAAACTAGCAACAGATCAACACGAGGAAACAACCACCTTCGCTGACACACACATTTCAAAGATACCGGTTCATCAGGAACCTGAAAAGAGAGAACAAGCTCCGAAAACAACAGAAAGGATAAGGGGAACTCTGAGAAGATCAGAGGCAGAAAGATTGCCTCGACGCCAGACAGAGATTCCATATCTGAAGAACCTTGTTACGGAAGCAACCCCAGAGGATGTCCCGACAGAGACAATCCCCGAGGAGCCAAGGTATGCAGGAGAACGTGACGGGATTGAGCCATACATCCCACAATACGTTACTAGGCCTCGTCACTTGTAGATCATCCCAGAATATAAACTAGAAAGAATGCAGAATGTTGAGTAGAAGACTTTCGAATACTTTGAAAGGATGAGAGGAAAAAGAATCAATATTTTGGAAGGCCTAGAGTTACACACAGGTGTATTCTCAGAGTACGAGCAACAACAAATTGTGGATTGCATCTTAGAACTTCAGAAAATGGGTCGAGCAGGCCGTCTGAGCGAAAAGACTTATTCAGAACCCCGGAAATGGATGCCAGGGAAAGGAAGAGTTATAATACAATGCGGATGTTGCTATAATTTTGCAGAGGACAGAAAAGGAAATCCACCATAGATACTCCGTTACGGTGAGGTGGATCCAATGCCAAGGATAATTAAAAGAATGGTGAAAAGAATGATAACGTGGAGGGTACTGCCAGTAGATTGCATACCCAACAGTTACATCATCAATATTTATCAGAAGGGCAACTGCATACCTCCACACATAGACCACCATGACTTTGTCAGACCTTTTTGCACAGTTTCATTCGTCAACCAATGCAATATCATGTTCGGATTTGTCCTCCGGATAGCAGGCCCGGGTAAGTTCCGAGGGCCGGTGAAGATACCACTTCCGGTAGGTTTCGTCATGATATTACAAGGAAATGGAGCAGACATCGCAAAACATTGTATACCGGGAGTATCAGTGGAGCGGATCTCCGTCACTTTTAGAAGGATGGATGACATAAAGGCGCCTTACCACTTCCAGCCAGATCCAGAATTGGAGAGTCTCCGGCCCTACGAGCTGTGAGTTACACGTGAAATAGCACACCTCCAATGCACATCCATGCGGCACTTCTGCCAAGGACGGCTTGGAAGGTGATGTTATTGACCGTGTATCTCATTATTCAGACATGGATTTTTAACAGATGCTTTTTGGATGGATCAACAAGAATCATACATAGTCCGTTTTGAGTCAAGGATTGTGTGAGAAATATTTTAGATCGAGTTGTGTGATGTATCTTCAACAAGATTGGAATGAAAGTGACCATGTCAAATTTTGCCTTCACCGCTTTTTGTGCAAATTGACTGGGAAACACCATTAGAGTTAAATGAACTTTGAAATCAAAACCCTTTTCGTCACATCAAAACCCTTTTGATTCTTTGTGATCTCTCTTCCCTCTTGTATGGAGATTGACTAGGTCTATTGACACGGAGCCAAAAACTTTGTTCGATTTGGTTCTGATGGCATGAGAGTGGGTCCTTCTTCATACATTACAACTTCCGAGACTGGTACCTGAATTTCAGTTCTCATTTCGAGGTCGGTACCTAAATTCCGACTCTCCTTTCGAGATTGATACCTAAATTTCGATTCTCTTTCGAATTGATACCTAAATTTCAATTCTAAACTTCCGAGATTTGTACCTAAATTACAGTTTTCATTCCGAGATCGATACCTAAATTTCGATTCTCATCTGAATTGATACCTAAATTTCAATTCTCAACTTTCGAGACCGGTACTTTGTACGGCTTATTTTTAGGTAATGTGTTTTGTATTTTGGAAAAGAGGGTCGCCTAACAGAAATTGTTGGCGAATTTTTAATTTAATTTAAATAAATAATTTGAAAAGTAGTATTTGATTTTGAAAATAATTTTAAATTTAAAAATTTTAAGATATGAAATCAAACCGATCTCACATCCCAAATAGTTTATATAAACGAGCACCGCATCACAAACCGTGTATCTACCCCGAAGAATAGACACACTGCTTAATGATAGGGCTCGATTAAATAAACTAAAAGATTTGTGACATCTGTTTGGTCTACGGACCAATTTTATAAGCCGACAAGTTCTCCTGCTTAATATAAAGGAATTAAGCAGGGTTTATATTACCTGGGTTCTTAAAATTCCCTATAAGGGCAAGCCCCTATAGTTAATTACATCTTAAGTGACAGAAATCACCTAAGAAAACTCTCAATAATAATCAGTAGTTCTGCTCTCAAGAATTTCAAAGTTTAAGTTTTCAAGGGATTGAATTTTGGAATTTCAATAGGGAATGGATCAAATTTGGAACATTTTGTTTTGGGAATTCAAAGGAAGAAAGGTAGGAGAAATTACAGATTCGAAGCGAACTTCGATAATTTCCCGACTATTCTATTGTTTGGCTTGAATTTAAGAAAGTCCTAATGTTTATTTAGTATTTCAATCTTGTCAATTTTAATTAATTAGGACTTATATTTGCATAACGCAGTCATGCAAATAGCCTTGAAGATGTGAGGGTTTATGTCGTATCGGACGACTACCTCGGAATCCTAAGACCGGTTAGGGCTTAATTTGCATGATAAGAACATGCAAATGCCTAACAAAAGGTTGAGGATTTATGTTGCACTAGGCAAACTACCTCGAGGTCCTATGGCTTGGTTATTTAATTCTAGGAAAGTTTTGCTGAAGTAGACTCACGTTTTGCAGATAACGATGGTCGTGCTGCCCATCATGCTCCGAGCTCCTTGTTGTTGCAGAGGTTTAGTTTTAGAAGTCATAAATCAGGAGATGAGAAAAGTGTTTCGGTTTAGAGAAAATCTTAATTTCCAAGTGTTTTTTTTATGTTTTAATTAAAACAAATCTTAAAGTTGATTATAACAACACCGGTTAAGATCCCACGGTTCCATCCTTCGGCATCGTTATTTTTATCGGATTCACTTAGTCCAGATGAATTTGCTAAACTAACCTAAATGAGTTCCACACTTTCATTTAGACCGTGGGAAATCCCGTTAGCAACACGTAGGTTACATCATCCGAGGTATTCCCGATCATCCAACAAGACGTTTTAATTTAGTTGTAATTGCAGTTTTGTGTTCTGTTTGTGATTAAATTTTGAGTTGTTTTATATTTTGAAATGTTGTGGCGGTTAATTTTATCTTGTAATGACTTTTAATTTAGTTTTGGTTTCAGTTTTAGGGACTATCCTAAAGGTGTGGGTTTTCATGCAACGGTTGTTTATCATGCAAGAAAAGTAAGGTGCATTTGCAATAAAGTAAATTGCAAGAAAAGTAAATTGCAATAAAATAAGAGCGTACCTGGAGGGTCTTCCCGTCATCCCAGGCTGCACTTAAACACAATTTAGCATATTTAAGCATTTAAAGCAAGTTCCTAGGTAAAGCCAAGGGAAGGGTTATGGTTTTCTACCAAATTCCTAATCCTATAGCTAGTCATTTCCTATGACGTCTAGGTTCTTGTGTTTTGGCTTGAGGATGATTTTCTTCATCAAAGAACAATTAAGTTTAGTTGTTCTTATAAACATCCCGTCATATTGAGGAAGTGCTTAAGAAGAATCTTAAACATCTTTTCAATATTGCTAGAATTGTTTTAAGTCCAAATGAATTTAATCATACAAATGAATTAATCATCCGAGAATTCAAGTTTTGTTATCTTGCTTAGTGAACTAGGACATTTGAATATCCTATAGGTGAAGTAACATTTCATTTAACGTTCTGTTTAGGAGTTATGATAACCAAAGCTTTCGAGGGCAAATTGTTGTTCAAGTGGTTTCGTGAATTAATTTAATCTCAATTAACGGGTTTAAATTTGGAATAGTGTTCAAGTCGCTTTATTTTGAATTTCTTCATGTCTTAAGTGATGTTATTTTTAATTCAATTTAATTTAACTTTAATTTAATTTGATTTGGTTTAGCTTTCAATTTTAATTTAATTTATTTAATTTAAATTAATTTTAATTTTAACTTGATTTTATTTTATTTTAATTTAATTTAATTTAATTTAATTTAATTTAATTTAATGTAATTTAATTTAATTTAATTTAATTTAATTTGGTTTAATTTAATTTAATTATTTTTTTATTTAATTTTATTTAATTAATTTAATTTAATTTTAATTAAATTTAATTCAATTTAATTTAATTTGTTTAATTTAATTTAATTTAATTTAAATTAATTTAATTTGTTTGATTTAATTTAATTTAATCTTTAATATAATTTTATTTTTAATTTTAATTTAATTGAAAATTTAAAAAGAGTTTAATAATTTGACTTTAATTTGATTTAATGATTAAGTCCTTTAACATTTTAAAACTTAAATTTGAATTATCATTTTAATTGGGGATCGAATATCATTGAGATGATTAATTTAGGGACCCTTAGATTAAAGAACAAATCTCTTCCTAATAATATCCCTATTTTAATAATTCCAATTTTATTATTCTTCCAAATTTAATCAATTATTTAATTAAAGTTTATTTTAATTATCTTCAAATTGTTTGGTAGGTTTCTACTCTTTAATTATTTAAATTTCAATCATCCAAATCAGATTAAGATCAAATATTTTACTTTTTAATTTTATTAAGCCTAAAGTTTTAATTAAGGGTTAAAGTTTTAATTACCATTTTGCCCCTTCAAGCTTAATAATTTCATAACTCACTAAATTGAGCTTAAATGAACTTCAAATTTTTATGTGACTTCACTCATATGCCAATAAAGACATGAGAGGAGAAAATGTGATTTTTTCTGTATTTAATTTATTTATGTAATTATTTTTGGTAGAAAATAGGGATTTCCAAGGAAAATTTAATAATATGACCAAGGGAAAGTTTCTGTCCTTAAGAAAATTATGGGACATTCCTAATGACCAGAGGACCACTTGGACCAATTTTGGTGATTTTTTGAATTATATTATTTTTATTATAATTATTTTAAGTTTTGGAGTATTAATTAATTTAAAAATAAAATAAAGGTTGAAAAATAAATTTTATATTTTTCAAAAATCTCTCTGATTACAAGGAAATCAGATAATCAATTTTTACAATTTTCTGATTTTTCTTTGATTTATTAGAATTATTTTAGTGGAAATGCTAAAAAATACACTTTTTTAATTTTAAAATTACCTTAGGGCTTTAAAATTTAATATCTCATTATATAGACTTAAGAAAAATATGGGGTTTGTTCCTAAGTGGTTAGAATTCAAAATGTGACATTTTGATGAATTTTATTTTTTTTATGATTTTTATTATTTTTTAATTATTAAAATATTAAAATAATACAAAAAATCAACTTTTTTAGAAAATTGAAATTTTAATTTTCATAAATTCCCCCAAAATCAGAGAGGCTCCAAAACCAATTTGGTGAATTTTTGAAAAGTATTTTGAAAGTTATGAATTTTTGAAATTTAAATTGGCTAAATGGCTTAATCAACCCATTTTGTAGGGTTAACCAAGTCCGATTGACTTCAAATTTTTATGGTGGGTTCCTTTGACCCTAAAGGTCAGTGGAGAATTGATTTCAAGTCAATTTGATGTATGATTAGCTCTAATTAATTAAGGAGCTATTTTGGGTGTTTAAGCCAATTAGGGTTATTTTAAATGAACTAATTCAAAACCTATTTTTCCTAGGGTCCTGTGGTCATAATAAACACCACCAAATTTTCCTAGAATTTATTTCACAACATGCTAATTATTGGATTTAAAATACTCAAAAGAGTAACATGAATTTGAAAAAAATAATAACTTCTAATAGGGATGGCCTCTGACCTTGGAAAATTCAGGGAATATTCCCAAGTTCAGAGGCTTCAAAAGCCCTATGTTCTCATGCCATGGTGAATTTCCTATATGCATGGAGAATTAAAACAATGCAGAGAGTAAATAAATCATTAAAAATAAAATACTTGATGAAATTAAATGATTTCTTTTCCACATTATTCTCCTCTCGTTCACTCGAGCAAGAGGGTATTTTTATTTTATTTTTCTGATTTTTCTACACAAAATTATGGATTTTTGAAGTTTAGGGAATTAAATAAATAGAAAAATACCCTAATTTTCTATTTATCCACGAGGCGCCGCGTCAACCTCGGCAGCTCCGAAACGTCGCGTGGCGCTCTCTGATTCGACGCCGCCATCCGACTCAGCGCTCCGGGGGCCCGCTGTGTCGTTCCGTCTCCTCATCCGGCGCGATCCTGGCCATCCGTCCGTGCGTGTATTAAATGAACGACATCCGTTCATCGTCCCCAAGCCTCCTAGCCCGAGAACCGTCCACACTAAATCCCTAATATCTTACTCAATACTTAACGGATTTTCGTGTTCTTGTGCTCTATGGATTTGTCTTGAAGAGACGAATACATCTATACGGTGATCATGTATTGAAATTAAAGCATTTGAAATGGAGAATCTCTAGAAGCTCGGGATGAAGAATTAGCTCATACCTTTGCTCGTAGAAGTGTGGCTTCAATCCGAGGGTTGTGTCACCTTCGATCGGATCCCAGACAAGCTCCGCATGAAGTCTCCCGGTCCGGTGAATCGCTTAGGTATGATTTCGACCAAGCCCGATCACAAAGCTTGGAGTCCGGAACAACCGGGTGGCCCGGAGATGGGGCTTTCAGCGGGAAACTTCTCCTCTTGGTCCAAGTGAAGGTGTAGGGCCAGCCAATCTGAAGATTGGCTCACCGTGGCAAAGTGTCCTGGTTTTTGGGTGAAATTTCAGCTGAGAAATCGGGTTCTGTTGGTGGGGATTAGGGCAAATTGACACCGGGGATCAACTCGCTCTAAGTATGGAGTAGGGTTTGGAACAATTTTGGCGCAGTTTCGGCAAGGTTTGTGCAACTCTCTTCCATGGCCGTGAGGGGTCGAGTTTAAATAGAGGTGGCCGGAGAGCCTCACAGGGATGGCCAAGGGTCGGGATCACTGCTCTCGGCATGGGAAGAACAACCATGGTGGCCATTGGGCATGGGGCAGCTCAAGCAAGGTGGAATTCCAAAGTTTGGCTCCTCCCAAGGTCTCGACCATGGTGTTTTCCGGCGACCCAGTGGTCGGCCGGCTGTGCACCTGGTCACCATCTTGTTCAGGTGGGTCGTGGTCGGGGTTTAGTGTAGGCAATCGGCAAATGCCATGTGTAAAAGGCTTGGATTAGAATGGTATGAGAGAAGGCTCATTTTGGCTCAAATTGGTCAACCCATCCCTTTGGGCTAGGTGCACCACCCAAGGCTTGGTTTAGGCCGAAGAGAAAGTGATTTCGGCTCAGCATAATCAGTAGGGTCAAGTCACCATCCAAGCACAATTGGCATAAGCATGGTTAAGGGGAATCATGGGAGTGGTTAATCACCTTTAGGAATTAAGGAAAGAGTCTCCTCCTTTTGCCCAAAATGGCATGGTGACATGTAAAGAGGCTCTCATGGCTTCCATGTGGCTCATGCATGGCTTCATGGCTCATCTTTGCTTGGGAAAAGTTAAGTCAATTTCATGGAAATGGATTTAAGAAAATTTTGGTATTTTGATGGGAATTTTTATGGGGCTTAATTTGGAATAGCTTCATGATGAGTTTTGAAACTTAGGGATTGATTTAATTGAAAATATGGTGTAGAGCAATTGTCATATGGGTTTTGGATCGATTTTGGCCTTCGGATTTTGGTGGAGATGGCTTTAGGAAGGTTTCATGTAAGTGGGCTTTTAAGTTTAAGAATGAATTCATGGATGGGAATTTTGTAGAAGTTTGGGACAAATAATTGTTGGGTTTGGTTTAGGGATATGTCATGAGTGATTTGAAATGAATTTGGAGAGGTTTGGGTTTGAATTGGGTCGGATTTGGGCCTCCTTGGTAAATGGGCCAATGTAGGACAAATTGGGCTAACTTGGGCCAATGTTGGGCTAGGGTTGAAATTGATGTAAAATAAATGTTGGGAAATGTTTATGGGAGTGTTTCAAAGAGGTTTTGGCTTTGGTTGGGTTTTGATTTTGGGGTTCGGGCTTATTCGGGTTAGTTTCGGGTTTAGGTCAAAATTGGGCTTTTTGATTTTGGGTTGAATTTGAGTGGGGTTTGGGTCTAAATTTTGGGCAAATCATGTTAGTGTTTTGTTTTTGGGAATGTTAAGGAAGGTTTAGAAAAGATTTGGGGTTAATTGGAGTCGAATCGGGTGAGTTCGGGTTAGGTTCGGGTCATGGGTCCAAATCGGGCTTTAAGGCCCAAAGTGAAATCGGATCCAAATGTCAATCAAATTGACTTGGATTTGGTCTAGATTGGTGTTGGGAATGTTGAACTGAAGTTTAGAATTGAATTGGACCAGAATTTGAGTCAATTGGGTAGGTTTGGTTTGACATTGGGTTCACTTAGGGTTAAAATGGGTCAAATTGGGGGTTTTGACAAAAGTAGGGTAAATGGACAAAATTGGCCCATGGTATAGTTGAACAAAATGAAAATGGGAATATTTGGGATTTTTTAGAATTTTCTGGGAATTTTCTGAATTTTGGATTTTTGGGTCAAGAGGGGTATTTTGGGTATTTGGAGGGTATTGGGAGGTATTTTTGTAATTTTTGATTTTTTGGCTATGAATGATTAATTTGAGTAATTTGGAAATGTTTGGGATTGGTTTTGAGGAATTTTGGGTGATTTGGGATTTTTTGAAAAATTTGGGTGATTTCGAGGGTTTTGCAGGTAGAGGCGTGTAGGGTCCCGGGGTCAAAAATCGAAAATTTGGAAAATTGAAGATCGGGTGAATGTAAGTGGAATGAAATCATTTTGGTTGAGCCATGAAGCCATATCAAGCTCACATGAGCCATGAAGGGACTCATTCGAGGCATCCACCATGTTGTTCCTAACCTCTTAGCCTAAGGGCTTGAGGGTTAAGGACCATCCATGTGAATCACCTACATGAGTCAGGAGGTCAAGTTGGGTATGGGTGTGGTTTTAGGAGGTGTGTGAAAGTGTAGTGCATAAGTGTAGTGTACGTGTAAGTCAGCCCCTCACCAGACCAGGACACCCAGGGCAGTCCTAAGGCCAAAGAGTCCTATAGGAACCCATCCTTTAAACTTCCACATTTGATTTCAACCCTCTAGGTGATTAGGGGTCTACAATCAAGTTTGTAGAGTTTGCAGGGAGTTAAGAAGTGGTTTGAATTTCTAAGTGGTGGGTCCCAGTTCTAATCCTCTAAGATAGTCAAAGGAAAAGCCTAAGGCTAGATCCTAAGTACTAAAAAGAAGAAGAGAAGACCTCATCAAAAATGAGGTCAACAAATGGACCCCACAATGTGTGGTGTGCTAACCAAGCACACCGCGCCTATCAAGCGTTGACCAAAAAGATCAACAAAACCAACACAGATGTCCAAGTGACAAACTCGAGGACGAAGTAGAAGAATTTCCGCTGGGGAGTGTCAAGTATATCTCTCGAGACCGGAGATTCCCGAACTCTCGCCGGGTAAGGAAAAGGAGGTGAATCCCAAATCACATGACCTGGGGAATTTCAATTTAGATTTTATTTTGTTTCAATTTAAGTTTTGATGTGTGAGCTTAGATTTTAGTTTGAGTTTCAATTTAGATTGAAGTTTTGTAAAAATTAATTTGAAGGGATTTGAACTTTAAATGAAAATTGGAATTTTGTGGTTTTAGATTTAACATCTTCAACCTCAAAAAAAAAATTGAATTGATTAGATTGAATCATTACAATGAGGAGAAATCTTAGAGCAATGCAGTATTGGATGTAAAATTCTTAACCTCAAGAGTTTGGTTTTGATGTATTTAATTGCCATAGGGAAATAATACTACAGCAATGCAGTCTCGGATGTAAAATCGTCAACCCCAAAAGTTTTGAATCTGATGTATTTCATTGCGATAGGGAAAGAATCCTAAAGCAATGCAGTCTCGGATGTAAAATCCTCAACCCCAAGAATTTGAATTTCATTTTGATGTATTTCATTGCGATAGGGAAAGAATCCTAAAGCAATGCAGTCTCGGACGTAAAATCCTCAACCCCAAGAATTAGAATTTGATGTATTTCATTGCGATAGGGAAAGAATCCTAAAGCAATGCAGTCTCGGATGTAAAATCCTCAACCCCAAAAGTTTGATTTTGACGTATTTCATTGCGATAGGAAAGAATCCTAAAGCAATGCAGCCTCGGATGTAAAATCCTCAACTCCAAAAGTTTGAATTTGATGTATTTCATTGCGATAGGGAAAGAATCCTAAAGCAATGCAGTCTCGGATGTAAAATCCTCGACTCCAAAAGTTTGAATTTGATGTATTTCATTGCGATAGGGAAAGAATCCTAAAGCAATGCAGTCTCGGATGTAAAATCCTCAACCCCAAAAGTTTGATTTTGACGTATTTAATTGCGATAGGGAAAGAATCCTAAAGCAATGCAGTCTCGGATGTAAAATCCTCAACCCCAAAAGTTTGATTTTGATGAGATTGGATTTGAAATTTGGAAAGATTGAATTTGAATTTTGATTTAAATTTGATTTGAAATCTGGAAAGATCGAATTTGAATTTGATTGAGATTTGATTTGAGATCTGGAAGATCGAATTTGAATTTGATTGAGATTTGATTTGAAATCTGGAAGGTCGAATTTGAATTTGATTGAGATTTGATTTGAGATTTGGAAAGATTGAATTTGAAATTGATTTAAAATTTGTAGTCATTTTGTTTGTCCTTTAACGATTCAAATTTTATTTTATCATGAATTTGGAGTTCATCATTTTTTAGATTTTTGAGGAAAGTTTTCTTCTATTCTTTTTTTTTTATTTCTTTTCTGTTCTTTGTTCGAAGTTCATTTAAATTTAATGGCGTTTCTCAGTCAACTTGCACAAAAGAAGTGAAGGCCAAAAATGTGACATGGTCACTTTCATTCCAATCATGTTGAAGATACATCATACAACTCGATCTGGAATACAACTCATACAATCCATGTAGACTCAAAACGGACTATGTATGATCATTGTCGATCCATCCAAAAAAGGTATCTGTCAGAAATCCATGTCTAAATAGTGAGGTACATGGTCAATAGCATCACCTTCCAAGCCATCCTAGGCAAGGGTGCCGTATAGATGTACGTTGGAGGTGTGATATTTTCCATGTAACTCACAGCTCGTAAGGCCGGAGGCTATCTAGCTCCGGGTCTGGCTGGAAGTGGTAAGGTGTTTTCCTGTCGTCCATCCTTCTAAAAGTAACTGAGATCCGCTTCACAGGTACTCCCGGTATGCAATGTTTAGCGACATCCGCTCCGTTTCCCTTCGCATCATGACGGAACCCACCGTAATGGTATCTTTACCGGCCCTCGGAACTCACTCGGGCCCGCTATCCGGAGGTCGCATCCGAACATGATATTACACTCGTTCGTAAAAGAAACCGTGCAGTAAAGGTCCGACAAAGTCGTGGTGATCTATGTGCGGGGGTATGCAGCCACCCTTCTTGTAAATGTTAATGATGCAACCGTTGGGTATGCAATCCGCCGCAGCATCCCTCCATGTTATCATCCTTTTTACCATCCTTTTCGATGACTAATGGCATCGGATCCACTCGGCCATGACGGAGTATCCCCGTGGGTTTCCCTTCCCGTCTTCTCGCGAAGTTGTAGCAGCATCCACATTGTATTGTAATTCTCCCTTTCCCTGGCATCCATCTCCGGGTTTCCGAGTAAGTGTTTTCTCTTAGGCGGCCCGCTCGGCCCATTCATTTTAAATCCCGGATGCAGTCCACGATTTGTTGTTGTTCATATTCTGAGAACACGTCTGTATGTAGCTCGAGGCCTTCTAGTATATTGATCCTCCTACCTCTGATTCTCTCGAAGTATTCAAAAGTTTTCTTTTCGACATTCTGCATTCTTTCCAGCTCGTATTCTGGAATAATCTGCAAATGGCGGGGCCTGGTGACGTATTATGGGATATACGGCTCAATCCCTTCACGTTCTCCTGCATACCTCGGTTCCTCGGGGATGATGTCCGTCGGACATCCTCCGGGCTGCTTCCGCAACAAGGTTATGCATTACCGGCGGTTCTATCCGGTGGCGTGGTAGCCTTCTTCTTCCGATCTTCTTGAGATTTCCCCGGTCTCTTCGTTATCCTAGGAGCCGGCCTCCTTCCTTCAGTACTCAGTGAACCGGCGTCCTCGAAGTATATGTACCGGCG
Organism: Papilionanthe hookeriana x Papilionanthe teres; assembly: GCA_022702705.1. Lineage (NCBI taxonomy): Eukaryota > Viridiplantae > Streptophyta > Magnoliopsida > Asparagales > Orchidaceae > Papilionanthe > Papilionanthe hookeriana x Papilionanthe teres. The sequence continues at coordinate 14,751,589 of CM040424.1, forward strand.
CAGCAGAATCGCCTCATCGCGCTGGTCCGCTCGCTAGTTTAGTTAACATCTTACGGATACGGCGATTTTTATTTCTTCGCCGGGTCGTCGTGAGAGTAGCTCTTCGTACTTTCTAAATTTCTACGGGCGCGGCGCCGACAAGCTCGCCTTCGCCGTAGCGACTACGTACTTGATTCTCTTATCTTCTTCGGTGCTTGTTTTCCTTTTCTTGCCGTCGGAGTGGTGGCTTGGGCCACCCACTTTCATTATCGTCCGATCGGGCGCTCCTCTCGGTCAACCGGGACCTAGTCACTTTCCTCGTATCGCAGTGCTCGCTCGGTGCGAAGTCCGAGTCAATCTCGATTATCGCTCCATCTTTCACCCTCTTTTCGTCGAGTGCAAGGCTTACGCCATTTCTAAAGTTCAGGACCAACCGCCCGTTCGACATTTCCCCGCGAAAAGATAAGGAAAAGGATCGAGGGTCGTACTAAGAACAAGAACATTAAGAAAATGTTTATTAAAGACTAGCTTTTTTTATTACTCTTATATTTTTAAATTTAACAGAATGAAGTGGGATAAGATCAGGAAAGAGATTTTGATATGGAAGAGAAAACAAGGAAAACTTTATTATCATGATTTTATTTATTTTAGCACATTTTTTATTATTTTTGGGTTCGGACCCAGTCATAAATAATTACTTTGCCCGTGCTTCTAGGGATGAAGAATTCATTCCTTCGAAACATCAGGTAGCGTAATACTTTTTCAAGTATCGTTCATTGATCGGAAGCATATGTCGTTCTCCTTGGCAATTCACTAGCTGGTAGGAGCCTCCTGAGTAGACTGCCTCAACCACAAACGGCCCATCCCAAGCGGGTTCAAATTTTCCTCCTATCTTGCGGTGTGCAAGGATAGGTCTCTTGAGAACGAGAACTAAGTCACCAACTTTGCAAGGTTCTCGGGCGGACCATTCCGTCATGGGCTTGAAGCATCTTAGCTTGGTATAATTCTAAATTCCCGTCGCGCCGCAAGTCTTTTCCCTTCCAGTGCTTTCTAATTCCTCTATTCGTAATTTGGCATTCTCTTCTGTAATGATTTTGTTTGCAACTGCAATTCTGAGTGAAGGAAGCTGAACCTCTAAGGGTAACACTGCCTCGGACCCATATACCAGAGCGTAAGGTGTAGCTTGAGTAGGAGTTCTGAAGGTTGTCCGGTAGGCCCATAAGGCTTCTAATAACTTCTCGTGCCAATTTCTCTTATTATCGTCCAAGGTTTTCTTTAAGATTTGAACGAGAGTTTTATTAAAAGCCTCAGCAGTGCCGTTTGCTCTCGGGTAGTAAATTGTTGAATATCGCCGCCGATTCCGTGTCTCCCGAAAAAATTGTTGATTTGTGTGCTTCCGAATGCCGACCCATTATCCGAGACGATCCCGCGCGGCACTCCGAAACGGCAGACAACTTGGTTCTTAAAAACCGTAGCACGTGGTGTGCTTTAACTTCTCCGAGTGGAACCGCCTCTCGCCCACTCGGAAAAGTAATCCGTAGCCGCAAGAATGAAGCGATGTCCTTTTGAAGATGGTGGTTCTATTGGACCCACTATATCCATACCCTAACATTTAAATGGCCACGATGCAATTGTCGGATGTAACACATTCGGAGGTTGGTGTAGAACCACTCCGTGCACTTGGCATTGGTGACAGCTCTTGGCGATTTTCATGCAGTCGGTCGTCATCGAGGGCCAGTAGTACCCTAATCTTTTAATTTTCATTTTCATCTTCGGACACGACCGGTGAGTGCCACGCAGTCCCGAATGCACCTCTTTAACAATTTCACGGGCCTCGGACCCGCTTAGGCATCTTAGCCACATTCGATCGAAAGATCTTCCGTATAACGTGTAGTTTATTAATGCGTAGGACGCAGTTCTTTTCTTGATCCGATGGGCTAGTGACCTGTCGTCCGGTAGTTTTCCCGTTTGTAGGTAGTCTATTAATGGCCGTAGCCAATCTTCCGTGTTTTCTATCACCGTTGCAACCGATTCTTTTTCCTTTTCTCGATTTGTGTATTGTGTCTATGTCGAGCCGTGATAGGACTCCGGCGTCCGTGAACCGACACTTCCATCGATTCATCCCGCAAGCAGGCAAATTCTTTTGCTGAGGCGAGCTAACGCATCCGCTAAAGCATTTTCTTTTCGGGAATTTTGTAGATCGTCACATTCGGAATTTGTTCCAACAACTCGTATGGCATACCGGAAGTATTGCTCGAGTCTTGGTTTTAAAATTCTATACTCGTCCGACGATCCGTTGAATGATTAACCGCGAATCCCCGTAGATGTTGATGTCCGTTATCCCCATTTGAATAGTTAATTCCAATCCCGTTATGAGGGCTTCATATTCTCGCTTCATTGTTTGTACACGGCTCCGTCAAGTGGTAGGAGTATCTTAACATCCCCCGCTCCGTGTTATAAAGATTAATCCGATCCCTGCCTTACCGGGCACTATCACTTGCGATTCTTCGTCTTTGTGTGTTGAAGATGCTCCGTCGAAATATAATTCCCAACGTCGATCATCAGGGTTTTCTAGGTTCATTATTTGTTCATCTGGCAAATCGTCATTAAGAAGAGATTCTGCCGACAAAGGGTGTGCTGCGAGGAAGTCTGCTAAGACTTGTCCCTTTACGGCATGAAGAGGCACGAAAGTTATATCGAATTGCAATAATATCATCGACCATCCGGCAAGTCCGCCGAAAGCGTTGGACGAGTCATCAAGTATCGCAATGGATTAAATTTCGAGATCGAAGTTGAACTTATGAGAAAGCATGTAGTGCCCGAGCTTTTGAGCGGCGAAGATCGAGGCCAAACAATGCTTTTCAATTGCGGAATACCTTATTTCCGTTGGAAGTAAACGACGGCTTAGGTAGTAAAGAGCATTTTCTTTACCCTCATCATCGACTCGGGCTAACAGTGCTCCGAGAGAGTCGTCTAAAGCCGCGGTATAAAGTATCGCCGGTCTACCCGAGATCGGGGTCGCTAAGACAGGAGGTGTCATTAAATATTGCTTAATGTCCTCGAAGGCCTTCTGGCATTTCTCTTCCCAAATAAATTTGGCGTCCTTTTTAACTAATTCCGAGAAAGGCTGACACCTACCTGACAAGTTCGAGATAAAGCGTCGAAGATATGCCAACTTCCTTGAAAAGATCGTAGTTGTTTTAAGGTTTTGGGAGGCGGCATTTCTAAGATGGCTTTAATCTTTTCCGGGTCAATTTCAATTCCACGATGTCGGACAACGAATCCTAAGAATTTCCCGGAGGTGACGCCGAAGGCGCATTTTAAGGGATTCATCTTAAGGTTAAATTGTCTTAATCGTTCGAAAACTATTCTCAAATCATATAGGTGGTTGTCCTTTACTTTGCTTTTGATGACCACATCGTCCACGTAGCATTCGACTTGATTGTCGATGAGATCATCAAAAATTCTTGTCATCGCTCTTCGGTAGGTTGCTCCCGCGTTCTTCAGCTCCGAATGGCATCACCGTGTAGCAATATACTCCGATCGGCGTTCGAATGCCGTAAGTTTTTCATCTTCCGGAGCCATTTTTATCCGGTTGTATCCTGAAGATCCATCCATGAATGAAAATATTTCATGTGTCGAAGCAATGTCGATCATTAATTCTGGGATCGGTAGAGGGAATTCATCTTTTGGACATGCCTTGTTTAAATCTTTAAAATCCACACAAATTTTGATCTGACCATTCTTCTTTCTGACTGGCACCACATTGGCTCACCAACTCGGGTATTGTTCTTCACAGACAAATTTGGCGTCTATTAGCTTTTTAACTTCGGCTATGACTTGTTGTTTGATTTCTAGCACGCATTCTTCCGGGACCTCGTCCGACCGGGACGTAGTAGGATCCACTCCTAGCTTATGGACTGCGACCTCTGAAGCTAATCCTGGCATCTCGTCATAGTTCCAAGCAAAACTGTCTTTAAATTCCATTAATAACTTGATTATTTCTTCGGAGTCTTCTTTATTGAGTAAGGAGCTAACAAAGGTAGGTCTAGGCTCTTCGCTAGTACCTAAGTTAACTTCCGTTAACTCGTCTATTTTAGATTTAATCTCTTCTTCGAATTCCGTGGAGCGTCTCCAATTTGTAAATCTTCAAATTCTTCTCTTGTTTCCATGCAAGCTTTCATTGGACTTGCAAGTGACAACCAAGCAAAATTCAGCATCGTCAACCGATCCTACCGTGCCGAATCCGAGACCATGCTTTCGAATCGGGTGACGACCGGAGTTATTCCATAATTTTTCAAAATGTTGTGATCGACCTTTTGTCCATTGTCGAGGCAAGAAACCACGCCGAATTAAATTTTGAACACAGGGAGAGTACCAATTAAAAGGTAATTCCATTAATTCTCGATGAAGTGACATCTTCAAATTGTACATTATTTTCGCCTTTGGAGGAAGGAGCACCACGGTAGAATTTGATCGGCTTTGCACCGCCGTTATGTACCTCTTCGACCACCATACCCTCGATCTTATTAGAATGGATCGGGTCGTGGTCATAGTATGTACATAGTGGTTAATCTTCTCGTACATCGATTTATATTCTTCATTCTTTTCATCTTCGAGCGGGATCCTGAATTGCGGTTTCTTCCAACTTATTGTCGCCGCTTCTTGCTTCGATTTCTTTTTCTTCTTCGTAACTCGTCTTCCCAATCAACATTGATGGTCTGGTTTCCTCCGTCCAACTCGTCCTAACGTCTCTACCACGACCTCGTCCCCGGCCTCGGATGCGAGTTGTGGAGAAACCTTTACCATCTCCCCGTAAGGTAGTGGTGAGTGACTGTTGGATTAGAACTTCAGGTTCTTCGTCATCCCGAACTTCTTTTGCTTCATTCGTTATGGTATCTCTGGAGAAGATTGTTTTCTTCGGAGGCGCAAAATAAGCTGCATCTTCATGAATTCCAATTTCATGTACGGAGAATAGTTGTAAGTCACCTTTGATGCACTGTTCCCCTCCATCGTAGTATTTGATGCACTGATGTAGAGATGATGGTACCATCCTGTTTTCATGTATCCATGGTCGGCCCAGTAAAGCGTTGAACGACGTTTCTGAATCAATTATGTGAAATTTTGCGATTGTCTTTGCTAAGTAATCGGTCTTCATTAGTAGTGTTATTGATCTGAGGGTTCTTTCTCCTTTCTGGTTGAATCCTTTTAATAATATTTTGTCGGCTTCGAGCTCGCGAGCATCAATTTCCAAATATGCTAGTGTTAGAAGACTCATTATATTGATTGATGCTCCTGGATCCACCAATACTCTGGAGAGTGTAAATTTTCCGATTGTAACTCGAAATGTACAACGGTCGGTCGTGATCCGTCGTCCCAAGTAGTAGGTCATTGTCCGTGAAGGTGACACCTCGTTGTTCCTTTAACGAGCAAACCTCATCTAAGGAATCTCCGCCATTCGAGCTAAGCAAATTTCTAGATCAAGTAAGGCCTCGATCGCAGCTTCTCTCATCTACTTTCGATAAGATGAGGGCATCGTAGATGCTCGCCTGGCTCGTAGTTTCCTAAGATGGGCTAGCACGTTGTAGTCCACTTTATCTCCATGTGTCTCGATTTCTTCCCAAATGGGTATTTCTTCTGCCGGGGCTGGTTCTTCTTGAACAACCACCTGCTTTCCTTTATCCTTTGGACCCATTCTCGGAGGTAGAACTCTTCCACTTCTTAAGTTGACTTCTGTAATTTCTTCTGAATCTAGTGTCGAGTTTGCTAGTGTCTCCTCTCGAATCGGAATGACAGTTCTTCCGGATTAGCCTCGGAGTCCGAAGGCTCTAACTCTATTGTGACCGGAGCTCCTCGAAACTCGCAAATAGATTCATTGCTCGTTGAACTCTCGTAGCCTCCTTGATGGATGTCTTCTTCGTCATAGTGATCGTCGAGATTGTGTATGATTTGAGAATTGTCACTGGTATCGAAATCGATGTCCGGATTGTCGCTAGTTACGTAATTGTTAGAAACAGTCAAAACCTAGCCAACGTTATAACCCTTATCATTATAAGATCCCACCGGAGCGAGCAGATAATCATACAGAGTCAGAGGTTCGAGGGATTTCTCCCCCGAATCGGAAACAACTATCCTAGGATAAGCAGCCCCTAGTCTAGCCTTAGGAGCCTCGATCTTCTCTTCTTCATCAATTTTCTTCTTCTTTTCAATCGTCTCCTGTTGAGGTGGTTCTTCTATTGCAAGTGATAGTGCCGACTCGACAGTGTTTCAAACTCCGAATCGAGGCTAGCACCGAAGCGGTTCTGGATGTGATCCAAAATCTTTTTCGAAGACCTTGTCCAAGCGGTAGTCCATCCATCATCGGGCCGCATAGGGATCTATCGAACAATGAGATCGGCCGAGACAACATCGACGGAACCTCCTTTCCGGGGTTCCTTCATGTACTCCTTCGAGATTGTTATATTCCCTTTCCGAAGATCGTCGTCGAGCCAACTTTTCAAGGTAATACAATCTTCTATCTTATGCCCGAGCATCCGGTGGTAAGGGCAAAAGTTGGGATCACCTTTCTTGTCGACTTCTTCTGGTCTCTTAGGTTCTGGCAGTTGGAAATCTGGAGTCTTCATCAGACTGCGGAACATTTTTGGCACTGCCTCATTCTTGAACGGATACTCCCTCGCTCGAAGCTCCCTTAACGTACTTTGCGGACGAGACGGTTGTTCATACCGTCGAGACGACCGATAGTCGGGCTCGGGCTGCCGGTAATTCCGTCGAGGTTGTTGCGGCCGTTCGACGATATTTGTATCGGTTGCTTGCCTTTGTCGATCGCCGCAATGATCCCGACTTCTTTTCAAAAGTTTTCACGGCTTCGCTTGTCCGTCTTGTCGGTGAAACTTAATTTCTTCGCCTCCTCTTGCAAGCTTCCGCCTTGCTTAACAACTTCTCAAAAGTCTTAATAGTAAATCCCTCGAGGAGAAGTGCTATCGGGCCGTGAATGCTTTTAAGTAAGATGCCGACCGCATGCTCGTTCTTGTAGTCGTGGCTCACACTTCATACTTAGGTTCCTCCATCGAAGTATGTAATCCACCAAAGTTTCGTTCGGCTTCTGCTTCTCTACCACTAAATCACCTATAGTGATGTGGTGCTGAGCTCCGGCAAATTGCTTGATGAAGAGGTTCTCTAGTTCTGAGAATGTCTTCACCGAACCATTCGGTAATTCTGCATACAAATCAAAGTCGATCCCCGACAGTGCCGCCGACAAATTGTCCGAAGAGTAATGCATCACTTCCGCCGCATTGCAACAACCGACACGAAAATGTGCAACATGCCGCCGAGGGTTCCTGCTCCATCAAAGGTCTCGAACAGAGGTGGTATGAAGCCTTTCGGGTATTGGATAGCGTCAAATTCTTCAGGGTAAGGTCTACCCGTCCGAATGGATGTCCCGCTCTTTGATTGTGCTAAGGCTTCTCGCACCTGCAGTTCCACCAAGCTCTTGATATGCTTTTCTGGAATCATGCTTTGTGTCGCATTCTTCTTTAACTGATCATCCCCGTTGACGGACGTAATCTCCTTTCCTCCGTCTACAATGTGAATGACCTCTCGGGGTGTCTCTCTCGGGGTCGCACTCGACTCCGGAGAGTGGCTAGGGCTACAGCCCATCTCTTCCATCCTCTTTGCCATTCGGGCGATCGTATCATCTTTCTCTTGAAGCCGCCTCCTCATTACTTCCGGCTCCTCTCTTTCGCGGCCGCAGGAGCACCTCGTGAAGCCGACGAAGCTCGTGTTTCGACCATGTTAATTTCTCGCATACTCATCATCCATGAATTCCGACGAATCAATCTCATCTCTCGAATTTCTCTTCTCTTTCCTTTGCTAATCGTCGAATATCAGCTCCTCAACTTTTCCATAGCATCCTCTAGCCGGTCCTTTCGCGCATCCTTGCAGCTTGTCGTGTGATAGCCGTCGTGTTCCCTTCTCATGAGTCCCCTTTATCGCAAGTAACACTTTCTTCGGATTCAAGTCTCCCGAAGAGACTTTCCTTCTCGAGTCGTTGTTTCAATCTTAATTGTCCAAGAGTAAGACGTCATACCATCCTTCTAGCAGAGCAGGTCTAGGACCGGATGGTCCATCGACCAAATGCCGGAAGGTTGTATCCTCCCTAATCCGTAACCTTGAAACAACGACAGGCGGACTAGCCTTCATCCTTTTATTTGGCTTTTCTGCAACGATAACAGGTTCTACTCGCGGCCCAAGACGGGATTTGACTGGCACCCGCCCTATCCTTCTTAAAATTTCTAATACAGGGCACTTTTCCTTCTTTGCTAACTTCTCTATCAAAGTTTGCAGTCGAGCAAATGGCGTAGTTCTAGTCCTTTTCTTACGGCTATCATTGTAATATGCGGGCTGAGGCAATGTGGCAGCAATCTTACGAACATTTTCTTCATCCTCCGCGGCGGAGAGGGGATGGAACCTGCTTCCTCCCAAAAGTGGTATGTATTCAGCAACAGGTGTATATTCAGGCAGCTTCCGGGATTTCCTCCAGAAAACAACTTCAGCAGTCTCCGGCTTCTCTAGCGATCCTTCTACTTCGTTCCTTCTTCGGGTCCGTGTTAGTGATGGAATTCTCGAGCCGGACCCGATTTCAAAACAAAAGGTCTCACAGAAGGTCTCGTACCCTCCACGGTAACAGGTTCACCATAGTTCTGGATTTCCTTCCCTTTAATTTGGCGTAGCCGGGTAGGTGCAGAGACAACTAGACCAGCTGGGGGTAGCAACAACAGTCCTTCCATGGACAGCAAGCATCTCTCTCGCTGGAATCTTTGCAGGGGAGGAAACTCTCGAGTCGACTTAAGGTCGAACTCGATCAAAGGTCTCTCGCTTCGTATACTTTGTTTGTCGACACGAAAAGGGTAACGTCGGTGATCTTGACATTTGTGTTCTCGAATCCTTGTCCAAACCGGATGATCCCATTGTCTGGCAGTCTCATCCTTGTAAACAAGCGAAGTCCAATCCATCGGTGAAGGAGAAAATCAGCTTTGGGGCTTCCATTTCTGTACGGTAGAATCTGATTGTCAGTCCCAAGTTATGCTTCTTCTCATCAGGACGAAAAGAAAGGAATCGAAAAGAGTTCGAACACATTCTTGTTCATGCATTTATAAGAAGGAGTTATTTGTTAAAAGAGTAATTCATTAGAGGGTTTGTTTATTTAGAACGGAATGTTCAAAGGTGTAGAGAAGGTAATGAATCCGATTCAGAGTTGGAAAGGAAAAGAAAGTCTTATGCAAGACTTCTCGGCTCGAAGGATCACTCCTAAACTAACACCTATCAGGGGTTAACCCCACCTCGAAATGAGGTAAAAGGATCTCGAAACCTCTCTGTTTAGGGGTGTCTAAACAGTGGCTCCTAAATCCAAGAGAATGTTGGTTATACTCGTTCAAGGTAGAAATGAACATAGTATTCCAACGGAAAGAAGGGTAGCCTGATCAACTAGGGACATGGATGCATTACCGATTTTTGAAAGCAGAACTATCTGATTAAAAATGAAGAGAGGAATTGTCCCCAGCGGAGTCTCCAGAAATTGTACGGCTTATTTTTAGGTTATGTGTTTTGTATTTTGGAAAAGAGGGTCGCCTAACAGAAATTGTCGGCGAATTTTTAATTTAATTTAAATAAATAATTTGAAAAGTAGTATTTGATTTTGAAAATAATTTTAAATTTGAAAATTTTAAGATATGAAATCAAACCGATCTCACATCCCAAATAGTTTATATAAACGAGCACCGCATCACAAACCGTGTATCTATCCCCGAAGAATAGACATACCGCTCGATGATAGGGCTCGATTAAATAAACTAAAAGATTTGTGACATCCGTTTGGTCTGTGAACCAATTTTATAAGCCGACAAGTTCCCCTGCTTAATATAAATGAATTAAGTAGGGTTTATATTACCTGGGTTCTTAAAATTCCCTATAAGGGCAAGCCCCTATAGTTAATTACATCTTAAATGACGGGAATCACCTAAGAAAACTCTCGATAATAATCAGTAGTTCTGCTCTCAAGAATTTCAAAGTTTAAGTTTTCAAGGGATTGAATTTTGGAATTTCAATAGGGAATGGATCAAATTTGGAACATTTTGTTTTGGGAATTCAAAGGAAGAAAGGTAGGAGAAATTACAGATTCGAAGCGAACTTCGATAATTTCCCGACTATCCTATTGTTTGGCTTAAATTTAAGAAAGTCCTAATGTTTATTTAGTATTTCAATCTTGCCAATTTTAATTAATTAGGACTTATATTTGCATAACGCAGTCATGCAAATAGCCTTGAAGATGTGAGGGTTTATGTCGTATCGGACAACTACCTAGGAATCCTAAGACCGGTTAGGGCTTAATTTGCATGATAAGAACATGCAAATGCCTAACAAAAGGTTGAGGATTTATGTTGCACTAGGAAAACTACCTCGAGGTCCTATGGCTTGGTTATTTAATTCAAGGAAAGTTTTGCTGAAGTAGACTCAGGTTTTGCTGATGACGATGGTCGTGCTGCCCATCATGCTCCGAGCTCCTTGTTGTTGCAGAGGTTTAGTTTTAGAAGTCATAAATCTGGAGATGAGAAAAGTGTTTTGGTTTAGAGAAAATCTTAATTTACAAGTGTTTTTTTATGTTTTATTTGAAACAAATCTTAAAGTTGATTATAACAACACCGGTTAAGATCCCACGGTTCCATCCTTCCGGCATCGTTATTTTTATCGGATTCACTTAGTCCAGATGAATTTGCTAAACTCAACTAAATGAGTTCCACACTTTCATTTAGACCGTGGGAAATCCCTTTAGCAACACGTAGGTTACATCATCCGAGGTATTCCCGATCATCCAACAAGACGTTTTAATTTAGTTGTAATTGCAGTTTTGTGTTCTGTTTGTGATTAAATTTTGAGTTGTTTTATATTTTGAAATGTTGTGGCGGTGAATTTTATCTTGTAATGACTTTTAATTTAGTTTTGGTTTCAGCTTTAGGGACTATCCTAAAGGTGTGGGTTTTCATGCAACGGTTGTTTATCATGCAAGAAAAGTAAGGTGCATTTGCGATAAAGTAAATTGCAAGAAAAGTAAATTGCAATAAAATAAGAGCGTACCCGGAGGGTCTTCCCGTCATCCCAAGCCGCACTTAAACACAATTTAGCATATTTAAGCATTTAAAGCAAGTTCCTAGGTAAAGCCAAGGGAAGGGTTATGGTTTTCTACCAAATTCCAAATCCTATAGCTAGTCATTTCCTATGACATCTAGGTTCTTGTGTTTTGGCTTGAGGACAATTTTCTTCATCAAAGAACAATTAAGTTTAGTTGTTCTTATAAACATCCCGTCATATTGAGGAAGTGCTTAAGAAGAATCTTAAACATCTTTTCAATATTGCTAGAATTGTTTTAAGTCCAAATGAATTTAATCATACAAATGAATTAATCGTCCGAGAATTCAAGTTTTGTTATCTTGCTTAGTGAACTAGGACATTTGAATATCCTATAGGTGAAGTAACATTTCATTTAACGTTCTGTTTAGGAGTTATGATAACCAAAGCTTTCGAGGGCAAATTGTTGTTCAAGTGGTTTGTGAATTAATTTAATCTCAGTTAACGGGTTTAAATTTGGAATAGTGTTCAAGTTGCTTTATTTTGAATTTCTTCATGTCTTAGGTGATGTTATTTTTAATTCAATTTAATTTAACTTTAATTTAATTTGATTTGGTTTAGCTTCAATTTTAATTTAATTTATTTAATTTAAATTAATTTTAATTTTAACTTGATTTTATTTTTTTTATTTTAATTTAATTTAATTTAATTTAATTTAATTTAATATGATTTAATTTAATTTAATTTAATTTAATTTAATTTAATTTAATTATTTTTTTATTTAATTTTATTTAATTAATTTAATTTAATTTTAATTAAATTTAATTCAATTTAATTTAATTTGTTCAATTTAATTTAATTTAATTTATTTGATTTAATTTAATTTAATCTTTAATTTAATTTTATTTTTAATTTTAATTTAATTGAAAATTTAAAAAGAGTTTAATAATTTGACTTTAATTTGATTTAATGATTAAGTCCTTTAACATTTTAAAACTTAAATTTGAATTATCATTTTAATTGGGGATTGAATATCATTGAGATGATTAATTTAGGGACCCTTAGATTAAAGAACAAATCTCTTCCTAATAATATCCCTATTTTAATAATTCCAATTTTATTATTCTTCCAAATTTAATCAATTATTTAATTAAAGTTTATTTTAATTATCTTCAAATTGTTTGGTAGGTTTCTACTCTTTAATTATTTAAATTTCAATCATCCAAATCAGATTAAGATCAAATATTTTACTTTTTAATTTTATTAAGCCTAAAGTTTTAATTAAGGGTTAAAGTTTTAATTACCATTTTGCCCCTTCAAGCTTAATAATTTCATAACTCACTAAATGGAGCTTAAATGAACTTAAAATTTTTATGTGACTTCACTCATATGCCAATAAAGACATGAGAGGAGAAAATGTGATTTTTTCTGTATTTAATTTATTTATGTAATTATTTTTGGTAGAAAATAAGGATTTCCAAGGAAAAATTTAATAATATGACCAAGGGAAAGTTTCTGTCCTTAAGAAAATTATGGGACATTCCTAATGACCAGAGGACCACTTGGACCAATTTTGGTGATTTTTTAAATTATAGTATTTTTATTATAATTATTTAAGTTTTGGAGTATTAATTAATTTAAAAATAAAATAAAGGTTGAAAAATAAATTTTATATTTTTCAAAAATCTCTCTGATATCAAGGAAATCAGAGAATCAATTTTTACAATTTTCTGATTTTTCTTTGATTTATTGAATTATTTTAGTGGAAATGCTAAAAAATACACTTTTTTAATTTTAAAATTACCTTCGGGCTTTAAAATTTAATATCTCATTATATAGACTTAAGAAAAATATGAGGTTTGTTCCTAAGTGGTTAGAATTCAAAATGTGACATTTTGATGAATTTTATTATTTTTATGATTTTTATTATTTTTTAATTATTAAAATATTAAAATAATACAAAAAATCAACTTTTTTAGAAAATTGAAATTTTAATTTTCTTAAATTCCCCTGATATCAGAGAGGCTCCAAAACCATTTTGGTGAATTTTGGAAAAGTATTTTGAAAGTTATGAATTTTTGAAATTTAAATTGGCTAAATGGCTTAATCAACCCATTTAGTATGGTTAACCAAGTCCAATTGACTTCAAATTTTTATGGTGGGTTCCTCTGACCCTAAAGGTCAGTGGAGAATTGATTTCAAGTCAATTTGATGTATGATTAGCTCTAATTAATTAAGGAGTTATTTTGGGTGTTTAAGCCAATTAGGGTTATTTTAAATGAACTAATTCAAAACCTATTTTTCCTAGGGTCCTCTGGTCATAATAAACACCACCAAATTTTCCTAGAATTTATTTCACAACATGCTAATTATTGGATTTAAAATACTCAAAACAGTAACATGAATTTGAAAAAATTAATAACTTCTCATAGGGATGGCCTCGACCTTGGAAAATTCAGGGAATATTCCCAAGTTCGGAGGCTTCAAAAGCCCTATGGTCTCATGCCATGGTGAATTTCCTATATGCATGGAGAATTAAAATAATGCAGAGAGTAAATAAATCATTAAAAATAAAATACTTGATGAAATTAAATGATTTCTTTTCCACATTATTCTCCTCTGTTCACTGAGCAAGAGGGTATTTTTATTTTATTTTTCTGATTTTTCTACACAAAATTATGGATTTTTGAAGTTTAGGGAATTAAATAAATAAAAAATAACCTAATTTTCTATTTATCCACGCGGCGCCGCATCAACCTCGGCAGCTCCGAAACGCCGCGTGGCGCTCTCTGATTCGACGCCGCCATCCGACTCAGAGCTCGGGGGGCCCGCTGTGTCGTTTCGTCTCCTCATCCGGCGCGATCCTGGCCGTCCGTCCGCGCATGTATTAAATGAACGGCATCCGTTCATCGTCCTCAAGCCTCCTAGCCCGAGAACCGTCCACACTAAATCCCTAATATCTCACTCAATACTTAACGGATTTTCGTGTTCTTGTGCTCTATGGATTCGTCTTGAAGAGACGAATACATCTATATGGTGATCATGTATTGAAATTAAATCATTTGAAATGGAGAATCTCCAGAAGATCGATTTGAAGAATTAGCTCATACCTTTGCTCAGAGAAGTGTGGCTTCAATCTGAGGGTTGTGTCACCTTCGATTAGATCCCAGAAAGCTCCAGATGAAGTCTCCTGGTCTGGTGAATCGCCTAGGTATGATTTCGACCAAGCCCGATCACAAAGCTTGGAGTCTGGAACAACTGGGTGGCCTGGAGATGGGGCTTTCAGTGGGAAACTTCTCCTCTTGGTCTAGTGAAGGTGTAGGGCCAGTCAATTTGAAGATTGGCTCACTGTGGCAAAGTGTCCTGGTTTTGGGTGAAATTTCAGTTGGGAAATTGGGTTATGTTGGTGGGGATTAGGGCAAATTGACACTGGGGATCAACTGCTCTACGTAAGGAGTAGGGTTTGGAACAATTTTGGCAGAGTTTCGGCAAGGTTTGTGCAACTCTCTTCCATGGCCGCGAGGGGTCGGGTTTAAATAGAGGTGGCCTGGAGAGCCTCGCAGGGATGGCCAAGGGTCGGGATTAGGCTGCTCTGGGCATGGGAAGAACAACCATGGTGGCCATTGGGCATGGGGCAGCTCGGCAGGTGGAATTCCAAAGTTTGGCTCCTCCCAAGGTCTCGACCATGGTGTTTTCCGACGACACGGTGGTCGGCCGGCCGAGCACTCGGTCACCATCTTGTTCGGGTGGGTCGGGCTGGGGTTTAGTGTAGGCAATCGGCAAATGCCATGTGTAAAAGGCTTGGATTAGAATGGTATGAGAGAAGGCTCATTTTGGCTCAAATTGGTCAACCCATCCCTTTGGGCTAGGTGCACCACCCAAGGCTTGGTTTAGGTCGAAGAGAATGTGATTTGGCTCAAGCATAATCGGTAGGGTCAAGTCACCATCCAAACACAATTAGGCATAAGCATGGTTAAGGGGAATCATGGGAGTGGTTAATCACCTTTAGGAATTAAGGAAAGAGTCTCCTCCTTTTGCCCAAAATGGCATGGTGACATGTAAAGAGGCTCTCATGGCTTCCATGTGGCTCATGCATGGCTTCATGGCTCATCTTTGGCTTGGGAAAAGTTAAGTCAATTTCATGGAAATGGATTTAAGAAAATTTTTGTATTTTGATGGGAATTTTTATGGGGCTTAATTTGGAATAGCTTCATGATGAGTTTTGAAACTTAGGGATTGATTTAATTGAAAATATGGTGTAGAGCAATTGTCATATGGGTTTTGGATTGATTTTTGCCCTTTGGATTTTGGTGTAGATGGGCTTTAGGAAGGTTTCATGTAAGTGGACTTTTAAGTTTAAGAATGAATTCATGGATGGGAATTTTGTAGAAATTTGGGCCAAATAATTGTTGGGTTTGGTTTAGGGATATGTCATGAATGATTTGAAATGAATTTGGAGTGGTTTGGGTTTGAATTGGGTTGGATTTGGGCCTCCTTGGTAAATGGGCCAATGTAGGTCAAATTGGGCTAACTTGGGCCAATGTTGGGCTAGGGTTGAAATTGATGTAAAATAAATGTTGGGAAATGTTTATGGGAGTTTTTTAAAGAGGTTTTGGCTGTGGTTGGGTTTTGATTTTGGGGTTTGGGCTTATTTGGGTTAGGTTTGGGTTTAGGTCAAAATTGGGCTTTTTAATTTTGGGTTGAATTTGAGTGGGGTTTGGGTCTAAATTTTGGGCAAATCATGTTAGTATTTTGTTTGTGGGAATGTTAAGGAAGGTTTAGAAAAGATTTGGGGTTAATTGGAGTTGAATTGGGTGAGTTTGGGTTAGGTTTGGGTCATGGGTCCAAATTGGGCTTTAAGGCCCAAAGTGAAATTGGATCCAAATGTCAATCAAATTGGACTTGTGTTTGGTCTAGATTGGTGTTGGGAATGTTGAGTTAAAGTTTAGAATTGAATTGGACCAGAATTTGGGTCAATTGGGTAGGTTTGGTTTGCCATTGGGTTCACTTAGGGTTAAAATGGGTCAAATTGGGGTTTTTGACAAAAAGTAGGGTAAATTGACAAAATTGACCCATGGTGTAGTTGAAAAAAATGAAATTGGGAATATTTGGGATTTTCTGGAAGTTTCTGGGAATTTTTTGAATTTTTGGATTTTTGGGTCAAGAGGGGTATTTTGGGTATTTGGAGGGTATTGGGAGGTATTTTTGGAATTTTTGATATTTTTGGCTATGAATGATTAATTTGAGTAATGTGGAAATGTTTAGGATTGGTTTTGAGGAATTTTGGGTGATTTGGGATTTTTTGAAAAATTTGGGTGATTTCAAGGGTTTTGGGTGGGCTAGGCGGGTGTAGGGTCCCGGGGGTCAAAAATTGAAAATTTGGAAAATTGAAGATTGGGTGAATGTAAGTGGAATGAAATCATTTTGGTTGAGCCATGAAGCCATATCAAGCCCACATGAGCCATGAAGGGACTCATTTGAGGCATCCACTATGTTGTTCCTAACCCTCTTAGCCAAGGGCTTAGGGGTTAAGGACCATCCATGTGAATCACCTACATGAGTCAGGAGGTCAAGTTGGGTATAGGTGTGGTTTTAGGAGGTGTGTGAAAGTGTAGTGCATAAGTGTAGTGTATGTGTAAGTCAGCCCTTCACCAGACCAGGCCACCCAGGGCAGTCCTAAGGCCAAAGAGTCCTATAGGAACCCATCCTTTAAACTTCCACGTTTGATTTCAACCCTCTAGGTGATTAGGGGTCTACAATCAAGTTTGTGGAGTTTGCAGGGAGTTAAGAAGTGGTTTGAATTTCTAAGTGGTGGGTCCTAGTTCTAATCCTCTAAGATTGTCAAAGGAAAAGCCTAAGGCTAGATCCTAAGTACTAAAAGAAGAAGAGAAGACCTCATCAAAAATGAGGTCAACAAATGGACCCCGATAGGTGTGGTGTGCTAACTAAGCACATCGCGCGTATTGGTGTTGACCGAAAAGATCAACAAAACCAACACGGATGTCCAAGTGACAAACTCGGGATGAAGTAGAAGAATTTCCGCTGGGGAGTGTCAAGTATATCTCTGAGACTGGAGATTCCTGAACTCTCGCTGGGAAAGGAAAAGGAGGTGAATCCCAAATCACATGACCTGGGGGAATTTCAATTTAGATTTTATTTTGTTTCAATTTAAGTTTTGATGTGTGAGCTTAGATTTTAGTTTCAGTTTCAATTTAGATTGAAGTTTTGTTAAAATTAATTTGAAGGGATTTGAACTTGAAATGAAAATTGGAATTTTGTGGTTTTAGATGTAACATCTTCAACCTCAAAAAAAAAAATTGAATTGATTGGATTGAATCATTACAATGAGGAGAAATCTCAGAGCAATGCGGTATTGGATGTAAAATCTTTAATCTCAAGAGTTTGATTTTGATGTATTTCATTGCCATAGGGAAAGAATCCTACAGCAATGCAGTCTCGGATGTAAATTCCTCAACCCCAAAAGTTTTGAATTTGATGTATTTCATTGCGGTAGGGAAATAATCCTAAAGCAATGCAGTCTCGGATGTAAAATCTTCAACCCCAAGAATTTGAATTTGATTTTGATGTATTTCATTGCGATAGGGAAAGAATCCTAAAGCAATGCAGTCTCGGACGTAAAATCCTCAACCCCAAGAATTTGAATTTGATGTATTTCATTGCGATAGGGAAATAATCCTAAAGCAATGCAGTCTCGGATGTAAAATCCTCAACCCCAAAAGTTTGATTTTGACGTATTTCATTGCGATAGGGAAAGAATCCTAAAGCAATGTAGTCTCATCCCGAGGCAATGCAACTTTCGAGAATCCTAAAGCATTGCGATAGGGAAAGAATCCTAAAGCAATGCAACTTTCGAGATCAGTACCTAAATTCTGATTCTCATCCTTTTCAATCGACACTTAAACTCTGATTCTCATCCCGAGGCTGGTACCTAAATTCCAGTTTTCTTTGCAATCCCGAGATTGGAACCTAGGTTTCAATTCTCATTTCAAATCCAAATTTCCTCAATTTGATTTTAAATCAAACTTCAATCTAAATTAAAACTCAAAATCTAAACTTACACTTCAAAACTTGAACATGAAATGAAATGAAATATAAATCGAATTCCCCAGATCATGTGATTTGGAGTTTACCTCCTTTTCCATTCCCCAGCGAGAGTTCAGGAATCTCCGGTCTTCGAAATATACCTGATACCCCCCAGCAGAAATTCTTCTACTTGTCCTAAGTTTGTCACTTGGACATCTTTGTTGGACTTGTTGATCTCTTCGGTCAATGCCAATACGCGTGGTGTGCTTGGTTAGCACACCACACCTATTGGGGGTCCATTTTTTGACCTCATTTTTGATGAGGTCTTCTCTTCTCTCTTTAGTACTGAGGATCTAGCCTTAGGCTTTTCCTTTGACTATCTTAGAGGACTAGAAGTGGAACCCACCCTTTAGAAGTTCAAACACCTCTTGACTCCCTGTAAACCCCACAAGCTTGATTGTAGACTCCTAATCACCTAGAGGGTTGAAATCAAATGTGAAGCTTTCAAGGATGAGTTCCCTATAGGACTCTTTGGCCTTAGGACTACCCTGGGTGGCCTGGTCTGGTGAGGGTTGACTTACACACTCACTACACTCATACACTACACTCTCACACACACAATCCAAATCCTAAAATCACACCTATGCCCAACTTGACTCCCTGACTCATGTAGGTAATTCATATGGATGGACCTTAACCCCTAAGCCCCTGGTTAAGAGGGTTAGGAACAACATAGCGAATGCCTCCAATGAGTCCTCTCATGGCTCATATAGGCTTAATATGACTTCATGGCTCAACCAAAGTGATTACATTTTAGTCATATTTGATCAATCTTCATTCTTCCAAAATTTCAATTTTTGACCCCGGGGACCCTACACCCATCGAACCTACCAAAAGCCCTTGAAATTACCAAAATCCTCCAAAATCTCCAAATCACCCAAAAGTTCTCAGAATCAATCCTGAACATTTTTCCCCCACTCAAATTGACTATCTCCAGCCAAAAATACGAAAATTTCTATAAATACCCCCAATACCCTCTAAATTACCAAAATGCCCCTCTTGACCCAAAAATCCAAAAATTCAGAAAATTCCCAGAAAATTTCAGAAAATCCCAAATATTCTCAACTTTATTTTGTCCAACTACACCATGGGTCAATTTTGTCAATTTACCCGACTTTTACCAAAACCCCCAATTTAGCCCATTTTAAACCCAAATGAACCCAATGTCAAACCAAATCACCCCAATTGATCTCAATTTTGGTCCAATTCAATTCTAAACTTCAATTCAATATCCCCAATATCAATTTAGACCAAATTCAAGCCCAAATTGATTGGCATTTGAATCCAATTTCATTTTAAAAGCTTAAGGCCCAATTTTGACCCATGACCTGAACCTAGCTCAAACCAAACCAATTCAATCCCAATTTGACCCAAATCTTTTCTAAAACCTTTCTAGAATCCCCACAGACAAAACACTAACATGATTTGCCCAAAATTTGGACCCAAACCTTACTAAAAAATTCAACCCAAACCCAAAATTCCTTAAATGGGCCTACACCCAAACCTAACCCAAATGGGCCC
The DNA here is from genome assembly GCA_022702705.1 of Papilionanthe hookeriana x Papilionanthe teres. Lineage (NCBI taxonomy): Eukaryota > Viridiplantae > Streptophyta > Magnoliopsida > Asparagales > Orchidaceae > Papilionanthe > Papilionanthe hookeriana x Papilionanthe teres. The sequence goes on from CM040424.1 coordinate 14,771,314, forward strand.
AAATCCCAAAATCAAAACCCAACCAAAGTTGAAACCTGTTTGTAACACCCCCAAAAACATTTCCCAACATTAATTTTACATCAATTTCAACATTAGCCCAACTTTAGCCCAAGATAGCTCATTTTGACCCATTTGGACTCTATTACCAAAGAGACCCAAATTAGACCCAATCCAATTCCAAATCAACTCAAGTTTATTTCAAATCACTCATGACACATCCCTAAACCAAACCCAACAATTATTTTGCCCAACCCTTTTACAAAATTCCCATTCATAAATTTATTTTAAAACCTAAGGCCCACTTCCTTAAGCCTTCCTAAAAAAGCCCACTCCTAAAACAATTTCAAAGGCCCAAATTTGACTCTAATGCCCACATGACACTACACTTCACCATCCATTCCAATTAAAAACATCCCTAAAGTTCAAATCAAATATCACATTATTCTAAATCAAGCTTCATGCTAACTCCTCATACATTCATCAAAAATTCAAACACCCTTTCTCATGCAAGTGAGCCATCTTTTCCCCAATCCATATGGAGCCATGAAGCCACATGTAAGCCATTGGCAAGCCATGAGAATCTATAATTTGTCAACTCTCCTTAAATGGCAAAAGGATGAGGTCCTTTAAGTACCTCCTAAAAGTCATTAACCCTAAATATGTTTCCCCTTAACCCAAATTTAATCCAAAAATATTTGGATAGGGACTTCTCCTTTCCAAACCAGCTGATTCCTTTGACTCCCCACAGCACCCAAAGCTACCTTGGAAGGTGAACCAAGCCCAAATTGTTGGGTTGACCCAAACCAAGCCAAAATAGCCTTTACCCATGCCATTTTAATTCAACTATTTTACACATGGCAAAGCTCAATTGGACTCACAAACATCAATCTCTGAACCTCCTGATGAAAATAGTGACCCATGCCTGCCGGCCAGCCTCTTGGATCACCGGAAAACACAACACCTGAGAGCATCATGTGAGCCCAAGCTTGGAATTCTCACCTGCTGAGTTGCCCCATGCCCAATGGCCACCATGGCTGTTCTTCTCCTCACCCGAGCAGCTGATTCCAACCCCTAACTCCCTCTGGGAGAGCCTCCAGCCATCCCTATTTAAACACCACCTCTCTCGGCCATGGAGCGAGTCTTTGAAACAAACTTACCGAAACTCTGCCAAAATTGTCCCAGACCACTCTCCACACTTAGAGAAATTGATCTCCAGTGTCCATTTGCCCTAATCCCCATTAATAGAGCTCAATTTCAGAGTCCAAATTCCATCCAAAAATAGGACACTTCACTACAGTGAGTCAATCTCCAAATTGATTGGTCCTACACCTTCACCAGACCAAGAGGAGAAGTTCCCCAGTGAAAGCCCCCTCTCCAGGCCACCCAGTTGCTCCAGCCTCCAAGCTTTGTGATCGACTGTGGTCACTTTTGTACCTAGGCAATTCACCAGGCCAAGGGACTTCATCTGGAGCTTGCTTGGACCCAATCGAACGTGACACAACTCTCAGATCGAAGCATCACTTCTCTGAGCAAAAGTATGAACTCTCTCTTCCTCCCGAGATCCTGGAAATTCTCCATTTGATATGAATCAATTTCAATGCAGGTTTACCATATGGATGTGTTTGTCTCTTCAAGACGAATCCATAGAGCATAAGAAAATGAAAATCCATTGAGAATTGAGTGAGATCTTAGGGTTTTAGTGTGGACGGTCACGAGTTCACACCAGTCGTAGATGATGACTGGGAGCTATTGGATCGCGCGTGTATCGAGCCGACGGCTCAGATGGTGTCGAACCAGGATACGGTACGTTAACCGCGGGCCCCATGGCAGCTGACTCAGATGGCGGCGCCGAACCAGGAGACGCCGCGTGGCCTTTCGGATCCGCTAAGGTTGACGCAGCGCCGCATGGTTAAGTATGAAATTAGGGTATTTTCTTATTTATTAAATATCCAGAACTTCAAAAATTCATAACTTTGTGTAGAAAAATCCTAAAAATAAAATAAAAATACCCTCTTGCTCGGTGAAAAGAGGAGAATAATGTGGAAAAGAAATCAATTAATTTCATTTAGTATTTTATTTTTAATGATTTAATTACTCTCTGCACTATATCAATTCTCCATGCACATAGACAATTCACCATGGCATGAGACCATAGGGCTTTTAAAGCCTCTGAACTTGGGAACATTCCCTGAATTTTCCAAGGTCAGAGGCCATCCCTATGAGAAGTTATTGATTTTCCAAGTTCATGTTACTGTTTTGAGTATTTTAATTCCAATAATTAGCATGTTGTGAAATAAATTCTAGGAAAATTTGGTGATGTTTCTTATGACCAGAGGAACCTAGGAAAATAAGTTTTGAATTAATTCACTTGGAATAACCCTAATTGGTCTAAATACCCAAAATTGAATTCTAATTAATTACGGCTAACTACACATCAAATTAACTTAAAAATAATTCTCCACTGATCTTTGGAATTAGAGGAACATCTCATAAAAATTTGAAATCAATTGGACTTGATTAACCTCACCAAATGGGTTGATTAAGCCTCTTAAGCAAAATGGGTGAAATTAAACTTTAAAAATTCATAACTCACAAAATACTTTTCAAAAATTCACAAAAATAGTTTTGGAGCTTCTCTGATATCAGAGGAACTTAGGAAAATTAAAATTGTAATTTTCTAAAAAAGTTGATTTTTATCATTATTTTAATATTTTTAATAATTAAAAAATAATAAAAATCATAAAAATATTAAAAATCACCAAAATGTCACATTTTGAATTCTAATTACTTAGGAACAAACCAAATATTTTTCTTAAGTCCCTAGGATAAGATATTGAATTTTAAAGGCTTAATGTAATATTTTTAATATTAAAAAATGTATTTTTCCAACCTTTTCACTAAAATAATTCTAATAAATCAAAGAAAAATCAGAAAAATGAAACATTTGTTTCTCTAAACTCCTTGAGGTTAGAGAAATTTATGAAAAATATAAAATCCTTTTTTCAAATTTAATTTTATTTTAAAATTAATTAATACTCCAAAACTCAAAATAATTCTAATAAATAAAATATAATTCAAACAATCACCACCAAATGGTCCTCTGGTCATTAGGAACATCCCATAATTTTCTTAAGGACAGAAACATTTCCTTGGTCATGTTATTAAATTTTCCTTGAAAACCCCTATTTTCTATTAAAAATGATTACATAAATAAATTAAATACAAAAAAAATCACATTTTCTCCTCTAATATCTTAATTGGCATGTGAGTGAGGTTACATAAAAATTTCAAGTTCATTTGAGCTTAATTTAGTGAGTTATAGAATTATTAAGCTTGAAGGGCAAAAGGGTAATTAAAAATTTCAACACTTAATTAAAATTTTAGGATTAATCAAAAAGGGGAGGGTAAAATATTTGATTTTAAACTGATTTTGGATGATTGAAACTTAAATGATTGAGGGTAGAAACCTATTAACCATTTCAAATATAATTAAAATAAAACTTTGATTAATTAATTAATTGAAATTTTGGAAGAATAATAGAAATTGGAATTATTAAAGTAGGGATATTATTAAGAAGATATTTATTCTTTAATATAATAATCCCTAAATAAATCACTTCAATAATACTTAATTCTTACTTAAAAAAAAATTAAAATAATAATCCAAATTAAAATTAAATTAAAATTAAATTAAAATTAAATTAAATTAAATTAAATTAAATTAAATTAAATTAAATTAAAATTAAATTAAATTAAAATTAAAATTAAATTAAAATTAAATTTAAATTAAATTAAATTTAAATTAAATTAAATTTAAATTTAAATTAAATTAAATTAAATTAAATTAATATTAAAAATTAAATTAAAATTAAATTAAATTAAATTAAACTAAATTAAAAATTAAATTAAATTTAAAATAAATTAAAAAATTAAATTAAATTAAAACTAAATTAAATTAAAATTAAATTAAATTAAAATTAAATTAAATTAAAATTAAATTAAAATTAAATTAAACTAAAATTAAATTAAATTGAATTAAATTAAATCAAAATCATTTAATAACAAACCTAAATAAAATCATTAAGAATTAAATCTAAAATAATTTGAACACTATTCCAAATTTAAAATTATAAATTAAAACCTCATAATTAAATCAAAACACTTTAAATCATTAACTCAAACTTTAAATTGAAAATGATTAAAATTTTTTCAACAAACCAACTTGCCCTGAAAGCTTCTATCATTATAACTCCTAAAAGAAGTATCGAGTGAAGTGTTACTTCACTCATAGGATATTCAAATGTCCTAGTTCACTGAGCAAGAGAACAAAACTTAAACCCCTGGATGATTAATTCACTTGTATAATTAAATTCTCTTGGACTTAAAACAATCCTAGAGGTATTAAAAAGATGTTTAAGACTCGTCTTAAGCACTTCCTCAATATGAAAGGGTGTTTATAAGAACAATTGAATTTAGTTGTTTGTTTAATGAAGAAAATCGTCCTTAAACCAAAACACAAGAACCTAGACGTCATAGAAGATGACTAGCTATAGGATTAGGACTTTTGTAGACAACCAAAACCTCTCCCTTAGCTTTACCTAGATACTTGTTGAAATATTTAAATGCCTTAACATGTGTTTTAAGTGCAGCTTGGGATGACGGGAAGACCCTCCAGGTACGCTTTTATTTTATTGCAATTTACTTTATGACAATTTACTTACATGCACTGTACTTTACTTTTCTTGCATGGTAAACAACTGTTGCATGAAAACCAAAACCTTTAGGATAGTCCTTGAACTGAAACCAAAACTAAATTAAAAGTCATTAAAAGATAAAAATCACCGCCACAACATTTCAAAATATAAAACAACTCAAAATTTAATCACAAACAGAACAACTAAACTACAACTTCAACTAAATTAAAATGTCTCGTTGAATGATCGGGAATACCTCGGATGATGTAACCCACGTGTTGCTAACGGGATTTCCCATGGTCTAAATGAAAGTGTGGAACTCATTCAGTTGAGTTTAGCAACTTCATCTGGACTAAGTGAATTCAATGAAAATAACGGTGTCGGGATGACGGAACCGTGGGATATTAATCAAACCTGTTTAAACAACTTTAAGATTTGTTTTAATTAAAATAATGAAAACACTTGGATTTTAAAGTTTTCTCTAAACCAAAACACTTCTCTCATCTCCTGACTTATGACTTCTAAAACCAAATTTCTGCAACAATAAGGAGCTTGGAGCACGGTGGGCAGCACGACCAACTTCGTCAGCAAAACAACCCTACATCAGCTAAACATTCCTAGAATTAAACAACCAAACCGTAGGATTTTGAGGTAGTTTGCCTAGTGCAACATAAATCCTCAACCCTTTTGTTAGGCATTTGCATAATCATGTTATGTAAATTAAGCCCTAACCGGTCTTAGGACTCTGAGGTAGTCGTTTGGTATGACATAAACCCTCACATCTTTGAGGCTATTTACATGAGTGCGTCATGCAAATATAAGTCCTAATTAATTAAAATTGGTAGGATGGAAACATTAAGTAAATTTCTAAATTGAAGCCAAACCATAGGATAGTATGGTAAGTTGCCAAGATTCTTCTTGGATCCTCAGCTTCTCTTACTTATCTTCCTTTTGGACTCCTGAAAATAAATGTTCCAAATTTGAGCTAATCCCTTTTGAAATTTCAAAAATCCAATCCTTTGAAAACCTTAAACTTTGAAATTCTTGAAAGCAAAACCACTAATCATTATCGAGAGTTTTCTTAAATAATTCACTTCATTTAAGATGTAATTAACTATAGGGGCTTGCCCTTATAGGGAACTTTAAGAACCCAGGTAATATAAAACCTGCTTAATTTCTTTGTATTAAGCAGGGAAACTTGTCGGCTTATAAAATTGGTTCGCAGATCAAACAGATGTCACAAATCTTCTAGTCTATTTAATCGAGCCCCATCATCAAGCATGTGTCTATTCTTCGAGATAGATACACGGTTTGTGATGCGGTGCTCGTTTATATAAACTATTTGGGATGTGAGACCGGTTTGATTTCATATCTTAAAATTTTCAAACTTAAAATTATTTTCAAAAATCAAATACTAATTTTCAAATTATTTATTTAAATTAAATTAAAATATTCGCTGACAATTTCTGTAAGCGACCTCTTTTCAAAAATACAACACTCAACCTAAAAATATGACGACAACTGCAGGATTGATACTATTGATAGAAAACTAGATCATTTATCTGATTATACCCAGAGGAAGAGTAGTTATGATGCTGAGTATGATGAAGCTCTAGTCAGATTTCTGAAGGGTGAACATGATGTTAGTTTCCCTACTTTTCCTAGATTTACACCATTTGTTGATCCTAAGGACGTAGAATTTTCCTTTGGTGATGATGATGATGTTGAGGCTACAGCTAGTGACTAGTAGTTATAGAACTCTATTATGTGCTACTCTATTAGTTTGTTTTATTTGGATTGTTTGTTAGTTTTGTGTTTGATGTATATTGACTAATTAGTTTTAGGATTCGGTTGTGTTGAGACTGAAGTTAGAATTAATTTATATGTTGTTTTAGTTTAATGTTTAGTAATTAATTATTTTGCTCTGTTTTAATTCTGTTTCAAATTTAATATCATCATAAAATTAGCACTGCTTACTTTTTATATACATGCTTAAATTTTATCTTAATTATTCATAAAAGCATGATTAGAAGTTAATTTTTCTTTTTAAGATTGTTTTTACATACTTATTAAAAATTCTTATGATTTTCTTTCTCTCATACTTTCAAATTATCATAATATACAAAAACTTAAGTTTGGGGGAAGGGAAAATCTTAAATTTTACTAACTTTGTTTGATTTTAAGAATATAATTATTTAACTTAAAGAAGAATAAGATAAAGAATTTTTCTATTCATGGTAGAAATAATAAAATTTTAGAATTATTAAGTAATAAAAAATTATCACTTGAAAAAGGAAAGATTGGAAATCTTTTTGAATTCCTATTTATGTTTTAATAATTAAGTGGAAATGTATAAGTTTTGAAAATATAAGTTAAGGATAGTGAAGTTCAAAACCATTAACAGGCTATCCAGATATAGTAATTCTCTCTAAATATATTAAAAAAAAAGATAGAGTGGAGAAGCTTGAGGAAATGCCTAATAAAAAATTGGCTTCACTTGAATTATCTTATAGGAAGAAAACTAGTTACATACTTTACTTAACTTTTATACATAAATACTTATTTAGAAAAGATTTTTCAAGAAGATCTTTTTCTTGTAAATAATCTATGAAAGCTTAATATAATAGATTTCTATTATTTTCAAAATGAATGGAAAGTTTGAAATCTTATGATTTGGTAGTTAAATATTCTTTAAATTCTTAAAATTAAACCTAGTTAGTGAAATTGGGTTAACAATTTACTAAAGACTTTATAAAATCAAAAATTATAAGGAACCTTAAATATTTATCTTTTATTCCAAAGGTTATATATTTTATATAGTAGAAAGAGTTACTTGAGGATAAGTAACATTTAAGTTTGGGGGATTTTGATCTATAAAAAAATACCTATTTCTTTATGTCTTAATTCTTATTAATTTCTAAGGATATTATGCTTTAATGAAAGGTATTTAATTTCCATGGCTTCTCGCGCCTAGGCGCCAGCTTCTAGCGCCTAGGCGTCAGACTCGATACAAAAACTGTCAAGTTTTTGACAACGTTTGATCAATTATTTTAATGGAGTGAACGGTTATTGGACATTCTAGAAGACTGGCAGTTGTTCCTTGATAATAGGACATGTGATACATTGCATTTGTACGCTCCAAAATGATTTTAAACGCAAAGAGGTGCGAGCCAAAGTGAAGAGGTGCGAAGAACTGGACGCGATGTCCGGCACCTAGGCGCCAGACCGACATTCTAGAAGATTCATTGAATGTGGACATGTTTTGAAGAGGTGCCTCAAGGCAACCCTTGAAGCCTATAAATAGGGGTCCATTTCTTCAGAAAACGTGCCCCTCCCATTGTAACCCTTTTCCTTATCCACTTTAGGATCTCTCATCCTTAGAGAGAGAAATAGAGAGAGAAATTTAGGGCCACTTTTGTTTAGTTTAGTGAGTTTATTTTCAAGTTATTGCATCTGGAGTTCATTACACTCGTGGAGTCAGTAGGAATCAGAAGATCTGTAGAAGAAATATTTGAGATAAGGATTTTTATATTTGATTCAAAGTTTAATTATCATGTTTTGCTATTTATTTTCAATGTGTTCTAAGTAGTTAGTTTACTTTCTTCCTTTAATTATGAAGAGATAGATATGATAATATAAAGATTCGATGGAGAATTGAAATTCAAAATATTTTCAAAACATTGTGATGACATTAATACCTGATCTTACTTTACTTTTTAAATTATCCATTTGAATTGTTAAAACCTGTTGAAGAGTTTTAAGACCTTGAAGGAGAAGAACTCTTAACTTGTAAATGTCACATGAATCCTTGGGTAGTCGAAGGCCATGTGCGGGCTATTCAAGGTGAAGTGCAAATAAATAGGAAGATAAGATTTAAAGGGCATAGAATTGATAAGTTTTTAGAGTGATAAACTAAATCCTTATAATTTGATTTATAGATTAGGAAAGGGTCACTAGTAGGGCCGACCATAGCCACCCTTGGACATCTAGAAGTGTGAGCCTAGATTAACCCATTCTACTAACAATACATCCGGACCTATTACGTAAATTAGCTCAATGTTCTTTGCGCACGGATCAAAGGGTAAAGAATAGGAATGCTTCTATTTGACACAATACTATATATCAAATTCTCCAACGAATATTAAATTATCTTAAAAAACTTAGATTAATTGAAGGAAAGAAAGTTGTTTATTTTATATAGATTTCATAAAATCATTTTCTTATTATTGTTTTCTTTATTTACATCTAGTAAATTAATAGTAATTTTTAAAAGATAAAATAAAATTCTTTTTTATTTTCTTTATTTAGAAAATTTATTACTATAATTCTTCCCCGTGGGATCGATACTGGGGTCTTTCTTTAAAAACCCTATATTACTTGAAACAATACGTATACTTGCGTAGTACCCCTAATGTGTAAAAATAATCTCTAAATTTACATTATATTAATTATATACACTAGCCGTTATTTATAAATTGAGTCAAAGTTTTTGACTATCTTTTTGAAGCAAACATTACTGCATTATTTGCAGTCGGGTCATATAACATAGGAGAAATTCTAGCAAATCAACCTAGGACTAGAGTGTAAGAATATCTCATATTCAACTTAGGAATTCTGATTTTTTTATTTACTTCAAAAGTTATTGAAATTTGTCAAACTAAAGATTCATAGAAAGTATAAAAATGGAATTTAGACACCTTATCTATACCAATTTAAACAATATATTTTGAAATATGAATAAGCTTAGGATTGTTTTTAAGTCTTTTCATTTTGAAAAGATTCAAGTGAAACCAATTTTTGATTAGGCTTCTCCTCACTTATTTTCTCTTTTTTCTTCTTTCAAGATCATTTTCAATCTCTTTTTTTCACCTTTTTCTTTTCTTTTTTTTGGGATCATTTTTAATCCCATTTTTTCACTTTTTTATGTGAGGATTACTATATCTGGATATGCCTTTAATAATTTTGAATTTCACTATCCTCTCTCTAAAATCCAAAACTCAAAACTTTTCCTCACTTTTTATAAGTGTAAGTATTAGTTCAAAAAAGGTTTTCAAAAAAGGCTCAATTCTCATTAAGTATAAATCCAAGAATTTTAGCTTTTCAAATATTCAACTCCTTTCTGCTATAAATAGAAAAATCATTTTTCTAATGTTTCCTATAAAATATCTTAATTCTAGAACAGTTTCTTCACATAGGATTTCAACTAGATTATTTTTCTAACATTCCTAAAATTGAAATTATAGTAACCTAAAGGTAACACCACATACCGCAAGTCATTTGAAAAGTGATATCAAACTAAATAAAGGCTACCAAGGACAAATAAAGTTACATTTTAAAAAATTTTCTTCCCCCCAAACTTAAATTTTAAAATATTTTGCAATTAATTCCCTAAAATGTTGCAGGAAGAAAAAGTAAAGGTTGAATCTACTTACTACTACAACATCCTATCAAATTCATATACATGCATAATCCGGATAGAATGACTGTAGGAGAAAGTAAATCTTACCTAAAACATGCTTGTAATATAATTACACTAAAAGGAAGTATTTTCACTTAAAAGTTTTATTTTTCTTCCTTACCCCAAACTCAATTTTTAACATATTCTGCATTCAGTACATGAAATATAAGCACGAAGAAAAACAATTTAGAAATTCTATCTACCACAAATGTCTATCAAAACTATTTACAAGTATTTATTAGGACAAAACAATATGCAGCAGAAAATAAATCTAAACTAATCATGCCAGAATGAAATTTACTAAATAAAATTTTAACTAGCATAGCAGGTATCAGCAAGGGAATATAAAAATGTTCTTCAATTATTATATAAAATTGTAACACAAACATAAACGCACATAAGATAAATGAGGTTAATTCATCCTTTAACTCATCCAATCTCACTGATTTACTTCCAATTTCTAACAGAGTCACTACACTAATAAATTAGGTATTTTTTAAATGATTTTATAGATTATAATCACAAAGATAAGATTATCCCTGATATATTAATTTCCGGACACCAACCTCAGGCATCATCTAATCCCTATAATTAAGCACCTTTAACAGTTGTAAATCGTAGTGTAAGATCATCCTAATGTTATTCATCAAATAGGTTCGCGACTCCTACCAAATGAAAGCAAAGTTAGAGAAAGAAAGTAACAAAGTTAAGATGGATCTAACACTGTTCGAATTCATGATACTCCTGTAAAACTCAAGTCCGAGTAAGACCCGAGTCATAGTTAACTTGTCAATCCAACTACTACAAGAGAACAAGTCTAGCCATAATAAGAAGTTAAGGAGTAACCTCCCTCATGACACACAAAGATTAAATCAAACTACTAACAATCCAAACATCAACCAATCAGCAATCAAACTTATCAATCCATAATGACACATAAAGATCATGTCAATCCACTCTAAAACAAACACCATACAACACTAACAATCATGGCTCTCAAGCACACAGGTAACTATGGGTTCCCTCCCATAAAGCGCTTAGTTTTAACGTCGCAGGCCAGAAAAATGATTCCTCCTGGATCAAAATTTTAATTAATTAATCCTCGATCAATCGCCCAATCCTTTTAAGATCAAGGAATTCCTACAATATCCTCAAAATGTAATTTTTCATTCAGCTCTTCTTTTTCAGATGGATTTATATCAATATTCCTCATATTTCTTTCTAGATCCAATATTCTTGTATTGATTTTCTCAATCTGCATATTAATATCATTCTTGAAATTTATAAGAAATTGATCTCTATATGATAATTCAAGATCTCCCAAATTTTGGATCAGATTCTCTTTAGATAATTCAGATTCTGGATCAAATTCTTCTATGTCACTTTTCTGTTTCAAGTTATCTTCCAATTCTTCCCCTTTATAATTACTAAATGATAAAGGATCTATCTTAGTTGAGGAAATAGGTTTTTCTAATTCCTTACGAAATTCTTCTGATGGTCTTCTAATGTATTTATCCTCTTTTCTCAACTCAAATTTCTTTTGAAATTTATCCTCAAATTCTCTTGCAAGTCCTAGTTCAATAACTTTATCTTGTTCATCATTTAATTCAGGATTTTCTTGTAATTGAGTTGAATCTAAAGATATAAAGACTGGTGGTGTAGATGAATTCCATAAGTAGGCAGGCTTTAAAATTGTATGGGGTACATCCATCTTAAATTCATGAGATTTTCCAACAAATGGAATTACAAGTTCACTATTTTTGGCAGCTTCCATCATTTTACACCTCTCTTGAACAAACATACAGTCTTCTTTAAATAACATTTTCAACTCATCATGAAAGTCCATTTCGACCTCATCTGCTTTCTTACTCTCAAAATTTTTTTGGAAATGGTCTTTACTTATGTAATCAATTTCATCCATCCAAAAATAACCATCATATTTTCTCTCAACTGGATATTTCATAGTCTTCAACACATCAAAAGTGACTTCTTGGTCATTAATATTCATAATCAACTCTCCTTTTTACACATCTATCATTGTTTGTCCAGTAACAAGGAATAGTTGTTCATTATCATTCTATTTAGGTTTGATCTCAGTGTTGCTAAGAAATGTTCCTTTGGGTTTATTGTGAAGTTAATTAGCAATTTCTCCCAATTGATTCTTATGTTTCTACTCGCAACATTTTGACTCTGCAACTGGTTTCCCATTTGCAATACCACTTTGTCTATAGACATCTTCTTATCCTCAAATTGTTGATCAATATTAGATTTCAGTGGATGTGAAGGCCTATATCTTTTGTTACCCTATCTATTCCAACTTCCATTAGGATTTGCATTATTGTTTTTCCATTGTTGGTTTTCACCCTCAGTAGTGTGATTTCAGTTAAAATTAGGATGTTTCCTCAAACCTGGGTTGTAAAAGTTAGAATAAGAGTTGTTTATGGTATTTAAAGCATGAAATGATAGGTTGGAATTAACCATACGCCCTAATGAACTTTCCTCACTTTCTGAAGTGAGTTGAGGCTGGTTCATTCCAAATTGGTCCAACTTCCTTGATATTGCGGCAACCTGAGATGCAAGAATTGCAATCACATTAGTATCATGAACACTGGCTACATATTTATGATTCTCCCTTATAGAGGGCCATTGAACTTTATTTGTAGCCATTTCTTCAATTAATGCATGTGCTTCATCAAATGGTTTTGACATTAATGATCCATCGGTGCAAAATCAATTATAGTTTTAAGGGATCCTACTAACCCATTATAAAATGTTTGAATGATTAACCAATTGAGCAAAGCATGATGTGGACACTTTCTTAGGGGTTTGTTAAATCTTTCATAGGCTTCGTATATTGATTCCCCTTCATACTGACAAAATGAGATAATATCAGTTCTAAGTTGAGTAGTCCTTAAAAGTGGAAAATACTTAGCTAGGAATTTTTGAGTGAACTCCTCCCAAGTTTTAATAGAACTAGGTGCTAAAGAGTATAACCACAATTTAGCCTTATCCCTTACTGAGAAAGGAAAAAGCCTCAGCCTAAGAGCATCTTCTAACATGCCGTTATAACGAAATGTAGCACAAAGTTCTAGAAAACTAGATAAGTGTAAATAGGGATCCTCCGAAGGATTTCCCCAAAACTAGTTGTTCTACATAAAATGGATAATCACTTTATTTAGTTCCCCCAAACTAGTTGTTCTGTACAAGTTGTATACTTGAGTGAATTTTTTCTATCGTAGGATTTACATAATCCCTCAATGATTTATGATGACTTTTCAAGTTATTATTTTGAATGCTTTCCATTTCCATTTCTAGTTTTTCAAGTCCTTTCTGTTTTTTTATTTTTTTCCATTTTCCTAACTCGAGATCATAAGGCACAAGTCTTACAGATCCTTTGTTTTGCATACGTAACACAACAAACAATACAATAACAGTAAAACAAATAAAACGAAAAATATATTTAACACAATAAAACATTTTCATAAACACCTTATTTTTCACACAAACAATTTTTTTTTCACAACACTTTTTCATACAAAAAAACACTTTTTCGCACAAACACAAATTTACGACACTAAAGTTTTCCACTTCTAAGCCTAATTACTTCAACTAAAATTCTCCTAAAATTCTTACTAAAGCTTCCCGAGCAACGACGCCAAAAACTTGATGTGACTTTTTTATATGTAATAATTTATGACATCAAATTTATATATTTAAAATGATTTTGTAAAGTCACAATTTCAAACGCAAGTATATGTATCGTATCAAGTAATACAGGGCTCTACTGGAGTCCCGTTTATCGATCCCACAGGGAAGCGAGGTAAGAGGTTCTTAGTTAAATTTTAGTCTACTAGTAACAACCTTAGTTTGGAATGGTCGATATAAGTGGTGTTTCTAACAACTACTCCTAAATGCAGATAATTATATGTAAGGATAATAACTACTCCTAAATGCAAATATTACTTCTAAAGATAACACTTTTTGGATAAGTTGGTTTGGTGAATTTTGAGATAATACAATCTACTATTCTTATGTAATGAATTGGATAATGTAAATGAATGAGATGCATTAAATATTGTATGTGCCAAATGGGAGCATAAATGTTTCTTTACCCTCAAAAGAGTACCCCCTCTTCCAAGCATGTAAAGAACATTGACATATCCTAAGTTCATTCAGTAAATCTATGTCTAAGCTGGGAGGATACCAGCTGTCACTACGGAGCTCCCACACACCCTTCACCTAAAGGCTAACCTTTGACTTTAGTTACCAATCTTAGGACCAAATTGGGGATCTCAGCCTGTCACCCTGAAACCTCCAATTCGACGCCCATGAAACCATATTTCCCTATTTATTTTCACTCAATCCCCATGAACAACGCAATTCATTCACGGACATTGAATGTGGTTCCACTTTGTTGAGAATTACACAGTCCTTTCTGGACAATGCAATTACAACGAATTTTAACAATACAACGGGCCCTTATTGTAATATAGATGAAGTGCAAGTAAAAACCATCACATTTATAATTAAAAAATCTTTTAGCAAGCATCTCAATATCCTAAACATGAATCCTACTCATTGCAAAAGAAAAATAGAGTGAAAACAATGACATAATCTTCTTATGTGACTATTTCCAAATAAGAAGAAAGAGTAAAAGAAGGACATCACAAAGCACGAAGAAAACACAACGGAAAACTTCATTTTAAAGCTAATACACAAAATAAGTGTTTACAAAATCATAAGATAATGAAGAACACAATACTTAGCTTTTTCCCCTTGAAAGAAAGATAAAAATCTCTCTCACAAAGTCACCCGCGGATCCATGCAATGCTAGCACATTCCCTTACAGATTCTCTCGAAATCCCCTCATCAATCTCTGCAAAAAGGTAGAAATCTACAATTTTACTCCTATTCTAAGACTTCTAAGCATTCTCCAAGTTTTCCCTAACATCTCCTCTTCATTTTTGGCTTCAAATTTGGTTTAAAATATAGTAGGGATGAATTTCCCAAGAGGTACATGAAGAAACCCTCCAAAAAGAGTCCAGATTCGATGTATTTGGCCAAAAATCGCCCAATATTGCATCCAGGCCGTCTCGGCCGCCACCGGCGTTGAACAGGGCACTGTTGGCACCCTATTTTTTGTGCTTTAGGGCTTCTGGTACCACAGGCGCCCATCCTGCGCAGCTCCATCATTTTGCTCCGTTTGGCTCCGTTTCAGCTCTGATTCGCCCCGTTTTAGTTGCGTTGCGTTCCTAACAGATAGCTTTACAAAATAATCATAAAAAAACCTTTCTTTGAAGTGTAATCTTATTCAAAAATATGCAAGAAGTGCAAAATAGATTAAACATAGAAAGACTTATTAAAAAGGTGTCAAGCCAAAATTTACTTTCTTGCTTGTTTTTGCTCCAAATTTCACCGTTTTTTCTTCTTTTTGCTCAAATCACCATTTTTGTACCTAAAACTAAAAAATATACAAAATAACTTCCTTTTAAAATGTAATATCACCAAAAATGAGTAAAATAATATAACAAAAAGCATAGATATTTTTGGTGCATCAAAATCCTCCAAACTTAACTGTTATTTTTCCTCAAGTAACACTATAACTTTAAAAACAAAATATGTTGACTTGTGGTTGTGGGTTTCAATAGAGTTTCCTATAATTTTATCTCACAAATGTTATAGTATAATGATGCACCAAAAATATATACTCTTTTAGCTATGTATTTTTACCTATTTTTGGTGATATTGCACTTTAAAGGAAGGTATTTTTCATGATTTGTTGCAGGTATGATGATTATAGGTGATTGGAGCGAAAAGATGCAAAAAGGAATGAATTTGGAGCAAAATGGAGCAATTTGGAGGAAAACAGTTCTGGCGCAGTCGGCGCCAGAATGGGCATCGCCGGCGCCCTCTTCGAGATACTTCAGCAATTATTGGCTGGATAGGGCCCAGCCGGTGCCACTATCGGGCGCCGCCGGCGTCCTATATCGATTCATTTCAAATTGAAGAGTTTTGGCGGATTTTTGAAGGGGTGCTTGAAGAAACTCTTGGGAAATTCGTTCCTAACATAAAATTAAGCATTCAAAACGAAAAAAAGAGGATTACTGTAGAGAGTGTAAGGAAAGTGTGAGTGAGAGTTAGAGTTTGTGATTTGAAGAGAGATTCTTCTCTAAGGAGGGGAGAAGAGGGAGTAAAGTGAGAGATTGCTTCTTCATCTTTGTTCCAAGGAGGAAATCAAGTGTTGCAAGGAATAGAAAAGGAATCAAGGGAACTTTGAAGAAATTTGCTTGGGAAAAAGAAGGAGATAAGTTGTATTTGCTATTGTGTTTTGTATGACTCTTCTTTTATATATAAAATCCATGTTTTTTTGTATCTTCTCCATGATTTGTGAGTAGTTTCCTTTGCCTTTCTTCTTGCATAAAGTAGTGATGATGTGGTGATGTGGAATTGATGTGCCCTTAAAGTGTTATAAAAGTTGTGATGGTCCTTTCATTTGGAACTTAATTTACTTTTCAATCTGGCCAATTGATTTGTTAAAATATATTGAGAAACATTAATTCCAAAAGAATTGAATGTTCTACAATAAGAATGAAGAACTCATTCAATGTTCATGAATGAATTGCGTAGTTCATGGGGATTGAGTGCAAATAAATAGGGAAATGAGTTTGGATGGACTTCAAATTGGAGGTTTCATGGTGACAGAATGGGATCCCCAATTTGTTCCTAAGATTGGTAACTAAAGCCTATGGTTAGCCTTCGGGTGAAGGGTGAGTGGGAGCTCTGTAGTGAGAGTCGGTATCCTCCCAGCCTAGCCTTAGATTTAGTGACTAAACTTAAGATATGTTAGTGTTCTTTACATACTTGGAAGAGGAGGTACTCTTTTAAGGGTAAAGAAGCAAATATGCTCCTATTTGGCACAATACAGAAAATTACAATTCTTCATCATTCACACATCATAATCTTTATGCAGGAAGGAAGACACTTTTCACATAGAAGTAACTTATAAATCACATAAGTTAGTGTGTGTTAGTAAAATTAGTTTAGTAAGTAGAAGTAATTGTAGTAGTTTTATTATTACCATACTTTGCATTCAAAAGTTGTATTACACTTGAGCAATTCTTATAGTTGGTATTGGATTTTAGTGCTATATTATCTGATTTAAAGAATGTTGCCTTTCATGTGTGATCGATAACCAGGACTCCATTAGAGCCCTGTATTACTTGATACGATACGTATACTTGCGTTGAATTTGTGACTTTACTAAATCATTATAAATATATAAATCTGAATTCATAAATTCTTGCATTTTTAAGCATATATAAAGTCTTTGTCATATAATATAGGAGAAATTATAGCAAATCAACCTAGGACTAGAGTGTAAGAATATCTCATATTCAACTTAGGAATCCTGATTTTTTTATTTACTTCAAAAGTTATTGAAATTTTTCAAACTAAAGATTCATAGAAAGTATAAAAATGGAATTTAGACACCTTATCTATACCAATTTAACCAATATGTTTTAAAATATGAATAAGCTTAGGATTGTTTTTATGTCTTTTCATTTAGAAAAGATTCAAGTGAAACTAATTTTTGATTAGGCTTTGATGCACCAAAAATATATACTCCTTTAACTATATGTTTTTACCTATTTTTGGTGATATTGTACTTTAAAGGAAGGTATTTTTCATGAATTGTTGCAGGTATGATGAATATAGGTAATTGGAGCGAAAAGATGAAAAAAGGAACGAATTTGGAGCAAAATGGAGCAATTTGGAGGAAAACAACCACTGGCGCCATAATGGGCGCCGCTGGCACCCTATTCCCGAACCTCCAGAATTATTGGCACGATAAGGCGTCGCCGGCGCCACTATTTGGCGCTGCCGGTGCCCTATGTCGGTTCATTTCAAATTGAAGAGTTTTGGCGGATTTTTGAAGAGGTGCTTAAAAAAACTCTTGGAGAATTTGTTCCTAACATTAGATTAAGTGTTCAAGACAAAAAGAAAGAGGAGGATTGCTGTAGAGAGTGTAAGGAAAGTGTGAGAGAGAGTTAGGGTTTATGATTTTAAGAGAGATTCTTCTCTAAGGAGGAGAGAAGAGGGATTAAAGTGAGAGATAGCTTCTTCATCTTTGTTCCATAAAGATAATCAAGTGTTGCAAGAAATAGGAAGAGGAATCAAGGGAACTTTGAAGGAATTTGCTTGGGGAAGAGAAAGAGAAAAGTTGTATTTACTATTGTGGTTTGTATAACTCTTCTTTCTTATATAAAATCCATGTGTTCTTATATCTTCTCCATGATTTGTGAGTAGTTTCCCTTGCCTTTCTTCTTGCATAAAGTAGTGACGATGTGGTGATGTGGAATTGATGTGCCCTTTAAGTGTATAGAAGTTGTGATGTTTCTTTCATTTGGAACTTAATTTACTTTTCAATCTGGCCAATTGAATTGTTAAAACATGTTGAGGAATATTAATTCCAAAAAGAATTTAATGTTTTACAACAAGAAAGAAGAACCTATTTAATGTTCATGAATGAATTGCGTAATTCGTGGGGATTAAGTGCAAATAAATAGGGAAATGAGTTTTGATGGACTTTAAGTTGGAGGTTTCATGGTGACAGAATAGGATCCCCAATTTGGTCTTAGGATTGGTAACTAAAGCCTATGGTAGCCTTCGAGTGAAGGGTGAGTGGGAGCACCGTAGTGAGAGTCGGTATCCTTTCAGCCTAGCCTTAGATTTTGTGACTAAACTTAAGATATGGAAATGTTCTTTACTTGCTTGGAAGAGGGGGTACTCTTTTAAGGGTAAAGAAGAAAAAATGCTCCTATTTGGCACAATACAAAAGATTAACATTCTTCATCATCCACACATCATAATCTTTATGTAGGAAGGAAGACACTTTTCATATAGAAGTATCTTACAAATCACATAAGCTAGTGTGTGTTAGTTAAATTAGTTCAATAAGTAGAAGTAATTGTAGTAGCTTTATTATTACCGTACTTTCCATTAACTAGTTGTTGTACACTTGAGCAATTATTACAATTGGTATTGGAATTTAGTGTTATATTATCTGATTTAAAGAACATTCACCTCCCTGTGGGATCGATAACCAGGACTTCATTAGAGCCCTGTAATACTTGATACGATACGTATACTTGCGTTAAATTTGTGACTTTACAAAATCATTATAAAAATATATAAACCTGACTTCATAAATTCTTGCATTATATATAAAGTCGCACCAAGTTTTTGATGCCGTTACTGGGGAGGTAGATAAACGGTACTTATTTATAGATATTGTAGTAACTGAAAACCTTTACTTTGTAGTATACTTGTGTGCTTATTTACTTTTTTTAGTGTGATTTTATATGCATAGTAGTGGATTTGTAGGTTTGATACCTTACGATTCAGAGTTAAAGCATACTATTAGAAAAATTAAAAAACAACAAAAAAAATTCAAAATTACTGTGAAATGGCAAATAATCAAGAGAATCAGAATATTAATGTTGGAAATTTGCCAAGACCTTTAAGAGATTATGCTAACCCAACAACAGATGAAATTCAAATAACTATTCAAAATCCTGATGTTGCTGCTAATTCGTTTGAACTTAAACCTGCTATTATCCTAATGGTACAAAATAATCAATTCGGAGGAACACCTAATGAAGACCCAAATTTACATCTCGCTAGTTTTTTAGAACAGAGTGCTACTTTTAAATATGATGGAGTGTTGAGTGATGCTATGAGACTTAGACTTTTTCCTTTTTCCTTAAGCGATAAAGCTATGGTGTGGTTAAACTCGTTAGCACCTGGATCTATTCGAACTTGGGGAGAACTTTCTCAAAAGCTTCTATCAAAATATTTCCCTCCATCAAAAACTGCGAAATTAAGAAATCATATCACATCTTTTGGCCAGTTTGAAGGAGAGTCAATATATGAAGCTTGGGAGAGCTTTAAAGATCTTCTTAGGAAGTATCCACACCATGCTTTGCCAGATTGGTTAATAATTCAAACATTTTATAACGGATTAGTGGGATCATATAGATCAATTATTGATGCTGCTGCTGGTGGATTGATAATGTCAAAACCTTTCGATGAAGCATATTCGTTGATTGAAGAGATGGCTACTAATAATTTTCAATGGTCCTTCAAACGGGTAAATCCTAAGAGAGTAGCTAGTGTTCATGATTCTAATATGATGACTATGATAGTTTCTCAAATAGCAGCACTTTCTAAGAAAATAGATCAATATGGAATGAATTATTCTCAACCAACCCCAGTAAGACTTTGAACGCTATTAATAGACCTAATAACCCTTATTCGAATTATTATAACTCTGGTTGGAAGAATCACCCAAATTTCAATTGGAATAATAATTATGCTAATGTGAACCCACAATGGGGGCACAATTCTATGAACCCAGTTAGAAATTTAAACAACCAAGGAAATACTAACTTTAGACCATCTTATCCTCCTGGATTCAATAATAACCCACATTTTAAGGATAAGAAGTTGTCTACAGAAGAAATGATTTTGAATATGGGTAATCAATTACAAAGTCAAGGTGTTGCGATAAAAAATATTGAAAATCAATTGGGACATATTTTCACTGCTCTTAATAATAGACCTTCTGGAACGCTTCCTAGTAATGTGGAGATCAATCTAAAAGATCAAGATAAGGAACAAAATAAGGCTATTCAATTAAGGAGTGGAAAAGAATTAGAAACTAGAGTGCAGAAAGAAGTTGAAGAAGAGAAGGAGAAGGTGAATATTGAAAAAGAATCAAATAAGATTTATCCAGACCTGGAATATCCTCTTAAACCAATGAAGATTACTATTGAAAAAATACCTCCTCCATTTCCTCAAAGATTGACACAGAAAAATAGGGATAACAGATTTGGAAAATTTTTGGAAATCCTTAAGAAATTAACAATAAATATACCTTTTGTTGAAGCATTAGAACAGATGCCTGATTATGCGAAATTTATGGAGGATATTCTAAAATAGAAGAGAAAGTTAATGGATCATGAGACTGTTGCACTTAGCGAAGAGTGTAGTGCAATAATTCAAAAAAAGCTTACAGAAAAACTTAAAGATCCTGGTAGTTTCACTATCCCGTGTGTTATAGGTGAAAAGTTTTTTGGAAGAGCCTTATGTGATCTGGGAGCTAGTATTAACCTTATGCCTTTATCAACTTTCAAAAGATTGGAAATTAGAAAAATTTCTCCTACATCTGTAACTCTTCAATTAGTTGATCGTTATGTTACTTATCCTAAGGGAGTGGTAGAAGCTGTGTTAGTAAAAGTGGATAAATTTATCTTTCCTGTGGATTTTATTGTGCTTGATATGGATGAAGATAAAGATATTCCAATTATTTTAGGAAGACCATTCCTAGCTACTGGAAGAGCTACAATTGATGTTCAAAAAGGGGAATTAACTATGAGAGTTAATGATCAAGAGGTGACCTTTAATATTTTGAAATCTATGAAGTATCCCTTAGTTGCAAAATATGATTAATGTTTTAGGATGGAAGTCTGCGAATATTTGAGAAATGATTATTTTAAAGAGATGTTTGAAAACAATGTGGAGTATGAAAATATAATTGAAGATGAAACTGGAATTGAAAAAGATTCGGATAATGAGAAGAATAAGGAGTTGGAGTATATTTAGGAGGAATTTGAAGTGTTAGATACCATGGAAGGTGGAGATAAAAGTTTAAGTTGATCTATTATTAAACCTCCTTAACTTGAGATGAAAATTCTTCCTAAGCATTTAAAGTATATGTTTTTAGGAGAATCATCTACCCTACCAGTTATTGTATCTTCGGAGTTAACTGAATATCAAGAACAAAAATTATTGGAAATCTTAAAAAGATACAAAAAGACTTTTGGATGGACATTGGCAGATATCAAAGGAATTAGTCCTTCGATCTGTATACATAGAATTTTATTAAATGAAGAACATAAACCTAAAGTTAATCCGCAATGGAGATTAAATCCTATAATGAAAGAAGTAGTTAAGAAGGAAATTTTAAAATGGCTTGATGCTGGAATATTTATCCTATTTCGGATATGTTGACCTCATTTTTTATGAGGTCTTTTCTCTTCTCTCACCTTAGTACTTAGGATCTAGCCTTAGGCTTTCCCTTTAACTATCTTAGAGGACTAGAAATGAAACCCACCACTTAGAAATTCAAACACCTCTTAACTCCCTGCAAACCTGATAAATTTGTTTGTAAACCCCTAAGTCACTTGGAGGGTTAAGATCAAATGTGGAGGTTTAAAGGATGAGTTCCTTATAGGACTCTTTGGCCTTAGGACTACCCTGGGTGGCCTGGTCTGGTGAGGGTTGACCTGCACATATTACACTTTCACACACATTCCAAATCCTAAAACCATTCATACCTAGCTTGACTTCCTAACTCATGTAGGTAATTCAAATGGATGGACCTTAACCCCTTGCCCCTTGGCTAAGAGGGTTAGGAACAACATAGTGAATGCCTCGCATGAGTCCTCTCATGGCTCTTATGGCCTTGGTATGGCTTCATGGCTCGACCAAAGTGATTCCATTCTACTCAAACTTGATCAATCTTTATTTTTTAATTTTTGACCCTCGGGGCCCTACACCCACTAAACCTACCAAATACCCTTAAAGATACCCAAAATTTGCAAAAATTACCTAAAATACCCAAAATTTCTCAAAACCATTCCTAAACATTTCCCACCATTCAAATTGATCATCCTTAGCCAAAGATACCAAAATTTCCAAAAATACCACCCAATACCCTCCAAATACCCAAAATACCCTTTTAGCCCAAAAATCCAAAAAATTCCAAAAATTCCCAGAAAATTCTAAAAGATCCTAAATATTCCTAATTTCATTTTGTTCAACTACATAATAGGCCAATTTTATCAATTTAACCCACTTCTACCAAAACCCCCAATTTGGCCCACTTTTAACCTAAATGGACCCAATGTCAAACCAAATCAACCCAATTGACCTCAATGTTGATCCAATCCAATTCTAAACTTCAAATCAATATCCCAATTATCAATTTAGACCAAAATGCCCAATTTGATTAACATTTTGATCCAATTTTTATTTGAAGCTTAAAGCCTAATTTTGGCCCATGACCTAAACTTAGCCCAAACTAACCCAACTCAACTCCAGTTAACCCCAAATCTTTTCCTAAACCTTCCTAATATTCCCACAAACAAAAAACTAACAAGATTTGCCCCAAATTTCAACCCAAACTCCGCCTAAACCTAACCCAAGACCAAAATCCCCAATTTTGGCCTAAACCCACCATGAACCCAAATGGGCCCAAATCCCAAAATCAAAGCCCAACCAAAGTTGAAAACTCTTTTTAACACTCTCATAAACATTTCTCAACATTAATTTTACATCAAATCTAACATTAGCCCAACCTTATCCCAAGTTAGCCCAATTTGACCCACTTTGGCCCCTTTACCAAAAAAGTCCCAAATCAAACCCAATTCAACTCCAAATCACCTCAAATTTGTTTCAAATCAATCATGATACATACCTAAACTAAACCCAACATTATTTTTGACCCAATCCTTCACAAAATTTCCATCCACCAATTTGTCCTCAAACATAAAGGCCCACTTTCTTAAACCATTCTAAAAGCCCATCCAAAATGATTTCAAAAGACCCAAAGTCATTCCAAAGCCTACATGACACTTTCACCTCATCATCCCTTTGATTTAAATCACTCCCTAAGTTTCAAATTCATCATTAAACTTTTCTAAACTAAGCCATGTGCTAAATTACCCCTAAATATCTAAAATCCTTAAAACCCATTTCCATGAAATTGACTAAGCTTGGCCCCAAGCCAAATGGAGCCATGGAGCCATGCATAATCCATATGTAAGCCATGAGGAGCCATTGACTTGTCATCACTCCCTAAATGGCAAAAAGAGGAGATCCTTTAAGCACTCCCTAAAAGTCATTAGCCCTACCCATGATTCCCCTTAACCCAAAACTAATCCAAATAATCTTGATGGGGACTTCGCTACTCTTCATAGGCTGACTCACCTGACCTCCCTCAGCCTAAAATCAAAGCTTTGGATGGTGCACCAAGCCCTAAACCATAGTTAAACCAAAATGAGCCCAAAATGACCCTTCCCCCTTACCACTTAAATCAAACCTCTTTACACTTGGCATTGGCCAATTGAACCCACAAACTTCAAGCCCTGACCCTCCTAATCAGGATGGTGACCTGACTCGGCCGGCTCGCCACCAGGTCGCCAGAAAACACCATGGCCGAGAGGTCTAAATGGATTCAAAAATTCAATTTGAACTACCTGAGTTGTCCCATGCCCAATGGCCACTGCAGCTATTCTTCTCCTCACAAGAGCAGTTGATCTAAGCCATCAAACCCCCCTAGGAGGCCCTGGCCATGGCTATTTAAATAAGCCACCCCCTCTCAGCCAAAACGTTAGCTGAAATCAACCTTCATAGAATACCTCCAAACCCCTCACAGAGCTTCCCCTAGCCAAGAACAATTCATGCCCACTGTTCTCCTGCCCTAAATCCAATTGATTGAGCTCAATTTTGGAGCTCAATTCTCAGGCCAGAACAAGACATCTCTCAAACCTCCATCAAAATCAAATTAAACTCACCCACACCTGCATAGGACCAAGAGAAGGAGTTCCCCAGTGAGAGCCCCCTCTCCAAGCCACCCAATTGCTCTAGCCTCCAAAGTCTGAAATTTGGCCTGGTCACTTTCGAGAGAGGCTTTATCCCTAGGCTCTTGCAGCTCCAACGAACATGCCGAGCACATTCAGTTGAGGCCTCACCTCCTGAACCAAGGTATGGAGACTTCTCTTTAACCCGAGCTTCCAGCAATTTTCCATTTCTTTTGAGTTAATTTCATAACATGTAAACCATATGGATGTGTTCGTCTCTTCAAGACGAATCCAAAGAGTATAAGAACATTAAAATCCATTGAGAAACGAGGGAAATATTAGGGTTTGAGTGTGGACGGTCATGGGTGCACACCAGTCGGAGACGACGGCCAACCACCATTGGATCGAGCGTGTATCGACTGGACGGCTCAGATTGCATCGGACCAGGGAAGGGTACGTGAACAGTGGGCCGTGTGGCGTGGAGTCTGATGGCGGCGGCTAATGGGAGCGCGCCGCGTGGAGCTTCGGAGACGCTAAGGTTGTCGTGGCACTGAGTCGGATAAGTAGGAAAATATGGAATTTATGATTTAATTAAATGCCTGAAACTTAGAAAATCCATATCTTTGTGTAGAAAAATCACAAAAATAAATTTAAAATACCCTCTTGCTTAGTGAACAGAGGAGAATGATGTGGAAAAAGGATTGAGTTAATTTCATGAGTTTTTTATTTTAAATTAATTATTTACTCATTTTAGTATTTTAATTCTCCATTTGCATAGACAATTCACCATGGCATGAGACCATAGAGCTTTTTAAGCCTCTGATTTGGGAACATTCTCTGAATTTTTCAAGGTCATAGGCTATCTCTATGGCAAGTTATGTATTTTTCAAGTTTATGTCACTGTTTTTGTCATTTTAATTCCATTAATTAGTATGTTGCTTAGAAAATTCTAGGAAATTTTGGGGAAGTTTCTTAGGACCAGGGAACCTTCGGATAATTATATTTTGAGTTAATTCATTAAGAATTACCCTAATTTGCCTAATTACTCAAAACTGATCTTTAATTAATTAAGGTTAACCACACATCAAAAGAACTTGAAAATAATTCTCCACTGATCTTTAGGATCAGTGGGATCTGACATAAAAATTTGGAATCAATTGGAAATGTTTAACCCCACTAAATGGATTAATTAGGTTACATGAGTAAAATTAAACTTTAAAAATTCATAACTCTAAAAATACATTTCAAAAATTCACCAAATTAGTTTTGTGGACTCTCTTATATCAGAGGAGTCTAAGAAAATTAAAATTGAAATTTTCTAAAAATTTTCATTTTTAATCATATTTTTAATATTTTAATAATTAAAAAATTATAAAAATCACAAAAATATTAAAAATCATAAAAAATTCATTTTTCACTCCCTAATCACTTAGGAACAAACCAAATATTTTTTCCAAGTCTTTAGGTTAAAAAATTGAATTTTAAAGGCTTAAAACAACTTTTAATATTAAAAAATGAATTTCCTAACCTTTTCACCAAATTAATTCTAGTAAATCAAAGAAAAAATCATAAAAATATAAAATTTATTTCTTTGAAATCTTTGAGGTTAGAGAGGCTTAAGAAAAATATAAAATTCATTTTTCAACTTTAATTTTATTTTATAATTATTTAATACTCCAAAACTCAAAATAATTATAATAATTAAAATATAATTCAAAAAATCACTAAAACTGGTTCAAGTGGTCCTCTGGTCAGTAGGAATATCCCATAATTTTCCTAAGGACAAAAACTTTATCTTGGTCATGTTATTGATTTTTCATTAAAAACCTCATTTTTGTATTAAAATAAATATATAAATTAAATTAAATTCAGAAAAATAACATTTTTGCCTCTAATGTCTTAATTGACATATGAGTGAAGTGACATAAAAATGTTAAGTTCATTTGAGCTTAATTTGATGAGTTATGAAATAAATAAAGCTTTAAAGGGCATATTAATAATAAAGGATTTTAACCCTAATTAATATTTAGGTCTAATCAAAGGGAGGGTAAAATATCTGATCTTAACTTTTCTCATAGATGATTGAAATCTAGGGAATTAAGGGGTAGAAACCCACTAATTATCTTGAAAATATTTGAAGTGAACTTTAATTAATTAAATAATTTAAATTTTGAAAGAATAGATTAAAAATTTGGATTATTAAGGTTAGGGATATGACCTAAGAAGATATCAATTCTTTAATATAAAATCCCTAAATGAATCATTTTAATAATATTTAACTTTGAATTAAATGTAAGATGATAATTGGAATTAATAATTAAATAATAAAAAGAAAAATAACCCTCAATTCAATTAAAGTTTTAAACATTAAGTAATTTAATAGTCAAATTAAATCAAATCTAAAATATTAAAATCAACTTGAAATCACTTGAAAATAAACATAAAAAAATTTGAAATATTAAAAATCAATCTCAAAATAATTCATAATTAAAAAATCAAACCAATTAAAAGTTAATCTAGAATATTGCAATTAAATTAAAATTAAATCATTAATGTCTAAATTAAATAATTTAAACTCCTCTTTCAATTCAAATAGTTTAAAACACTTAAGAATAAAACAACTTGAACACTATTCCAAACTTAAATTTATTAAAATTTTAAAACTAAATTAGATCACCTTAAAATATTAATTCTAATTTTAAATCGTTGAAATTCTTAATAAATTAATTTGCCCCTAAGGACTTTTTATCATTATAACTCTTAAATAGAGCATCAAGTGAGGTGTCACTTCATTCATGGGATAATCAAATGTCTTAAGTTCACTGAGCAAAGAATTAAAACTTAACTAAAAATTTTTGGATGATTGATTCATCTCTACAATAAAAGTTCATTTATACTCGAAATATTCTCAAAAGTATTGAAAAGATGTTTAGAACCTGTTCTAAGCACTTCCTCAATACAATGAGGTGTTTTAAGAAGAATAATTGAACTTAATTGTTCTTTGACGAAGAAAATCATCCTTAACAAAACACAAGAACCTAGACGTCATAGGAAATGACTAGTAATAGGATTAGGAATTTAGTAGACAACCAGAACCTTTCCCTTAGCTTTACCTAGGTACTTGTTATAAATATTTAAATGCCTTAACATGTGGTTTAAGTGTAGCTTGGAATGATGAGAAGACCATCCAGGTACGCTTTTATTTTATTGCAATTTACTTTATTGCAATTTATTTATATGAGCTGCACTTTACTCTTCTTGCATGTTAAACAAGATTGTTGCATGAAAACTGAAACCTTTAGGATAGCCACAAAACTGAAACCCAAAACTAAATTAAAAATCACAACAATATAAAATCCACCGCCATAACAATCAAAAGATAAAACAACTCAAAATTTAATCACAAACAGAACAACAAAACTACAATTGCAATTAAATTAAAACATCTCATTGGATGATCGGGAATACCTCGGATGATGTAACCTACGTGTTGCTAACGGGATTTCCCATGGTTTAAATAACAGTGGCGGAATGATGGAATCGTGGGATCTTAACCGGTGTTGTTATAATCAACTTTAAGATTACCTTAATAAAACATTAAAGATACTTGAACCTTAAACTCTTCTAAACCAAAACACTCTTCTCATTTCCTGATTTTCACCTTCTAAAACTAAACCTCTGCAACAACAAGGAGCTTGGAGCATAGTGGGCAGCACGGCCATCGTCGTCAGAAAAACTTGTGTCTACTTCAGCAAAACCTTTCTTAGTTTTAAATAAAGCCATATGATTTCGAGGTAGTTTGCCTAGTGCAACATAACCCTCAACTTTTCGTTAGCCATTTGCATAATCATATTGTGTAAATTAAGCCCTAACCGATCTTAGGACTCCGAGGTAGTCGTTTAGTACGACATAAACCCTCACATCTTCGAGGCTATTTGTATGACTATATCAGACAAGCATAAGTCCTAATTAATAAAAATTGGCAGGATTACAACATTAAATAAACTCTCAAATTGAAGCCAAACAATAGGATAGTTTGGGAAGTTGCCAAGATTCATCTTGGATCCTCAGCTTCTCCTACCCCTCTTCCATTGGACTCTTAAAATAAATAGTTCCAAATTTGATCTAATCCCTTTTGAAATTTCCAAAATCCATTTGTTTGTCGACCCTAAACTTTGAAATTCATGAAAGCAAAATTACTGATCATTATCGAGAGTTTTCTTAAATGATTCTCGTCATTTAAGATGTAATTAACTATAGGGGCTTTCCCTTATAGGGAACTTTAAGTACCCAGGTAATATAAACCCTGCTTAATTTCTTTATATTAAGCAGGGGAACTTGTCGGCTTATAAAATTGGTTCGCAGACCAAACGAATGTCACAAATCTTCTAGTTTATTTAATCGAGCCCCATCATCAAACAGTGTGTCTATTTTTCGGGATAGATACACGGTTTGTGGTGCGGTGCTCGTTTATATAAACTATTCGGGATGTGAGATCGGTTTGATTTCATATCTTAAAATTTTCAAACTTAAAATTATTTTCAAAATCAAATGCTACTTTCCATATTATATATATATTTAAATTAAATTTAAAACCTAAAATTCCCCGACAACTTCTGTAGGCGACCCCTTTTTAAAATTAAACTTACAACCTAAAAATATGCCGTCAACTTCTGGCGACTCCGCTGGGGACTAGTTCTTCTCTCCATCCTGATCAGATGGTTTTGCTTTCATAAATCGATAGTTAGTCCATATCCCTAGTAGACCAAACTATCATTCTTCCGTTGGCATACCTCGCTCTTTTCAGCCTTGAGCAAGTATAGTCGACTCCCTTTTGGATTTAGGAGCCACTGTTTAGACACCCCTAAATAGAGAGGTTCTGAAATCCTTTTGCCTCTTAAGAGGTGGGGTGGACCCACAATAGGTGTTAGCATAGGAGTAGTCCGTCGGATTGAGAAGCCTTATTAGAATCTCTCTCCCTTTTCAATTCCAAACCGGGTCCCTTCCTTTTTCTATAAACCTCTGTTCTTTAAACATTTCGTTCCTAATGTCGGCATATTATTAGGTTGTAAGTTTAATTTTAAAAAAAGGGGTCGCCTACAGAAGTTGTCGGCAGATTTTAGATTTTAAATTTAATTTAAATATATATATAATTTGGAATGTAATATTTGATTTTGAATTTTTTAGATATGAAATCAAACCGATCTCACATCCCTAATAGTTTATATAAACAAGCACCGCACCATAAACCGTCTATCTATCCTGAAGAGTAGACACACTGCTTGATGATGGGGCTCGATTAAATAAACTAGAAGATTTGTGACATCCGCTTGGTCTGCGAACCAATTTTATAAGCCAACAAGTTCCCCTGCTTAATACAAAGAATTAAGCAGGGTTTATATTACCTGGGTTCTTAAATTTCCCTATAAGGGCAAGCCCCTATAGTTAATTACATGTTAAATGACGAGAATCATTTAAGAAAACTCTCGATAATGATCAGTGGTTTTGCTCTCAAGTATTTCAAAGTTTATGGTTTTTAAAGGATTGGATTTTGGAATTTCAAAAGGGATTAGCTCAAATTTGGAACAGTTTATTTTAAGAGTCCAATGGAAGAGAAGTAGGGGATGTCACAGACCCGAAGTGAACTTCAGTGCCTTCCTGGCTATCCTATTATTTGGCGTCAATTTAAGAGTTTATTTAATGTTGTAATCCTGTCAATTTTAGTTAATTAGGACTTATATTTGTATGATATAATCATACAAATAACCTCAAAGATGTGAGGGTTTAAGTCGTACCAAATGACTACCTCAGAATCCTAAGACCGGTTTGGACTTAATTTACATAACATGATTATGCAGATGTCTAACAAAAAGTTGAGCATTTATGTTGCACTAGGAAAACTACCTCGAAATCCTATGGCTTGGTTATTTAATTCTAAGAAAGGTTTTGCTGATGTAGATCCAAGTTTTGTTGACGACGATGGCCGTGCTGCCCCTATGCTCCAAGTTCCTTGTTGTTGCAGAGGTTTAGTTTTAGAAGGTGAAAATCAGGAGATGAGAGAAGTGTTTTGGTTTAGAAGAGTTTTAAATTTAAAATGTCTTTAATGTTTTATTAGGGGGATCTTAAAGTTGATTATAACAACACCGGCTAAGATCCCACGGTTCCATCATTCCGGCACCGTTATTTTTATCGGATTCACTTAGTCCAGATGAATTTGCTAAACTTAACTGAATGAGTTCCACACTTTCATTTAGACCGTGAGAAATCCCGTTAGCAACACATAGGCTACATCATCTGAGGTATTCCCGATCATCCAATGAGATGTTTTAATTTAATTGCAATTATAGTTTTGTGTTCTGTTTGTGATTAAATTTTGAGTTGTTTTATATTTTGAAATGTTGTGACAGTAGATTTTATCTTGTTGTAAATTTTAATTTACTTTTAGTTTCAGTTTTGTGACTATCCTAAAGGTTTTAGTTTTCATGCAACAATCTTGTTTAACATGCAAGAAAAGTAAAGTATAGCTTATATAAATAAATTGCAATAAAGTAAATTGCAATAAAATAAAAGCGTACTTGGAGGGCCTTCTCGTCATTCCAAGCTACACTTAAAACACTTGTTAAGGCATTTAAAAAAGTACCTAGGTAAAGCTAAGGGAAAGGTTTTGATTGTCTACCAAGGTCTTAATCCTATTGCTAGTCATTTCCTATGACGTCTAGGTTCTTGTATTTTGTTTAAGGATGATTTTCTTCATCAAAGAACAATTAAACTCAATTATTCTTCTAAAACATCCCGTCATATTGAGGAAGTGTTTAGGAAGAGTCCTAAACATCTTTTCAATATTTTTGGAATTACATTGAGTCCAAATGAGTTTAATTGTACTGGTGAATTGATCATCCAAGCATTCAGTTTAGATTTTCCTTCTTGCTCAGTAAATTAGGATGTTTGATTATCCTATAAGTAAAATGACATTAAGGGTTAAGGTGAATTGATGCTTTACTTAAGTGTTATAATAATGAAAGCCTTCAAGGGCAAATTAATTTATTAAATTACAATTAATGTTTTAAGGTGATTTAATTTAGTTATAAAATTTTAATGAATTTAAGTTTGGAATAGTGTTCAAGTTATTTTATTCTTAAGAGTTTTAAACCATTTGAATTAAAAGAAGAATTTAAATTATTTAATTTAGACTTTAATGATTTAATTTTAATTTAATGATTTAATTTTAATCTAATTGCAATGTTCTGGATTAACATTTTAATTGATTGGATTATTATATTATTTTTTATTAAGAATTTATCTTTATGAAATTAATTTTTAATGTTTCAAATTTGTTTTAAATTTACTTTCAAGTGATTTTTGAAATTAATAGTTTTTTTTATTTTTTTTAAATTTATTTCAATTTAATTATCAAATTATTTAATGTTTTAGGTTTTAATTTAATTAAAGTTCACTTTCCTTTTAATTATTTAATTATTAATTTTAATTATCACTTTAAATTTAATTAAAAAGTTTAATATTATTAGCATAATTCATTTAGGGATTTTAGTTTAAGTTATTACAATTTCTCTAAATTATATCCTCATTTAAATAATCCAAATTTTAACTTATTCTTCCAAAATTCAAATTATTTAATTAATTAAGGTTTACTTCAAATATTTTCAAGATGATTAATGGGTTTCTACCCTTTAATTCTCTAAGTTTCAATCTTCTAATGAAAATTT
The DNA here is from genome assembly GCA_022702705.1 of Papilionanthe hookeriana x Papilionanthe teres. Lineage (NCBI taxonomy): Eukaryota > Viridiplantae > Streptophyta > Magnoliopsida > Asparagales > Orchidaceae > Papilionanthe > Papilionanthe hookeriana x Papilionanthe teres. Next base: position 14,803,835 of record CM040424.1, read on the forward strand.
TAAAATCAGATATTTTACCTTCCCCTTGATTAGACCTAAATATTAATTAGGGTTAAAATCCTTTAATTACTTTTTTGCCCCTTTAGGCTTATTTATTTCATAACACACTAAATTGAGCTTAAATGAACTTTAAATTTTGATGTCACTTCACTCATATGTCAATTAAGACATTTAGAGGAGAAAATGTGATTTTTCTGAATTTAATTTAATTTATATAATTATTTTAATGAAAAATAAGGATTTTCAATGGAAATTCAACAACATGACCATGGAAAGGTTTTTGTCCTTAAGAAAATTATGGGATGTTCCTAATAACCAGAGGACCACTTGGACCAATTTTGGTGATTTTTTGAATTATATTTTATTTATTATAATTATTTTGAGTTTTGGAGTGTTAATTAATTATAAAATAAAATTAAAGTTGGAAAATTAATTTTATATTTTTCTTAAATCTCTCTGACCTCAAGAAGTTCAGAGAATTAAATTTTATATTTTTTTTCTTTGATTTATTAGAAGTAATTTAGTGCAAAGGTTGGAAAATTCATTTTTTAATTCAAAATTTATTTTAAGCATTTAAAATTTAATATCTTTACTTTGAGACTTGGGAAAAATATTTGGTTTGTTCCTAAGTGATTAGGAGTCAAAATAAGACATTTTTATGATTTTTAATATTTTTGTGATTTTTATTATTTTTAATTATTTAAAATATTAAAATATGATGAAAAATGATGATTTTTAGAAAATTTTAATTTTAATTTTCTAAGGCTCCTCTGATATCAGAGAGGCCCAAAAACCAATTTGGTGAATTTTTAAAGTGTATTTTTGGAGTTATGAATTTTTTAAATTTAATTTTAGTTATGTGACTTAATTAATCCATTTAGTGGGGTTAAACATTTCTAATTTATTCCAAATTTTTATGTGAGGTCCCTCTGATCCTAAAAATCAGTGGAGAATTGTTTTCAAGTTCTTTTGATGTGTGGTTAACCCAAATTAATTAAAGTTTAGTTTTGAGTAATTAAGCCAATTATGGTTATTCTTAATGAATTAACTTATAATATAATTATCCTAAGGTCCTCTGGTCCTAAGAAACTTCCTCAAATTTTCCTAGAATTTTTCAAGTAATATGCTAATTAATGGAATTAAAATACGAAAAACATTGACATAAACTTGAAAAATACATAACTTGCAATAGAGATGGCCTCTGACCTTGAATAATTCGGGGAATGTTCCCAAGATCAGAGGCTTCAAAAGCCCTACGGTCTCATGTCATGATGAATTATCTATGCAAATGGAGAACCAAAATACCGAAATGAGTAAATAATTAATTAAAAATAAAATACTAATCAAAATAACTTGATTTCTTTTCCAAATTATTCTCCTATGTTCACTGAGGAAGAGGGTATTTTTAGTTTATTTTTGTGATTTTTCTATGCAAAGATATGGATTTTCTAAGTTCTAGGTATTTAAATAAATAAAAAAACCCTATTTATCTACTTATCCGACTCAGCGCCGTGTCAATCTATGGCGGATCGAAAGACCACGCGGCGCACTCCTATTTGACGCCGCCATCTGAGTCAGCCGCCACACATCCCGCTGTTCTGCTCCTTCCTCTGATCTGACGCAATCTGAGCCGTTCAACTGATACATGCTCGATCGGACGGCGCCTGGTCGTCGTCTACGACTGGTGTGCACCCGTGACCTTCCACACTAAAACCCTAGGAACTCTCTCATTTCTCAATGGATTTTTGTGTTCTTATGCTCTATGGATTCGTCTTGAGGAGACGAACACATCCATATGGTTTACATGCTATGAAATTAAGTAAATCAAAATGAAGAATCTCTGGAAGCTCGGAAGGAAGGAGAGGTCTATACCTTGGCTCTGAGAAGTGAAGCTTCAATCAGAGAGTTGTGGCACCTTCAATTGCACCTAAGGAAGCTCCAGATGAAGTCTCTGGCTTTAGGGAATTGTCTAGGTACAACTTTCACCAAGCTCGATTTCAATGCTTGGCCGATAGAGAGAATGGCTGGCCTGGTGAGGAGGCTTCCACTGGGGAACTCCTTCTCTTGGTCCTGTGCAGGTGTGGGTGAGTTTAATTTGATTTTGGTGGAGGTTTTAGAGATGTCCTGGTTCTAGGCTGAGAATTGAGCTCCAAAATTGAGCTCAATCAATGGGGTTTAGGGCAGGAGAATAGTGGGGATCAATTGCTCTAGGTTAGGAGAAGCTCCTGGAGAAATTTTGGCAGAGTTTTGTTTAGGTCTGGTTCATCACCTTATTTGGCCGAGAGGGTGGTGGGTTTAAATAGACATGGCTGGAGGGCCTCCCAGGGGGAGTTGAGGCTTAGGATAAGCTGCTCTGGTCAAGGGAAGAACAGCCACAGTGGCCATTGGGCATGGGGCAGGTTAGCCAGGGAGAATTTTGGAGTTTGGCTCACATGGAGCTCTCGTCCATGGTGTTTTCCGGTGACCATCTTGACTCAGTGAGTCCAGGGATTGAGTTTTGTGCAAACAATGGGGGTTAGCCATGTGTAAAGAGCTTGATTCAAAATGGAATGGGGAAGGAGCTCTTTTAGACTTGGTTCGGTCAACCCATGGAAATGGTCTTGGTGCACCCACCGAGGTCTGATTTGGGCTGAAGGGAATCAGGTAAGTCAGCTAGCTTAGTGGGGAGAAGTCACCATCTAGGCATATTTAAGTTTAATCAAGGTTTAGAGGAGTCATTAAAAGTCTTAATCACCCTTAAGAGAATCATTAAAGGACTCCCTTCTTTTGCCATGAATGACATGGTAATGTGTAAAGTGGCTTCCATGGCTTGCATATGGCTTGTGCATGGCTTCATGGCTTCATTTGGCTTGGGGCAAAGCTTAGTCAATTTCATGGAAGTAGATTTTAGGAATTTTGGCATTTTGGTGTAAATTTGGATGAAGCTTGATTTGGAATGGTTTAATGATGATTTTGAAACTTAGGGGGAATATCAATTAAAGGTATGATGAAAAGAAATTGCCATGTGGGCTTTGGAATGGGTTTTGTGCTTTAAAGATTTGGTGGAAGTGGGCTTTTAAATGCTTTAAGGGAGTGGGCTTTTAGATTTTGAAATGAACTTTTGGTTGCGAATTTGGTAAGGGGTTGGGCAAAATAAATGTTGGGTTTAGTGTAGGGATGTGTCATGAACATTTTAGAAAAGATTTGGTATCATTTAGAATGGAATTGGATTTAATTTGGGCTTTTTTGGTAAAGGTGCCAAAGTGGGTTAAATTGGGCTAACTTGGGCTAAGGTTGGGCTAAAGTTGGATTTAATGTAAAATTAATGTTAAGAAATGTTTATGGGAGTGTCACAAAGAGTTTTCAACTTTGGTTGGGCTTTGATTTTGGGATTTGAGCCCATTTGGGTTCATGGTGGGTTTAGGCCAAAATTGGGGATTTTTGGTTTAGGTTAGGTTTGGGTGGAGTTTAGGTTTAAATTTGGGGCAAATCTTGTTATTGTTTTGTTTGTGGGAATATTAAGAAGGTTTAGGAAAAGATATGAGGCTAATTGGAGTTGAATTGGGTTGGTTTGGGCTAAGTTTATATCATGGGCCAAAATTGGGCTTTAAGCTTCAAATTGAAATTGGATCCAAATGTTAATCAAATTGGGCTTGGATTTGGTCTAAATTGATATTAGGGATATTGAATTGAATTTTAGAATTGGATTGGATCAACATTGTCAATTGGAGTGGCTTGGTTTGACATTGGGTTCACTTGGGTTAAAAATGGGTAAAAGTGGGTTAAATTAACAAAATTGACCTATGGTGTAGTTGAACAAAATGAAATTGGAAATATTTGGGATTTTTTGAAATTTTCTGGGAATTTTTGGAATTTATGGATTTTTTGGTTAAGAAGGGCATTTTGGGTATTTGGAGGGTATTGGGGGGTATTTTTGGAAAATTTGGTATATTTGGCTAAGGATGATCAATTTGAATGGTGGGAAATTTTTAGGATTGGTTTTGAGGAATTTTGGGTAATCTAGGAAATTTTGCCAATTTTGGGTAGCTTCAAGGACATTTGGTAGGTTTGGTGGGTGTAGGGCCCCGGGGTAAAAAATTTTGAAATTTTGGAAAAATGAAGATTGATCAAGTTTGAGTAGAATGAATCACTTTGGTTGAGCCATGAAGCCATGTTAAGCCTATAAGAGCCATGAGAGGACTCATTTGAGGCATTTACTATGTTGTTCCTAACCTTCTTAGCCAAGGGCCTAGGGGTTAAGGTCCATCCATATGAATTACCTACATGAGTCAGAAAGTCAAGCTAGGTATGAATGGTTCTAGGATTGGAATGTGTGTGAAAGTTTAATGTGTGCAGGTCAACCCTCACCAGACCAGGTCACCCAGGGTAGTCCTAAGGCCAAAGAGTCCTATAGGGAACTCATCCTTTAAACCTCCACATTTGATCTTAACCCTCGAAGTGACTTAGGGGTTTACAATCAAACTTATGGAGTTTGCAGGGAGTTAAGAGGTGTTTGAATTTCTAAGTGGTGGGTTCCATTTCTAGTCCTCTAAGATAGTCAAAGGGAAAGCCTATGTCTAGATTCTAAGTACTGAGAGAGAAGAGAAAAGACCTCATCAAAAATGAGGTCAACACCTAACAAACAAATCTTCTAATAAACAACCCTTTAATAAACAAATTGCAAATGCATTAAGATAAACAAAAATGTGATCGGACTCTTTCTTTTTCGTCCTAAATTTTGTGACAAAAGGAAGCATAATTTGGGACTAATACTCAGAATCTACCATGCATAATATGTCTGCCCCAAAGTTAATCTTCTCCTTCACCAACGGAATAGACTTCGCCGTTTACAAGGATGAGCTGCCCGACAATGGGATCATCCATTTTGGACAAGGATTTAACAATACAGAAATCAAGTTCGCTGACGTCACACTTTTTACACTAATGGAAAAAGTGCCTGAAACTGAGAAACCCGTGCTTGAGTTCATCCTGAAATCGACTCAAGAATTTCCTCCCCTGCGAAGGGTTCCAGCTGAAAAAGATACACTGTTCATAGAAGGACTGTAATCTCTACCCCCACCGGTCTAGTCATCTCTACACCTGCCTCAATTTCCGCCCAACTGAAAGGGAAGGGAGTCCAAGTTTATAATAAACCTGCCACCGTGGAGGGTACATATTTTGCTGCAATACCATCTATTTTTGAAATCGGGTCCAGTTCAAAGTTTACACCCCTGACTCGGACTCAGAGAAGAAACAGAGGCAGAAAGATAGCCAGAATTGAGAAAGTCAAAGCTGCTGAAGTTGCTTTTCTAGAGAAAATTCTTGAGGAAAGAGAAGAGTTGCCTGAATATTCACCACTGTTAAGAGGAAGTAGGTTCCACCCTCTCTCTACTGCAGGTGATGAAGAAGATGCTCGGAGGATTGCTGTTGCGTTACCCTGACCTGCATATTACAGTGACAGCAAAAGAAAAAGAGCTAGAGGTACGCCGCTCACTCGACTGCAAGCTATAGTAGAAAAGTTAGCAAAGAAAGAGAGATTCCCCATATTTGAGATTCTGAGGAGAATGGGACGGGTGCCGGCCAAATCCCGCCTTGGACTGTGACTAAACTCGGTCATTGCTAAGGAAAACCAAAGAAAAAAGGCACGAACCAACGAAAGGAGTTTGCCTGTTATCGTATCGGGACACCATATTAGGGAGGACACCACCTACCTATGCACAGCCGACCGACCATCTAGTCCTTGGCCACATACTGCGAGAAGGATGGTGTGGCAACCTATTTTTGGTGAACCGAAACCATCAGAGCATTCTGGGAAGAAATGTCTCGTCAGGAGGCTTGAATCTGAAAGATGTGCTACTGCAATAAAAGAAACTTCCGAAAAAGAAGTTCAACAGCTATCACACGACAACCGCGAGACAGTATGGAAGAGGCCACTAGAGGATTCCATTGGAAAGTTAAGGACGGATATCCGACGATTGGCAAAAGATAGAGGGGAAAATTTGTAAAATGAAGTTGATTCATCATAATTTATGTATGAAGAGTATGCCGAGCTCAACATGGTTGAAACACGAGCATCATCAGCTTCGCAAGGTGCTCCAACAGGTACGGAAAGAGATGAACCTAAGTGATGAGAGCACAACTTCAGGAAAGAGATGACACAATTTCCCAGATGGAAAAGAGGATGGAAGAGATGGCTGCTGCTTTAGCCACTCTCCAGAGTCAGGTACAACCTCAGAAAGAAACACCCCCAGAGATCTTCCATATTGCAGCTGGAGGAAAAGAGATCACATCCGTCAACAGAGACGAGCAACCAAAGAAGGATTCTACAAAGAGCATGATTCTCGAAAAAGATATCAAAAACATGGTAGAACAGCAGGTGCGAGAAGCCTTAGCTCAATCCAAGAGTGGAGCATCTATTCAGACGGGTAGACCTTACCCTGAAGAATTTGATGTCATCCAATACCCAAAGGCTTCGTACCACCTCTGTTCAAGACTTTTGATGGAACGGGAAACCCCCGACAGCATGTTGCACATTTTCGTGCTTGTTACTGCAATGCCGGTGGGAGTGACGCTTTACTCTTCCATCAGTTCGTCAGCAGTTTATCAGGAATCACCTTCGATTGGTATGCAAAATTGCCAAATGGCTCAGTTAAGACCTTTTCAGAGTTAGAAAACCTCTTCGTTAACCGGTTTGCCGGAGCTCAGCACCACATCACCATCGGTGATCTTGGAGTGGAGCAACAGAAACCGAACAAAACTCTGGTGGATTACATACTTCGATGGAGAAATTTAAACATGAAGTGTGAACCACAACTTCAGGAATAGCATGCGATCGGAATTTTGCTGAAAAGTATCCACAACCCGATAGCACTTCTCCTTAAAGGATTTACAATTAAGACTTTCGAGAAGATGCTTAGCAAGGCCAAGAGCTTACAAGAGGAAGCAAAGCAGCTAAGTTTCATGGACAAGACCGATAAATAGAAACCAGTGAAAACATTCGAAAAGAAGTCCGGAATCATCGCGGCGATAGAATAAGGGCAAGCGACCGGTGCGAGATACGACCGGAGCGGCCACAACCTAGCTATCAACCACCGCAACGTACTTACCAACAACCTCAGCAATTTATCAACAGCCTCGACCGAGCTATCAGTCGCCTCAGCATTATGAACAATTGCCTCGTCCGCAGCGTACCCTGTAAGATTTTCTGAGTAATGAATATCCATTCAGAACTGAAGCAGTATCAAAGATGTTCCACAGTTTAATGAAGACACCCGATTTTCAGCTACCAGAGCCTACAAGGCCGGAAGAAGTCAATAAGAGAGATCATCCAAACTATTACCCTTACCACCGGATGCTTGGGCATAAGATAGAGGATTGCATCACTTTTAAGATTTGGCTTGACGACAATCTCCGGAAAGGGAACATAACGATCCCGAAGGAATACATGAAGGAACCCCAAAAGGGAGGTTTCGTCAATGTTATTTCAATGGATCCTATTGTTCCGATAGACCCTTACATGACCCATGATGGATGAAGTACCGTCTGGACAAAGTCTTCAAAGAAAATCTTAGATCATATCCAGAACGCTTCGGTACACGCTTCAACTCAAAGTTTGAAATCTGCCGAGCCAGTGCTATCACTTACAATTGAAGAACCGCCCCAGAAGGAAGAGAAGATCATGGAAGAGAATAGGAGCGAGGCTCCAAAGAGTAGACTAGGGGTTGCTTATCCTAGGATAGTTGTTTCCGATTCAGGGTAGAAATCCCTCGAACCTCTGACTCTTTATGATTATTTGCTCACCTCGGCGAGATCTTATAATGATAAGAGTTTTGTTGTTGGCTACATTTGACTGTTTCTAACGATTACGTAACTAACGATAATCAACCTAATTCGGATCTCGATTCTGATATAAATAACGATTCTCAAATCATACAAAACCGCAATGACCACGACGAAGGAGAAGATGTTCACAAGGATGGCTACGAAAGCTCAACAAGCGACGAGTCTATTTATCAATTTCGAGGAGCTCCGATTGCGATAGAATTAGAGTCATCAGATTCCAAAGTAACTGCAAAAGAGCCAGTCATTCCAATTCAAAAGGATACATAGGCAGATTCAGTACCAGATGTAGAAGAAATAACATAAGTTAATTTAAGAAGCAGAAAAGTTCTACTCCCGAGAATGAGTCCAAAAGATAAAGGAAAGCACGTGGTTGCTCAGAAAGAGCCAACCCCAGCAGAGGAACTACCCATTCGGGAAGAAATTGAACAGCCTGGTAATAAAGTGGATTATAATGTGCAAGCCCATCTTAGGAAGCTACCAGCTAAATTGTGCATCTACGACGCTCTGATCCTGTCAAAGGAGATGAGGAAACTCTGATCAAGGCTTTACTTGATCCAGAAATTTGTTTAGATCAAATGGCCGGTAACTGCTTAGACGAGGTTTGCTCGTTAAAAGAACAGCGAGGTGTTACCTTCACGGACAATGATCTACTACTTGGAACGGCTGATCACAATCGACCGTTGTACATTTCAATCAATATCGGAAAGTCTACGCTCTCCAGGGTGTTAGTTGATCCAGGAGCATCAATCAACATAATGAGCCTTCGAAAGTTAGCATATTTGGAAATTGATGCTCGCGAACTTGAAGCAGACAGGATGTTATTAAGAGGGTTCAATCAGAAAGGAGAAAGTGCACTCTGATCAATAACACTGGTAATGAAGATCGGTGATTTGACAAAGACAACCGCAAAGTTCCATATAATTGATTCTGAAACATCATTCAACGCTCTACTGGGTCGGCCATGGATCCATGAGAACCGGATGGTACCGTCATCTCTGCACCAGTGCATAAAATATTATGAAGGAGGAGAATAGTGTATCAAAGGTGACTTGCAGCCATTCTCCGTACATGAAATTGGAATTCATGAAGATGCAGCCTACTACGCGCCTCCGAAGAAGAGAATATTCTCTAGAAGCACCATACCGAACGAAGCAAAAGAAGTGCAAGACGATGATGAACCTGAAATTCTAGTCCAACAGTTACTCACCACTCCCTTACGGCGAGATGGTGAAGGTTTCTCCAGAACTCGCACCCAAGTTCGAGGCCGGGGACGAGGTCGAGGAAGGGACGTTAGAACAATTGAACTGAAAAAACCGGTCATCGACGTTGATTGGGAGAACTGTTCCGAAGAAGAAGAAATCAAGAAAGAAGCAGCAACAGCAAATCAAAAGAAACCTCAATTCAAGATCTCTCTGAAAGATGAAAGGAAAGAAGAATACAAATCAATGTACGATAAGATTAACCATTATGTACATACTATGACCCTGACCCCAATCCATTCTAATAAGATCAAGTGTATGGTGGCCAAGGAAGTAGGTGGTGGTACTAAACCGATGAAATTCTACCGTGGTGCTTCTTCTTCTAATACTGAAAAAGATGTACAATTTGAAGATGTTATTTCATCTGAATTAATGGAATTGCCTTTTAAGTGGTACTCTCCCTTTGTTTAAAATTTAATTCAACGTGGTGTCTTACCTAAACAATGGACAAAAGGTCGATCACAACACTTCGAAAAATTATCGAACAATGCCAGCCCAATTCAAAACATGGTCTTGGATTCGGCACAGTAGGGTCTGTTGATGAATCGAGATTTTGCTTAGCTGTCACTCACGAGCATAATGAAAGTTGCCTGGAAGCTTCAGATGATCTCGAGGATCTACCAATTGGAAATGCTCCACCAGAATTCGAAAAAGAAATTAAATCTACAATAGACGAGTTAATGGAAGTTAACTTAGGTACTAGCGAAGAGCCGAGGCCGACCTTTGTTAGCTCCTTACTCAATAAAGTAGTCTCCGAAGAGATAATCAAGTTATTAATGGAATTCAAGGACTTATTTGCTTGGAGTTATGATGAAATGCCAGAATTAGCTCCAGAGGTCGCGGTTCATAAGTTAGGAGTAGATCCCATTGCCGTTCCAGTCAGACAAGCTCCGAGAAGAATGCGTCTGGAGATTGAACAACAATTTATAGCTGAAGTTAAGAAGCTAAAAGATGCTAAATTTGTCCGTGAGGAACAAAATTCAAATTGGTAGCCAATGTGGTACCAATCAGAAAGAAGAGTGGTCGGATCATAATCTGCGTGGATTTCAGAGATTTGAACGAAGAATGTCCAAAGGATGAATTCCCTCTACCCATTCCAGAATTGATGATCGACAATGCTTCAACACATGAAGTCTTCTCATTCATGTATGGATCATCAGGATACAACCAGATAAAGATGACACCGGAAGATGAGAAACTCATAGCCTTCAGAACGCCGATCGCGATATACTGCTACATAGTGATGTCGTTTGGATTAAAGAACGCAGGAACAACTTATCAAAGAGCAATGACAAGGATTTTTGATGATCTCATTCACAACCAAGTAGAGTGCTACGTGGATGATATAGTCATCAAAAGTAAACTAAAAGAAAATCATTTGTATGATTTGAGAACTGTTTTTGAGCGGTTAAGACAATATAACCTTAAGATGAATCCCTGAAATGCACCTTTAGTGTCACCTCTGAGAAATTCTTAGGATTTATTGTTCTACATCGTGGAATTGAAATCTATCCGGAGAAGATTAAAGCTATCTTAGAAATGCCGCCTCCCAAAACCTTGAAACAACTACGATCCTTTCAAGGGAAGTTAGCGTATCTTCGACGCTTTATCTTGAATTTGTCAGGAAGGTTTCAGCCTTTTTCTGCTTTCGTTAAGAAGGATGCCAAGTTTACTTGGGACTCCAAATGTCAACATGACTTCGATGACATTAAATAGTATTTAATGACACCTCCTGTTTTATCAGCCCCAGTCTCGGGTAGACCGTTGATACTTTATACCACAGCTCTAGACGACTCTCTCGGAGCCCTGCTAGCCTAGGTCAATGACGAGGGAAAAGAAAATGCTCTCTAATACTTAAGTCTTCATCTAATTCCGACGGAAGTAAAATATCTTTCGATTGAGAAGCATTGTTTGGCCCTGATCTTCGCCGCTCAAAAGCTCAGGCATTACATGCTTTCTCATAAAGTCAACCTTATTTCGAAGTTCAATCCATTGCAATATTTGATGACCCGACCGAAGCTTTCTGGCAGACTTGCTAGGTGGTCGATGATACTATTGCAATTCGATATAACTTTCGTTCCTCTTTGTGCTATAAAGGGACAAATCCTAGCAAACTTTCTCGCATCACACCCTTTACCGGCAGAATCGCCTCGCAATGATGAAATGCCAGACGAGCAGATAATGAGCCTAGAAGACCCCGATGATCAACATTGGGAATTGTACTTCGACGGAGCATCCTCAGCACAGAAAGACAAAGAATTGCAAACGATAGTGCCAGGTAAGGCAGGAATCAGATTGATATTTATAACACCGGAGCGGGGGATGTTAAGGTATTCCTACCATCTAACAGAACCGTGTACAAACAATGAGGTAGAATACGAAGCCCTTATAACCGGACTTAAATTAACAATTCAGATGGGGATAACAGATATCAACATCTATGGAGATTCCCAGTTGATCATTCAACAGGTCACCGGACAGTACAAGATTTTAAAACCAAGGCTTGAGCAGTACTTCGAATATGCCATGAAGTTGTTGGAGTGAATTCCAAATGTAACGATCTACAAGATTCCCAGAAGAGAAAATGCTCTCAGAGATGCGTTAGCCCGCCTTGCAAAAGAATTTGCCTGCCTACAGAATGAGTTAGTTTAAATGTCAGTTCAAGACCGACAGGTCCTATCACAGCTCGACATGGATGCAATACATAAATCAGAAGAAAAAGAAGAAGAAACAATTGCAGCAGTAATAGAAGTTAAAGAAGATTGGTGGCAACCATTAATAGACTACTTGCAAACAGGAAACCTACCGAACGATAAGTCGTTAACCCATCAAATCAAGAAAAGAACTCTGTCTTACGCATTAATAAACAATATGTTATACAGAAGGTCTTTTGATCAGATGTGGCTAAGGTGTTTGAGCGGGTCTGAGGCTCGTGAAATTGTTAAAGAAGTACACTCAAGACTTTGTGGCGCTCATTATTCGGGTCCAAAAATGAAAATGAAGATTAAGAGGCTAGGTTACTACTAGCCCTCAATGATGACCGACTGCATGAAGATTGCAAAAAGTTATCACCAGTGCCAAGTGGATGGAGTGGTTCTACGTCAACCTCCAAATGTGCTACATCTGACAATCGCGTCGTGGCCGTTTGAGTGTTGGGGCACATATATTGTGGGTCCGATGGAACTGCCTTCTTCAAGAGGACATCACTTCATTCTTGCAGCTGCAGATTACTTTTCTAAGTGGGCAGAAGCAGTACCGCTCAGAGAAGTGAAAGCGCACCACGTGCTATAGTTTTTCAAGAATCAAGTCGTCTACCATTTTGGGGTACCGCGCAGAATTATCACAGATAACAGGTCCGCATTTAGAAGCACGAAGATCAACAATTTTGTCAGAAGACACGGGATCGACTGGCGCTATTCAACAATCTATTACCCAAGAGTGAACGGCTTGGCCGAGGCTTTTAATAAAACTCTCGTCCAAATCCTAAAGATAACTTTGGACGACAATAAGAGAAATTGGCACGAGAAGTTGTTAGAAGCCTTATGGGCCTACAGGACGACTTTTAGAACTCCCACCCAGTCTACACCTTATGCTTTAGTGTACGGGTCCAAGGCCGTTCTACCCTTAGAGGTTCAGCTTCTGTCTCTCAGAATTGCAGTTGCAAACAAGATCACTACAGAAGAAAATGCCAAACTATGACTAGAAGAGTTAGAAAGCTTAGAAGGGAAAAGACTTTCAGCACAGCAGAATTTGGAACTGTATCAAGCCAAGATGATCCAGGTCCACGATAAACTTGTCAGTCCAAGGACATTCAAAGTCGGTGACTTGGTTTTGGTTCTCAGAAGACCTATTCTTGCACATCGCAAGATAGGTGTTAAATTTGAACCAACTTAGGAGGGGCCATTCATGGTCGGAACAGTCTACTCTGAAGGTTCATATCAACAGATGAATTGTTGTGGAGAACGACCTGTGCTTCCAATTAATGGACGATATCTAAAGAAGTATTACGCAACCTGATGTTTCGAAGGATGCATTCTCATTCCTAGAAGCACGGGCACATTAATTACTTGTGACTAGGTCCAAACCCAAAAATATAAAAAAAAAGTGGATGATAAAGAAAATTGTTAAAAAAAACGGTGTTAAAAGAAAACATGTGAAATCAGGATAATAAAGTTTTTATCCTTCCTTTCAAATCGAGTCTCACTCTTGATCTTTCTTCATCTTTTCCTACTCTTGTTGAAATTTGAAGGAAACAAATAAAATTTTCCATTAATAAATTTTTTCTATTGTTCTTGTTCTTAGTACAACCCCAGATCCTTTCCTTGTTTTTCAAAAGGAAATGTCGAACTGGCGGTTGGTTCTGAACTTTAAGAATGGCGTGAGTCTAGCACTTGATAAAAAAAGGATGAATGATGGAGCCGTGATTGAGATCGACTTTGACTTCACACCAGTCGGGATACAGTACGAAGAAAATGATTGGACTCCGATTGATCGGGAAGAGCTCCGCAGCCATACAGTGATGAAATTGGGTGACTCAAGTCAACCATCTACCAGCAAGAAGAGAAAAGTAAATAGCGCTCATGGAACAGGAGAGGACAACAAAGTCAAGTCTATGGTTTCTACAGCAGAAGGCAAGCTTGTCAGCGCCATGCCCGCAGAAATTCAAGAGGTAAGGAGAGCTACTCTCACTCCGACCCAGGAAAGAAATAAGAACCGACGCATACGCAAGATGCTAACCCAGCTAGCGGCGGATCAACGTGAAGAGACAGCTGCTACCGTCAGTGCAAGCACTTCTAAGAAGCCCGTTCTTCAGGAACCAGAAAAGAGGAGACCAACTCCAAGAACAACAGAAAAGATAAAAGAAATCCCAAGGAGATCAGAAACAGAATCTTTGCTATGACGCCAGACAAATACACCAGTTTTAAAGAGTCTTGTTGCGAATACAACCCCGGAGGATGTCCTGACAGGGATTATCTCTGAGGAGCCGAGACATGTAGGAGAATGTGCTGGGGTTGAACCATATATCCCACAGTACGTTACTAGACCTCGCCAGTTGTAGATAATTCTCTAATATGAGCTGGAAAGATGCAGAATGTTGAAAGAAAACTTTTGAATACTTTGAAAGAATCCGTGACAAGAGGATTAACATCTTGGAAGGCCTGTGTTTTCAGACTACGAGCAACAACAAATTGTAGACTGCATCGTTGAAATCCAGAAAATGGGCCGAGCTGGTCGTCTGAGGGAGAAAACTTATTCAGAACCCCGAAGATGGATGCCAGGAAAAGGAAGAGTCACGATCTAATGCGGGTGTTGCTACAACTTCGCGGTAGACAGAAAAGGAAATCCACCAAGGATACTCCATCGTAGTGAGGTGGATCCGATGCCGAAAATTATTAATAGAATGGTAAAGAGGATGGTGACATGGAAGGTATTGCCCGCAAAGTGCATACTCAACATATGCATCATTAACATCTACAAGGAGGGCGACTGCATACCTCCACACATAGACCATCATGATTTCATTAGACCTTTATGCACAGTGTCTTTTGTCAACCAGTGCAATATCATGTTTGGATCTGACCTTTGGATAGCAGGCCCCGGAGAATTCCGAGGGCTGGTGGAGATACCACTACTGGTAGGTTCCGTCATGGTGTTAAAAGGGAATGAAGCGGACATCGCAAAGCATTACATTCCGGGAGTGCCTGTTGAGCGGATCTCTGTTACTTTCAGGAGAATGGATGACAGAAAGATTCCTTTTCACTTTCAGCCAGATCTAGAGTTAGAGAGCCTCAAACCTTACGAGCTATGAGTTACATGGGAGATAACACACCTCAAATGCACATCCGTATGGCATTCCTGCCAAGGGTGGCTTGGAAGGTGATGTTATTGTCCATGTATCTCACTATTCAGACATGGATTTTCACAGATTCTTTTAGAAACAACTTGTAAGAATCTTACACAATCTGTTTTGGATTTATATGGATTGTATGAGATATTGAATTATCAAAGAAAATATCATCATGTTTTGGATCAAGTTATATGATGTATTTTCAACAAGATTAGAATGAAAGTGACCATGTCATGTTTTTCCTTCACCTTTTTTTGTGCAAATTGACTGGAAAACGCCATTAAATTAAAAGAACAAAGAACAAAGAACAAAGAAAAAATAAAATTAAATGAAAACTCTCTTTTAAAAAAAATCTGAATGTAAACAAAAAACTACAAATAAACACGAACTCTAAATAAATGTGAACCCTAATTTAAAAATAAAGCTAAAAATCAAATTACAACAAGCAACGAAAACAAATTCTTGAATCTGAAATCCCCAGACTTCGGCTATTCTTAAATCTCTTTTGGACTCTCCATATTTCCTTCCCACTTTTAAGAAGGTCGATTGAATCTACTCACATAGAACCAAAAACTTTTTCGATTTGGTTCTGATGGTATGGATTCATATCCTTCGCCAAATAATCAAACTTTGATCGATCCTCGTGGGATGTGAAACACTTTCACGTATCATTCCAAATCTTCCGCTAAACTCAAATCTCCACAGCAAATTTCAAACCTTTAAACCTTCGAGTCTGGAACCAGATTCCAGTTCTCTTTAAACTTTCGAGACTGGAACCAGATTCCAGTTCTCTTTAAACCCTCGAGACTGGAAGCAGATTCCAGTTCTCTTTATACCTTTGAGACTGGAACCAGATTCCATTTCTCTTTAAACCTTCGAGACTAGAACCAGATTCCAGTTCTCTTTAAACCTTTGAAATTGGAACCAGATTCTAGTTCTCTTTAAACCCTCGAGACTGGAACCAGATTCCATTTCTCTTTAATCCTTCGAGACTGGAACCAGATTCCAGTTCTCTTTAAACCCTCGAGACTGGAACCAGATTCCAGTTCTCTTTAAACCTTCAAGACTGGAACCAGATTCCAGTTCTCTTTGGACCTTCGAGACTGAAACCAGATTCCAGTTCTCTTTAAACCTTCGAGACTGGAACCAGATTCTAGTTCTTTTTAAACCTTCGAGACTGGAACCAGATTTTAGTTCTCTTTAAACCTTCGAGATTGGAACTAGATTCTATTTCTCTTTAAAGCTTCGAGACTGGACCAGATTCCAGTTCTCTTTAAACCTTCGAGACTGGTACCAAATTCTAGTTCTCTCCTTTTGAGGTCGGTACCAAATTCCGACTCTCTTCCCGAGATTGATACCAAATTTTAACTCTCTCCTTCCGAGGCTGGTACCAAATTCCAGATCTTATTTCGAGTTTAGTACCTAAATTCTGATTCTCATCCTTTTCAATCGATACTTAAACTCTGATTCTCACTCTGAGGCTGGTACCTAAATTCTAGTTCCCTTCGCAATCTCGAGGTTGGAAACTAGGTTCCAATTCTCATTTCAAATCCAGATTTCCTTGAATTGATTTTAAATTAAACCTCAACTGAAATTGAAACTCAGAACAAATCGAAATCTAAACTCACATATTAAAAAAAAAACTCAGAATAGAAAATGAAATGAAATCTAAATCAAATCTCCCCGAGTCTTGTGATCTGGAATTCACCTCCTTTTTTTCCCCAGCGAGAGTTTAGGGTTCTCCAGTCTTGGAGATATACTCGATAGTCCCCAGTGGAAATTTGTTTCTACTATGTTCTAAGTGTGTCACTTAGACGTAAGTGTTGGTTTTGTTGATCTCTTCGGTTAATGCCAATACGCGCGGAGTGCTTGGTCAGCACACCACACCTATTGAGGGTCCATTTGTTGACCTCATTTTTGATGAGGTCTTTTCTCTTCTCTCTCCTTAGTACTTAGGATCTAGCCTTAGGCTTTCCCTTTGACTATCTTAGAGGACCAGCAATGGAACCCACCACTTAGAAATTCAAACACCTCTTAACTCCCTGCAAAACCCATAAGTTTGATTGTAAACCACTAAGTCACTTGGAGGGTTAAGATCAAATGTGGAGGTTTAAAGGATGAGTTCCCTATAGGACTCTTTGGCTTTAGGACTACCCCGGGTGGCCCTGGTCGCAGTGAGGGTTGATCCGCACACATTACACTTTCACACACATTCCAAATCATAAAACCATTCATACCTAGCTTGACTTCCTGACTCATGTAGGTAATTCATATGGATGGACCTTAACCCCTAAGCCATCGGCTAAGAGGGTTAGGAACAACATAGTGAATGCCTCAAATGAGTCCTCTCATGGCTCTTATGGGCTTGATATGGCTTCATGGCTTGACCAAAGTGATTCCATTCTACTCAAACTTGATCAATCTTTATTTTTTAAAAAATTTTAATTTTTGACCCCCGGGGCCCTACACCCACCAAACATACCAAATGCCCTTGAAGATACCCAAAATTTACGAAAATTACCTAAATTACCCAAAATTCCTCAAAACCAATCCTAAAAATTTCCCACCATTCAAATTGATCATCCTTAGCCAAATATACCAAATTTTCTAAAAATACCCCCCAGTACCGTCCAAATCCCCAAAATACCCTTTCAGCCCAAAAATCCAAAAAATTCCAAAAATTCCTAGAAAATTCTAGAAAATCCCAAATATTTCCAATTTTATTTTGTTCAACTACACCATAGGCCAATTTTTTTAATTTAACCCACTTTTACCAAAACCCCCAATTTGGCCCATTTTTAACCTAAATGGACCCAATGTCAAACCAAATCAACAGAATTGACCTCAATGTTGATCCAATCCAATTCTAAACTTCAATTCAATATCCCCAATATCAATTTAGACCAAATTCAAGCCCAATTTGATTAACATTTGGATCCAATTTTAATTTGAAGCTTAAAGCCCAATTTTGGCCCATGACCTGAACTTATCCCAAACTAACCCAACTGAACTCCATTTAACCCCAAATATTTTACTAAACCTTCCTATGATCCCCAAAAGCAAAACGCTAACAAGATTTGCCCCAAATTTGAACCCAAACTCCACCCAAACCTAACCCAAAACCAAAACCCCAATTTTGGCCTAAACCTACCATGAACCCAAATGGGCCCAAATCCCAAAATCAAAGCCCAACCAAAGTTGAAAACTCTTTGTAACACTCTCATAAATATTTCTCAACATTAATTTTACATCAAATCTAACATTAGCCCAACCTTAGCCCAACTTAGCCCAATTTGACCCACTTTGGCTCCTTTACCAAAAAAGTCCCAAATCAAACCCAATTCAACTCCAAATCACCTCAATTTTATTTCAAATCATTCATGACACATCCCTAAACTAAACCCAACATTTGTTTGGCCCAATCCTTCACAAAATTTCCATCCACCAATTTGTCTTCAAACCTAAAGGCCCACTTTCTTAAACCATTCTAAAAGCCCATCCAAAATGATTTCAAAAGGCCTAAAGTCAATCCAAAGCCTACATGACACTTTCACCTCATCATAACTTTGATTTAAATCACTCCCTAAGTTTAAAATTCATCATTAAACTTTTCTAAACTAAGCCATGTGCCAAATTACCTCTAAATATCTAAAATCCTTAAAACCCATTTCCATGAAATTGACTAAGCTTGGCCCCAAGCCAAATGGAGCCATGGAGCCATGCATAATCCATATGTAAGCCATGAGGAGCCATTAACTTGTCATCACTCCCTAAATGGCAAAAGTAGGAGATCCTTTAAGCACTCCCTAAAAGTCATTAGCCTTACCCATTATTCCCCTTAACCTAAAACAAATCCAAATAATCTAGATGGGGACTTCACCACTCTTCATAGGCTGACTCACCTGACCTCCCGCAGCCCAAAATCAGAGCTTTACATGGTGCACCAAGCCCTAAACCATGGCTAAACCAAAATGAGCTTAAAATGACCCTTCCCCCTTACCACTTAAATCAAACCTCTTTACACTTAACATTGGTCAATTGAACCCACAAACTTCAAGCCCTGACCCTCCTGATCAGGATGGTGACCTGACCCTGGCTGGCCAACCACTAGGTAGCCGGAAAACAACGTGGCCTAGTGGTCTAAATGGATTCAAAAATTCAATTTGAACTAGCTGAGTTGTCCCATGCCCAATGGCCACTGCAGCTGTTCTTCTCTTCACCAGAGCAGTTGATCCAAGCCATCAAACTCCCCTGGGAGGCCCTGGCCATGGCTATTTAAACAAGCCACCCCCTCTCGGCCAAAAGGTTGGCTGAAATCAACCTTCATAGAATCCATCCAAACTCCTCACAGAGCTTCCCCTAGCCAAGAGCAATTCATCCCCACTGTTCTCCTGCCCTAAATCCCATTGATTGAGTTCAATTTTGGAGCTTAATTCTCAGGCCAGAACAGGACAACTCTCAAAACTCCATCAAAATCAAATTAAACTCACCCACACCTGCACAAGACCAGGAGAAGGAGTTCCCAATGAATGCCTCCTCTCCAGGCCACCCAATTGCTCTAGCCTCCAAAGTCTGAAATCGGGCCTGGTCACTTTCATACTTAGACATTTCACCAGGGCCAAAGGCTTCATCCCTAGGCTCTTCCAGCTCCAACAAATGTGTCGAGCACATTTAGTTGAGGCCTCACCTCCTGAACCAAGGTAAGGAAACTTTAACCCGAGCTTCCAGCGATTCTCCATTTCGCTTGAGTTAATTTCATAGCATGTAAACCATTTGGATGTGTTCGTCTCTTCAAGATGAATCCATAGAGTATAAGAACACAAAAAATCATTGAGAAACGATGGAGATGTTAGGGTTTGAGTGTGGACAGTCATGGGTGCACACCAGTCGGAGACGACGACCAGCCACTGTTGGATCGAGCGTGTATCGACGGGATGACTCAGATTGCGTAGGACCAGGGAACGCTACGTGAACCGCGGGCCGCGTGGCGCTGAGTCGGATGGTGGCAGTGAATGGGAGCGCGCTACATGGAGCTTCGGAGATGCTAAGGTTGTCGTGGCGCTGAGTCAGATAAGTAGGAAAATATGGAATTTATGATTTAATTAAATGCCTAAAACTTAGAAAATCCATATCTTTGTGTAGAAAAATCACAAAAATAAAATAAAAATACCCTCTTACTCAGTGAAGAGAAGAGAATAAAGTGGAAAAAGAATTGAGTTAATTTGATGAGTATTTTATTTTTAATTAATTATTTACTCATTTCAGTATTTTAATTCTACATTTGCATAGACAATTCACCATGGCATGAGACCATAGGGCTTTTGAAGATTCTGATCTTGGGAACATTCCCTGAATTTTTTAAGGTCAGAGGCTATCTTTATGGTTTTCAATTTTATGTCACTATTTTTGGTATTTTAATTCCATTAATTAGCATATTGCTTAGAAAATTCTAGGAAAATTTGGGGAAGTTTCTTAGGACCAAAGGACCCTAGGATAATTATATTTTGAGTTAATTTATTAAGAATAACCCTAATTGGCCTAATTACTCAAAACTGAACTTTAATTAATTAGGGTTAACCACATATCAAAAGAAATTGAAAATAATTCTCCACTGATCTTTAGGATCAAAGAGCCTCACATAAAAATTTGGAATCAATTGGAAATGTTTAACCCCACTAAATGGATTAATTAGGTCACATGAGTAAAATTAAACTTTAAAAACTCATAACTCTAAAAATAAATTTAAAAAATTCACCAAATTGGTTTTGTGAGCTCTCTAATATCAGGGAAGTCTAAGAAAATTTAAATTAGAATTTTCTAAAAATTTTCATTTTTAATCATATTTTTAATATTTTAATAATTAAAAAAAATTAGAAAAATCACAAAAATATTAAAAATCATAAAAATGTCATATTTCACTCCCTTATCACTTGGGAACAAACCAAATATTTTTTTCCAAGTCTCTAGGTTAAGAAATTGAATTTTAAAGGCTTAAAACAATTTTTAATATTAAAAAATGAATTTCCTAACTTTTTCACCAAATTAATTCTAGTAAATCAAAGAAAAATCATAAAAATATAAAATTTATTTCTCTTAATTCCTTGAGGTCAGAGAGACTTAAGAAAAATATTAAATTCATTTTTCAACTTTAATTTTATTTTATAATTAATTAACACTCCAAAACTCAAAATAATTATAATAAATAAATTATAATTTAAAAAGTCACCAAAATTGGTTCAAGTGGTTCTCTGGTATGTAGAAATATCCCATAATTTTCCTAAGGACAGAAACTTTACCTTGGTCATGTTATTCATTTTTCATTAAAACCCCCATTTTTGCATTAAAATAAATATATAAATTAAATTAAATTCAGAAAAAACATAGTTTCCCCTCTAATGTCTTAATTGACATATGAGTGCAGTGACATAAAACTTTTAAGTTCATTTGAGCTTAATTTGATGAGTTATGAAATAAATAAAGCTTAAAAGGGCATATTAATATAAAGGATTTTAACCCTAATTAATATTTAGGTCTAATCAAAGAGAGGGTAAAATATCTGATCTTATCTTTTCTCATAGATAATTGAAACCTAGGGAATTAAGGGGTAGAAACCCACTAACTATCTTGAAAATATTTGAAGTTAACTTTAATTAATTAAATAATTTAAATTTTGGAAAAATATATTAAAAATTTGGATTTTTAAGGTTAGGGATATGACCTAAGAAGATATCAATTCTTTAATTTAAAATCCCTAAATGAATCATTTTAATAATATTTAACTTTGAATTAAATGTAAGATGATAATTGGAATTAATAATTAAATAATTAAAAGGAAGATAACCCTCAATTCAATTAAAGTTTAAAACATTAAGTAATTTAAGAGTCAAATTAAATCAAATCTAAAATATTAAAATCAACTTGAAATCACTTGAAAACAAACTTAAAACAAATTTGAAACATTAAAAATCAATCTCAAAATAATTCATAATTAAAAAATCAAACAAATTAAAAGTTAATCTAGAATATTGTAATTAAATTAAAATTAAATCATTAAAGTCTAAATTAAATAATTTAAACTCATCTTTCAATTCAAATAGTTTAAAACACTTAAGAATATAACAACTTGAACACTATTCCAAACTTAAATTTATTAAAATTTTATAACTAAATTAGATCACCTTAAAACATTAATTCTAATTTTAAATCGTTGAAATTCTTAATAAATTGATTTGCCCCTAAAGACTCTTTATCATTATAACTCTTAAATAGAGCATCAAGTGAGGTGTCACTTCATTCATGGGATAATCAAATGTCTTAAGTTCACTGAGCAAAGAATTAAAACTTAACTAAAAATTTATGGATGATTGATTCATCTCTACAATAAAAGTTCATTTAGACTCAATATAATCTCAGAAGTATTGAAAAGATGTTTAGAACCCGTTCTAAGCACTACCTCAATACAATGAGGTGTTTTAAGAAGAATAATTGAACTTAATTGTTCTTTGAAGAAGAAAATCATCCTTAACAAAACACAAGAACCTGGACGTTATAGGAAATGACTAGTAATATGATTAGGAATTTGGTAGACAACCAAAACCTTTCCCATAGTTTTACCTAGGTACTTGTTATAAATATTTACATTCCTTAACATGTGTTTTAAGTGCAGCTTGGAATGACAAGAAGACCCTCCAGGTAAGCTTTTATTTTATTGCAATTTACTTTATTGCAATTTATTTATATGAGCTGCACTTTACTCTTCTTGCATGTTAAACAAGATTGTTGCATGAAATCTGAAACCTTTAGGATAGCCACAAAACTGAAACCCAAAACTAAATTAAAAATCACAACAAGATAAAATCCACCGCCACAACATTCAAAAGATAAAACAACTCAAAATTTAATCACAAACAGAACAACAAAACTACAATTGCAATTAAATTAAAACATCTCGTTGGATGATCGGGAATACCTCAGATGACGTAACATACGTGTTGCTAACGAGATTTCCCACGGTCTAAATGAAAGTGTGAAACTCATTCAGTTGAGTTTAGCAAATTCATCTGGACTAAGTGAATCTGATAAAAATAACTGTGCCGGAATGATGGAACCGTGGGATCTTAACCGGTGTCGTTATAATCATCTTTAAGATTCTGCTAATAAAACATTAAAGATATTTGAACCTTAAACTCTTCTAAACCAAAACTCTTTTCTCATCTCCTGATTTTCACCTTCTAAAACTAAACCTCTGCAACAATGACCCGAGCCGCGCTTAACGCAGTAATTTTTTCTTCCAAAAGATAGCCAAAAACTTTGACTTAATTTATAAATAGCGACCAGTGTATAAAATTAATATTATATAATTTAGTAAATATTTTTACACACTAGGGGTACTATGTAAGTATACGTATCGTTTCAAGTAATATAGGATTTTTAAACAAAGACCCCAGTATCAATCCCACAGGGAAGATTTATAGAAATAAATTTTCTATGAAGTGGAAGCGAAATAAAATAGTAAAAATATTTTTATTTTATCTTTTAATTTAATTATAAATTACTATTAATTTACTAGTTGCAAATAAAGAAAACAATAATAAGATAATGATTTTATGAATTCTATATAAAATAAACAACTTTCTTTCCTTCAATTAATCTAAGATTTTTAAGATAATTTAATATTCGTTGGAGAATTTGATTTATGGTATTGTGCCAAATAGAAGCATTCCTATTCTTTACCATTTGATCCAGGCGCAAAGAATATTGACTAATTTACAGAATAGGTCAGGATGTATTGTTAGTAGAATGGGTTAATCTAGGCTCACTCTTCTAGAAGTCCAAGGGTGGCTATGGTCGGCCCTACTAGTGACCCTTTCCTAGTCTATAGATCAAATTATAAGAATTTTGTCTGTCACTCTAAAAACTTATCAATTCTACGCCCTTTAAATATTATCTTCCTATTTATTTGCACTTCACCATGAATAGCCCGCACATGGCCTTCGACTACCCAAGGATTCATGTGACATTTACAAGTTGAGAGTTTTTCTCCTTCAAGGTCTCAAAACTCTTCAACAAGTTTTAACAATTCAAACGGCCAATTTAAAAAGTAAAGTAAGATCAGGTGTTAATGTCATCACAATATTTTGAAAATATTTTGAATTTTAATTCTCCATCGAATCTTTATATTATCTTATCTATCTCTTCATAATTGAAGTAAGAAAGTAACTAATTACTCATAACACATTGAAAATAAATAACAAAACATGATAATTAAACTTTGAATTAAATATAAAAATATACTTATCTCAAATATTTTTTCTTCAGATCTTCTGATTCCTATTGACTCCACAGTGTAATGAACTCCAGATGCAATAAATTGAAAATAAACTCACTAAACTAAAAAAAAGTGGCCCTAAATTTCTCTCTCTAATTCTCTCTCTAAGGATGAGAGATCCTAAAGTAGATAAGAGAAAGGGGTACAATGGGAGGGGCACGTTTTCTGAAGAAATGGACCTCTATTTATAGGCTTCAAGAGTTTCCTTGAGACATCTCTTCAAAACATGTCCACATTCAATGAATCTTCTAGAAGGTCGGTCTGGCGCCTAGGCACCGGAATCTGGCGCCTAGGCGCCAGACACTGCGTCCAGTTCTTCGCACCTCTTCACTTTGGCTCGCACCTCTTTGCAATTAAAACCATTTTGCAGGGTCCAAATGCAATGTATCACATGTCCTATTATCAACGAACAACTGTCAGCCTTCTAGAATGTCCAATAACTGCTCACTCCATCAAAATAACTGATCAAACATTGTCAAAAACTTGACAGTTTTCGTATCAAGTCTAGCGCTTAGGCGCCAGTTTCTGGCGCCAGGCCATATTTTTTTATACTTTTGGTATTTTGCTCCATTTTTGCTCCATTTTGCTCCTTTTTCCTTCTTAGACCTTTTTACATTATCTACATCAAAAAACACAAAAAAATACCTTTCATCAAAGCATAATATCCTTAGAAATTAATAAGAATTAAGACATAAAGAAATATGTATTTTTTTATAGATCAAAATCCCCCAAACTTAAATTTTACTTGTCCTCAAGTAACTCTTTTTACTACATAAAATATAACTTTTGGAAATAAAAGATAAATATTTAAGATTCCTTATAATTTTTAATTTTATAAAGTCTTTAGTAAATTATTAACCCAATTTCACTGACTAGGTTTAATTTTAAGAATTTAAAGAATATTTAACTACCAAATCATAAAATTTCAAACTTTTCATTCACTTTGAAAATAATAGAAGTCTATTATATCAAGCTTTCATACATTATTTACAAGAAAAAGATCTTCTTGAAAAATCTTTTCCAAATAAATATTTATGTATAAAAATCAAGTAAAATATCTAACTAGTTTTCTTCCTATAAGATAATTCAAGTGAAGCCAATTTTTGATTAGGCATTTCCTCAAGCTTCTCCTCTCTATCTTTTTTTTTTTTAATATATAGATAGGATTACTATATCTGGATAACCTGTTAATGGTTTTGAACTTCACTATCCTTAACTTATATTTTCAAAACTTATACATTTCCACTTAATTATTATAACATAAATAAAAATTCAAAAAGAATTCCAATCTTTTCTTTTTCAAGTGATAATTTTTTATTACTTAATAATTTTAAAATTCTATTATTTCTACCATGAATAGAAAAATTCTTTATCTCATTCTTCTTTAAGTTAAATAATTCTATTCATAAAATCAATCAAAGTTATTAAAATTTTGGTTAATTTCACTAAATTGTTTATAATTTCAAAAATAATAGTGATCTCAAATAAATTCTTCATTCCTTAAGTTATGTTAAAAAGTTTTTATTTTATGAAAATATTAGCTCTTTAAGGACAAATAAAATTTAATTTTGAATGGATTTTCCCTTCCCCCAAACTTAAGTTTTAGTATACTATGATAATTTGAAAGTATGAGAGAAAGAAAATCATCAGAATTTTTAATAAGTATGTAAAAACAATCTTAAAAAGAAAAATTATCTTCTAATCAAGCCTTTATGAATAATTAAGATAAAATTGAAGCAAGTATATAGAAGAGTAAGCAGCTAATTGATGATGATATTAAATTTGAAACAGAATTAAAATAGAGCAAAATAATTAATTACTAAACATTTAACTAAAACAACATATAAATTAATTCTAAATTCAGGTCTCAACACAACGAATCCTAACACTAAACAATCGACATACATCAAATACAAAACTAACAAACAATCCAAATAAAACAAACTAACGAGAGTAGCACATTAAAGAAATCGATAACTACTAATCACTAGCTGTAGCCTCATCATAATCTTCATCACCAAAGGAAAATTCTATGTTCTTAGGATCTACAATTGGTGTGAAACTAGGAAAAGTAGGAAAGCTAACATCATGTTCACCCTTCAGAAATCTGACTAGGGCTTCATCATACTTAGCATCGTAATTACTCTTCCTCTGGGTATAATCAGATAAATGATCTAGTTTTCTATCAATAGTATCAATCCTGCAGTGAGTTTGAAATAACTCCTCGCTGTTGCTCTAAAACTGATCATGCATTGATTCCCAGAATTCTGATGGTGGCTCAGCAGAAGTAGAGGGTCTAGAAGTAGAAGGTCTACCTGAAGTATGTGCAGAAGTAGAAGAAGCGGTTGATCTCTTCCCTTGAAGACGATCATAGATACTAACACTCTCCTGCCCAATTGGCTTAGGAGACTTCAGCTTCTCCTCAGAAATATCAACAGTCACTCCATTACTAACACATAGTGAGTAGATCAGAGATGGAAATCCTAATCCAACAGAAGTGCTGGACCTCGCAGTAGACTCCATAGAATCATAAATAATGCCCCAGGCATCAATAGGCTTCCTCTCCTGAATGCAGTAATTTAAGATTGCTCGATCTCTAGTCACTTCACTCAGGTGGTTGGAAGGTAACAATCTTGCAGAAATAAAGTAGTGCCATGCTTTAGATACACCATTCAGCTTGGAAGATTTGAAATTTACCCTTTTGTCGTTCTGGATCTTCCAAGATCTAAGTCATCGTCGATCAAATAGGCAATAATCATATCCAAATCACCCTCAGATGGTGATAATCCAGAATAATAGCACTCAATCGTCGATGACAGACCATAGAATATGTTGATTCTTTCTGGAGCAAATCCTACTTCGATTCCTCTAACAAAGACTTCAGAATCTTCAGCATCCAAAAAATTTGCATAAAATTCTCAAACAACTGGGATAATAGCAATAGCAGTAAAGTAACAAAATCGTTGCCAGTTGTGCGCAACGATAGTGTTTTCAATCATCTCCCCAGAATGATAAAAACTTTGTTCCGAGATGAACTTTCTTGACGACGCAAGTTCGTGGAAGCGAAAATGCGCAGCCGCAGTTGGAAATTTGCTGCTATCAAAATTTTCTCGTCCCTTCCCGCGCTTAGATTTTGGAGCCATCTAAACGTGAAAGAAAACAAGAACTAATTTAGGAATCAAAAATTTTAAACTCTTTTTAAGTTTATAAAACTTAAAATAAGTTTAAAAATCCAAAGAAATCACTAAAAATCAAAATTTTTTTCAAAATTTCGATTCTTAGAAAAAACTAGGAAAATCTATGGTGAAATTCTAAAATAAATGGTTTAAAGTGTAGATCTGACCTTGAGACGAAGAAATCGAGTGGTTTCGTGCTAAAATCCTTAATTTATTGACCTCAAAATAGATCTAGAGGATGTATTTTCACGAAAATGAGGAAGAAGATGAAGCTTAGGAGTCAAAAATAGCTTTTGGGGGTTTAAATGGTAATTTTCAGGTAGCAGGCCGAACTGGCGCTTAGGCACCGAATTCTGGCGCCAGACTTGCCTTTCACAAAAAAAATTTTTTTTAATTTATTTTTCCACCAAAATTCATAAATTCAACTTCCAATTACTCATATCAGAGTAGAGCTTCAGTTTCTAACTTCCACAATATTTTTAAAAAATTTATAAAAATTAAATATTAAATCCACCAATCAAACATAAGGTTTTCAATCAAACTCACTAATTTCCATTTAAAATCTTCAATTTTGACTCAATACATTCTAGATAAGTACTACATTTGATTCAAGTTCCTAATACACACTCAAACACAACAATTTTTAAGCAAAAATAACACACATTGAACATGAAAGCAAATACACAAACAAACACAATCGATTCTCTAAATCGATACAACGACTCAACAAACCATAATAACTATCTCATTACTAGAATATTATAATCTTCACAAGGGAAATTGTGTATTCCACTTGGAAAGAATACTAACGCTCTCGTGAAATTCGTAGCCATCTTTTCATCAATCCACTTGTTCTTCGCATACATTTCAACTTGAGCATCTTGATAAGCCATAAAATGATCAAATTGAAGTTTCATTTGTCATTCTAGATGTTCAACTTGATGAAACATCTCATGAAGGCTATCTCCAATCCTTTTAAAATCTTCTTCAAACTTATCC